>CM035231.1:35937307-37137307 GCA_020226215.1 Sindora glabra
GAGGCGCCATTTCATCAGGCGCCTCCCCCTATATATACCCCCTCCTCCCTCAAACCCTCACTCACACTTGCGCAGCCGTCTCCTCTCTCAAACCCTCTCACTCAGAAGCCATTTCCAGTTCTGCTTCTCTTTTTTATTCGCAAAACTTGTAGCCACAGTTCGTTCATCAATCATCATCCGTTCTTATTTTTGTACATTGCATTCGGAAGCATTTTTTGCGTTGGAGCAAATCTGATCCCAGTCAACTCTTGTTTGGTTAGTATATTTGTAATTTTTATTATTATGTTATATTTTTTTAAATTAATGATTATGATTTATGATATGAAGTGATGATTAAAGAGTTAGAAAAATTTCTGTTAGAATTTATAAATTTTATTTATTTAAGTTTTAATATTTTTTCTATTTATATTATAATATTTATTTTATGTTAATATTATGATTTATGATATGAAATGATGATCTTGGATTTAGAAAAGATTTATACAAATTTATATGATATGTGATAGTTTATATTTTTTACTGATTAGTATTTTTATATAATTTCTGTATGTATATTATAATTTATATTTCATGTTGATTATTATGATTTACGATGGGAAATGATGATTTACGATTTAGGAAAAAATCATATAAATATATGTGATCTGTGATAATTTGTTATTTTCATATAAATATATGTGATCTGTGATAATTTCTGTTATAATTATAAATTTTATTTGCTTAAATTTTGATATTTTTTATATTTATATTATAATATTTATTTTATGTTAATATTATGATTTAAATTGTGAAGTGGTGATCTAGGATTTAGAAAAGATTTATACAAATTTATATGATATGTGATAGTTTATGTTTTTCACTGGATAGTATTTTTATAATTTCTGTATGGATATTATAATTTATATTTCATGTTGATTATTATTATTTATGATGGGAAATGATGATCTAGGATTTAGAAAAAAAATTTATAAATATATGTGATCTGTGATAGTTTGTGATTTTTATTGGTTAGTGTTTGTAGATTTTTTACATTTTTATTAAAATTTTTAATTTATTTTGATTATTATGGCTTATAATGTGAAGTGATGATCTAGGATTTAGAAAAAATTGAAACTTTAACATATTATATTTGTTAGAAAACTAACAAGTTATTGACAATATTTTTTTTACAATCAGTAATTTATTTTATAATTTATGACAATATTTTAAGTTTTTGTTAATGATATTTTTTAAATAGTATATTTTAAATTTAAAATACATCAACTGAAAGGTCTTGGAGGGTTTACAGTTCGTAAATAATTTGTTTCTCATTTCATGTACCTTGCAGATGATTTTCTTTTTTATTTCTTCAATCATTGTATTAAAAGTTGAAATAGAATATATTGAATAATATTAATTTGATATAATATAATTTTTTTATGCGTCAAGTTATTTTTTAATGATCAAATATGTTCTTTTTGAAAAATTCATGTTATGAAAAACGCTGATTGAAATAACTAACTATATATTTTAGTTTTAATGAGATGATTTAGGAATAAAAATTAATTATTTTTTAAAATTCATTAATATTTTCTTGATATAAAAATTCGAACAATATATTTTAAATTGAATATACATGAATAAAATTTTATATATATTATTTTTTTTATTCATTTAATATATTATCTTACAAAATAAATTTAATTTAGCGTGATTGTTGCATAATTTTACAATTGATACAATAACATCTAATAACTTTTACTTAAAGATTGAAATTATTAAATTATCTAACAAATTTTTCTTTCATGCAGAGGCTTTTTGTTGTTTGCTTCTCCGAATACTTACCGGTTAGTATTTTTAGGAATTTTATGCTTATACTATAATTTGTATAAAGTCATAGTGAAAATATTTTTTATATCGGTAGAGAAATTTATTTAGAATATTATGATATTAATAATATAGAATTATTTATTTTATATTGATTGTTATGATGTGTGAAGTGAAATTATGATTTAAGATGTGAAGTTATGATTTATGAAAATGTCGTATGACTTTATATGTAATGTGATAGGTTGTGCTATTAAAATAATAACAAACGAGATAAAAAAGGATGTCCTAATATAGGTGTAACGACCTAGGTGAAAGCCATATTTAGAGAACTGGATCATGTGAGATCTTAATGTATCATAAGAGAGGTACTAAAAAGGATCCTGGGAAATGTGAATGTAACCAAAAGCCTTGAAAAAGTAGGATACTGTTATTACAAATTTGGACTTTTTTGCATTTAAATAGTAGATATTGTAGATGGAAGAGTAGTTAACGTACCTGAAAAAAATATAGGTATCCTTGGTTTATTTAGGAAGAATTAAGATATATATGGAGGTATTGACAATAATAATGTGTACATACTTTTAGTTGCTATTTGGTAGTAGGTGTGAACGGAGGAAAAAAGTCATAAAAATAAGAAAGATAGTGTATTTGATTGGCTAACTAATTTAATTAGTATAATTTGTACAAAATCACTAAGAAAAATACTATAGTTGAAAGAGATAAACAAAACCATAGGTAAAATTATATAGTCAAATTTTATATTAATTTTGGAAAAGAAATAACTTTAGATTGGTCGAAGAAAATAATCCTATTTTTCGTAGAATTAACAGAATACCTTGCAAAGTAGTAATACATCGCGTTCATTTTTAATTATAGTATTAAATACTAGTATACTCATTTATGAGAACAAAATTTGTATATGAGACTACTTCTCCATGTGGGGGTGCAGCGAGTATTGTGCAGCTAAAAGTAAGAAGATGAAGAAAAGTTTAATTGCGTTTATATATTCAAATGGTACAATTGTTGAGGGATCAGAGGGGATAATGTACGATGGACCTCCCCCAAAGGCATTGAAATTAAGAGGATGCAGCAGCATGGATGTTTTGCGGGAGAGAATTCATGGCCGACTGAAGCTTCACGAAGATCAAGCTGTGGGGAAGATTGTTTACAGGTTTCCACAGCATCAAACAGAGGCTCAGTACATGGCATACGAATTGGACGACGATGAAGACTTAGCATGCGCGATAGCAAGCTACGAACAACATCCGGCGATGACAGCCATGGAATTGTACGTGGACGTGATCACATCCGAATTGCGCGCTGGCAACCTTGGTTTTGATGTAAGAGTTCCAAGAACTGCACCACCCGTGGATCCAGCGGTTTATGTTAACACTTGTTGTTCGATGGTGCGGGATGGGCCTCCTTACACAGGTGGATTTGAGTTCCACATTTCTGATAGTCATACTCCTGCGTTGGACTCATCTGTTGCAGGTGTTTTCCCGGTAAATGCACCACAAACCTTGGTAGGTTCATCAAGTGCCTTGCCGGTCGTACAAGAAGAATCTATCGATCCCGTATTAATGGATGCCCACCTAGAGTCTGGTTTTGAAGACGATGAGGTGTCCTGCAGTAGCGGTGACGATCGTGACACAGATGACGAAGAACGTGCGGCTACACATGCAGACAGTGTACCAACGCGGTGTGTGAGGAGTGGTAATGCTGCACAAACATCATATGGTGTCCCCCAAGCTGCTGTCTTCTCTGACATTGATTGGGATGCGATACGGAATCCAAATGAATTTAAAATAATGAAGCCAACCTATGATTACGACATGGATGACTTGCAGGTTAGGCAAGAGTTCGATTGCAAGGAGGCTTTAATTGCTGCAACCAAGCATTACCACATCAGAAGGCACCACAGTTATTACGTGGAGGAGTCGGATAGCAGAAGATTAAGCGTGAAGTGCGATAAATTTGGGGACCAATGCAATTTCCACCTCAGAGCGTCGAAACTGAAGAATTGTAACACTTGGACCATAACTAGATTTTCAGGGCCCCACACATGTGTTAATGCTAGTTTGACACAGGATCACAAGTCTCTGGATTCCGAGTATATCAGTTCCCTGATCCTGGAGATGATTAAAATGAAGCAAGATGTTCCAATCTCGCTTATACAAGAGAGGGTGGAAGGCATGTACGGCCTACCCATTGACGGTTGAGTAGTGATGGGGCCCACTGTGTGGGGGTGGGGAGGCCTGATAGAGGAGTACTTGGGACTCCAGTTACCGGTGGATGAGAATGTCATCCGAGGGGGGCGACTGAGGATGAGTTGGTTGGAGAGGCATTTCACTCATCTTCCAGATGATGCGGATAAGGTGACAGTGCAGAGATTCGCCTGAGCTTACATTTTACGTCTCATTGGTGGGACGTTATTTCCACACCATTCCGGCACATACGTCCACCTCATGCACTTGCCATTGATCGCACACTTACATGAGGCTGGGACGTACAGTTGGGGGGCTGCTTGCCTGGCATACCTGTACAGAGAGCTCTGCAAGGCTACCGCACCGGATTACAGAGAGATAGGAGGTTGTTGCCTACTACTGCAGCTCTGGGCCTGGGATAGATTTCCCACTATCGCCCCCGCGATAGCTATTTTAGACATACTAGAGGGGGATGCAGGGATTGGCCCCTTAGCGCGTAGGTTAGAAAATATTTCAACTTTCACTTTAATTAAGTTTGCTACGAAGTTGCCTAACTTTGTTATTGAACCTGGCAGGTGGCACTATCAGAAGACGTTCCAGGATAGTCCGGCACACAGCCTATCCCATTACAGATACGTGCTGGACCGGCTTCGACTTGACCAGGTACGCAGGGGGTTTTTACAATCACTAATTTCAAGGCTTTGTCCAATCCACAATCGTATTTAAATCACGTGATACATTTGTAACTCCAGATCGTCTGGATCCCATACACTGAGGAGGTCATCGCATCACTGCCTCAGTACTGCTTTGACGGGAGCGACACCTGGACAGCAGTGGTGCCGCTCATTCACTTCCAGATTGTCGAGTGGCACCACCTGATAGGATTTTGCGGCAGTTTGGACTACGCCAGGCTATTCCAGAGCCACCGAAGCAGGTGGCGGAGGTCCACTGCCTTCACTTGTCCGGTCGGCATGACGAGGAGTGGCACATCCGCCATCAGCCGTATATTGCACTCTGGGATATTCGGCGAGACTTGTGCGTTACCGCCGAGCCGACGACACGCCTAGTTCTGGGACCACGTTCCGATTACTTGACATGGTACAGACGGGTTACCAGACGGTGTATTACACCTGTCGGGGGAGCACTTGACCTTGTGGTAATTTTGCGTGCTAGTTTTTTGTATCTGATTTTCTTTAAATGCATTAGTATTATAACTAACTTTAATGTCAAAAATTTGCACAGGTAGATAAGGTTTCTTCACTACAGGACTTCACTACCCTGAGGGGTAGGCTATGTTCACCTTCGATGCGCTTAGGTCAGCGACGGAGTCCATCCTTCATGCGATTCAGCAGGTTGATCATGTCATTATTGACTCACATCCGGAGCCAGCTCCCCAGGCCCATCACATCCCAACCCTCCGGAGGGTGACCATGATCAGCCTCGCTCTCGCCGACAACGTCGCACTGCTCCACGGCATACGTCGCAGGCTGATGTTCCGCCCGCTTCGACAGTGCAGCAGATTCCACCTTCGACCGCCCAGGAGACCTTGACGATGATGTCTGATCTTACTACTCCATCTCATTTGCACCGTACTACACCTGATGATCCTTCATCCTCCACCACGTTCCCAGCCGTACTATTTGGGCCGTCGTCATCCCAGATGTACCAGCCCCCTCCTAGTGTTCCATCCTTATTCAGGCATTTCCACATGCACCAGGAGTTTCATCTGCATTCTATGCCTTTCCTTCTGATGATGCTGGTCCAGCGCACCATATCGTCCTGTATTTGATTAGCATACTCAGGATCAGGGATCAGCGCATGGTGGCATGATGACAGATGACTCAGAGCTTGTAGATAGAGGTAGAGGTGGAGGCAAGCGGGAGCCAGGGGTAGAGGCAGAGCAGGAGCTGGAGGTAGAGCAGACACAGACACCGGGGATGTGACTCCCGAGCCTGCGCAGAGGGTTAGTAGATACGGCCGCCACATTACCGATCCTAGATGTGGGACTGGACATCACTTGCGTAGACATTAGCTTTCTTTTCTATGTTTTTTGTATATTTGTATATTTGTGTACATTTGTCTTACTACTTTATTGCCAGACATCAACAATTAGGATGACTTTACTACTTTAGTGCCAGACATCAACATTTAGGATGCTTCTAATTACTACCACTTTTTTAATTGCTTGCGCAGGAATAATTACAAATAACAATAAATCACGAAGATCATTGCAATATTTAATTTTATTTAAAAAATGATGATAAGGACATCTTCCACATATAATAACTAATATTATTAATTATCATACTTTCACAACTGTTATAAAATCTACTTGGTTAAAATACCAAAATACGTTTACTTCATAAATTATTTTTCGTTTTACCGTAATTTTGAAACTATTTACCAAAATACGCAGGGCGCCAGCTGAAGGCGCCTTCTAACATGGCGCCTTCGCTGTAGCAAATTTCACTGGAGAGGCGCCATTTCACCTGGCGCCTACCCAGCAAACTTAAGTTTATAACTTATGGGGCTGGAAGGCGCCAAGTGAATGGCGCCTCCACAGTCCCATTTTATAAATTAATTAAGTTTAATAAAATTATATATTTATTTATATAATTTTAATTTTATTATAATTATATATTAATTTTTACGACTAATATAGATAAATAATATCATAAAATATAATTAATTAAATTTTAAAAATTATAATTTGTTATAAATAATGATAAAATTAAAATTATATAAATAAATATATAAATTTATAAAACTTAAATAATTTATAAAATGGGGCTGTGGAGGCGCCATGTCACTTGGCGCCTCCCAGCCCCATAAGTTATAAACTTAAGTTTGTTGGGTAGGCGCCAGGTGAAATAGCGCCTCCTAGCTCGTGCAGTGAAATTCGCTGTAGCGAATGCGCCATATTGAAAGGCGCCTTCAACGGCGCCCTGCGTAATTTGGTAAATAGTTTCGACACTGCGGTGAAGCGCAAAATAATTTATGAAATAAACATATTAGCCTATTTTAACCTATCTATTCTTTTTATTTATCGTGTGAAAGTAAATAAATAATATTAATTATCATACTTTCACAAAAATTCATGTCTCTAAGGTGCATAGTCAACACCCTAAACCCTAATTAATTTAGAAATGAGGAGCAAGGGTGCCATGGGCTAAAAGTGCCATATCGCTTGTCGTTCCTTCCCTTCAGCGGCGAACGATGCCATTTCGTCTAGCGTACCTCTACACGTCATTTGTCGTCTCTCCATCGCTGTTCGTATCTTCTATGCTTATTTCGATAAAATGTTTCAAGCGAACGATGAAACAAATAATAATTTCTTAAAAAATAATTAATCGGTACTTTTCACTCTCATTGCTAAAATATTTTATCATTCTGATGAATAAAAAATATCTAATTCATGTTATAATTCCGATTTCATTACAAAATGAAAAGATTATTGAAACGAAATAATCAGATTTTTTTAAATTTTTAGCTATCTTCAACCTCGCCAGTTTGCATTCATTCTGTCACAAAATAAACAAAATTTTATTCAAATAAATACAAATGGACAAGCATATTATTGGAATAAATATAAAATAAGAAAAATATATTTATTACATTATATTTCTTTTCATTTTTAGCTATCTTCACCTTTGTATATAAAGAATATTTTAGTATACTCAATAAATTTACTTATGTGTAATAACATATTAAATAATGACTTGTAATAATATAATTCCAAGCGTTAGAAGTTTATAATTTCAAAAAATTGATAAAAATTAACTGTCATTACATAAAATTTTGAGAGACATTAATGTAAATTATGTAATTATTCTTTATTGATCCTATATTTTTTAAATAATATTTCATTATTTACTAAATATTTATTATTTTTATTCATTATATTATTATCATTAACTACTTTCTTATTTAATTCCTATAATAAATTTATGTATTAGATATCAAAGTGGAGTTAACATATTTTTATATGATATCAAATATAATTATAAAATAAGTAATTTATTTCAAAAATTTATTTTCAGTTACAATCATATATTATTTATTTTTATAATTTTTATTTTTAAATGATATCAACATTAATTAATTTCAAAAGGAAAAAAATGAAAAAATTTGACCGAGGGGCGCCACGTTGAATGGCGCCCTCGGAGGTCCCCAAAGGCGCCATCCTGGATGGCGCCTCCGCCCATGAGGCGCCACATCAAATGGCGCCTCCCGCCACCGTGCGTATTTCGGTAATATGTTTCGAAAAAACAGTAAATCGGTAATAAGTTTTGTAAAAAATATTATTTTGGTATTTTAGCCTTCCTATTAATTACATCTTAAAGCTAATATTGCCGAATAGTTTAAACATTTTTATTATAAAAATATTTTAAATAGTAAAAAAATTTAATTTAATTAATTTTTATATTTTATTACTTTTAAATTATAACATAATTTTTCTTTTTTTATTTGCTCTATATTACCCATTAAATTATGTACATATTATTTTAAATCTAACTTTATTGCATTTTTATGTTCACTTGTATTATTTGTAACTCATATTAAGTTATGTATTTTTTTAACTTATATATTTAATTTTAATTGAATTATTTAAGTAGATGCTATTTTTTTACTTTTATATTATTTGTAAATAATTATTTATTTCTCCTTTTTAATTTGGTTTGTAGCTTGTTTTCCTTCTTTTCTTTTTAATTTTCACCCTTATTATTTATAATTCACATGCTAATTTCACAAAACAGGTAAACATACAATAAGATATATTCCACTTTTATTATAAAATTATTTTAAATAAGTTAAAAATCTAATTTAATTGAATTATATATCCTATTTTAACTTTTTTTATTACTTTATAACTCATCAATTATTTCTTTTCTTATTTTTGTTGCATTGTAATTTTTTTTCTCTTTTTCAACTTATATGCTAATATCACTAAGTAATATAAACACAATACTATTATTTTTTAATTTTATCACAAAAATATTTTAAATATATTAAAAAATTAATATACAAAGAATTAATTGAAATAATTAATTACATATTCTATTATTTAATAAAGTATTTAAAATTCAAAGTCAAACTTCTTATTTAAATTTTTTAATTGATTCTGATTTTAATTTTTTGAGTATAATATTTTAAATTAAATATGCATTAATTAAATTTTTTAATATTTAAAAATTGCATGATTTTCACTTCCTTTTATCTATTTTATTTCATATTTTTTAATATTTACTTATATTCTTTATAGTTTAGACATAAATATAACTTGGCAATATAGACATAATATAATATAATATAATATATTTCACTTTTATTATTAAAATATTTTAAATAACTTAAAATTTAATTTGATTAAATTACGTAATTATATATTTTATTTTTAAATTTTATATTAATTTACAACTCATCTATATATTGTCTCTAAAAAAAAAAGGTTTACCCCATTGCACATTGCTTTTTCTTTCTTTATGATCACTACTACTATTTATAAGTTATATATAATATTATTAATAAGTGTATATATTTCATGATAAACTTAATTTTTTATTTTTTTAATTAGTTAAGACTTAATTTAAGTAAATTATTTAATTACATATTCCATCTTTAATATTCATATTACCTTATACCTCATCTATTGTATATATTCTTTTTATATGTTCCGTTAAATACCCTTTTTTTCTTCCACACGTCAATTATTATTATTTCAAATTGGATGGTAATATCACCATAGTATATATATATATATATATATATATATATATATATAATATATATATATATAATTTTATTAGAAAATAATTTCAAAAAGTTAGAAATTTAATTTAGAAAGCATTAATCAAAGTATATAATTATATGTATTTTTAATAAAAATATTTAAAAATTGAAGCTACATTTATTTAATTAAAATTTGTCAATAAATTCTTTATATTAACTTTCAAGTACTATACGTGAACTATGATTTTATTCTTTTACAACTTATATGCTATTTTTATTTCTTTTATCTATTTTATCACATTAGTTTCTATTTATTTTTATTCTCTCCATTTTATTTATAATTTAGACATAAAACTAGAACATAATTTAAAATTTTTTATTATAAAAGTATTTTTAATAAGTTAAATACATAATTTAATTAAATTATTCTACTAGATATCATATTTATAACTCTTATATTATATTTTAAAAATTTATTACCTTTAAATTTGAATATATAATTATAAAATAAGTATAGTACATGAAATTTTAATACTTTTATAATTCTTTTATTATATAATTAATATTCTTAAGGGCAGGGCCAAAAAGCTAGTGTAAAAGTAAAACAGCTAGTGATCTATTTTTACTTTAATACAAATAACTTGCCAACGTAGAGAGGTGGAAACCCTAGATGAAAGTTAGCAGCCACTATCCACAATGTTTAGAATTTGCAGGGATTAATTTTCGAACCACTGGGGTCAGTTGCTGTCTGCATTATGCTTCCATTCCTTCGCATCTTTCCGTTAATTCCAGTAGCGAGCATCTGAGAAGTTTCCTGTTAACGATACAAGCCACTTTGCTTTCATCCCTGAGCAGGGGCGAAGCTACATATAACCCGCTAAGGAAATTTACTATAATCCGCTAAGGTATATAAAAATTTGAAAAATATAAATGACAGGATTTCTGGAATCCTACTCCTTCCAGTACGTTTAACCCACATACGTCATAGTTCATCCTCGGTTCCTGGGCAGTTCCCCGAGTTTCAGAGTTTACCAGAATATCCAAAAAGCTTCAAGGAAACACCTACGCAACTTCGAGTTGGTAAAACGCAAAAAATTTGAAAAATATAAATGACAGGATTTCTGGAATCGCACTCGTTGCAGTCACGGCATAATATACGTTTAACCTACATACGTCATAGTTCATCCTCGGTTCCTGGGCAGTTCCCCGACTTTCAGAGTTTACGACTTTGCATGGAACCTTCATATTTCAAAAAGAACAAGAATATCCAGACAGCTTCAAGGAAACACCTACGCAATTTCGAGTTGATAAAACGCTATAAATTTGCAGAGGATTTTTTATGCTTGCCTTGAACTGCTTTAACTTTACTTTTCCTTCCTGCTCGGTCGATTTTGTTATTCGACGTCGTAGCATTCCCCGTTGCAGCTCACTTAGTGCTAGCTCTAATCTTGTTTGTTTTCTTCAAAATACTCTACTTTTTTCAGTTTCTTAGTTTGTTGTTCAAAGCATGTCGAAGTTCGCAGAGATTCTGATCGATGTGCCAGATGCAAACTCTGATACCGTTACTTCATCCAACGAAGGATGGCGCTCTGTCTCTCCAACAATCTGTTGTCCTCCAGCCCTCTGGCCTCGCCCCGAATGCCATGTAATCGATTTGAATTCATCAGACCGCCGCTTCAGCATTGAAAAAGCATGTCTTTCAGAGCTTGTGAAGAACAAATATACAGAGACACTTGGAAAACTCGGTGGGATTAATGGGGTTGCTTCTGCTCTTGAGACCGATCTAGAATATGGTATCCATGGTGATACGGATGACATCACCCGCCGACAGGGAGCCTTCGGCTCCAACTCTTTCCCGAAGCCAACTTCGAAAGTTTTCTTCCATTTCCTGACAGAATACCTTAAGGATTTGACCACTCTCATACTCCTGGCTTGTGGCGCTCTTTCACTTGGCCTTGGCATCAAAAAGCATGGCCTTAAACAAGGTTGGTATAAAGGCGGAAGCATTTTTGTTGGCGTCCTTGTTGTCAAGATTCTCTCTTCCTTTATGACATCAAGGCAGAGCAGAAAATTTCACGATCTATCCCACTTCACAAAGAAGATTCATATTGATGTTGTGAGAAACGGACGGCACCAAAGAAGTTCCGTGTTCAAAATCGTTGTGGGGGATATCATATTCTTCAAACCTGGAGACCTAGTTCCTGCTGATGGGCTATTCATAGAGGCACATTCTCTGAAAGTGGAGGAGTCAAGCATTGCAGAGGAGACTCAGTGTGATCAAGTGGAGGTTAACAGTAATCACAGCCCATTCTTGTTGTCTGGCAGCAAGGTGGTTGATGGCTACGGAAAAATGCTTGTCACCTCTGTTGGTATGAGCACGGGTTGGGGCCAAATGACGAGTTCAGTAGCCATGATAATCAAGAACAAACTCCTTTGCAAGCAAGGCTTTATAAGATTTCTTCATCCATGGGAAAGGTTGGTGTCGCTTCAGCTTTCCTAGCTCTCGTTGTTGTGTTGATTCGTTACTTCACAGGAGGCCAGACAAAGTTCGAAGACATAGTGGATGCAATTGTAGATAATGTAGTTGCTGTCGGTCAAGTTGCAATTCCAGACGGTCTTCGTCTGTCGGAAACATTTACTGTGTCTTATTCAACGAGAAGAATGACAGCTGACAAGGCAAAAGTAAGGAAGAAATCTGCTTGTGAGACAATGGGTTTTGTTACCACCATTTGTACAGACAAAACAGGCACACTCACGTACAATGGGATGAAAGTGACTGAGGGTTGGTTTGTGTCACAAGTCGGCCTTGTGAACCAAATGACCAGGCAAATGAGCTCTGTTTGGGACGAAACTTGGCAGATAAATCAAGCATATAATGGAACACTTGTAGCCCTAATTTGGGACCAATCCGACTTGTGTATTATTTTTCCTAATTTTTCCCGTTTTGGACTTTGCTTGTACTTTGGACTAAGGAAACTTATCCAGTGCGAGTAGGAAAACACTTAGCCGTCATCCTTGAATTATTATCTTTCTATCAGTGTATTTTGGTAGCAAAATTCCACTCGGAGCAAGCCGAAAAGCCCTTATGACAACTCGGAAAAAGTATGTCATCTTAGGCAATTTGGGTTTGGCTTATAATGCTCTTTAGGGGGGGAGTACTTGGTGACCTTGGTGGAAGCCCGGCACTAGCTTAGGGAATGGAATGTGCGGCTTGGTGCCTCCCTTGCACATTTCTAATACTGTAATGAAGGATCATATTAATAACAGAAGTAGCCCCTCTTCTATAAATCGATTATCTCGAATTTTACCGCTTTTGGTCACATTTACCCACATGTGTCCGAATTGCATTTTATGCATCGTTGTTGCCTTTTTATATGTATTGGTTGCCTTTATATGATGCTTATGTGCTTATGGTTGCCCCAATTGTACTGTGCTTATATGTTTGACTCGTTTATTCTAAGCTTGGTTAGTGTATTAATCGGTAAGCTGGCTTATTCCTCAGGTGGTGAAGGTTTAAGCACCGCACGTCCCGACTATTGAGTTGCCGGTCCGTGACATTTGGTATCAGAGCGTGGTCTAATCCACACTCATAAATTTCACTGCTTTTATCAATACACCCACCATGGCCAAGAAAATGACGAACGCTGAACGCTTTGAAGCTATCGAGAATGCACTCAGGAATCTCGAAGGTGTCGCTGAAGCCGTAAGTAACATGCAACTCGAGGAGATCCCTGAACTCTTTCAGCGGGCCAAAGGATGGGAATCTCTTGAGCACCGAGTCAAGTCTCTCGAAGCTAACAAGGGGGTCGATGGCTCAGGGAGTAGTAGTGCTTCACAAGTTAAAGAGCGGCTTGTTGCAATAGAGAACACCCAGCAGCAACTTGGGGACGCTTTCAAGGACCTTACCCATGAGGTGAAGGCTGTTGTAGCAACTCTTCGAACCGAAATAGGCGACCTTGCTGCGAGCGTAAGGGTAATGATGTTGGCCTTAGGTAATAATCCACCAGAGGGTGGTGCCTCAGAGCGCAGGGGGAAAGTGAAGGTCCCCGAACCTAGGCCATATGCGGGAGAGAGGGATGCCCAAAAGCTTGAGAATTTCTTATTCGATATGGACCAATACTTCCAAGTTGCGGAAATAGATTCGAAGGAGTCTAGGGTGAACCGTGCTACCATGTTCCTCACAGATTGTGCCAAGGTCTGGTGGAGGACAAAATATCAAGATATTCAAGCGGGTAGGTGCCATATTTATACTTGGGAAGGGTTAAAACAAGAACTGAAGGCACACTTCTACCCCGAGAATGTCGACTACTTGGCAAGACGCAAGCTACGAGAGCTGTGCCAAACTGGCTCGATCCAAGACTATGTGAAGAAGTTCACAACCATTATGTTGGACATCCGAGACATGATAGAGAAGGATAAGCTCTTCTACTTTGTTGACGGTCTTTCACGTGAAGCTGCAATGGAACTCCAAAAGAGAAGGGTCCAAAGCCTCACTGAAGCAGTGCCTGCGGCAAAGCGCCTTTGTGACTACGACATTGGTTTCCCTTCTAGCAAGAACTCGCAAGGTGTTGCCTCGAATTCTTCTAATGGGAGTGGCATTCAGTCCAAAAGGAGCAAGTCCAAGAGTGGGGGAGAGAACAATAGTTCATCTACAAGCTCCCAGGGATCCATATCCTCTTGGGTTTCCAACACGAGTAAAAAGTCGAAGACCCTGTCATGTTTCTTATGCCGCGGACCACACAAAGTGGCGGATTGCCCACAGAAGTATGCCTTAAGTACTCTACCAACCAAAACACAAGAAAGGGGGCAAAAGAGCGTTAAGGGCGATACTGAAGATTCTGACACTAACGATGGGTCTTACGTCAGGATAAGGGCAATGCGGGTCCTAGACCCACACGAGTAACTTCACTAACAACACGGAGTGGTAGGTCCCAATAGGGGTTTGCCCCAATAAGCTTGGCAGGTTAACGGAGTACCAGCCAAGCATTTCTTTCATATGATTGCGACGGAGGGAACGATCTTTCACCTAGCGGGGTGCCACATCTAGTGGGATATTTTGAGCAAGGCAAATCTTTCAAGAGGAGCCTATCAAGATGCCAGTGGGCAAGTAAATATCTGGATAATCTTATGGTAGAAGCTACTAACCAACATTTTGGAGATCATGCATGCCAACCATCTAAGTGCTAGAGAGTGCACTGTTAGAACAAGAGTGCCAACTCTTTGTTCAACCTTATCAGCTAGGGATAAGGGGACACCAGCTGGGTGTCAAAATCGAATCCAACTATGTTCGAGGGTTCAAGAAGCTGCGGAGGTAGAAGAGTTTAGCATCAACAACAACCTTGGAGAGACAAGCCGGAAGGAAGTCGGGGAGGAGCTGAAGTGGAGTAGACGGAAGACTTTCCAAGAATCCCAATCAGACCGAGGTGTTAAAGATAACTTGCTCATTGGCGAAGCTCATATGGACAAGCAGAGAGATCGAGGGAGGGGCTCAAGTGAAGCAGACTGAAGATGCTCGTGGAAGCCATGTCAAACTGAGTCGTTAATGAGGACATTGCCATTTTTCAAGTGGGGGAGAATGTCACAAGTCGGCCTTGTGAATCAAATGACTAGGCAAATGAGCTCCGTTTAGGACGAAACTTGGCAGATAAATCAAGCATATGATGGAGCACTTGTAGCCCAAATTTGGGACCAATCTGACTTGTGTATTATTTTTCCTAATTTTTCCCGTTTTGAAATTTGCTTGTACTTTTGACCAAGGAAACTTGTCCAGTGCGAGTAGGAAAGTACTTGGCCGTCATCCTTGGATTATTATCTTTCTATCAGTGTATTTTGGTAGCAAAATTCCACCCAAAACAAGCTGAAAAGCCCTTATGACAATTCGAAAAAAGTATGTCATCTTAGGCAATTTTGGGTTTAGCTTATAATGCTCTTTAGGGGGGGAGTGCTTGGTGACCTTGGTGGAAGCCCGGCACTAGCCTAGGGGATGGAATGTGCGGCTTGGTGCCTCCCTTGCACATTTCTAATACTGTAATGAAGGATCATATTAATAAAAGAAGTAACCCCTTTTCTATAAATCGATTATCCCGAATTTTACCGCTTTTGGCCGCATTTGCCCGCATGTGTCCGAATTGCATTTTATGCACCGTTGTTGCCTTTCTATATGTGTTGGTTGCCTTTATATGATGCTTATGTGCTTACAGTTGCCCCGATTGTGCTGTGCTTATATGTTTGGCTCGTTTATTCTAAGCTTGGTTGGTGTATTAACCGGTAGGCTGGCTTATTCCTCAGGTGGTGAAGGTCTAAATGCCGCACGTCCCGACTATTGAGTTGCCGGTCCGTGACACTTGGCTTCAAGGTAGGGGAAAAATTTTGTGAATTTTATTCATATGCTCAACTTGATGTTCTTTGGCTGATCAAAGAAGGAGTAGATCTCAACCCAACTCAAAATGTTTGCAAGTCCAGTATAAATCCAGAAAATATCCCAATTAGTCCAACAGAAAATGCTCTTCTTTCATCGGCTTTTCCGGATTTAAACACAACGCTAGTGCAACTAACTCAAAATAATATTATTCTCAATGCTGAAGCCTTCAATTCATATAGCAAACGAAGTGGGGTTTTGTTGAGAAGGAACTTAATTCACGTACATCGGAAAGGATCAGCGGAGATAATACTCTGTGTGTGTTCAGAATATCTTGATGCGTCGAGCACTATTCATATTCTGGACAATAATAGCAGGCGAATATTTGAAAACATTATTCAAGAAATAGTAGCTAAAAGTCTTCGGTGTATTGCTTTTGCGCATGTAGAAATTTTCGAGGGAGTTGCTTATGAAAACAGGAATAATAATATAAAAGATCATCACCTGATCCTAATAGTGTTATTAAACCAGAAAAACACAGAGAACATAAAGAAAAACCAGAGTAAAAATGTAGGGAAGGAAGGGTAGCAACAAAAGTTATCTTTTCATTCATATTTCTGCTTTATATACATGCAGAAAAACTAGTACAATGATAGACATTAGTCCATATTTGAACCCATACTTAAGCATGGCTATTTGAACAAATTTTTCACCTAAATTATACTACAACCAAAACTATAGTATTCAGTTATATTAAAAAATACATTCAGCAACCAAAACTAAGTTTAACTAACTTAACAAAACATATGAGATGATTTGAATATCAAAGGAAAATCTCAAAAGTCTAACACTCTTCCTTGACATTTTTCTTTGAAACTCCAAGCTTTGCTCTTAGAAATTCAAATTGTACTTTAGGAAGAGCCTTAGTCATTATATTTGCAATCTGATTTTCAGAACAATAATGCATTAACTTAATTTCTTCATTTTTTTTTAGCTTCACGAATTGCATGAAACTTCACATTTATATGCTTGGTTCTTCCATGTTGCACTGGATTCTTTGTGATAGCAATGGCTGACTTGTTATCAACCTATATGACAATAGGTTTTTCTTGTAAATACCCCAAATTTGTTAAGATTTTCTTAAGCCAAATGGTTTGATTTGCAACACTAGCAACAGAAATATACTCTGCTTCAGCAGAAGACTGAGCAACCACTTCCTACTTCTTCGAGTTCCAGGAGAAAACACCACTCCCAAAGAAGAAACAATAACTAGAAGTACTTTTAGAATCATCAACACTTACAGCTTAATCACTATCTGCATAGCCTTCTAAGTCATGACTTTCAGCCTCTAAATACCATAAGCCATACTCACATGTTCTCTTGATGTATCTAAGAACTCTCTTGGCAACACTAAGATGAGTTTGACTTGGAAAATGCATGAACTGTGAAAGTAAAGTAAACTTGCTGCAAACATTAAATCAAGTCTAGTGGCTGATAAGTATAACAAACTCCCAATCATACTTCTATAAACAAAAGCATCAGCTCTAATCTCATCATCATCTTTGGAAAGTTTTTGGTTCACCACCAATCGAATAGAAACTTGTTTTGATCTTTCCATTTGAAACTTCTTTAAAATCTCTTTGGCATATTTTTCTTAAGAAATGAAGATACCTTTAGAGCATTGGTAAATCTCCATCCCAAGAAAATACTTCATCTTTCATAAATTGGACATTTCAAATTCTTTTTCCATGTTTAACTTGAATTGCTTGATAAGTTTAGCATCTCCTCCTATAACCAAGTATCATCCATATATAGTGAAACAAGAAGTTTTATTTGAGCTTCAGACTTCTTCACATAGAGGATAGCTTCATTTTCACTCCTAACAAAGCCTTGATGTAGTAAGTATGCATCAATTCTGCTATACCAGGCCCTTGGCGCTTGTTTTAGGCCATAAAGATCTTTGTGGAGCTTATAAACTTTGTCTTCACTTCCTGGAACATAAAACCCTTCAAGTTGTTCAATAAATATTTCTTTTTCTAGCAACCTATTTAGAAAGGCTGACTTCACATCTAAATGACCAATTTTCCAGCTCAACTTGGCTATAAGAGCAATAAGGAGTCTTATAGTGTCATGTCTTGTAACTGGAGCAAATGTATCAGAGAAATCCACACCTTGCTGTTGTAGATAACCTTTGACCACCAATCTAGCTTTAAGTTTATTTATAGAACCATCTAGATTCAGTTTGGTTTTATAAACCCACTTGACACTGAGAATTTTATGGTTTTGAGGTTTATGCACAAGTTTCCAAGTGCCATTCTTTTCTATCATAGCTAACTCCTCTTTCATTGCAACTAACCAACCCTCTTGTCTTATTGCTTTTATAAAACTAGTGGGTTCAAGAGAGGCTATGTTGCATCTTTCATAAACTTCAACAAGAGGTCTAGTTCCTCTTATTAGGAAGTCATCATAACAAACAGAATTTTCTTCATTTTCAGCTTGATCATGAGCCAAGCTGTCACAAGAAATTAGTTTTTCAAAATTTTTAATTTCATTTCTTTCCCAATTCCACTTAGCTGCTTTATTAAATTTCACATTTCTACTCATAACAATAGATTTTGACTTCAAACTATAGATTTTATAGCCTTTTGGACTGCTGCCATAACCTAAGAAAATGCCTTTCTCAGATTTCTGATCTAGTTTTCCCCTTTTCTATTCTGGAATGAGAGTGTAGCATAAGCTACCAAACACTCGAAGATGATTCATTAAAGGTTTAACTCTAAACTAAGCCTCAGAAGGAGTTTTTTCCTTTAGAGCTTTAGTTGAAAGCAAATTCAGCAAGTAGACAGTAGTGTTTACTGCTTTAGCCCAAAATTATTTAGGAATACCTTTTAGAAACAGCAAGCATCTAGCCATTTCCATCACAGATTTATTTTTCCTTTCACTCACTCCATTTTGCTGAGAAGTGTAAGGAATAGTCAATTGATGTTATATGCCCTACTTCTATAAGAAGTTGTTAAATTCCTTTGAAACATATTTAGTCCCATTGTCATATCTTAAAATCTTAATCTAACAACCAGATTGTTTCTCACCCATAACTTTAAATTTTTAAAATTCAACTAGCACTTCAAATTTATGCTTCAAGAACCTTACCCATCACATTCTAGAAAAATCATCAATAAATAATAAGAAGAATTTATTACCATTCAAAGAAGGTGTACTTATTTGCCTACAAATATTAGAATGTATGAGTTGAAGCTTTTCTAAAGCTCTCCAAACACCTTTTCCAAATGGTAATTTTATTTGCTTCCCTATTTGACATACTTCACACATATTAACATTTTCTTTTACATCTGGCAAATCATGAACTAATTCCTCCTCACATAAGTGTTTTAGATTAGAAAAACTAGCATGACCAAGTCTTTTATTCCATAAGATAGATTTAGCAATAATGCTTAAGTAAGCATGCATATCAGTTTGCTTCCAATTGATTGGAAAGCTTCTATCTTTCATTTTGACAATCATCAATTCATTCCTAGAAGGATCAAATATTATGCATAAGTTGTTTTGAAAGTGCAGAACATTATTTTTTTTCAAGCATTTGAGGAACACTCAGCAAATTTTGATCAATACTTAGTACATAAAGTACATCTAGGATAAACTTAGTACTTGAAGGTGTTTCCATAGCTGTTTCACCTTTGCCCTTGATGTTTAGATAATCTTCATTTCCAATCTTGACTTTGGAGCAATAGGATAGATCAAGATCTTTTAGAATGGCTGAATCAAAACACATGTGATTTGTGTGGCCACTATCCACTAACCAGGTTCTCTCATCATTATTTGTAGTGTAGTATGTTACTGCAAATAACTTTTCTTCAACTTCTTCTTGATCATCAACAACATGAGCCTGCTACCCCTGTTGGTTTCCTTTACTCTTGCAAATCTTTTCAACATGGCTAAGTTGATTATAGCTTTTACACTTCACATTTGGTCTCCACCAATAGAAATTTTCTATACGACTTCTCTTCTTGTAATAAGGGCATGGAGGATAATTGCCCTTTTTGCTTTTACCTTTGCTACTTTCACCATCTTTCTTCTTTTTCCTTTTTTTATCTCCAGATTGCTTCTTCCCTCTATTGTTTAGCTTTTTTTCTTATGCCTTGACATGAAAAACTTCCTCAGCTATTGTCTCTTCCATTCTTATTGCTTTTCTTTGCTCTTGAGCTTGAAAAGCATTCATAAGTTCTATCAAAGTTAGCTTAGATAAGTCTTTGGAGTTTTTAAGAGAAGAGATCTTGGCTTCAAACTTCTCGGGAACATTAATTAGCACCTTTTCCACCAATCTCCTCTCCAATAACTCCTCACCAAGCATCCTAATCTGATTTACAACTCTCATCAGCTTGTCAGTGTATTCTTTAATAGTTTCAGAATCTTTCATCTTCAAGACCTTAAACTCCCTCCTTAGATTCAACACTTGCATTTGTTTAGTTCTCTCATTTCCTTGAAACTCTTCCTTCAAGATGTCTCAAGCTTCTTTTGGAGACTCATAATTCATGATTCTTGTATAAATTTCATCTTGAACACAGGATTAAATGGCAAATAAAGCTTTATACTTCTTTGCATTTTCTTCACTATGATATTTAATTTGAGCTAGAGTAGGATTTGCTAGCAAAGGGTTTGCTTCCCTGCTAGTTTCCACCACTTCCCAAAGATCATAAGCTCTGAGATAGTTTTTCATTTTTCTAACCTAAATCACATAGTTCTTGCCTATGAACTCCGGAGGTGTAGGAGGAGAGTAACTACTGGAAGCCATGAACAAACATTCTATTTTTCAAGATTTTATGGAGGGGAAGCGTTGCTAATTTTTTCTCAAACACACAGCGTTTCAAGATCACTTATGCTCTAATACCATGTTATTAAACTAGAAAAACACATAGAACATAAAGAAAAACCAGAGTAAAAATGTAAGGAAGGAAGGGTGGCAGCAAAAGTCATCTTTTCATTCATATATCTACTTTATATATATGCAGAAAACTAGTACAATGACAAACAGTAGCCCATACTTGAACTCATACTTAGGAATGGCTATTTGAATAACTTTTTCACCTAAATTATACTTTAACCAACACCATAGTATTCAACCATATCAAAAAATACATTTAACAACCAAAACTAAGCTTAAGTAGCTTAACAAAATATATGAGTTAATTTGAATATCAAAGAAAATTCTTAAAAGTATAACAAATAGGACTTGTGGGTATCAAGGAACCATGTTAGTTTAGAGTGGTGGATGCTATAACAGGTTATCAATTTGTAGGTATAAATGTCAAAATGATCACTTGTGACAATGTTTTCACTGCCATAGCTGTTGCTATTTAATGTGGAATACTTCAGCCAAATCAGGACATGTATAGAGTAGTGGTAGAAGGAAGGGATTTTCACAACTACACAGTGGAAGAAAGACTACACAAGGTGGATAAAATTCGTGTTATGGCAAGTGCCGCTCCCCTTGATTAAGTCCTATTTGTTTAGTGTCTTAAAGAGAAAGGCTACATAGTAGCAATCACTACAGCTGACATAGATGATGCTCTAGCATTGGAGGAAGCAAAAATAGGATTTTCAATGAGGATTCATGGGATTAGACTGCCTGAAGAAAGCTCAGATATTGTCATCTTAGATGAAAATTTTACTGCTCTTGCAAGAGTTTTAAGGTGGGGAAGGTATGTCTATGACAACATTTAGAAGTTTATTCAATTCCGATGGATAATGAACTTTGCTGCATTTGCAATTAACTTCATGGCAACAGTATCAACTGCAGAAGTTCCACTAAGAACAGTTCAATTATTATGGGTAAACTCTATAGTAGACATATTGAGTTATCTAGCTTTCACAACACAGTAACCCATCGATCAGTTCTTACATAAGCCCTTAATGCGTAAAACTAAACCTCTTATATCTTATGTGATATAGGGGACCATATTAGCACAAACTTTGTACTAGTTAGTAGTTTTGCTAACTCTATAATTCAAGGTCGAGTCCATTTTTGGTGTGACTTTAAGGGCAAATAACACCTTGATTTTTAACATCTTCATGCTTTACCAAGTATTTAATGAATTTAATGAAGAAAGCTAAAGCAAAAGAACATTTTCAAGGGTATATGTAGGAACAAAATGTTTTTGAAGAATATAATGACGACCCTTGTCCTTCAAGTAGGGATAATTAAGCTTCTAAAGATATTTAGAGATGCGAGATTGACCTATGGCCTTTAGGGTGCCTGCTTTGGAATTACAGCTTTTTCATGGCCAATTCGATAGGTTGCCAAGTGGTTAATTGTTTCAGACAAATTGCAAAGGGGAGGGGATGCTTTTTTACCTTTCAAACTTACAACCAATGATTACAGGGTTATCAATAATAAACCTAATAGGTTCCTATTAAATATGGTCAAGGAAAAAGGCAATGATGCTCTATGTTGATTTGACTGGCATATGGTGTTGTTAGGTATCTTGAAATAGATGCGAAGAAAGGGATCAATGGCAACTATAGAGATACCATCCGTTGGCAAAAGGCATTTGGCTGCAATAGGTATCATAAGTTAAATAACAAGAGCTTCTTCCACTTTGTAATGGAAGCTATTGAGGACCCGATAGTTATGATCTTAACAAGATGCTCCTCACTTTCTCTCAGTTTGAACATCAAGGAAAAAGGACTAAATGATAGCTAGTACAATGGCGGAAGCATTTTAATTGCCTTTCTATTAGTTGTCATTATCTGCTCTATAAGTAATGTTTGGCCCTAAAGAAAGATGAACCAATTACAGAATATGGTTAAGGAAATTAAAGTTGAAGTTTATTAAGGAAGAAAGCAAAAAATAGAACTGAGAAATGGCTCTCTACTTTCATTATCAAAAGCTATCGAATATATAGCAGCTTAGTTATAAAACAAAGTTCAAACTAATTCTATAATTTTAGGTAGGTAGATTACAAAAAGATAATGACTACCTCAACCTTTTAACTACTAAAGTTAATTCATCATTTCATATAAAAAATCTAATAAAAAATTAGTAGAAGAGT
This sequence comes from Sindora glabra, assembly GCA_020226215.1. Taxonomy (NCBI): domain Eukaryota; kingdom Viridiplantae; phylum Streptophyta; class Magnoliopsida; order Fabales; family Fabaceae; genus Sindora; species Sindora glabra. The sequence continues at coordinate 35,960,476 of CM035231.1, forward strand.
ACAACAAAATATTTAGCCTAAAGTACCAAAACAAAGTCTCATTATATTAACATTCCTCCTTGAAACTTTATTTTGAGACTCCAAACTTTCTTCTTAATTCTTCAAATTTGCCCTTAGGTAGTGCCTTATTAAATATGTTTGCAACTTGTTCTTCAAATTTGTAGTACATAAGACAAGTCCCTTGCTCCTTTTTAACTTCTTTGAGAAAATGGAACTTGACCTTCATATGTTTGGTTTTTCCATGCTGTACTAGGTTCTTTAGAATAGCAATCGCTGACTTGTTATCACAAAATAGTTGCATTGCTTCTGTCTACCCAAAACCTAAATTTTCATCATTTTCCTGAGTTAAATTCCTTAGTTTGATACTCTAACAGTTACTACAAGTTTTGCCTTAGCAATTAATTGTGCCACTATTTCTTTTTTTTTTTTCAAGTTCTAGTAAAACATGCTTAAGCTAAGAGAGAAAGCATAACCTGATGTACTCTTGCCATCATTCATACTTCTAGCCCAATCACTATCAACAAAGCTAACTAAATTTGCATCTTTGATTAGTTTGAACCATGTTCCTAAGTCTAATGTGCCTTTTAAGTACCTTAAGATCCTTTTACCAACTTCATAAGGATTTGGCTCAGATGTTGTAAGGACCTACACAATAAACTTGCTGCAAACATTATGTCAAGCCTTGTTGCAGTCAAGTAAAGTAAGCTTCCAACAAGGCTTCTGTAATTGGATGCATCACCCCTAATATCACTATCAAATTTAGCTAACTTTTCATTAACTACCAAAGGAGTACTAACAGATTTACAATTCTCCATTTTGAATTTTCTTAACAACTCTTGAATATAAGCTTGTTGAGAAATAAAAATATCATGATCTGTTTAATGCACTTCAAACCCAAGAAAGAACTTCATCTGTCATAAATATGTCATTTCAAACTCTCTTTGCATTTGTTGCTTGAAAGTGCATATGTTCTTAATTTCACTTCTAATTATCAGTAAATCATCTACATAAATAGATAAAATTAGAACGCTATGATTTGGAAAATGTTTAACGTAGAAAGTGATATCATTATAACTCCTCTTGAAACCTGAACTATAAAGAAACTTGTCAATTCTACTATACCAAATTCTCGGAGCTTGCTTCAAACCGTAAAGAACTTTGTGCAACTTGTACACTTTATCTTCACTTTCATTTTGCTTGAAGCCTCAAGTTGCTCAATAAATATTTCCTCTTTTAAGTATCCATTTAAGAAGGCAGATTTGACATCAAGCTAATGTATCTTCCATTTGTTTTGAGCAGCAAGAGCAATGAGGAGTTTAATGGTGTTAAGCTTAGCCACAGGAGCAAACATATCTCCATAGTTAACATTGAGTTATTGAGCATACCTTTTTACCATAAACCTAACTTTGTGCTTGTATATAGAACCATTAGGATTAAACTTGGTTCTATATACCCATTTAACTCTCATAACTTACTTGTGTTGAGATATGTACACTAGTTCCAATGTGCCATTTTTTTTCAATGACAAAGATTTCATCTCTCATGGTTGCATTCCATTCTTCAAAGGTGGAAGCTTCTTTATAAGTTAAAGGATTAACAATAGCCATTCTACATCTTGCATACACATTATTCAAGCTACCGATCTTTCTTACTTCAGTATCTATAGTGCTTTGAACATCAAATTCTTCATTTTGAATGTCATCTTCTTGATCAGTAACTTTAGTTGTTTATCTTGGTGAGCTAGAGGCATTTTTAATGGTTAAATTTTCCTAATTCCACATTGCATTTTCATCTATCTTGACATCCCTGCTGATAACAATCTATTCAGCTTACAAGTCATAAATTTTGTATCCTTTTGATTGGCTATTGTATCCTAAGAAAACTTCCTTCTTTGCCTTCTTCGATAGCTTATCTTTTTTAACATCTAGAATACAAATACAACAAAGTGATTCAAAGACTTTCAAATGGCTTGCTAAAGGTTTTGTACCAGTCTATGCTTCAATTGGAGTATTTCCATCAATTGCTTAAGTTGGCAACCTATTTTAGAGATATACTACAGTATATACAACTTCAGCCCAGAACTTCTTTAGTAATATTTTTTGTACAACATACATCTTGCTATTTTAACTAGTGTCCTATTCTTTCCCTTATAAATGCCATTTCAACTACCGTTGAACTCCAATGTCTTCATAAAAATTTAAAAAATCAGTTAAAGTGTATTCTTTCCCATTATCTGTCCTCAAAGTCTTTAACTTGCAACCACTCTAAGTTTCCACCATAGACTTGAATTTTTTAAATATTGAGAAAACTTATGACTTGCTATTCATAAAGTAAATCTAAGTCATCCTTGTTAAATTATCAATGAACAAGGTGAAATATTTATTTTAACTAAAAGAAGGTGTGTGCATTGGACCACAAACATCTGAATGCACTAATTCAAGTCTCTCGAAGGCTTTCTATCATGATTGAGAAAGGAATGGAAATTTGTGAATTTGTCCCATTTGATGATTTTCACACATATCAGAATGCACATTCACAATAGGTATATCTCTGATCAGCCTTTTATCTTATGTAAATTTTAGAGATTTAAAGTTAACATGACCAAATCATTTATGCCATAGCCAAGACTCATCAATAGTGCTTCTACATGCAAGTGAATGGTGTGAATGCAGATTCATGGGAAAGCTTTTATCCACTATAGGAATTATAGCAATCTCAACAACAAAGGGATCAAACACAATACAAGATTTATCTTTAAAAAATAATAAATATCCTTTGAGCAACATTTGTCCAACACTCAATAACTTTTGATTTAGTTTAGGAACTAACAATACATCATCTATGAATTTAGTTTCTTTTAAAGTTGTAACTAAAATTGTACCTCTTCCAGATGATTCTATAAGTTCACCATTTGCTAATGGTTTCAAGCTTATTAAAAAAAATTGGATTTGAGGTCATATAGTTTATGTATCTACTATCCAGTAACTATATAGCTTTATCCACAGTTCTACTTTACGAAATTGTAACAAAAAGATGATCCTCAATTAATCTATCTTCTACTACATTAGCTAGTTGCCTTTGTTATTACTACTGATGTGTAAATAGTTGTTTCCTTTACTTTTTTAGCTTGTAGAACTTCTCAATGTGTCTAGTTTTCTTGTAGTATTTATATTGAGCATTCTTTCAACACTTATCTTCATGATGATTTATTTTCTTACAATAATTGCAAGGTGGAAAATTAGCTTTTTTACCCTTATCAATGACTTGCTTTCCCTTGTAGCTTTCATCACTAAAAGCTTTCTTTCCATCTTTAAACATAAATCGACATGAATTATGCCTTATCGAAAAAGCTCTTTCAATGTAACTTTTAGATTTCATGTTAACTCTTTGTTCTTGAACTTGCAATTTGTTGATTAGTTCAGCTATAGTCAACCTTTTAAGATCATAAGATTCTTCAATGGCTGAAACTTTTACCTTAAATTTTTCAGGGAGACTAGTTGTAACTCCCTTACTTATTAACACCTTAGTCCTTATTAAAAAGTTAATCATTGCATACTAATTTGCCTTTTACTCTAAACTAGCTCACAATACCTCAAATACATATATATTTCATACAATATAGGCAAGGGTCATGTAATATACAAAATGTTCAACTTACAAATCATACATCCATCACATATTACATCACCAACTATATAAACATTTTTTAATATAACTTCAAAATATTATTCTATTTTGTCATGAGGGTCTTTAGAAGCATCACCTGGAATGGTTAGTAACAATACAAAACATAAGAAACAAAGTTTTCCAGTAGCTAGCTATTACCATAAAAATGTATCAAGCCGTTCCAGATCCTTAAGCAAATAAAACATACATTCAAAATTAATTAGTCATTTATCATCTCATTCCATACCATTGTAAGAAATATGCATTTCGCACAGCAATCATCAAGCCCATTCAAGGACTTATATAGATATCTAGATGGCCATCACAGATAGTCGTACCTAGGCCTATATACAGCAATTCACTATCTTCCCGGGGTACTCGGGCCAAAGGCCTAACATACAGCATTTCACTGTCTTCCCGAGGTACTCGGGCCATAGGTACCGCACACAACAATTTCATTGTCATCCCGAGGAACTCGAGCCATAGGCCTTACACAGTATTTTACTGTTTTCCCAGGATGCGCGCACATTTCCATACAATGGCATAAAATATACAGAAAATCATATAAATAGAAAACAGAGCTTAAGGATAAAGCTAGCTACCTTTTATAAGCTTCTAATAGTGATGTTTCCTTTGCCCTCACTTAAAAATTTCTTTACAATTTCTTTTGCTTTTCCAACTTGTCACTCCTTAGTTTACATAGATACACATCATAGTTCTTATTAGAACATCATCATTTTCCTTAAACCTCATGTATTCTTCACTTCTTTCACATTGATAAATGCATACTTAGATGCTTTATATTTTGTTTTCAGGCTTTGAAATGACACATATGAGCATTAGAAAAGGATCCGAAGGCAAAACCGTGCAAATCCTGAAGAATAGAAACCAAATTGTTCACTTGACAAAGAACACGGGGTTCCCATACCCCGTGTTTAGGGCCGTGTTTATTACTGGATTGCTTCGAGGCTTCACTGGACTGCTCAGAGAAGAACACGGGGGTAAACACGGGCTATGTCATACCCCGTGTATCTTACTGATCAACTTTCGACAAAGAACACGGGGTACAACATGGGATGTGCTCTACCCCGTGTACATTACTGATCTTCCAAAAACACATTAAATGGCTAAATCTCCTTCTCTCCTTCTTTTCCATATTCACAGTTTTGGCTTCTCAAAAGGGAAATTTCTCACAAACACTTTCATAATTCAAAATTTCATCTTCCATAGGCTTCATAATTCATAAGAATTATTCTAATTTCATCAATTTAATCAAATTCCAAACATATCATGCCAAAACCATACATACACCATTATGCCTCTAAAACCCTAATGTATACATCATGATTTCTTGTTGTTTTTACACCAAATCAAAGCCATAGATTAACATAACAACATCCAAAACACCATGAAACATGTTCAACTCATCCAAAACTCTATGGTCAACCACTTTTGACCACACCAACATCAAAATTTCAAGAAACTAAAAAGAATACATTAAAGAACTTTTAGAGGAGAACATTTTTACCTCTTGGTGCAACTTGAAAATCCTCACTTAGAGCTCACCAAACTTGATCAAACTTGAGCTTTCCTTAATCTAAACACACCAATAGATCGAGCTTGATGAGAAGAGCAACTTTCCCTTCTACTACTAAGCCTAATTCTCACTATTTTTTGGTGAAAAAGTCAAAAGAAGTTTTCTCTCTCTTCCTTCTCTCTCTTGCACGTTTTTGGTGCTTTCATGGAGGTGTTCTGCAGCTTGGAGAAGAAAGGAGAAGCAAGAAGAGCTTTCATGAAGCTTCAAGGGTATTTTGGTCATTCTTGAAATTTTCAAGGGTATTTTAGTCCTTTTTCACTAATTAGTAAGGCTATTCTTGCCATTTTTTCTAATAATGACACTTGTCATATGTCTAATGGTCTCACTAAATAAAATCACATATTAAACCCTAAAATCTTGGTTATTCATATTAGATCCCAAATTCTTGGTTATTTACACTTTAACCACACCCGATTTTGCACTTTTGCACTTTAATCCATAGGGTTCCTGTCTGTTTAAAATTCCTTGCACTGTCAAACTTAGACAACTTCCCTTTTTAGGGTTTTCTAACCTCCTCTGATCATTTATATTGTTTAGGAAAATTAATTATTTTCCTACTATCCTTTTTCCTTCAAAATTTCGATTACCCTTACACTTAATTCCTTTCAACTTAAGATTCACCCACCAAGCTAATTCAAACATGCTCTTCATTTCTACGACCTTAGAATTTAGAAATTCAAATGATAGAATTAAAAATTCAGGACATTACACTAGTCAACACCTTTTCTACAATCTTATATTCCTCAACTACTTCTCTGTAATATCCCTAAGAGACTTTTTCTAAGAACTACTCCTACAGTATCAAAGTAAATTAGCATTTCCTAGTTAAATGTACTCAACCTAGGGAATTTTCAAAGATGGGTAACCTCCTGAGAAATTTTTTCAAACCTTTTGAAACATTGATAGAGATAAAACTTAAGTTAAATTATTATTAGAAATATGCCCAACAGATGAGGAAAATTTTAATAGGGCCCAACTTGATTTTAGGGATCAAAGTGAGTTGAAATTCGATAAAATAGGCCAAAATTATAATAATTTAGTTTGATTTCTTAAAATTATTTTTGGACCAATTAAAACCCATTTATTAAGACCCGAATATATTTCTAATAAGCTCAAATTGAACCCATGGACTAAATTGAAAATTGGCCAAAGAATTTTGGATAAAAGTGAAAATTTTAAAAATTTTATAGTCAAATTGTAATTTTAAAAAATTGAATCTGGGCCATTCTTTTTCTATTAATTTTGAAAAAATTTAGGTTGAAAAGAGCTAAAAAAGTTTTGTTTTTAGCTACTGTAGAATAGCAGGAAAAGTGCAAAAGGAATTCATGGATTTTGGGCTAAATTGCAAAAAGGGCCCATTTTCTAAAAAGTTGTAGAAAACTCTATTCAGCTCTTTCCCCCCTCATTTACATGAAATTACAACTACCATAGGAGATTTCTTCAAGCTTTTATCATAACCAAATACATAAATAAGACTAATTAACTACAAATTTTCAAGTTCTTGCTACTTGCTTGCTTGAATTGTTAGGAGAAATCATCTAAAACTTAGAGATATCATCCTTTTTCTCTTTAAATTAAAAACTTTCTCTTTTAGGAGGAAATTTGAAGCTTTAAAATATACAAGTTTAGAGGTGAGTAGCAGCTCACTTGATTTTCCATTAAATTTTGATTGCAAATTTATCAATATTGCTTTCTAGAATTATGATTTCATGAAGCTAGGTGTGTGGCCATACAACAAAGGCATAGTGCTGAAAACTTGTGTTCTTAAGCTGTATTTAAGATATTGGAACATTATTAGCATAAATGAATAATTAGATTACCATTTGTTAAGCCTTGAGTGAAGATGGAATACAAAGAACTTAGAAATTGTTTTGCTAATTTTTGCTTCTGGAATTCCTAAAAATCCAAAAAATAAGCCACGAATTTTAGGGATATACTAGAGCCTCTTAAAAATTCAAAACCGCCCATTTTATAGTCTCTTATGATGTTAGGATACATATAGAATTTATTGAGAATTTTTAGAAATTTTTAGAAACCTAAACAAGAGACATTTCTGTACAAACAAAGGTACAGCTCGCCTAGAAACAGGATGTGAATAATTTCACTTCTGCTATTGAATTATTTAGGGTACTAAATGATTAGTAAAAATTCCATAAAAATTATTGGATACTCTTCCATGTTTTTGTTAAAATATTCAATTTTCGTGACAATTGAAGCTCATTTGCTTGATGAATAAATTCATACAATTTCATAACTCCAGTACAGCCAGAGATTGAAATTATTTTGGAAAGGCATGATTCACGAATTTTTTGGGAAGATTCTCTTGATTAATTATGAAACCTAAGGATTAGATTTGTCAATTAACATGTTAAGAACATCATATAATTATTTAAGAAATTTTGGAGGTGTTTTAGAAGTCATAAAAGGTCTCTTATTGTAACATGCCTTCTGCTACCCTATTGTAGAATCTAAACATGAATAGTATTGTTGAATGAATATTTGTGAAAGACAATGAGTATTTGATTCTTAGAAATATATTGTGATGATATTAGAATATGATTGGAGCAATGTGTTGAATTATTATAATTATTTGAATGTTCTTTAATGGTACAGAATATAGTGATAGATTAGATTGAGTTATGAAATGTTAAATGTATTGTAATTGTGATACATTATAAGGATATGCAATGATTTACACTTTAATATTAAATGTGAAATCCATACTTGTTACATCGATCAAGGAAAATAAATTAAGATGCTAATGGCTAGTTGGTATTGACCATACCCTTATTTTGTCGGATTGACATGATTTTGCCTTAATTGGCACAAAAAGCCTACAAAAGCTCATTTGTGTTACTTGATATGTGTGGGGGAGATTAGCCTAATGGCTTGCAACATCCTTCTAAAAGAAGGAGAAGGGTGGCAAGAAGTGGAGGAAAAAGGTTGGAGGCAAGTGGGATAAGGTTGCCCTAAAGAAATAAGGAGGAAACCTATATACCATACTAGCCATATCTATTAATATAATGTTAATACATAATGCATATGATAGATGGTAGTTATTAAATGTGAATAAAGCTAAATATATGGAAATTTATCAAATCTTCCTAAATTCATATCAAAGAGAACTAATTAGGGAAACCCATAGGAATAAAGATTGAGTAGCTACTCACTAAGTATTTTATATACTCACTCCTTTTCGGTGTTATTTTATTTTACAGATAAAGAACGAGGAGCTCCAGTACTGATACACTGCATAAAACTTTCTAATATCTATGGGGCATTGTGTAACAAAATATTAATATATTTGAGTTGTCATTTGTACAGTTAAAGTCTATATATGTGATAAACAATTTTATTATACTACTATATATTAATATCACGTATTAACTTTTTCATTGCATATGCAATGCAATTTACTTTACTTATATTATTTGCTATTATCATATATTCCACTTTTATTACAAAACAGTCAAATATAGTTTCCTACAAGCTTATAAAGATGTCTGATTGGTTGGATACCAGTTAGATGTCTTTATGCCGATCACGATGCTTAAAATTGGGTCGTGATATTCTCTAAATAATCTTATTTGATTCATAAGCTCCATTACTTTAAAAGAATATGATAGGTTTCAAATCAACATACGCAGCGAAATTTTAAAATTTTTTATCCGAATTCTACCTAGGATCCATGCAAAAAAGCATAAATCGATGGTTAGGATTTTACCTTATTTGTGCTCATGTTCTTTCTAAAAAAATCCTTGAGAGAATGGATGAATCAAATGCCGACCAAAGGTACAATGTCTCTAGGGTATCCACACGGAATGAACAATGACTTCTCCCTCTAGGAAGCTGTTAGGATTTGTCTCTCTCTTTAGGATTAGGCTTAATACATTTTTCTTGGGTGAGTGAGGGTTTAATGGTAGCTCATGTGTCTTAGGTGTTAGCTTCAAGTTCCCTTTTATAGACCTAAGGCATTCCACATTCCTAGTCCTACAAGGATAATGCTTCCAGAAACCTAATCTCACTTAATAACTATCACTTTATCCTTATCATAGAGAGAGTGAGAAGAGATAGGACTTATTTATTAATTATCTAATATTAAATAATACTATTATCTCATAATATAATTATCTAATATTAAATTGGCATATAATTATCTTATATTAGATAATAATATTATCTTATAATATAATTATCTAATATCTAATAACATAATTATCTAATATTACTTTAATATCAATTAATATTACATAATATATTACGTGAATAAATATATTATTATCTTAATAATATATATATGCATGAAAATAAGTCCAATTGATTTAATTTTAGTCCAACTAAAATTTAATTAATTATTATCTCATTCCTACTCCTTTTTGTGTAACCCTGTAGGTTCTTACTACATTGATAATGACTCATTTTGGGCCATAGTCAGTGAGCGGTATCTAGTAATACATCACTACCACTCAAGTAGTAAGAATGTCTGTGATTCAACATCTACCTAATACATTATCAACGCTTTGCATCATAATCCCTTTTATAACAATATCCAAATCGAACTGAAGGCATAGAGTGTGTCATCCTCGTCAATATTCAATTTATATTTCTTGATACTCAATAGACTTAAAATATATGATCAATATCACATATTGATCTAATTGAGCATGGTCATACATTTCTAAGGCTCACTCAATCAAGGGATCCAAGGATATTTCTCTTTTATACAAGAGTAACAAAATTTCATGTACATCACTCACTTCCCTCTGCATGATTCGTGACACATCCAATTAATGCCTTACTCGTCATCCCTATTAAAGGTGATATAGGATGACATCAAAGTGAGTAACTCCTCATGTAAGGAACTGTAATGATTTCAGGTCAAAAGACTATGTGCATTTATAGTCATATGAGAATAACTAATGACACATCTATTGATGCAATATTCTCATAATGGGTCAGTCCAGTACATTATTCACTAATAATATACTCATATATTAACTTAATATCACATATCTATAATTAATAATCATCAGTCCCTATACATGCTAGTCTTGATGTATTATTACTATCATTTTCGTAATAATACTTGACTAGGGGTATTTTAGGAATAGTAAAACTATTCCAAAGATAATTATTATATTTAAGTTATAATTTACGCAAAATAAAATAAAATAAAATAAAATAATTATATTGTCAAAATGAAATGTAATACATTGTGTAATATTGCAATCATCTCTATGATTGACTCCTATGACACATACCAACAGAATATTTCTTGACAGTCTTACCTTCTTTCATTTTTAAATTCTCAAGATTTTTTTTAGAGTGAGCAATCTAACTATCTTTACTCTTTAATTACCTTCATGTTCCTTTTTTAGCTTGTCCCAAATAGCTTTTGCTAACTAAAGAGCCATGATGTTAGTGAAGACATTATTTGCTATAGTAGAATTCAAACATATAAGTGTCTTATCCTTTTTGAGTACTTCCTGCTCATGTTGCTTGATTTAAGCAATGGTGGGATTTGCTCTAAGGAGCAGAGGATCTCTTCTATGTCAATAGCATCCTATAGACCCAAGGACTTCAAGTATGCTTTCATCTTCATGGACCAAATTTGATAATTTTCCCCTACAAATTTTGGTACAAGCATATTACTTCTAGAAGCCATGGTTTTCTTTTTAAGGATATTGAACTCTTACAAACACTTAAAGATTACAGCCTTACAATACTTAAAAGATTTTATTTCATAAGCCCTTAAAGAATATATGAAGCTCAAATACCATTCTATTAAGGAAGAAAACAAAAAATAGAATTAAGAGTTTTTAGAGAATGGCTCTTTACTTTCATTATCAAGGGTTACAGAATATATAGTAGCTTAGTTACAAAATAAAAGTCAAACTAATTCCAAGATTTTAGGTAGGCAGATTACCAAAAGACAAGGATTACCTCAACCTTTCAAATACTAAAGTTAAGCCATCATTTCTTACTAAAAATCTAATAAAAAATTAGTACAAGAGTACAGTAAAATATTCAACCTAAAATACTAAAACAAAGTCTTATTACATTAATAAAGTCATAAGAAACTCGTAACAATAACAAGTCTTAATATCTAACATTATTGTTAAAGATATTGTTTGCTTAAAGGAAGCAAACTGAGTTCTAGCAAATGGATTTTTATTTCATGGCTATGCATTTAGATTAGATGAATCACTCTTGAGAATTGAGAACTATAGAGTGACAGTCACTAAAAGCAAGAATCCATTCTTATTCTTTAAGACAATAGTGCAATTAAGCTACTGAACCTTTGTTGGTGAAAACATAAAATGGGTTAAGATTGTGGATTTACCTAGCAATGAAACACATGAGTGGATTTCTCTTAATAGAAGGCTTAAATGGTTGTCTAAGTTCTTAGGTTTTATCATATTAGGTCTTATAATTTTATTATCTCTTGGTCTAATGATTTAGTATTTCACCTTAAATTTAAAGAATGGAAATGGTGAAAAAATGTTTGCAAGTGGAAGAACAAGAGGTAATGAAATTTGGAAAGTAGTGATCGAAATTCAAGTTTTTGCAATAACAATTGCATCATTAGCAATCCTGGAGGGATTGTCCTTAGCTATTGCTATAGCAATTATGTATACTATAAATAGAATGATGAAGATTGGAGTTCCGCCGAGAAGGTTCTCAGCTTATGAAACACTTGCCTGAGCCGCCACCATTTGTTTAAGCATAAAATGTGTAAATTACAAACAACTAAAATAAGAAAAACTTTACAAGATTGGAGAAAAGCAGGAGTGAAAATCAATATGATTACAAGCATTAATGTTTCAATTGTAAAAGCTTTAGCTTTTTAATGTGGTATACTAGACCTTGATAAAAATTTTGATGATCAATAGGTAATGAAAGCATAAGATTTTTGGAACTATGGAGATGCGGAGATGATAGAGAAAGTTAAAAAAAATATTTGTGCTAGCAGAAGCCTCTTCCTTGGACAGACTTCTTTTTGTACAATGCTTGAGAAAGAAACATCATGTAGTTACATTCATAAAAAACAGTGCTGATGATGCGTAAGCTCTGACAAAAGCTGATATAGGGATTCAAAACAACCTTTATAGTACTGAAATTGCAGTTGAAAATTTTGATATGATAATCCTACATGGCAGTCTTCTCTCCACACTTGCAGCGCTACAAGTGGGAAGAGGTATATATGAAGACATCAAAGTATTCATTCAAAATTTGTTCATTGCAAACATAGTTTCTCCAGTGATAAACTTTTTGTCAGTAATTTTAGCTAACGGTCCACTTATGATTGATATTTTAGTAGCTATTTTAGTCAGCAATGTCCCATATGTAGTAGCTTAAATATTATAGGTGAAGGTTATAGTTGGTTCTTTATCTGCTTTGGCCCTAGTAATTGAGAAGAAAAGAAAGTAAGTTATAAAAAAGCCATTAAGACAAGGGTAGCCACTAATTAGCAATGAGATGTGTAAAAACATACTAATTCATGCTTCATAACGATGTGAAAGACACCATGATCTTTAATCTTTACATCTTCTTCCAAGTTTTTGTTATCTTTAGACCTTAAAAGTTTAAGGGAAATTTCTTTAGTGCAATACAAGGGAGAAATTTGTTTTGGCAAATTGTTAGTACCATTGTGATCATTCAAATTGTCATTATGGAAGCACTACCTTGATTAATGGTAACAAAAACTCTGAACATCCAAAATGGGGACTATACATTAAAATTGCCTTCACATCTTGGTCAGTTGGTTACTTCAACAGCAAGTTCATTCCTATCCTTGAAGAGTACTTCCTCAAACTTGAATTATTGAAAATGGCTTAAGCAATGAGCTATAGCCAGGAATTCTATTTATACAAAACTTATAATCAATTACAATTAAATTTATGATACTAATTATAATCCTAATCAAGTTAAAAAGAAAAAATATTAAATCTATAATAACTTTCTAATATATATATATATATATATATATATATATATATATATATATATATATATATAATCAATCTAGAATCATTCTAGAATGATTTCCTAAAAAAGTATGTAATAATGATATCCTAAAAAGGTATACAATCTCAACACTCCCCCTAAAGTTAGAGTACATATATGAAATGCACCTAACTTGTTACATATATAATTAATTCTTTATCCTCTGAGAGATTTTGTAAAAACATCAATTAGTTGATCATTAAAGTTCATAAAAATAGTGCTGATTTCTTTTAAAGTTATCTTTTTTTAGGCAATGTGCAATGCGGCCTAATTATCACATATAAGTTTCATAGGACCCAATTAATATAATTTAAGTTCTTGTAATAATTGTTTTAACCATATAAGTTCACATGTGGCTAATGCCATAACTTGATACTCTACTTCTACACTTGATCTTACCACCATATTTTACTTTTTACTTTTCCATGAAATAAGATTTCCTCTAAAGAAAATACAATATCTAAAAGTAGATCATCGATCATTTGAAGACCTAGCCCAATCTACGTCAGAATACCCAATAATTTAAGTGTGGCCTCAACTTTCATATAATCCTTTTTCCTAGACTTTCTTTAATGTATATAAGAATTCATATAATAGCATCCCAATGAACTTTACAAGGTGAATTGAGGATTTAACTTACTTACTACACTTACAACAAATGAGATATTAGGTTGAGTAATTGTAAAATAATTCAATTTTCTAATAAGCCTTTGATATCTTCCCAGATTTGAAAAAGGCTCCCCCTAATTTAGCAGAAGTTTTAAATTTGGATCCATAGGTGTATCAACTGGCTTGCACTCTGTCATACCTATTTCACGTAGTATATCAATAACATATTTCCTTTGATAAATAGAGATATTGGATCGTGATTATGCTACCTTAATACTAAGAAAGTAATGAAATTTTCCAAGATCCTTAGTTTGGAAGTGATGAGATAAATATTGTTTAAGCTGGTTAATACCTCTGTGATCATCTCTTATAATCATTATATCATCAACATAAATAATTAGGTATATTTGACCAGAAAGAGAAGAGTGATAAAAAATAGAGTGATCAGCTTCACTCTGTTGCATGCTAAAATCTTGAATAACTTTATTAAATGTCCCAAACCAAGCTCATGGAGATTGTTTAGGGCTATAAAGAGATTTCTTCAATTTACATACTAGATAAGTCTTCCTCTAAGCAATAAACCCTAGTGGTTACTCCATGTAAACTTGGTGGTCAAGATCAACATGTAAAAATGCATTTTTAGTGTCTAACTAATGTAAGGGCCAATGATGAATGGCATCCAGAGAAAGGAAAATGTGAACTAAGGTAATCTTGTAATAGGTGAAAATGTATCCCTATAATCTAAATAAAAACTTTAAGTATAACATTTTGCCACCAATCGAACTTTTAATCGATCAATCTTTCCATCAAGACTAACTTTAATAGTGAAACCCAATGACATCCAACTAAAGATTCGCCACTAGGTAAAGGTAGCAATTCTTATATAACACTGGTGTGTAATTGGGTCATCTTGTCCAACATTGCCTGAAACCACCCTAGGTGAGAGAGAACTTCCTATACAATTTAAAGAATCGAGATAAAGGATAAAGTAGAAACAAAAGCATGATGGGGTGTAGAAAGATGATGATAACTTAGGAAATTGTAAATAGGGTATGGGTTTCAAGTAGAACTATTACCTTTTTAAAGAGCAATAAGAAAGTTGTCAAGACTTTCTAGTGGATTGGATTCCAGAGATAATGTTGGCACAGGACATGGGTTTGTAGGAGCATTTATAGTAATTTAGGCTAGTGCTAAATTAATTGAATTTTCAATAATCTAAGCTAGATAAGGTCATCACTGATAGGTAATTAGAGGCTTATCCTGTAAAAATGTTACAAATGTAGGATCATAGAAAGAAATAGATAAAACCTCAATTATAGGACTGAAGTTTGTGAAAAAAGAGAAAAATGGAGAAGACTTAAAGAATGTGACATCAGCAGAAGTAAAAAATTTATACAAGGTTAATGAATAATAGTTGTAGCCTTTTTGCAATCTTGAATACCCTAGAAAAATACATTTGATAGATTTAGGGAATAATTTATCTTTTCCTGAAGAAAGATCATGAACAAAATAAGTACATATGAAAATATGAAGAGAAACTTTATATATAGGTTCTTTTGGAAAAACTAAAGAATGGGGGAATTTGATTATTTACAATAGAAGGCATACGATTAATTAAATAACATGCAGTTCAAACAACATCTGCTTAAAAATGAAAAGGAACATTTGCATGTATTAAAAGAGTTCGTGTAGTTTCAATTAAATGTCAATTTTTTCTTTCAGCAATACCATTTTGTTGAAATGTGTGTGGATATATGGATTGATGAATAATACCTTCGGAGGACATGAAAGAAGAAAAAGATGTAGAAAAATATTCGTATGCATTATCTCTTCAAAGTATGTGAATTTTAACACCAAATTGATTATGAATTTCAAAATAAAAAGACTTAAAAATTGAAAATGGCTCAGAGTGATTTTTCATTAAATATAACTATGTATATCAAGAGTAGTCATCAATAAATGTAATAAAATATCAAAAACCCCAAGTTAAAGTAGCACAACTTGGACCCTAAATATTAGAATAAATGATAGAAAATAATGACTCAACTTTATTGTAAGTTCTACTAGGGAATGAGCTTCATACACACTTACTAAGTTAACAAGACTCCCATTCTAAAGACTCTAAAGTGGAAAGATGAGGAACCATTTTGCAAAATTTTTCATTACCAAGGTGACCCAAATGATAGTGAAGTAACTCAAGTGACTTAGTAGCAATACAAATTACTGAAGAAGTTAGTTGAATGTAATAAAGTCTTTCTGACTCATACTCTATGTCAATCGTTATCCCCATTTTCAATCCTATATGGAAAAGGAATTAGCAAAAAAAGTTATAGAATAATTAAGAGCACGTGTAAGTTTACTAATAGATATTAAATTGAGTGGACAATCAGGAATATAAAAGACTAATTTCAAAGGTAAAGATGGGAAAGGATTTACGTAACTAATAGCTTGTATACTGATTTTTGTTCCATCAACTAAAGTAACAATAGGAAGAGATTCATTAGTATAAAAATGAGTAAATAAGGATTTGATACCAACATGTAATCAGAAGCTCCCGAATTAAGCATCCAAGATCCTAAGGATGTTGAATGAGATAGATAGGTTATAAAATTATCAAAATATACTGTGGAGACTATACCTTTTCCTTATTAAAGAGGTAAATAGGAAGGGAGCAACTAGAAACTAGAAGGGCAACAACCAATAACTAAAAAATATAAACCTAGAAAAAAAAGAAAATTTACTATCCAGATCTGAAATAAGGGGGTTTGATGTCTGAATTACAAAACTATAGCCATGGATAGATTCGGTGAGAAGGCATAGTCATGGTTAGGTGGCGCATATTATTCACGCATGTCTAGAATGGTGGCATATATTATTCATGTACATCTACACTAATGGTGTATACTGTTCATACATTGGTTAAGAAAGTAAGAAATTTATTACCGATAATGATTTTGATGGTCATTTGTTAAAACTCGTGCTATTGCTTCATGAATTAGAGCAATCAGATTAGGTGCTACTATGTATTCTACAAAACAATTTTTGCAAAAAAGAAAGGAATTCTGTGTTTGGGTTTGTAAGGTCTATGTTTATAGGCTTAAAGGTGTTTAAGTTTATATTTCTGGGTAAAATAAGAGAGTTTGGAAATTTAATATAAGATAATTGAAGTAGAAGCAAAGTCCTTTAATGTAAGAGCTCTGATACCAATTTGAATTGTTAAAAATGGCTTCAGTAATAAGTGACAGTGAAGAATTTTATTTATACAAAAGTTATAATCAATTACAATCAATCTATGATACTAGTTATAATCCTAATCAAGTTAAAAAAGAAAAATATCGAATTTATGATAACTTCCTAATATATACATAATCAATCTAGAATCATCCTAAAATGATTTCCTAAAAAGGTATATAATAATGATATCCTAAAGAAGGATATAATCTCAACACTCAGTTATCTGTCCAAACATAAGTAACATCAAGAGTAGCTTTCTTCTTTCATAAGGTGGTAATAGTACATTTAGCTAGTTATATCTCTTCATTTTGAGTAAGTAATGCCAAAATTTTCTGTACAAGAAATAAGAAGTGAGTGAATCATTACTAGTTTTTATTGTCTTGTTGTTTGCATTGGTATCTTAAGTTGCTGCTTATAAATGTTTTGTTACTTGGAACAAAGAATTTGTTATACCTTTAACAACAATTTGCTATTTTGGTGTATTTCAAAATTCATATAAGAAGTTGTACACAGTGTGACATGCTCATAACAATCCGTGCAATTTGTCTTCTTTATCTTCATTTTGTAAGTCTACAGTCTATGCAATTTGAGTAGTGAATAATTGTTCCTCTTTGTTAGCTCTTGAATGCTAATTGTATTTAGACTATTGCAAATAGCTCAATCATGTATTAGCAATGCTAATTCATCATTAAACTAACTTAATAATGATATGCAAATACCTAGGACATATTGAATTATAGTTTGGAGAGTACTGATCCTTCATTACTTCCTGTAAAGTCTAAACTAGATACATATTAAAAGTTCATTATATCCTATATAGTACCTTTATATTACAGGATCTTTATGTGATAAAAAATGATATTTTTATCTCATATTTTTTCTTAGATAAAAAAATCTAAACTAAAAACAAGGTAACAGAAGAAACTCAAGAAATAACTGCACTAGTCTTACGGATCCTTCTTAAATTAATAGAAATAAGGAAGTTCATGTTAGCAAAAGGTCCAAGAATATGTTATTCAAGGAAAACCTAATGTTTGCTAATCAATCAGCACATGAATTTTCTTTGCAATACATATGACATTTTTTAATAATCCAATCCATCTTAAGCTCCCAAGGACAACTTTCAAAAGAGCAATATCCATTTTTGAATTATCAACACTAGTAAATAATAGTTCACTAAGGCTAACAAGTTGCACTAGAGACTAACAAGCTACAAATCCTTAGAAGCGCTTCTAAATTCAACTTAAGCTACATAACAACAACCTAAACTTTTTTAATAATCATGCAACCATCCAACATAACACCCACTTATTAGCCTTCCATGACCAAAATTTCTTATGTTATCTTTGCCATACTATAACACCGATATATTTTTATCTTTTATGTAATCTTCCTTTCATCCAAATCAATAGTAAATTACATAATATTTTTTAAGAATAAAAAAAATAAAATTTCACATTTAAATCCTTAGGGATCTCACTTCTCTTTTCTTTCCATAATATAAAAAAAAACTATTGCATAGATTTGATATAGAATCATTCTCATTAGCCTTTGGGTGATACTATTTCAAAGTTTAAAAGAATTAAAACTTGTACCAGTGGATGCTTCTTGATATTTCTCATCTTTATTAAAAAGATTGATAAAGAGTTTTAGGCTACTTCTACGGTTTTTGTTGGAAAACTAAAAGAAACATAAGTAAAGTAGAAATAGAAATAGAAAGGCAAAAAAGCTATGGTAGTAGAAAGGTTCACAATAAAACCTCATAACATTGCATTTCTTTACTAAATGTTGCTACACTTAGGGAATTTTTTCTCTTGTATAAGAGCTTCATTCATAAAAAGTTGAAGGATGTCTATTTATAGACATCCAATACTAACTACAACTTAAAATATTACATTTCATATTTTACAAGTTGACTAAACCTAATACATATTTCTTTTCTTTTACAATATGACATCACTAACTCTTTTCTTTTATTTGACAGAAAGTGCATGACATATTTCTTAATTTTTTTTCTAGACTAGCTATTTCCAACACTATTTTTTAATCTAGAGAAAAAAATATAGCCTAAAGCTTTGATTTTATTTTGTTTAAATATATCACAAAGGTTTTTTAACTCAGAATCCTTGGCATCATTCGTAATTTTCCTTGCAACTGCAAGCAGGAAGTGACTTCTTCATGATCTCTATTTTAAAGTATTTGTCCTATTCCTTATGATTTTTTTTCTTTTTTACTGCCTAGACTCATTAGAATTTTAACTGAAATATTATCACCATCATCATCATCTTTTATGGATCCATTTTGCTAAAATATTTCTTCTCTTTATTTTTTTTTTATTTTACAATATCACATCTTTCTTTTCCTTTCTTTTGTAGTACTGTTATTATTGCTTCTTCTTCATCTTCATATGTTATCTCTTCCAGTTTCAATTACTTCCCACATATCACAAGCCTTTAATTTGACTTTCATGTTAATTACCATAAAAAAAAAGTTAACTCCAACGGAAGTAGGAGGGAACAGAGCAGAAAAGCTATTTAAAGCCATGAACAAACACTATTTTTTTAAGATTTTTATAAAGAGAAAGCCTTGTTGGTATTCTCTCTTTTTCTTATAGCCCACTAAGATCATTTAAGCTTTAATTCCATTTGAAAAACCAAAAGAAACATAGGGAAAACAAAAATAAAATACAAACAAAAATAGAAATGCAAAGAAGTTATAGCAGTAGAAAGGTTCACAACAAAACCTCATAACATTGTATTTTTTACCAAGTGTTGCTACACATGGGCAGTTTTCTCTCTTGTGTAAGAGCTTCATTTAAAAGGATGAAGGATGTCTATTTATAAACATCTAATACTAACTATAACTTAAAATATTATATTTTATATTTTACAAGTTAACCAAACCTGACACACATTTCTTTTCTTTTACAACACATTATCAGCAACTCTTTTCTTTTATTTGCAAAAAGTGCATGACATATTTCTCAGTATTTTTTTTGGATTAGTTGTTTCCAATAATTTTGCTAGAAGAATATATATAAGTTTCTACCGATCAAATAAATAAACATTGTATAATATAATAAATCCACTTAAGACGAAACAACCTCAAGCACTTTACTATTGCTAGAGGGAACCAAATTATCATAGTATTCCACGAACACTTTCCAACTACCAGGGCAAACAAATCTCCCTCAACAGAACTTTGTGTTCTCATTTGTAAAAGACTGATAACATTGGTTAAGATACCAAACAAAGTGAAACTATATCTATAATCTATTACATCATAATAATCTTTACATTAAGTTCATGTAATGGTTGGATAATTTTATTAACATAGAAACTAACATGGATATAGCATACCTTGGTGCCAGATGTGAAGAGGAAGTCTTGTAGCCTTGAAGGGTCAAAAGAATTCCATCTTAATTTAAGTATTGTCATAACCAACAACCTATAGATAAAGATTTTTTAGAAGTGATGCCAAATAATAGTACCAATGAACTGAACTAAACTAGCAATAAAGCAAATTATTTAGATACTCTAAACTAAGAACACCATCCTCTAGCACCTAAGAAAACTCCAAAAATAAATTTAGCAAAATAATATCTGAACTATTTTGTTGAGGCTAGATTGATTTTCTTAGAAAATAGATACATTACTTTTCTTAACTAATTGCAATTGGAATGCAACAAAGGCTATAGGTGATAGGAATTTTGGAGGATGGCCCTTGGGAAATGCCAAATAAAAAATCTCATAAGTTAATGAAAGGAGAAATTACATAGTTCCTACCCTACAATGATGTCCCATGCAATTGCATCTGAAAACAAAAATTTCACGTAACAATTCTCTCTCGCCCTATTACTTTGTTTATAGGACAAATTATGTTCATTTCTCATAAAATTTAGTATAATTATACTCATTTTTTATTTTCAAAAATACATATTAGCCTCTCTTTTAATATACATTAGCATCACTTTCCCTCTCTTTATATATTTTTTGGTTACATTAAATATTATTATGCTTTTTTTTATTAAATGAGACTAATCTATAAATTAAATATATATTCAACTCCTCTGATTTTGAAAAATAAGTAAAATTAAATATATATTTAACTCCAAAACATTTCTTAGCTCTTTTTGTCTGATCGATTTAGGAGACACAAGAGATGAGAATAGGAATAGAGTATTTAATAGAATAGTGATAAAGTTGGATGACATAATGAGTGCAGTTAATTAGATATAAGGAATATAATTTTTGTTTGCATAATAAGCATTTTGTTTAGTCTTCTTCCTCAATTAAGGTAAAGAAGATGTGTCCATAACAACATCTGACAATTCATTTATTTGTAACTAACAATGAATGTCACAACACTTAGGGTAAACTTTATAGTAGTAGTATCAATTAGGGAAATTCATTAATAGCAATCTGATTATTATTTAAACTTGATAATGGGCACTTTAGGTGATTTAGCTTTAGCAGTAGATAAAACCACCATAGAGTTTATTAAGGAACCATAAATGGATAAAACTGAACTTTTTGTCACTGCGGTCAAATAGAAAGACTTACTAGCTTAAGCTTTATACTAGATAGCAATTCTATTGACTCTACTATTCAAGGCTAAGTTTATTTTTTTATGTGACTTCAAAGATGAAAGAAGTTTTCAAGCACTAACACACTGAAAAGTTATCTTGGTAGATTATATGGATGACCATTGTCCTACAGATGGTGATAATTCAACTTCTAAAGAAATTTGAAGGTGCCATGAATTTAAATTAGGGCCACCAACATGTATGCATTGGAATTACAGATTTTGTTTACTAATTGATTATATTAAGTGTCTACCCATTCCAAAGAGGCTACAGAAGTGGCAAGTGGCCCCTATTAACAAACCAGAATATCACTAGTTAATAAAGCTCATCAAGAACAAAGATACATATGCTTTATTTCAATTTGGTAAGGTTGATAGTGTTATTAGGTATTTTCAAATTGATGCAGAGAAAGTGATCAATGGCTTCCATTAGGACATTACTTGTCTACAAAAAACATTTAGTTACAATAGAGATCATAATCTAACCACAAAAGGTTTCATCTATTTTGTAATGGAAGCAATCAAGGATTTAATAGTTACAATTTTGATAATATATGCTTCACTCTCTCTTAGTCTTAACATTAACAATGTAGATGGTTGGAACATTAAAGGAAGCATTTTAATTGTCCTTTTAGCCATTGTCACTATGTACCATGTGTTCTTTAAGTCATGTTTGGATTTATTAATAACAAAAAAAATTACTAGAAAATGTCAAAAAATTCGAGGTTCAAGTCATGAGGAATAGGCAATATCAACTAGTTTTAATATCTAATATTATTATTGGAGATATTATTTGCTTAAAGGAAGGGATTTAAGTTCTAGCAAATGGATTACTATAGCAAGGCAATGCACTAAAATTGGATGAATCACTTTTTAGAGTTAAAAATCATTAAATGAAATTCACTGAACACGAGAATCTGTTCTTGTTCTAGGGGACTAAGGTATAGTCAAGTTTATAGAAGGATGCTAGTTACCTCTATCGGTGAAAACACCAAATGGGTTGAGATAGTGGGATTACATGGAAATGAATCATTTAAGTGGATTTCTTTGAAAAGTAGGCTAAAATAGGTATTCAAGATCTTGGTTTTAGTTAGATCAATGGTAGGAATTTCAACATCTTTTATGTTACAAGTTGACAGTTATTATAGTTCAATAAATAAACATGCTCAGATTTAGATGAGACTTGTTAGAAAAATCTATCATCTTGTGAAAGTCCTGTGACTAAAACTTGAGATTAATTTGGTTAGTGTATTATTTTTTCAATTTTTTCAAGTTTGGGGGCATTTCAATTATTTTGAGATGGATTGAGAATTCGGAGAAGTTTAAAAAGCCTATATTTATGATCCTCATATTTTTATCTTTGTGTTAGTACATTTTCATGCTAATTGGACACCTAAAGCTTTAAGAAAATGGCTTATGAGAATTCAAAAAAAATATGTCTACTCCTATTAGAAGTGCTTTTGCTTAATATGCTCTTTAAGAGGGATAGAGTTTCAAGAAGGATCGGTTAGGTACTTAGACATTGAGTTAGGAATTTGAATGTGTTAACTTGTAACCTTCCTCTACACACTTAAAACTATGGAATGAGACATATATTAAGCAAATGGAGTGTCCTTTTTCTCATTCAATTATCCCTTTCAATTTATTATGTTTGAAGGCTTCACATAAGGGATAATCTTACTATTTGGTATACACGGGTGCTTCAATAATATTCAATTGTGGCTTGCTAATTTGTGAGTTTCACTATCTTTACCATGCATGCTATAAGTGGGTTTAATGGAAAGGCTAGTATATTCACTAAGATTGGCAAGTATGCATCGCACAGTTTCAGTTAAAGAGTTGCTAACCCGTGACACTTATTTTGATAATTTAGTATTTCACCTCATATTTGAAGAATGGAGATGGTGAAAAAATATTCATAGATGGTAGAATAAAAGGTGATGAAATTTGGAAAATGGTGATTTGAATTCTAGTTTCAGTAATATAATTACATCATCACCCTAAAGTGGTTATTACTATAATACTTGCCTATATAATAAAGAGAATGGTGAATATTAGATTTTTTCCAAGAAAATTCTCAGTATGTGAAAAACTTACCTCATCACCAACATTTGTTTAAGCATAGAAGAAATATAAGAAGCTGCACAAGATAGCAAGAGAGCAGGAGTAAGTATTATAGTGATTACAAGAACAAATGTTGTAGATGCAAAATTTTTAGCTTCCTAATGTGGTATAGTTGAACCTAATGAAGATTTAGATGATGAATAATTTGATTTTATACATTTCTCGAGATTTCAAATTATACATCTTTGATATCTCGAGTCTTTCAAGGATCATATACATACATATATATATATATATATATATATATATATATATATATATATATATATATATATATATATATATATATATATATATATATATATATATCATTATTGAGCTTACCATATAAATATGTTATAACTAAATCCATTATATGTATATTATATTTTTCATGTACTATTAGACTAATAAAATATCGAAATGTGATTGCTTCCATCATATTAGAATATATTTCTTCATAATTAATATTAAATTTTTTTTGAAAAATCTTGTGCTACAAGTTGTGATTCATATCTTGTGACCTCATTTCTCTTGATTCTTTTTGCACAAATACTCATTTGTATCCATTGGTTTTACACTTCTAGGTGTTTGGATTATTGGTACAAAAATCTTACATTTTGAAAATAAGTTTAACTTTACCTAATTTGCATTTTTTTTCATTTTGGCCAATTATCTCTACAATGACATTCATAAATTATCTTAGGCTCAATATCCTTACTATTTTATATAACATCAAATGCTGCTTTATATGTAAAAATAATGTCAATAACTATTTCTTTTCAATTCCATTTTTCTCATGTAGAAACATAGTTTATTAATATTTCTTCATTTTCAATAGTTTTAGGTACCTTAACTTCTTCTGGAAGTTCATCATTAATCATGTCTAGAGTTTCCTCTTAAACATTTGACTCTTCATTAGAGTTATTTTTCGCATTGATTCCTTTTCTCTTGCGAGGATTCTTATCCTTGGAACTGACTAGTCTACCATGCTTTAAAGGTGCTTTAGATTAATTTGTTATAACATTTACAAGTTGTTTTATTAGGACATATATTTGAACTAAAGTATTTGTAGCTAGTATATATGATTTGGTTACATTCTTTGGGTCAATAAATGCATCTAATAATTGATTTGCTATTCTTTACAAATGAATAATCTTTTGAACTTCAAGTTTGCATTCTTTTATGTAAAGATTAATGTGATTTAGGAATGATGTATTCCATATAATATTTTTCTCTATTGACTTATTCTATCTCCCTAATGTTAGGAAATATGTTTCATCAAAATGTAAATAATAAAAACATAGTATAAAAACATTACCTATCAATGGCTCAAGATATGTAATAATAGAGGGAGATTCATAGTCAATATATATTCCTAATCTTCTTTGGGAACCCATCTTTGTTTGTTGTGATAGAACGATTGAAATATATAAGCATAACAAAAAATTTTCAAAGGGGAAATATTTAGCTCTTTACCAAAAATCAATTGTAAAAGGAAAAACTTATGATAACATATTAGCCCGATGCATATAAGTACTACTACATGCAAAATGGCATGTCCCCAAGTAGAAACAAGGAGTTTTGTTCTCATAAGCAATGGTTTCATTATTAATTAGAGTGCTCAATAAAAAAATTTTACCAAACCATTTTTTGTATAAACATAAGCAATAGGATGTTCAATTATTATTCCAACTGATATACAATAATCATTGAAGGTCTATCTAAAGTTATTATCTTAATTGAGTAATCAAGAAATTGTGCTTAAAGTTTAATTATTTGAGTAAACAACCTTGCAAATGGTAAGCTGCAAGTTGACCATAAGTATACATGTGATCATCATATATATGCATCAATTAAGATTGCAAAATATTTAAATGGTTCACATGATCGATGGATAGATCCACATATATCAACTTTTATTTGTTCCAAAAACTCAATTAATTCAATCCTAACTTTTGTTAATGTCAACCATATAATTAATTTTCCTTAAAAATAAATAACACATGAAAATTCATTACATTTAAGAATTTTTTGGTTCTTCAATGGGTAACTATTCTTTCGTATTATTATTGATCCAAGATAGCTTAACCGACCATGTCAAATATTAAAAATATTTTATCTAATGGACTTCTGGTTCACTATAGCATTTGCTTTAATTGGATTTATACTTGTGTAACATAAATTAGAGGAAAATGATAATAGTCTTTCCAATACATTTTTTTAACTTGAGATTATCTCTGTAATATAAAGCTATTCAATATCTTTTTCATTTACTATCTCAATATGGTATGTTTTTTGTCATATGTCTCTAAAGCTTAATAAGTTTCATTGAAACTTGGTAGATAGCAATGCATCATTTATAACTACTTGCATTCCTCTTGGGAAAATTATAGTAACTTTTCTTAAGCCTTCAATCAATTTTATACCACTAGATATCTTATTTACATAATTGTCACCCATCATTAATGGGAAAAAATACTTTCTATTTTAAGAATTACATACGTTGTTGCACTATTCATGAGACAAAAATTGTCCATATTTTCTAAAGGAAACAAGGAAGAAGTTTCATGTTGACAATGTGTTATAAAATAATATAAGTAAAATAGACATTTAGAAGGAGGAGAAGAAGATAAAACAAGAGGAATTATCTTATTTTTAAATGTGAAAAACTATCTCACATTCTTTAGTATTTACAAATTCTCTATACATTAAGTAATAACTATTTGATTAATAATTATCACTCATCGATAATTATCTATTGTTGGTTATGATCAAAGATGAGGCCAAACTTAAAATCACAACAACTAATTAATAAATTAGAGAAAATTATGGATATCCACATAAATATATTTACAACAAATTCCTAATGATTAAGTTTGTGTTATGTAGTGTATATAAGTATATAATATAGATAAAATATTTATTAGGTACATATTATTAGGACCGGACCAACCTGATATCAAATATGTAAGATAAAACTTGGCCCATTTTTATAACAAGGTTTACCCAAATCTAATCGTTAGGCTTAATTATCCAATTCAAATCCTATTTGATTATGGCTGGATTCAGACTAAAAATTGGGTTGGACTGCATTTGCTTACCTCTTATAATTGGGAAGAGTATGTTGCAACTATCTCACTGTCGTATACATCTTAGCTTTTTATGTATCCCAAACTCCCTCATATTAAGATTTTTTTCTCAAAACGAATACTTATACCCTAAAAGATTTTATTGATTAATATTTATGTGAAATATTTTTATTTTTTATATCATATAACTGTTTATTGTGTTAGAAAATATTTTTTTCACATAAAACATTATATATTAAAAAGGAAATAACATATCATTTATATAGCTCATGATTAAAAAAAAATTTAGATCCATGATAATAGAAGAAAATAAATTACTTTTTCAAACGAAAGAATTTTTTTATTTTTATATTTAGTATTAAATAAATAAAATATATTTATTTTAATATTTTATAATTATAATTTTTATAAAAAAAAATTTACCGAAATAAATGGAGTCGTATAAAATAATAAAAATATTTCATCTTGGATCGGTGCTTCCGTTCTTCCTCCAAACTCCTCTCGTGGTCGTGGGTAGAAGATTGAAGGGTAAAATACGCGTTTAGTGGCCGTCGCACTTCCGTAATTGACTTATCTCCCAAACTCCCTAGTTGTCTCGTCTGGAATTTCCAGAGACTCATTTTCAAGCTATTGTCCACGATGTAAAACTCCAATCAAGATTTTTTTTTGAGTAAACTTCAACCAATATTTTTAATTGTATCGAATATATTTAACTGTGTATTAAATTAATTAAAAGAAGAATACATTATTTTTATTAATTTTTTATTGCATATCAAGACATTGTCTTTCATCTCTTAAATGATGCTTGATGATTTGCTGTTCTTCTAATTGATTTAATGCACACAATTTAAATGCATCTAATTTGCTAAGAATGTGTTTAATATAAATAACTGATAAACTAAGTCTAACTTGATAGCTTATAAGTTAACTTAATATATTAAAATTGTTTGATAAAAATTAGTTAAAAAATATAAAATGATATAAAAGAATATCTCATCTTAATATAAATATATTTATAAATTCAATTAGTTTATATTTATTTTGATATTAAATTATATTAATACAATTAAAATTTTGAAAATAAGAATATAATTATTTAAAATTTAATTAATTATATTTATGACTTTAAGCATTTATTTTTTATTCAGAATAATAATATAACAACCTAATTATAACATCACATATTTATTTATATTAAATTAATAATGATATGTTAAATATTTATTTATATAATTAAGATATAAGTTGTGATTTAATTAAAAGAAGAAGGATAAACTTGAAAAAAATTTGCATAACTAATAGCTCATAAGTTATATAATAAAAATTTATTTTTTAAATAAATTAGTATATTAAATATCTTTAAAAATTAGCTTATAATTTATTAAACAATTTAATAAATAATAAATTTATTTATTTATTACCTTAAGAATTTCTCCCCAGTTTCAGAGACTAATATTCAAACCACTACCTAGTTGCTTAGAATTTTCAAAGCTTATGAATCCACGATATAAGTCAGCAACCATTATCCTCGTTGTTGATTAGAATTTCAGAGATTAATTTTCAAATCACCATCCACTATTAAGAATTTCAACCGCGATTTTTAGTTACAGTAAATGCATTTAGTTGTGTCTATTAAATTGATTAAAAAAGAAATATACTATTTCTTATTATTTTACTGCATATTACGGTGTTATCCCATGTGTTAGAGATTAAATTCATTACTATTTCTTATTATTATTTCTTATTATTTTACTGCATATTACTGCATATTTTTAGTTGACCCAGTACACACAATCAGAACGTCTCTCCAGTTTTAGAGATTAATTTTCAAACCACCATCTACGTTTCTGGAATTTTTAGAGTCTAACATTATGAAAAAGGGCAATCAAGATGTAAGTCAGCAACCATTATCCAGAGTCAAACCACTGCCTGTGTCTTCGTGCCTTTCCTGTGCTCTGTGCATTCTCCTTAAGCTCAACTGTTCCCTTCTCTGTTTCCTTTCTGTTGTTGTCATGCTCATGCTGTGTAATTCGAATTGTTTTATTTTTATCCTTTGACGTCGTAGCCTTCCCATTTGTTCCAAATCTCGTTTCCTTTCTGCCAAAAACTACAATCTTACTAGTTTATCAAGGCATGTCAAACATAGAGCTCACAGATTTGGAGTCCACAGAGACTCGGTTCAATGTGCCAAACGCTGATACTGTTTCTTCACCCAACAAAAGAGATCATTCTGCCGCTCTGGACCATGTAATTGATTTGGATTCTTCACAACGTCACCCCTTCGGTATTGAGAAAACACGTCTCTCTGAGCTTGTGAGGAAAAACGATATAGAGACACTGAGAAACCTGGGTGGGGTTGGTGGGGTAGCTTCTGTTCTTCAATCTGACATCCACAATGGAATCCCCGGTGATGCTGTCGATGTCTCCTACCGACGGGAAGTCTTTGGTTCCAACACTTACAAGCAGCCACATTCTAAACGTGTCTTTCAATTTCTGGCAGACCACTACAAAAATCAGAACACCCTCTTAGTCTATGCTTCTGGTGCTCTCGCTTTTGGCCTTGACATGAAAGTGCATGGCATTGAACAAGGTTGGCATCATGGTGGTGGGACAATTTATGTTACTGTCCTTGTTTGCACGTTCGTAGGTGCCTTTATTATTCTACGGCAGGACAAAAAATTTCACCAGTTTTCCCAATTCATAAATGGGATTCATATTAATGTTGTGAGAAGCGGACGATACCAACAAAGGTCCATATCTGAAATCGTCGTGGGTGATGTTATTTTCTTGGAGAAGGGACACCAAATTCCAGCGGATGGGCTATTCCTAGATGGCCATTCTCTAGAAGTGGACAAATCAACCATAACAAGGGAGACTCATAATGATAAAGTTAGTGTCAACGGTAATCACAACCCATTCTTACTGTCTGGCGGTAAGGTGGTTGGTGGCTACGGAAAAATGCTTGTTACTTCTGTTGGGAAGAACACTAGAGGGGGCTACCGTCAAGTTACAAATGGAATCAAATGGAATTTTTTTGAAGAAACAATGTTACTACAATGGCTGGAAATGTTTCGTCCCTCAGAGAAGAGGGTTCTTTTGGTTGTGTCTTTCCTGCCTATCTTTGTTGCAACGAGCACAAGATTTCAAAATGGGAGTAGAGTATGCAATGGAGGCAATAAGACCATGTTGAAAACCGTAATGGATGTGCTCTGGGGGATTGCATGGGATGCACTTATTACTGCTTCAGCTGTAATATCATACCGTATACCTGCAGCTACAAACCCGGCTCTGGCTTATTCAACGAAGAAAGTGATGGCTTGGAAGGCAATGGGAAGAGAGTTCTCTGCTTACAAGAGATTGGGCAATACTACCACCATCTGTATCAACAAGACAGGCACACTTACTCTTGGCCAGATGAAAGTGACCAGGTTTTGGCTTGGCCAGAAACCTATGATGGATCCTGCTTCCTCATCTATACCTATTAATTGTGTTCTTGGGCTGGTTCGAGAAGGAGTTGCTCTCAACACATCTGGATGTCTTTACGAGCCTACCATGAATTCTGAGTTTGAGTTCTCAGCGAGTCCCATGGAAAAAGCTCTTTTTTCATGGGCTGTTGGGGAGTTGGAAATGGATACAGAGGCACTGACTCGAAACTGTACCATCCTCCATGTTATGGCTTTCAACTCAACCAAGAAACAAAGTGGGGTGTTATTAAGGAGAGCAGACAACTCGGTCCATGTGCACTGGAAAGGAGCAGCAGAGATAATACTAAGCATGTGTTCAAAGTATTACGATTCTTCTGGTACTTTAAAGGATTTGGATGATGGTAGCAAGTTGCAATTTGAGGAAATTACTCAAGGAATGGCAACCGGTGGTCTTCAATGTATTGCTTTTGCACACGCAGAAGTTCCAGGAGATGATCAAGGAAATCAGCAGATAAAAGAAGATGGCCTGACCCTATTGGGACTTGTGGGTATTAACGATGCATGTCGGCCGGGGGTGAAAGATTTTGTGAAAGAGTGTCAATTTGGTGGTATAAAGGTCAGAATGATTACTGGTGACAATATCTTCGTTGCAAAAGCCATAGCCACTAAATGCGGAATACTTGAGCCAAACCAAGATGGAGCAGTGATAGAAGGAAAGGAGTTCCGCAGCTACACACCAGAAGAAAGATTGGAGAATGTGGATAAAATGTGTCATGGCAAGGTCTACTCCGCAAGATAAAGTTTTAATGGTTCAATGTCTCAAAAAGAAAGGCCACAAAGTGGCAGTCATTGGAGCAAGAGCAAATCATATGCCTGCATTAGTTGATGCTGATGTAGGACTTTCAATGGGGATTCAACATACAAAAACGGCTGAAGAACGTTCAGGTATAGTCATCTTGGATGACAAATTTGAGACTATAACAACAGTTTTAAGATGGGGAAGATATGTCTACAACAATATTAAGAAGTTCAATCTGTTCCAAAATACAGCAAATTTTGTTTTATTTGTGGTCGAACTTGTGACAGTAACATCAGTTGGAAGATCTCAGCTAACAACACTCAAATTAGTGTGGTCAAATTTGGTGGTGGAAATTCTCAGTGTTTTGGCTTTACAAACAGAGCAACCATCGGTCGATAGAATTGAGCCACTTACCATTGATGACACCTGGTTGAACATATTTATTTATGGCTTCTACCAGATAGAGATCCTGTTGGTTCTACTATTCAAAGGGGAGTCTCTTTTCGGAGTGACTTCAAGTGTAAATGACACCTTAATTTTCAATGTCTTTCTGCTTTGCCAATCCATCCATGCATCTGATGCATTGCATCTGGATTGGAAATTCTTCAAGGGTCTAGGCAAGAAAAAGAAGTTTTGGGGGATGACAGGGATGACACTTGCTCTGCAATTGGTGATAGTTGAGGTTCTAAAGATGATTTCAGATACAGAAAGGTTGAACTGGGGCCAATGGATTGCATGTATTGGAATTGCAATTTTTGGTTGGCCAGTTGGATATATCGTCAATCTTTTTGGACTTCTGCTTTTGCTAAATTCTTACAAATATCTTGCCTCATTTGCTAATAAGTATACTGTGGTCATAGATGATAAACCAAAGCTTCACCTATCAAATCTCATCAAGAACAAAGACAAGGGGTTAAATGGTGTTGTCATGTATCTTAAAACAGATGCAAGGAAAGGGCTCGATGGCAAACATCAAAGTATCACCCAGCGGCAAAAGGAATTTGGTTATAATAGGTATCACAACCTGTCCACAAAGAGCTTCTATCTATCTGTTATTGAAGCAATCAAGGATCCACTGATAGGGTTTTTGACAATGTGTGCCTTACTCTCTCTCTGTTTAAACATAAAAGAGAATGGACTGAAAGATGCCTGGTACAATGGGGGAAGTATTTTGATTGTCCTTCTAGTGGTTGTCACTGTCTGTTCTGTTAGTAATATTTGGCCTCAAAGACAAATCAACAAACTGTCAAAAATGGTGAAGGAAATAAACGTTGAAGTCATAAGACAGGGGAAGAAGCAACATGTCTCAATGTCTGATGTTGTTGTTGGAGATATTGTATGCTTAAAAAGAGGGAGCCGAGTTCCAGCAGACGGTTTGTTCTTGCATGGCCATGCAGTTAGATTAGATGAATCGAGTCTAGGAGAAGAGAGTCGCAGCGTGGAAGTCAGAAGAGACCGGAACCCATTCTTGTTCTATGGCAGTAAAGTTCAATCAGGCTTTGGCAACATGCTAGTTACCTCCGTTGGTGAAAATACAAAATGGGCTGAGATAACGGGTTTACTGGGTAATGAGTCTCAGCTTCCTCTCAAGAAAAGACTCGAACGACTATCTAAGGTATTAGGTCTAGTTGGATCAGCCATAGCAGTTTCATTGTCTGTTGTTCTAATGATTCACTATTTCACATCACATGTGAAGAATGGAGATGTTCAAAAGATAATTGGGAACGACAGAACCAAAGATCAACAAGTTTGGAGATGGGTGGTTGGAATACAAATTTCTGCATTGGCAATTGCATCATCAGCAATCCCAGAAGGATTGCCCTTGGCAATTGCTGTAACACTTGCCCATACAATGAATAGAATGATGAGTGTTGGAGTTCTGCCAAGAAGTTTTGCAGCTTGTGAGACTGTTGCCTTAACCACAACCATTTGTTTGAGTTCTGAAGGTACAGAATTACAAACAGATGGGGTAAGAAAAGTGGTACAAGATTGCAAGAAAGCCAAAGTGATTGTCAAACTGATGACAAGAAATAATGTTTCAACTGCAAAAGCCACAGCTTCTCAATGTGGTATACTGGACCCCGATGAAGAGTTAGATAATGAACAAGTAATGCAAGCATTTGATTTTCGAAGCTACACTGAAGCAGAAAGAAGAGAGAAAGTTGAAAAAGCGCGTGTGCTCGCAGAAGCCACTTCCTTTGACAAGCTTCTTTTTGTGAAGTGCTTGAAAGAAAAAGGTCATATAGTTGCAGTCGCGGGACAAGGTGAAAGGGATGCTCATGCTTTGAAAGGAGCTAATGTGGGGATCCATATTGGCTCTCAAGGTACTGACATTGCAGTGGAGAATTCTGACATAGTAGTTTTGGAAGGCGGTTTTGTGTCTGCCGTTGCGGCTTTGCAAATAGGAAGAGGCATTTATGATGGCATCAAACTATTCATTCAGTTTCTGTTTACCGCAAATATAGTTTCTCTGGTGTCAGACATTGTATCAACATTTTTAACAGGCCATCCGCCTACAATTGATATTTTGGCATCTATTTCAGTTAGTGAAGTTCCATATGCAGTGGTACAAATGATGTGGGTGAAGCTTATAGTTGGTACTCTATCTGCTCTAGCCCTAGTGATTGAGCAGAAAAGGGAGGATGTCATGCAAAAGCCGCCAACAAAACCAGGCGAACCACTAATCAGCAATGAGATGTGCATAAACATACTGATTCATGTTTTCTATGAGATAGCAATCTTCCTAACTTTGCAATTCAGGGGCGAAGCAATCTCCGATCTGCATAACAATGTGAAGGACACGCTGGTTTTTAATATTTTCGTCTTATTTCGGGTCTTTGGTGTCTTGACTCCTTGGAAATCTGAGGGAAATATCTTCGGTGGAACACAAAAGAGAAAATTGTATTGGGGGATTGTTTGTGCCATTGTGATCGTTCAAATTGTCATTGTGGAGACGCTACCAAGAGTAACGGCAACAAAAACTCTGAATATCTGGCAATGGGTAGCTTGCATTAGCATTGCATTCACATCTTGGCCAGTTCGTTACATAGGCAATAAGTACATTCCTGTCCCTAAAAAATCCTTCCTTAGTTATCTATCTAAACTTTGGAAACATCAGGGTTTGATTTCTTTGTACATTGTCTATATTGTTCTGCAAAACTTATTTTGGAAGGACAAGCATGATTAACAGTTCCGGGGCTCCCACTCCCTGCAGTCCATTAGACAAGTAATTTTTCTTCACTTTGAATAAGTTATGTAAAATCATTTTGTTTTATAGAAAGTCATGGGTGAATCAGTACTGGTGATTGTTTGCTCCAAAACCGAATTTGGTACCTTCGGTTGCTTTGCCTCCTGTTCCATGTAGTTGCACTCGTATCTTAAGCTGCATTATGAGTGCTGCTTGGCTTGATAACAAAGAATTTGCTTTACCTTTGACAGCAATCCTACATTCTGCATACTTGAAGATTGTGTCCTACGTAACATCTCATATCAAAAATAGACAAGATTTTGCTGGAATTAGATTGTCAGAGTCATTGGAGGCAATTACTAATTGTATTAAAAAAGGGAAAAATGAATTTGTTATATCGAGTTCACAATGAATTTGGTTTGATAATTGGAATTTTTTTTATAAGATTGCTGTGTTGAGGGGCCCTTTCTTTCTTGGCCATTATTACCTAGCTTGTCTTGAGCCAGAACTCACAGTGGAGACCAATGGCCATTCTGATGGTTGCTTCCTCACTGTTCTACTCCAAGACCAGTGTGCTTAACCCATTCCTCGTGCTTTGGTCATAGACCTGGGAGTTATGTTACTATCTTCATTTGTCATCTATAGCAGTTGTATGTACTCTATTTCAGTAACTTACATTTACTTACAGGCAAATAAAATCAGCTACGTGCACTCGTATTTAAATATTAAACAGAAAACCAAATAGGCCTTTAAGGCGAATTTGACTCACCGTTTGATCCCAATCAAAGCCTGTTCTTGTGGCATATGGCTACACGTACTTTTAAATTCATATGGATTTGCTCGATTTATGTACAGCTCACTGCAAACTCTCTATTTTTTATGTACATTCGTTTAAGGAACTTGTTGCAGCTTATCACAAATTAGTAACTTAGAATTGTACTCCAAAATCTGCTAATTGGAAGGACCCTGCCTTTTCTTTTAGTCTCTCAACAATTGACACCAATCTGTAGGCAAAGTTAGAACTTTGCACATTATGAAGCCGAGAAAATTCAATCTGAGTTAGGCCAATTTCATATAAATCCTTAAGTTTAGTCTTAACCAGTTGAATTGTTATACATATTAACCAAGGTGGACTTAAGTTTCTTTGATTTAGGATTCAAAGTTTAGATCAAAATTTGAGAATAATCTCCAAAGTGATGCCTTGCAATTGCAGTAAGATGCCATACCATTAGTTATCAATTGGCAGAATATAATGTTCACTTCTTTTGTAAGTGTTCAAAGGTTGGTCCTCATTTGATTGTGGAGCAGCAAGTAGTTAAATTCGCAATGGAACTAGTGGTGTGTTGGCCAAAACACATTAAGAAATTATGGATGAAAATGTTTTGCTTTGACTTTTTCTTAACATAGGAAAGAACATTTCCAAGAATCTAATAATTTTATGAATGAGTTATCCTCAAATTTTTTTTCTCTGCCACAACAATGAAAGATGAGAACGTTGCCTTCATGGCATGCAAATGTTTTGATAACATTAAAAGATTATTTTCCCTGCCATTATTATCACCTCTAACCATTGTCATTTACTACCACTAATCATTGTTAACCAACCATCCAGCACTTTTTTCAGCAGCTAGTGACTATCATGAAAATATCTTAAAAAAATTGCTAATTTTTTTAAAATACAGATGTTAAACCATATGATTTTTATATTGTTCTTTCGATTAAATTTTATGAAGTGAATTCATTCCTGCAAGAATTATTCTCTTGGACATTATAGCATATAGTTAAAACCCTTTTCACTACAGATGTATGTTGATTTGAACTGGTTCTGTCACGGAAAATTTTAGAAGTACGTCAAGTTTGGCTCCTATCCGGACAAGCTTAACTCTTCTGACCAATTGGCCAATGACAATGCAAGCACCCAAATGCCAACTTGTCACCACCATATGTTTGAGCATAGAAGATACAGAATCACAAACAGAAGAGATAAGAAAATTTTTACAGGATTGCAAGGAAGCAGGAGTGAGTATTACAGTGATTACAAGAGAAAATGTTGCAGCTGCAAAATCTTCTGCTTGTCAATGTGGTATAGTTGATCCTGACGAAGATTTAGATGAAGAACAAGTAATGAAAGCATCAGACTTTTGGAATTACAGAGATGCAGAAAGGATAGGGAAAACTGAAAATGCATCCATGCTAGCGGAAGGACAGACTTCTTTTTGTGCAATGCTTGAGGAGGAAACACGGTGTTGCATTCATTGGAGACGGCACCGATGAAGCGCACGCTCTAGCAGGTGCTGATGTGGGGATTTATACTAGCTTTTATGGAACTGAAATTGCGGTTGAGAATTCTGATACTCGGGCATGGCGGTCTTGACTCTACCCTTGCAGTGTTAAAAGTGGGAAGAGGTATATATGGTGACATCAAAGTATTCCTTCAGTTTTTTTTCACTGCCAATATAGTTACCCTGATCACAGACATCATCTCAAAAATTTTGCCTGTCCATCCACCTACAATTAATATTTTGGCGGCTGTTTCAGTCAGCGATGTCTCCTATGCACTGACACAAATAATGTGGGTGAAGGTAATAGCTGGTACTCCATCTGCACTGGCCCTTGTAGCAGAGAATAAAAGAGAGGATGTCAATGCATAGGCCACTTACAAAACATGGCCAACCGCCAATCAGCAATGAGATGTGCAGGAACATACTAATCCATGCTTTATATGAGATAACAATACTCTTAACTTTGCAATTTAAGGGGGAAGCAATCTTTCATCTGCATAACAATGTGAAGGACACGCTGATCTTTAATCTTTTTGTCCTCTTCTAAGTCTTTTTTGTTTTTACACCTTGGAAGTCTGAGGAAATTTTCTTTAGTGGAATTCAAGGGCGAAAATTGTATTGGGAAATCGTTAGTGCCATTCTGATCATCCAGATTGTCATTGTGGAAACACTACCAAGGGTAACAGCAACAAAAACTCTGAACATCTGGCACGGCCTGGCATGCATTGGAATTGCCTTCACATCTTGGCCAGTTTACCTTGGCAGCAACTAGCAAGTGCTTTCCTGTCCTTGAAGAGCACTTCCTCAGTTTTCTGTCCAAACGTAAGAAACATCAGCTGTAGCTTCCATTTGTTTTTTGGGTTGCAGCCCATGCAGCAAGTTGTCTATCTTCATTTTGAGCAAGCTATTTCAAGTTATTCTGTGACAGAAAAGTAGTGCGTGAATCATCACTAGGGATTAACTTTCCTTGTTCGTGAGTCCTTTACAAGTCGTATGTTTTCATTTTGCAAGTTAGGCAAAGTTATTGTGTGTAAAATATAATCAGTAAGTAAACTATGGCTCTTGTTTGTTAGCTCTTGAATGTAATCCAGTACTAGCCAGTGTTGTCTTCTTGTCTTGTGTAAGTTGAATTTGTACCTGGTGCTGCATTATAAATTTTTTGTTTGGATTTGAACATAGTTTTTAGCACATTTAGCAACAAACCTCTCTTCAGAATACTTGGCTTCTAGACGATTGTCTAGACAAATTACCAAATCCCGTTCTTTTTAAATTAAAAATAAATAAATAAGATCTTGATAGAATTACAATAATCAAAGTCGACAGAAACTTTGCAGTTATTTTTAGTAATAGTGTTTGGAATAAAATTTAATGTCAGTTAGGAACTGTGTTGTTGGAAACCTCCCAGCTAGAAAAGCTTTGCAATTTCATCAGCAATGTTAGTTTTGTCATCGAAAAGGATTAACAGACCTTCATGTTCAAATGCAATGGCAAGATGAATGCTAAAAAAAATTTCTTCTCAAACTTGGTTATATTCTTCTCAGCTTAAGAAATACAAGCTCTTGGACAATTACATACCATCTTAATATATAAAATTTTAAAGGAAATAATGTGAAATACCTCTTTTAATTTTGATATAGTTGAATTTTACTCTTTTTTATTTTGAAAATTTGGAAATCACCCATTAAACATTACCAAACTTAGATTTAACACCAATTGCTAACTTAATTAATCATTTTATCAAATTATATATATTTTTTACAAACTTTTTAATAGTAATTACAACATTATAGTATATTAGTTTATTTCAACATTTTTTTCATATATAATTTTGCAATCCATCTTTTATTATTTTATTAAAACTCTATATATTTAATTTAATTCCTATTAATTATATAACATAGAAATTATTTGTGAAAAAATAACAAAATAAACTAAAATATTATAATATTATGATTCTTATTTAAAAATGTTATTAAAAATTATATAATTTGATAAAATAGTCAACTAAGTTGAAAATAAATATTAAATCTAAGTTTTGTACAGTTTAAAAGGATGATATCCAAATTTCTAAAGTTGAAGGAGGTAAAATTCAACCATTGCAAAGTTGAAAGGAGTATTTTGTAGCTTTCCCAATTTTAAATACAATGAATTTAGTTATTAACAATAGATATCTAACTAGACCCATCTCACTTGATCAAATTTACATTGCCTAACTAGATAACATAGCAAGCCTGACCCATTTGGTCCATAATGAGCAACCTAAACTCAAGGCCCATGCAATTGCAAACAACACAAAACTCCTTTAATATCACCTCAATATCCGAACAAATAAAAACACAAGTTTCTCCTTGATTGCCACTAGAACATGCCAAAAGTTTCCAAAACCTATAAAAAAAAGGCTTTTGCAACCTATATATAGAGGTTGCTTTCATTTGACCATGATAGACAACAAACCCTTATCCTACTTAGTGTCCACCGCCAAAGACCTAGTACAATACAAAAATATCATTGGCATCATCCATGGTCCTTAGACCACTATGTCCAAATGGGATCAAACCATCGTGCCTAATTAGTAAGTCAAGCAAAAATCCTATTCATTTACAAAGATTCTAAGAGGAAATCACCAAATTGAATAACTTCAGCAAGAGGCCCTTCGAATGGAAATGGAACTTAAACAAGATGTTCTAGCTGAGAGGGTATAAAAATTATAAAAGGAAATTGAAAACCTTCATAAATCAACCTAACTAATTCAAGCATAAGGTCACTATACTACCTAACCATAACCTATATTTCCCCTATATTTGTAATCTCCAGTTAAGTATCCACACCACCTATCAATAAAAATACTCAATCCTTAAGCCTTTGTAAGCATTCACAATCATCACAACCATGATCAATATAACCTAACTAACCCAAAAATCCCTTCTTAAAATCATCAGGTCACTATCAATCAATTACACCTATTCACTCCGGAAATTATGGAAACACCATTATCCTAAGTTTTTAAAGTACCCACATACCTTGACCCATGTGATAAATTAATAAAACCCCAAGAACACTTTAAGGCCTTTCAAGTAGCTATATTACTTTCTAGAGCACCCGATATGATTATATGTCATGCATTCTCCACCAAACTAAAGAAAGTTAAACTAAGATGGTTTAACAATCTACCCTTCCAGTTAATAAACAAATTTTAACTAGCTATCCAATCCATTTGCTACTCATTTTGCCACAAGTTGAATCTCTAAGAAAACCTCCACCACTTTGATAAATTTTCAATAACAACAAAATGAAACATTAAAGCAATACCTAGCTAAATTTAACTCTTTAGTGCTAGAAATCCACAATCTAAATGAAAGAGTAACTGGTCACCAGGTCATTGTAAGCCTTTGTTTAGGCTCTTTTTTGCTTTCCCTTGCCAAAAAATTAGTCATAACAATGAGAGATCTCCTAGACAAAGTTAAGATATACATGAATACTGAGGAATATGAAAACATGAAAGTGAATTAACATGTAGGTAACTTTGTTCAGGACAATTAATTGATTAAACAAAATTGAGAGCACCTAAAACCCGATCCAAGACATAAATTTAACACCTATAAATCATTAAGAGCAAGCATTAATATGATCATGGAAGATGTCTAAGCAATAAAGTTGATAAAATCCCGACCAGCAAGAAGTTACAAAGTCCTACCAATCAATAAATCAAAATACTATAAGTTTCACAAATGCTATAATCATAATA
Source organism: Sindora glabra (assembly GCA_020226215.1). Lineage (NCBI taxonomy): Eukaryota > Viridiplantae > Streptophyta > Magnoliopsida > Fabales > Fabaceae > Sindora > Sindora glabra. The sequence goes on from CM035231.1 coordinate 36,000,806, forward strand.
CTGATGATTGTATAATATTGAAAGATAAAATAGAATAGTTGATTTGCAATAGAAACCTAAGAAATTATTGCCAAAACCTTAAAAGGTTCAGATAAGATGAGTGGGAATAGGAATGCTTTCTTAAAAGAATACTATCGAACACACTTGTTATTGGACAAACTCTTGCAAGAGTGGTCGATACAATCGTAAAAGGCTTTGCTAGCAAAGGTATCTCTCAAAATGCAAAGAAAAGACATATGCCCTAAATTATGCATATCAAAAACTAAAAAAAAAAAAAGAAATCTCATAAATTGATCTCTTTCATAGATGAAGATTATGGCAATATCAACAAGGAACATAATAAACCAATGGTCATTTTTACTATAATGCATAACTTCTAAGTGAAAAGAATATTAATAGAGTAAGAAAGTTCGGCCAATATACTATATTCACATGCTATTGATAAAATGAATTTCCCAAAATCCATGATGAAACCCTATAATGGGGTACTTATTGGATTTTTAAGTAAATAAGTATAGGTTGAAAGGACAATGAAACACTTCCAAAAACATAAAACATTAAAGTGGACTTCTTATAGTCCGATTGGACAATAAAGCCTATAACACTATCTTGGGTTAAACTTCTTTAAATCAAACAGGAGTAATTATCTCAACACCTTACCTTTCAATAAACTTTCCCACCATGGTAGGCAATAGAAAAGTCCGAGTTGATTAAACTATTGCTAAAAAAAGTTACATGACAAGCCTAAAATGCTTAACTAAAACCAATCAATTAGAAATCACACTCTAAAAAGCAACTTCGAGGATTAAGCACAAATGCCAAATGGTGGATTTAACATTACTAGGTATCTAAGACATGTACCCTCAATAACCAAAGTCATTATTAAGTCTAGAAGTGATCTATCTATTCAAGAAGAAAGATAAAAGAATGGTACATGTAGCAAAAGTTTTTTCCTAGAAATGTTTAGATATGCTGGGCATAGATATTTGTATAGCAAGTCATTAATTACTAGTAAAACCAAGTGTTAAACTTGTCCAACCAAAAAAAGCAAAACTTTAAACTTGAATAAAATGAGGTGATATAAAAAGCCTCAAAACTATTAGATGTTGTATTCATTTGATAAGTCAAACATATAATGTGGTTAGCAAATGTCATTTAAGCAAAAAACCAAACAGGCAATGGAAGATGTGTGTGGATTTCACTAATTTAAACAAGGCTTACCTAAAAAATACCTACCCATTACCTAACATTAATCAACTAGTAGATAATGTGTCAAGATTTGGATAACTAAGCTTTAAATGTACACTTTTCGATTACAATCAATTAAAATGAGTCCAAAAGATGAAGACAAAATTACTTTTGTAATAAGCAAAGGTATCTTTTGTTATAAATTGAAACCTTTTAGACTAAATAATGTCGGACCAATATACTAGCGTTCAATGAATAAAATCTTCATCAAGTAGATCAAACAAAATGTCGAGGCCTATGTGGATGACATATTAGTCAAGTTTAAAGACAAAGCACAATATTAGGAAGACTTAAAAAAGGCTCTTAACGTCCTATGCAAAGTTCTATTAAACTAAACCTCGTAAAATGTGTCTTCAACATCTAAGCGTATAAATTTCTAAGACTCATGCTTACTAAATGAGGGATCAAAGCAAACCCTTCAAAATGTTAGGCTATAATTAACATAACTAGCCTTAGCAACATTCAGAAAAGTACAAGTGTTCAACCTTGTAGCACTCGTCCATTTTTTATCTAGGTTAGGTAATAAACTTCTCTCTTTTTATAAATTATTGACTAATGCAAAAAATTGTTCTTGGGATATTACATGTGAAAAAGAATTTGTCTAACTTAAAAATTACTTAGCTTCATTGCCAATCCTTTTACAACCCTAGGAAAATAAGCCCTTATACATTACCTTGCAATATCAGATAAAGTTGTAAGTTTTGTAATTGTCATGGAAGACAGCAGCTAACAAAAACCTATATATCTTGTCAACAAAGAAGTAGATCATGCTAGAAAATAATACTAAAAAAAATTAAGAAACTAGCATTTCTGCTCCTAACAAAAGTAAAATATTTTTGGCCATATTTTGAGAGTTATAAGATTATGGTCTAAATTTACTAATTACTTTAAAAACTTGATCTAATTGGACAACCAGTATCATAGGCAGCCAAATTATTAGAATATAACATAACATTTGAGGTGTCAAAATACATCAAGGCATAGGCCCTAATGGATTTCATAGTTAAGCTAACAAAAGAGGAAAGAAACTAACCAAAATTGAAAAGATGCTCTATGTGGACAAATCCTCTAATAAAAAAAAAGAGCAAAGCAAGCATTATCCTAGAAGGACCATAAGTAGTAATGTTAGAATATGCATTAGAATTTAAATTCCACACCATTAATAATCAAGCCAAGTATGAAGCCTTGATAGCTAGACTATAACTAACTAGAGAAGTAGGACCCAAAAGGATATAAGTGCTAAGTGATTCCCAACTAATGGTAAGCCAAATAAAAGAAGAGTATAAAGTAAAGGAAGCTATAATGAAACAATATAAGGAAAAGACAAAGAACTTGTTAAAAACTTACTAACATAAAAAAGATATTGAGAAAGTAGAATGATCAAGCAAATTCACTCACAAAACTTACTAAAGCGCAAGTAGCAATAAATAATTAAATGATCATTTAGAAAATTGTAATTAAACCAAGCATCTTCAAAGCATGACTAGAAAAAATAGCAACACAGCAATTTTGGATGTCTCCCATCATACAATACTTATTTAAAGGGTTATTGCTAATCAATACTATTGAAGCTAAAAAGATCACTTAAAAAGTCTCTCATTTTCTCATCCATAATAGCAAACTCTATAAGAAAGGCTTCTCACTTCTTTTGTAAATGTCTAGGACTAGCCAAATCTAACTACGTCCTTAAAAAGCTACATGAAGGCATATGTAATAGTCACATTAATGGCCCCATCTTGGCAATAAAATTTATTCAATTAAGTTATTATTAGCTCACTATGAAGATAGATGCCTTTTAAATGGTAAGAAAGTGTAATAAATACTAAAAGAATAAAAAAGTACGAAGGAAACCATCCGAGATCCAACATCCACTTATTACATCATGGCCATTTACTTAGTAAAGCTTGGATTTTCTTAGCCTATTTCTAAAAGTGCTCAAACAAAGATGTTTCCTTCTAGTAGCAATAAACTATTTCATAAAATAAATTGAAGTAGAACCTTTAGCCACAATTATTGGCCAAAACACATGAAAATTCTTATGGAAATTGATAATATGTAAGTAAGCAAGGTCACAACTATCTCGTAATAAAAATAGTATTTCTTTACACTAACCCTCCATAATATGTAGGTTCGAACTCCCACAAGCTATAGTTATAGATAATAGTACCCAGTTTACAAGTAAAAAGTTCACAAGTTTTTGCAAAAGGTATATTTATGAAAAGTTCATCAAAATATTAGTACGATCTTTCATTAAACACAACTTTCTAAATGAAAAATAGCTTAGGCATAAAATAGAAATTTTGCTTAGTAAAACAGCTATAGACAATCAGACAAGTAGAACTGGCCATTTAAATAATCTTAGATGGGTTAAAAATAGGGGATTGAAGGCATAAAAGGAAAATAAAAAGAAGAACTCTTTAACATATTTTGGCCTTATTAAATAATCCTTTAAATAGCAATCAGGAAATTGCCATCCTAATTGACATATGGAACAAAAGCAATGATACTAGTAGATTTAGGTGAAATATTTAAGTAGTGTAAGTCATACCAAAAAGGAGAAAACAGAGTAAGTCATACCAAAAAGGAGAAAATAGAGAAAGAAGAAGAAAGGAGTTAGACTTAATTAATGAAATCAAATTAGACTTATTATTGAAAATAAATGAATACAAGAATAGTTTAGCCAAATTTTATAATAGAAAGGTACAAAAAAGAACTCTCAAGGAAAGTGACTTAATTTTAAGAAAAATAAAATGTAGTAAAACTAATAGTCAAGCCAGAAAACTTACAACCACTTAAGAAGCACCATATAAGATCAAGAATGCTTCATAAAATAGTGTATATTGGTTGGAAACTTTAGAAGAAAAGCTCCTACTAAGAACTTGGAACATATCTCATCTAAAGTACTATTTCATATCAATTTAAAGTCATAAATAAAAAGTTTTTTCATTACCATAGCTCTCAAGGCCTAAAGAAATAAATTAAAAAACAAGCCTCAAAGATAATCTTTTGCTAAGCAAAATGCCTTGGTAAACTATGCAAATAACTCAAACAAAAGCTTGAGAGGGACTTTTTCAATAACTAAACTAGTCCATTGGTATAGCAAAACCAAAAGATAATCTTTTAGCCTGAGTGGGATTCCCTTAAGAAACTAACCAAATAGCTTAAACAAAAGCCCAAGTGTAACTCCCTTGGCATCCAAATTGACCTTTCGAATAAAAGCCTAAAATATTTTTTCTACCACAAAATCTGAGAGATAGTCTCTATAACTCGAGCAAAATTCCTTTAGTAAGTTAAGTAAATAGCTTAAACAAAAGCTTGATGAGAATCTTTTTGCATTCAAATTGATCCCTAGGATAAAAGCCCTAAATAATTTTTCTAGCATAAAGTTTAAGAGATAGTCTCAACTCAAGCAAAATTCCTTTGGTAAGTTAAGTAATTAACTCAAAAAAAAAGCCAAATGGATTCCCTTAGCATTCAAACAAAGCTTTTTAGATAAAAGTGCAAATAAATTAATAAATCATTTAACTCAAATTAACTTCCTTTGGAAAATTGAGAATTTAGACAAAGCTACCCTGACATCCTAATAGACAAGTGATCTAACCTTCAAGAGAATAGCTTGTTGGAAGCCATCACTAGAGAAAGTAAGGAAAATAAAAGCAAGCTATGAAAAAAAAAGTTCAAACAAATAGGTAATCATACCTCTTTTAATGATCATCACGAAGAAAACTAAGAAAATAAAAGCAAACACCATAAACATCTGATCGACAAGCCTTACAAAAAGATAGCCAATTAAAAGCTAATATCACATAGAGAATTAAAAAATTAAAAGTAATTTAGAATATTATTTTTAATAAACCATCCAAAAATAACCAAAAAAATATGAATCAATATTTTGAAAAATATCCCATACATATTGATGCAAAAAATTATAAAACATAAATCTCTAGAGCATCATCATCTTCTTCATTCGAAAGGATATCAATCTCTATGGATAACTTGGAAAAGTCAATCAAAAGGTTTAGGAAAAAAGGTTCGATTCACCTCTTTAAAACCTATCAAGTACATGGTATAAGAAATGGTATCATTTTCTTCAATCTCTTGTTACATCTTTTGTTGAGATATCTTATAACCTTGTAACTCCCTTTTTTAGTTAGATAATTGCTTCTTCAATACCTCTACCTCCGATTCCTTCTTCTTTAGCTTAATATCCAAAAGGTTTTTTTTTCTAACCTTAACCAATCTAACTCAAATTGTAATTGTAGTTTTTATTCAACGATGGTTGCAATCTTTTTTTTAACTTAGAGACTTGTACCTATATTCTTTTCAATTAATAGGATTTTAGCTTCTCATAAGTCCTATCTAAATGACCTTATAGATCTAATATAGTTTTTGGATTAATAGCATTAAACATTAATATCAAAATATTATTTTCTTTATACATTGTGATCAACAACAAAACATTTAATAGACTCTAAGTTAAGTCACTTGCAATCATTTGCCTTAATTTTCCTTACTTACTTTCTGAGCAACAAATAAATTATAATCATAATCCCTTAGTAATGACATCTAATTAGTAGAAAAAAGAGCTAAATCTACATCCTTATACCACAAGCTATTAAGATTTTCCAAGGTAATACTAGAACTTATTAGTAAACCATCCAACCGACCACTAATTTTCAACTTTTCTATTCTATGAACAGAGTAAGTTCTTTTTCCTTTCTCCTTAGGCTAATTGGAAAAGATAATAGAATTTCTTCTCTTTTAAGATAGAGCTTTAGTAGGGACCTCTTAAGTCATATATATAATTTCATCCATCTAGATATTATTAGAACTGCCCATAGTAAAATCCAATGTAATAAAAGGATCATATTACATTTCCACTTGATTTGCTATCAGGTGATTTCTCTCAAAAATGCTTAGATTGAGCTGTAGTAAAGGAACTTTCTACTCCTTTTAAAATAAAGGTCTTTTTCTTTGAATGATGCTCTTTCCTATGTTGAAACTTCACTTTATTAATACATACCATTTTAAAGGTAAATTCTTCAACTCACCATTTTAGAGGTAAATTCTTTGACTCTTAGCTAAATATTTGGTCAAATGAAATAAACAAGTTAATGGCCAATTCCAAATTATAAACCAAAAAATATATATAAATTTATCTAAACATATTTATGAGCATTTAAGTATCTAGCATGTTTATACTTAGCTATTAAAGAATTAATTCTTGCTCATCAACTATAGAGCTTAATTCTTTTTTCCTATTAGATAGGATGTATAAGAACACCATGATCATCTGATTAGAATAGTCATACTTCTTGCCCTATACTTACTTTAAAAAAATTAATCTTTTCAATATTTAAAATTTGTATTAATCTCCTTCAAAATTTTCCAACCAAATCTTTGAAAGAAATGTATCCATCTACCTTGCTTTTAACTCAAAAAAGGGAAGAAAAATAAAAATAAAAAAAGCATTCTAGGAAAGCACACATCCAAGCTCATAAGATATAATATTAAAATAAATAATAAAAATCCAAGCCTAAAAGGTGAATTGAGTAGGGCACACATTCAAACTCCACAAAACTTCATATTGGAAGGAGTAAAAGGAAGGGTTAGTCCCAACTAAATGACAAAGTCACTATAAAACATAAAAAATGACATAGGGCTAGAGCCAGCAACCTATTTGTCATACTAATAAGCTATAAATCTAATTAAAGATAGCTTAGATTCATTCTTATAATAAATATCTCATAAAAAACCTAGTTATGTTTGATTGGTCTATTTATAAGATGCCATTTGATTTCTCACGTCCGTATGTATCCAAGAAAATTCTAAACAACCACCATGAAGCTGCCTAGCCTTATCCACTCCTTCTAGATATCTTAATTAGTAAACTATTAAAGTTATAATAGGTGATAAGTAAAAATATGCATAAAAATGAGCTCGAACAAATTCAAGGTCTGCTTTTAAATCTAATAGTGTTTCATTGTAGTATAAGTCATTCGAAATGACATAGTTTGAATGGTGATAATTCATTAAAAGAAGGAAACTCATATACCTTCAAGGAAAAAATAACAAGCATCAGAATGAACATAAAAGAGGGACAAATGGTTGGTAAACAAAAGAAAGAAGAACTTAAAAATGCAATATGGCAATTTAAAAACAATAATAGCGGAAAAAACTAGCAAAAAACAATTGTAGATGCTTAACAAGCTAAAAACTCAATCATTTTCACATTTCATCACCCAAAACTAGAACCTACAAATGGTATTTGAGCTATTAACAACATTCAAAGTTACAAATAACTTGCAAAAAACCAAAAATATAATAATTGGCATTCAAACTATAAGTTATAAAAATTTAGGTAATAGTGACTTTAATGCTTATTGAAATTGAAAGAATAATAGAAATGAATAGTTAAATTAGTTGCCTATGTGCTGCTAGTTTAAAATAACCTACAAATGCTTTAGGTCACTGAGAAAAATGATCTGTTAAAGGAAAGAAGATGGAAAAAGAATGAATAATTAGAAGAAATAACCTTCAAATAAAAAAAATAAGAAGTCTAAGGAAGTACCAAATTAAATGGTTGATATCAAGAAAATTTAATAGCAGATATTTAATAGAAAATCAGGATCATTATGACTGTCAAAAGAAATTAAAAGCTTCAATATGTGTATCAAGCTAACTAAAGGGTGAAAGGGTAAGTGATATTAGATATCTGACTAAACCTATCTCACCTAATCGAATCTATACCACCTGACCAGATAACATAGTAGGCTTGGCTTATTTGATTCATGATAGCCAACCTAAGCTCAAGGCTCAGGGAATTGTAAATAACCTAAAAATCCTTTAACACTAGGCTTAATATCCAAACAAATATAAGCACAAATTTCTCTTAGATCATAACTAGAGCATGCCAAAAGTTTCTAAAACTGATGATAAAAGGCATTCATAACTTATATATAAAGGTTATTTCCATTTGACTAGGATAAACTACAAACCTTAATCCTACTCAGTGTTCACTAATAAAGACCCAATGCAATACAAAATTATTAGTTGCAATCATTTTTATCTTATAAAACTATCCATCATTCTTCTATTGTGCTCATGAAAGAATAGCCCCAGAATGTTTTAGTTTATCCTAAACTAGAAAGTACTACAATAAATCATTACTTGTGCCATGATTAAAATCCTAACATAAAATTAAAATTTTCATGGCTATGCTGCTTAGCCATAAGAATACTAGTTGAATGGACCTATGATACAAGTGAACATGGCAAAGAAATTGTCATGGGAAAAATGGTCCTATGGCATATAATACTTTGAGTAATCTTGAAGTTTTTATTATTTTAAATGCTTTGAAATATTTAATTTAATTGATAGGTATAGTTAAATTATGTTTACCCATGCCAAGGTAGGATAAAGAAATTTAAATTTGGGCTAAATAAATATTATAATTTTATCTAATAAAAGCATTATCAAAATATAATATAGATATAGATATATATATTAATTATTAAAAATATAGAAGTTAAGAGTGCAAAATTTATGAAATAAATGTATTAGTTATGGTGGATTACTTTTATCCATGAATTTGTAAATTTTTAAGAACATTTAGAAATTAAAGCAAGTTGAACATTGAATATATATATATATATATATATATATATATATATATATATATATATATATATATATATGTATGTATGTATGTATGTATGTATGTATGTATGTATGTATGTATGTATGTATGTATGTATGTAAGATTATCTAAGTGATTCTTTTAATAATTATATGGATATTGAAATATTCAAGTTAGAGTTTAAATTTAATTAGAAGGAGGTAGTTTTATAAAAATATGAAATTAGATGGCTAATATTGATTTTTTATTTAATGGAAGGGTAAGATTTAAAATGGGATGTGAGCTTACAATGCACGAGAAGCACTGAATCAAAGCCTATGGATCTTTTTCCTTTTCCTTCTTTTTCTTTCTCTCTTCCTTACCTGGCACTAACCCTGCATTTTCGGCTTTCTTTTTCTCTCTTTCTCTTCTCTCCTTCTCTTTCTTGTCTCTTCTTTCAACCGCTCTGCCACTATAAGGCACTTCTCCCTCGCATGCTCCATAATGCCTAACAATAACTTCTCAATGATGCAAAGGAAGCCTAGTTTGGTAACTTAGAAGTGTAAGCCTCCCTTATTACTTTGGCACATCCACTATTTTTTGTCATTATTATTTAACAAGCATCTCTTTCGTGGAAGTTGGTGGTTACTGAAATGAAGCCATTTGAGGCATGGCCAAAGGAAGACAAAGCAAAGCTATTTGACCTTTTTCATTTATCAGCATTCCAATAAGTCTTTGCTAATGGCAAAGCTCCAACAAAGCCATTAGTCATTATTGTTTAACAAATATCTCTCTTGTGGAAGTTGGTAGTTATTGAGGGGAAACCATTCGAGGCATGGCCAAAAAAAGACAAGGCGAGGCTATTTGACCCTTTTTATTTATTAGCATTCTAATTAGTCTTTGCTAATGGCAAAACTCCAACAAAGCTACCTTGAAGAGGTAAGTTGATATACGTCATAAAACTTTAATATTTTTGTTATTGTAAGCTTGAATTAGAAAACTCATTTTTGGGAGCATTCTAAATACATGATGATATATATGAAAAATATGATTTTTTTATGATGTGGAACACTAAAATAGTATGGCTAGAGAAATTACAAAGTGTTATTTTCTAATATTGTGAAAGATTCTTGCATGATTAAAGGAACCCTAAATGTACAATTTTATAAAATGATATGAATATTTCATTCTTATAGTATAAGATAATATTTTGACTATCTCATGCCTCTTTCAAGAAATCCTATTTTTTTTATCTTATTTAGATCCTAATATAATGTTGATAAAATAATGACCTAAGGCTCTAGAATGCTAGATTAATATATTTAAAATGCCTCTATATTGTAAAAATCTAATATTTGTGGTGTTCAAAGTTGATTCAAGTAAATTTTTAAAATATAATATTTTTATTTCATAAGTTTACATTAAAAAATATATGAAGTTAATGATCTTAAGTGTTAAAATGATTATGAATTAAATCTAGAATTATAATATTCAAAAAAATATTAAGCAATTACCTTATATTTATAAATTATCATTATAAATTGTGAAGTAGAAGAAAAAGGTAAAAAATGAGTATGAATATCCTGGAACTTTTAAGAATAGATAGGTGTCCCTAGGCGAGTATATATCTTATCATAAAACTTATATATTACTCATATTAGTTAAATGTTATATTTTATAATTTTCTTATCAACTGTATGGATCACAAATATGTTCACACATAGAATTGAATCTCTCTATAATTAAAGAGTTTAAATTTCAATGGTTGTGATTGTTTACTTGATCAATATGTTATTAAGATAATTAGTTCATCAATAATCAATACATATATTCATATTGTTACCTTATAAGATGTAGTTGTTTTGCATTTAGAGACCCTAAAATAAAAGTAAGGTACCATTGTTATTTAGTATCACTTGATGGCAACTTATACTTAATGGAACAATAAGTTAAAAATGTGTACATCTATTGAATGAATGTGGATTAACCATGCTTAGATAGCATGATGGTACTATTATTGATTGTTAATTTATTATGATTGAGTTTTCATTGTTACTCCTATGTTGGAAAATGTAGTGCAAACTATCTTAAGATATGGATAAATATTATGGTCATGCAAGAAAGCATGATAGTGTTGTTATACATATATACTATTATATACCTTAATATTACCCCATGATGATGAAATAGCTATCTTAAGTTAAAATCACATTATAATTGTGATATATAAAGCTTGAGCTCTAGTATGCATATTTTATTGTGAGTTATGCCATGAGTGGCATTAAAATTGTGAAATGTGATAAGGCAATAATGTAAATACCAAATGAAAATTTTCCAATAATATGTTTTTAAAGGATATAAGATAGACCTCATAAGCATAAGGATGGACAGTTTTGAATAAGATAGACCTTAGAAGCAGAAGGATGAAAAATTTCCAATAATATGTTTTTAAAGGATATAAGATAGACCTCAGAAGCATAAGGATGGACAATTTTGAATGGTATAAGGTTAACCTAAGAGTCAAAAGATGGATATATATTTTATTATAAATTATTATATATTATAAGATGGAATTAATATCTACTTGTCTGTAAATACTTTTATTTAATTTGATTATTTTGACTTAGTTATGATTGAGCCTTATCAGCTACTTGAAGACTTGATGACTATTCAAGGTGGATTGCATGTGATATGATAATAATATTGTGTAAAAATGATTAAAAGTATTATAAATTGTGAATGGAGAAAGGAAATATGAGCTATGTGTAGGTAAATACATTAACTTGAGAATTGGTATTGCTTGTCAACATAATCCAGAATATAGTTCACAGTTGTTTTCTATTTAAATACATAACTAGCAATTGATTATTTATGTAATTAATTTTAAATACGCTTATAGTAGATATATGCTTATTGAGTCTTCATAATTCATTCCATTTCATTTTCAATGCTTTCAAGTTGAAATAAATGTATTCAAGTTTTGTTGCATTTATAGAGAATAAAAAACTGCCTTATTAGAAGATTTTGATAATTGAATTAGAATTAAGAACAGAGTTATTAAAGCTTCTATAAATATTATACATGTTGAGGTTATGTAGTGTTGTGTGTATTCTATTTTACGACTATATCTATAAAAATAAAAATTGCAAGTTTCATAATTTAGAGTGTGTGATCATTGGAAAGTGTTAAAAAATAAAGGAGATTCTACTTGCTTTTCATAAAAATTATAATAAAATTGAGTTCCTACAAAAATAAAGAAATTTCTAGTGGGCGGAATTAATGTAAATAGTGTCGAGGTTGGTGGAAATCGAATAGTGGGATCTATGCTAGTCACGGACGAGTTTGGGTTGTGACATAGTATAAATAATTTTTTTTCCACAAATTCACCCATGAATAATAGGTTCTTCTAGTCATGAGAATAAATATGGAAAAAAAGGTACATTTGTGACTAATAGCCCATATTGCTATGGAAAGAATTATGGCAAAATATAAAATAATTTTTTATGAAAAATAATATAGCTAGCTAAAATAATTTTTACATATTTAAATTGAATTAATTATCTAACCAATTCAATCAAGTGCTTATCTGTCATTTGGTTTGCACATATATCAAAACATATTAATATTTTGGACCCACATTGATCCAGTGTAAACTGATAAAACTTTATCTATCTGGAAATTACAAATTGTATTTATAAGGAATTAAATTTGAATCTCTAAATTAAAGAATGTCAAGCCTTACTATTATATCAATTTGTTTTTTTGGTATTATAATATAATATATTTTATATCAATTTTTAGTTGACAGGTGACTTCAAAAATAAAACTACATTCATGTGACAATAATTATAAAATAATAAAATATTACATAAATACATAAAATAAAAATACACTAATGATAAAAAAAATTTTACAATTTTATTTTAAAAGTTATTTTGTATAGACTAAAATCATATTTATTTTATCACTAATTTTATTTGCATTAAATTTATCCCTCACAAATGTTTTATATTAATTTTATTTTTTGTAAATAATTAATTAGTTAATTTTATCCCTTTATTAGTATTTTTTATTAATTTTTATTAATTTAATGATTGCAAAATAAAAGTAAACTTTTTTCATCTTTCGAGCAATTTTTTTTTATTTTCTAAATTTTTTTTCAACATCATTGAATTATATGAAACAAATACCCATATAAATTATAACATTTAACTTCAATGCATGTTTAGAATTTAATTAAAAATTAATATTTAAATTATTATAAATTTATTTACTATTAATTTTTTATTTATAATATATATTTTTATCATTTATAATTATAAGTTAAATCATTTAACCTTTTGTAAATTTTTAATATCAATTTCTTCCCATAAATATCATTTCTATTTTATTTTTATCTTTTCATTTATCAAGTCATTAACCTATTAATAGAATTACAAATGAATGGATCAAATTAATTAAATTATTTTTTATAAGGGATGAAATTAATATAAAATATCTATGTGGAATAAAATTGATGCAACTGAAATTAATAAGGGACCAAAATAGGATTTTTTACTATTTCATAAATAACACTTTTAAATATGATTTACTTAAATATTTCTAAATATAATGATTTAATTATTATATATAATTTTATATAATTATTATTTTCAATTTTTTTAATGAAAGCTTTCTTAATATTATAATGATAAATGTAAAACTTGTTATTGCATATTTATATAATAAAACTTGTTGTCATTTATGTTACAAATTATAATATATATATATATATATATATATATCTTTTTCATCATCACATTTTTTAAGAAGAACATGACTTGATCAAAAATAAATTTTTTTATAATATTTTATACCTTGAATAATTTATTTTTATTTAAGCAATATTTTAAAAATTGGACCAAATAATGAATTGAAAAAGCTATTGTATATGAATGTATTATATATATGCATAGGTTAATCTTATAAATTTTTAGTTTTAATACATAAATATTTAAATTCATTATATAATTGTATAACAAAATCCTTTATATATTATAACATTTATTTTGTTGACATATATTAATTTTATTATTTGAATTTAATTAATAGAAAATTAAATAATTATTTATTATTTATGAAGAGTTGTTATTTTTTAATATATATTAAATCAATACATAACTAAACAAAAATGTTGAAGAGCATAATGATTAAGATTTGAGGTTCAATTCCTTTCTTCATCATTTTAAGAAAAATAATAAATATAATAAATATACATAATCATATAATTTAGGGATAATTCTATCTTTTTATATATATTTTATGAATCAATTAATTAGAAATATTGGATTCCACAAATTTTTTATTTTGACTTATTTTAATTAATTTATTAAATGAGTCGTTTACCAAATACATACAACAACTCTTTGATTTAGTTAATTAGTTAAAAGTCCCTAACTCAACAGATGAATAAGCTATTTATCAAATATCTATAACATATAAATATTTAAATATCTTTTTATTGTTTATTACATTATAATATGTTGCACCTATTATAATTGGTATTTTTGTATATGTATATTTACTATAGAAATTATATATTTAGCTATAACTTTATCCATAGAATTAATTCATGGCATAAGGAACAATTCACCACAGGTAAAGTTTTAAAACTTATATGATAGAACAAGTAATACTTTGCTACATGGAATGTGTTCCTATATCTTAATTTATGGCATAAGTGATTTTTTAACACAGGTAAATTTTTTCCAAAGTATAAGTGATATTCTACCACAAGAAGTGTGTTTCCCATCATTTAGTTTATGGCCTAAGTGATTTCTTGATAGGGGTAAACTTTTTCCATAATATAAGTGATATTTTATTATAAAGAATGTGTTTCCTATCACTTAGTTCATGATACAAGTAATATTTTATCATGAGTAAAATTTTTCTATGACATAATTTTTTTTATTTTTTTATACATTTATTTGAATTTTTTTAATTTGCATGGCAAGAGATAAATTTGCAACAATTTTTACAATAATTTTTGAATATTTGAAATGCAAATGTTAATTTGTTGTAATAAAGTATGAGTAGGAATAATGGCTAATCTAATAGTAACTTCCTCATTGTGCTATCACAAAACTAATTAGGTGGCCTCCCAGTAGGTTAATGTCACTATAATTCTCAATCTTTGGTCATAAACTTGGAAGATTTTTTCTAGCTTCCTTTATTTGTTAACAATTGTGTAGACATAATTTCTATTGCTTCTTTGCATTAGATTATGTTCTTAGTTGTGTGCTATAGGTTCTTAAGAAGTCTCATATTATGGCCATATTTTCTAGATGTGATAGGTGATCTTTAGATTTAATTAGTATATTATCCATATAAACCTCCAAAATTTATTCATCATATGTTGGTAGGTGGCTCCAGTATTTTTTAAATTGAACAACATGGCTTTATAATAGTACACCTTTCATTTGTTATAAAAGCAATCTTGTCTTAGACTTCTAGCTATATGAACATTTGATTATATCTAGAGAATGGATCACCAAAGCTTAAGATCATGAATTTAGAAGACCTATCAAACAATCAATCAATATTGGGGAAAAGATACAAGTTTTTGGGATAAGTGTTATTTAAATCTCAAAAATCAACACATATCCTTGAAAAGCCATTAGCTTTCTTTATCATGATCACATTTGAGGACCAAGTGGTATGAGGGATTTCTTGTATGAAACGAGCTTAGAGGAGCTTATTTACTTCGATTTTGATCACCCCTAATTAGTTAACACCATGCTTTCTCATCTTTTATTAAATTAGTTTAATTGATAAATTGATAGCCAACTTATAACATGCAATTGTCAAGTTGATCCCTAGTATGTTAACAGTAGTCCAAGCAAAGACTTCCATGTATTTTTTTAAAAAGCCAATCATTTTTCTTTATAGTTCTAGGAAAGATCCTTTGCCACTTTTACTATTCTTTAATCTTTTGAACTAAAGAGCCTTATCTTTTCAACCTTTGACTCTCGTTAAAAGATTTTTTTCCTTTTTATCTTCATAAGGATTAAAGTGTTAGTTGTTATCAACTTGCACTTAACATTCTTATAAGGTGGTATCCCTTATCCCCTTTCATTTTTAAAATTAGAAGTATTTTCCTTACGTAAACTAATCATGTAAAGTCTCTTAATGATTTCTTAGTTAGTCCTAACCCACTTACCCCATTCATAGTTGAGAACTTCATTAATAGATAAGGTATTGATACAATTGAATTAGCTTGATTTAGGGAGGTTCTTCTAAGAATTGCATTGTGAATAGATATTGGTGCATTAACCATTAGAAAATTTACCATGATATTGGTAAGAGTGGGCCATTTTCCTCGTAAAAGTACTTGTTTCCTAAAAAAAATTAATCAAATTCCCTAATGAGGGGTTAAGTCCTTTAAAGATAGTTGAAGGCATCTCAATATGTCTAGGTAAAGATATTAGCTAAACTACCTTGATCAATTAGTATTCTCCTTACTACGTAATTATGAACCATAACTTAATGACCATTAGATCATCATGGTCTTTATCGAAGTTGGATGGGCAATTTTCATAAAAAAAAAGATGACTAGTATGAAATTGAAAAGCTTTAGTTTCTTATATTCTATATTTATCACCATCTCGAATGGCATTTTTTGCCCTTTTTTTATGATCCCCCTCTAGCAAATCCACCTACAATGACATCAACCACACTAAATAGTTTTTGTGAATTTTCAACTTCCTTACCTTTGTTTGATGATCCTTTAAGGTAGAATTTCTAGGAGAAAATGATTATCTCATTTTCTTTCATTTTGGTTATCCTTTTTTTCATCATTTTATTTGTTTTGATCACTTTTAAATTGATTATTCTTCACTTATTGCTTTAGGTGGCCTCTTTGAATTAGTTTTTCAATTTCATTTTTCAAGGTTATATGACCTTTGGTATCATAAGACCAGTATATATGATATTTGCATTATATTGTAACATATAGGGGTGGCATACATTTTTGCAACTTCTTTGCTAGTTTAGCTTCCATTAGTTTTATAACTATCACATCATTAATTATTCTTTTCCAAGTGGATTTAAAGGAGTAAGCTAGTTGAATTGAGGCCTTGGTAATCTTTCATCTTCCTTCCTGAAGATTCATCAAAATAGTTCTTACTTTATCTTTTATTAACCTCAAGGTCTTCCACTGCTATGAATTTAGTTACTCTCTTTAATAGTCCAACCATATTTTTAATTAGTTTTTTGGCTAGAGATTTGGAAAAATTTTCAGTCCTAAGGTTGACCAATAATGTATGTATAATGACCTCTTCTTTTAAATTCTTAATCTTTAGATGAACCATTTGAGAAAATATTTCAAGGGCGTATTCTTCCTTATTCAAATACTTATGAAAGAGGCTATGGTCTTTTGAGGCTATGGTCTTTTAAGGCTCTAGAGGTTACAAAATGAGCTAAGAATTGATTCGTTAAGTCTATGAAGTTTGCAATTATGTTCAGGTTTAAGCTTATGAACCATTAGAGATTAGTTTTCTTTAAGGTAGTAAAGAAGGCACAATACATGATTGCATCAAGAGCTCTTGATAGTAATATAACTGCCTTAAAGGCTTTAATGTGCTCCTATAGGTTAGTTGTCTTATCATTAGAGTTGTACATGGGCCGAGTTAGGCGGATTTCGAGTCGGGCCAAACTATATAAAATTTATGGCTCAGCCCGGTCCGGCCTGATTAGTTTTTGAAGAAATTATGGCCTAACTCAGCTCAATAATTTAAATGAATGGCCGCCAGATCGGCTTAATTATCTGAATAAAATTTTTTAATTATTTTTAAGTAAAAAATAATTTTTATTTATAAAAATTATATACTTAAATAAGTAATATGATATTTAAATATATAAAATATTTAATTATATCAAATTAATCTTTTTTACATTAAAAATAATTAAATATAATTATTTTTTAAATATATAATTATATTATAAAAAATAAATTAATATAATCGATTCGGGTCGGGCCGAGCTTATCGGGCTTTTTTATCTTGATCCGAGCCTGACTCAATTATTAATCGAACTTTTAAAAAAAAGCTCAAAGGGCTATCGGGCTAAGAAAAAGGCCCAAATCCTCTATTTTTACGGACCACCCGGCCCATGTACATCTCTACCTATCATATAATTGTAAGTTAGATGGTGGTTTGAAATTTTATGGTACTAAAACTTGCATTATGATAGGGATGAAAGGATTGCATTTACTATTAGGAATGTTGTTCTCTTGATTATGATCTCAGTACTTGTCAATTACCCTACCTTTCCTATATAAGGTATGTATTGTACCTTACAATTAATATTTTTCTCTCTTATTTACTATTAAACACTAACTTAAGTGTCGAAAGGGTTATGATAGACCCTATTTGCCACCTTCTGACAGTGTGTTCAAGTCTTGTAAACATTTTGAGGAGTGGAATTTGTTACTAGTCATGGTTCAACCCCTATGGATGGTGCTAATGATGTTTTAAGGTTTATTAGGTGATATAGAGGTAGGCCATGAAAGGCAAAGCATGGTAATCAATCGATTAGCTAGTCCTTAAGAAGATAGACCTGCAAGAAACCTACAGTGATGAATATTATGAAAATCTTCTAATGCTCAATGTTAGAGAGAGAATTAGTTAAATAGTAAAGTGAAGTAGTATAAGTGTAATTAGAGTTTAGAAAGCATACTTAGGGAACTTATATGGTAGTTGTTTGGAGGGTAAGCTAATCATTTTACATAAGGGTAAAGTGATAATTAGGTATGAGGAGATCATTCTAGAATCAGCTAGATGCCAACTTTTATATATCAATTATAACTATTTTTAATTACAACTGACCAGTACACACCATGATTGGTTGATCAATATGTGCTATCATGAATCAATTGATCGTCCTAACTATAGGTTGAACACTTTCAAAACAAGTCGATCACTTGATTAGTTTTCATGTGGACTAACCAATTGGTCAATTTGATTGCCATAAATTTGGTATACTTCTAATTAGATGTATTTGGTCTAATATTGTATAGTTATCACTCCCAAATATATTTCATCTTATGATCAGTGTTTTTGCTCTTCTTCCAAACTTTTTTTGGGAGTGGAAGATTGAAGGGGATATTATGCATTTCTTAATTGTTACTAATTGATTTGATTGTCCTATCTCCCTAATAAGTCATGTCTGGAAGTTATAGAGATTAATTTCATGCCACTATCCATGCTTTTTAAAATTTCAACTAAAATTTTTAGTTGCATTAAATATATTTAATTGAATGTATTAAATTAATTAAAAGATGAATACTTTATTTCATAAAATTCTTATTGTATATTCAAGCATTATCTCCCTAATCTCTTCAATTTAATGATGTGCTCCTCTTTTAATTAATTTAATGCACACAATTTAAATATGTGTGTGTGTGTGTTAATGAATAAGTGATACATCACTTATATTAATGATTAAAAGATGATACCTAAAGGTCAATGAAAGAAAGTATTTTTTTTTAAATGAAGAAAATTATTCTTTTTTTAAATTCTTCATATTAAACATTAAATAAATATATTATTTTTTATTTTTGTATTTTATAATTATATTTTATAAAAAATAATTTTCTATTAAGACAATCAGAGATTAAAATTTTCTCCCTAGTTTTACTGAGATTAATTTTCAAACCACTATTTACATTGTTTAGAATTTTCAAAGCTGATGAAGTCGAGATGCAAGTCAGCAACCATTATCTTATCCACGCTGCGCGGAATAGATTGATTTTCAAACCGCCATCCACGCTTTTTAGAATGTCAGCAGGGATTTTTAGTTGCATTTAATTGTGTGTTAAATTAATTAAATGAGGAATATACTATTTTCTGTTATTTTATTGTATATTAAAGCATTATCTTTCATCGGTGCAATGATGTGCTCCATTTTAATTGATGCACTACTGACAATCAGAATTTCGATTCCACCCCCTCCCAATTTTAGAGATTAACTAGCCTTTCAATTCGTGCATCCACGCGTGTTTATTTTTTCCAAACAAAAGAATAAAAAAAATATAATAAGAAAATTATAAAAATTTTAAAATTTAATTTATCATGTTTATTTCGTAATTATATAATTAAATTCATAAATAATTTTTTTGAAATGTGATATAAAAATTTTAAAAATATTATATGTAATTAAGTAATTTGATTAAATTATATTTTTAACTTAATATTTTTGTAATAAAAAATTATGTTACATTCATATTGTTCATTGGTATTTATGTCTAAGTTGTATTGAAGAATTTGGATAAGAGGAAGAAAAATAATACATGAATTTTAAAAATCATATCTAATTTTAAATATAGTACTTAAAATTAATATAAAACATATTAATAAAATTTAAATAATTTTTTTCATTTTAATTTATTAATATTTTATTAAAAAGTAATACTTTTAATTATATATTTCAATTAGTACTTTGTAAATTAAAACTTTAATATGTTTAAGTACTTTTAAAATAAAATTAAATATCTCATATTATATACATACATACACACCATTTAGTGATATTAATATCTAAGTTGCAGATAATAAAAATGGATATACAAAAAATAAAAATATACAATATAACAAATAAAAAGAAGAGAAATAATGGATGAATTAAAATTTAATATAACATGTAAAAATAAAATAAGTAATTAAGTAATTAAAATAAATAAAATTTTCAACATAATTAAAACAAAAAGAATAAATGAATAAAAAATATTATGTTGTATCCACACTTCTTAATGATATTAACATATAAATTATAAATTACATGAAAGGTATTGAAAAGAAAAAAGAAGATATAATGAAACAAATAAAAAAGGATGACAATGTGGCTCTAATATTAAGTAATATAAGAGTTAAAAATATAATATATATAGTTAAATAAATTAATTATATCAAATATTTAATTTATTTAAATAATTTTATAAAAATATAAAATATATCATATTTTATATTTATAGTAGTACTTGGTGATATTAGCATATGGAGAATCACCAAGTAGTGATAGGATACATAATTGATAGTGTTATCTTATAATTGCTTATAGAAAAAAAATAAGTATGAGTACATTTATGTTAATTTCGTTTTTTTAAAGTCCTAAATTAGTTCTATCATGGATGACGAAGGCCTTTATTTTTACTTTATTTTTGTATGTAGTTCTAAAGATGAA
This sequence comes from Sindora glabra, assembly GCA_020226215.1. Classification (NCBI taxonomy): domain Eukaryota; kingdom Viridiplantae; phylum Streptophyta; class Magnoliopsida; order Fabales; family Fabaceae; genus Sindora; species Sindora glabra. Next base: position 36,021,888 of record CM035231.1, read on the forward strand.
TTTTATATTTATTTTAATACGTTGCTACCACATTCCTTATTCAAATAATGTTTATAATAATTGTTTCATTAGTTTTTTATGTTATATCAAATTATATTTTATTAAAATAATTTTAATTAAGTACTTATATTATTTTTTCTATACCAAGCACAGGCCTTTATAATAGTATTTAGTGATCTTAACGTAGGAAAAATCTCCAAGTAATGCAAAATATTTTATATCATTAGTAAATAAGAAAAATACTTTATTGAAAAAGACAATAATTAAAATTTTTAATATTAATAATTTTTTTTAATATTTTTAATTAATATAAAAATATATTACTAAGTAATAATATAAAGTTAATTTATATAATTTATATTGACAATGGATCAAATTTAAATCTTAATATTTGAACTATTAATAATATGAGTGAACATGAAAAAGATATTGACAAGAAATGAAACAATGCGTCAATTGTAAAATATTAATAAAATCTTAATTAATTTTCATATATTTTAAAATATAGCAAAATAATATTAAAACAAAATATATTGAAAAATTGTAAACAAATAAATTTTATTTTAATTTTTAAATATTTGATTACAAAATAGAATATATAATCAATTATTTTAACTAATATTTTAAACTTATTTGAAATATTTTTATAAAAAAATTAAATTTATTATTTTATATCTATACTACTTTATAATATTAGAGTCTAAGTGATAGATAATAATAATAAAGATAAAAAAATATGCAATATAATATATATAACTACAAATAAAAAGAAGAGAAATAATCAATGAACTATATAACAATATAAGGGTAAAAAATTAGAAAACATACTTAAGTAATTTAATGTAATTTAATTTTTCATTTTTTAAATAAAAATGAAATGTATCAGATTATATCTATATTAATTAATCAGATGGCCTATAAATAATAAAAGTGACACTTTAAAAAATATATATATACAATAAAGTATCTAAAAAATGTGAAGCAGTACGTGAGTTTACAATATTGATAAATATCAATTAACATATATTTAATTTAAAATATAGTATTTAAAAAATTGATATAAAAATATTTACAAATTTTGAATAAATATTTTATTTTTAATTTTTAAATATTTTTATCAAATAATAATATATGGGGTTAATGATTTCAAGTAGTACTTTCTATATTAAATTTTTAACTTATTTAAAATATTTTAATAATAAAATTAAATATATTATGTGATATCTACATAACTTTGAGATATTAGTATCTAAGTTAAGTTGTAAATAATGGTAATTGATATTGAAAAAGGAAAAAGATAAACATCCAACGAAACAAATTAATAAAAAGAAAAGAAATAATGAATGAGTTATAAGTTAATATAAGAGTTAAAAATAAAATATAGAGTTAAGTATAATTTAATTAAATTAATCATTAAATTTTATAAAAATATTTTTAATTAAAATAAAATGTATCATATCATATTATATATATATATATATATATATATATATATATATATATATATATATATATATATATATGTTTGTATGTATGGATGGATGCATATTAGCCTATCCGATGCATGGATTTCTATTTATCTGGTATTAATGTAAAAATAATATATGCAATAAAATTATGAAAATATTAAGATCTAATTTATTTTGTTTATTTTACAATTATATATACATAGTTATAAATAATAATTTTTTTAAATATAATATAAGAGTTAAAAATAAAATATATGATTAAATAACTTAATTAAATTAGATATTTAAATTTTTTTAAATATTTAAGAGGTAAAAAAATTTATTTTATAATCATAATAAAAATGAATAAATAAAGAAAATATATAATAGAATAGATAAAATAAATAAAAAAAGCATGTGAATTATAAATTCATAATAAAATCTTAATTAATATATATTTAATTTTAAAAATAGTATTTAAAAATTGATATAATTAAAATATTAATAAAAATTTAAATAAATAAATTTTGTTTTAATTTTTAAGTACTTTTATTAAAAAATAGAGTATGTAATTATAAAAAGAAGAAAAACAACATGCGAGTTGAAAAGCAATAAAATATAATACACAGTTCAATTAATTAAATTAAATTAAAATTTTAATTTATTTAAGATATTTTTATAATGAAAATAAAATATATGATGTAATATCTATATATAAGACCCAATGATAATAAAATCAAAGCTGTGATTGTGAATAATATAAATAAATATGAAAAAAATGTGACAGAACAAACAAAATAAAGTGATTGATGGGTAAGGTGTAAGAGTGAAAAATTGAATATGTAATTAAGTTATTCAATTAAATTAAATATTTAAATTATTAAAAATATTTTGATACAAAAAATGAAATATAATATTATATATATACTACTTAGTAATATTGATATCTTAGTTATAAATAATATGAGTGAATATGAAAAATATATAATAATATGGTTAAAAAAATAATGTATGTATAATATAATAGACAAATAAAATAAATAAAAAAGAGAAGTTATGTAAAAGTTTAACGTAATAAAAAGGAAAAAAAATGCGTAGATAAACGTTTTAGACGGGAAACAATTTCAGCTAATGAACCTAAGGCCAATACGTGTAAATATTTTTGGAGAATTAAATCCTTACTTTAATAATTAGATAATTAGATTGATCAGATAGATTAGATATTGAATTAGTTGAAGATATTAATATTGATATCTGATATCAATTCATATTGATAGTGATTTTCGAACCCCCGTCTCCGTTGTCTAGAATTTCCAGAGTCTAACATTATAATTTTCAAACCACCGTTGTCCAGAATTTCCAAACCACTGTCTACGTTGTTCAGAATTTCCAGAGCCTAACACTATGAAATGGGAAGTCAGGATGTAAGTCAGCAGCTTCTATCTACAGTGCAACCACTGCCTGTGACTGCATTGTGATTCCATCCCTCTGTTTCCTTTCTGTTGCTGTCATGCTGAGTATTTTTCTTGTTCCACGTTGCAGCAGTTCATTTGGTTCCAAGTCTTGTTTGATTTAATGCACAAAATCTAAATGCAATTTAATGATTTATTTTTCTTCTAATTGACTTGTGTGGTTCCAAGTCTTTTTTTTTTTGGTAGAAATGTGTGGTTCCAAGTCTTACTATTTTACTTTTTTACTACATATTAATGCATTATCTCTTATCTATTTAATGATTTATTTTTCTTCTAATTGATTTAATGCACAAAATCTAAATGCAATATAATGCTGCTAAGATTTTAGTTATATAATTTTCCATTTTTTTTTTGGTAGAGAAAGGAAATATATTAAATTAGTGATATAATTTTCAAACCCCTATCTACGTTGTCTAGAATTTCCACATTCTAACACTACGCAATGGGAAGTCAAGATGTGAGGCAGTAACCACTATCTACAGTCAAACCACTGCCTGTGATTGCTTTCCTCGGTACCTTTTCTGTGCATTCTCCTTAAGCTTACTTGTTCCCTCCTCCGTTTCCCTTATGTTGTTGTCAAGCTCATGCTGTGTAATCTGAATTGATCTATTTTTCTTCTTTGACGTCGTAGCCTTCTCCGTTGCAGTTCATTTGGTTCCATGTCTTGTTTGTTTTCTGCCTAGAACTGCAATTCAGTTTCTTATTCGTTTATCAAGGCATGCCAAACATAGAGCTCGCAGATTTGGAGCCCACAGAGACTCGGCTCGACGTGCGAAACACTGATGCTGTTGCTTCACCCAACAAAAGAGGGCATTCTGCCGCTCCAGACCATGTAGTTGATTTGGATTCTTCACAATATCACCCCTTCGGTATTGAGAAAACACGTCTCTCTGAGCTTGCGAAGAACAAAGATATAGAGACACTCGGGAACCTGGGTGGGGTTGTTGGGGTAGCTACCATTCTTCAATCTGACATCCAGATTGGAATTCCCGGTGACGCTAACAATGTCTCCCGCCGACGGGAAGCCTTCGGTTCCAACACGTATAAGGAGCCCCTCTCTCTCATTTTCTGAAAGAATATTACAAAAATATGAACCCTCTCTACCGTTCTGCTGCTGTAGTTCTTGCTTTTGGCCTTGACATCAAAGTGCATGGCCTCCAGCAAGGTTGGCATCACGGTGGCGGGAGAACTTATATTACCGTCCTTGTTTGCACGACTATGCCTGGCTTTATTACTCTAAGGCAGAACAAGAGATTTCATGAGCTATCCCAATTCATAAATGGGATTCATATTGATGTTGTGAGAAGTGGACGACACCAAACAAGTTCCATATCTGAAATTGTTGTGGGTGATGTCATTTTCTTGGAAAAGGGACACCAAATTCCAGCGAATGGGCTATTCATAGACGGACATTCTCTGAAAGTGGACGAATCAACCATAACAGGGGAGACTCAGAGTGATCAGGTTACTGTTAACAGTAGTCACAACCCATTCTTACTGTCTGGCAGCGAGGTGGCTGATGGCTACGGAAAAATGCTTGTCACTTCGGTTGGTAGGATCAATAGAAGGGGCTACCGCCCAATTTGGAACAGAATCAAATGGAGTTTTTTTGAAGAAACACTGTTACTACAATGGCTGGAAATGTTTCACCCCTCAGAAAGGAGGGTTGTTTTTGTTGTTTCTATTCTACCTGCCTTTGTTGCAATGAGCACAGGATTTCAAAATGGGAGTAAAGTATTCATTGGAAGCAATAAGACCGTGTTGAATAACATAATGGATGTGGTCTGGCGCATTGCATGGGATGCACTTATTTTTGCTTCAGCTGTTATATCATACCGTATTCCTGCAGCTTACAAGGTAATGGGAAGAGAGTTCCCTGCTTATTCGAGATTGGGAAATGCCACCACCATCTGTACTAACAAGACGTGCACACTCACGCTTGGCCAGATGAAAGTGGACGAGTTTTGGATTGGCCAGAAACCTATGATGGATCCTGTTTCCTCATCTGTTGCTGTTAATTATGTTCTTGGGCTGGTTCGAGAAGGAGTTGCTCTCAACACATCCGGATGTGTTTGCAAGTCTACCATAAGTCCTGAGTTTGAGATCTCAGGGAGTCCCATGGAAAAAGCTCTTCTTTCATGGGCTGTTGGGGAGTTGGAAATGGATACAGAAGAACTGACTCGAAACTGTACTATCCTCCATGTCATGGCTTTCAATTCAACCAAGAAATGAAGTGGGATGTTATTAAGAAGGAGAGCAGACAACTCAGTCCATGTGCACTGGAAAGGAGCAGCAGAGATAATACTAAACGTGTGTTCAAAGTATTACGATTCTTCTGGCATTTTAAAGGATTTGGATGATGGTAGCAAGTTGCAATTTGAGCAAATTGCTCAAGGAATGGCAAGCAGTGGTCTTCAATGTATTGCTTTTGCACATGCAGGAGTTCCAGGATATGATCAAGGAAATCAGCAGATAAAAGAAGATGGCCTGACCCTATTGGGACTTGTGGTTATTAACGATGCATGTCGGCCGGGGGTGAAAGATTTTGTGAAAGAGTGTCAATTTGGTGGTATAAAGGTCAGAATGATTACTGGTGACAATATCTTCGTTGCAAAAGCCATAGCCACTAAATGCGGAATACTTGAGCCAAACCAAGATGGAGCAGTGATAGAAGGAAAGGAGTTCCGCAGATACACACCAGAAGAAAGATTGAAGAAAGTGGATAAAATATGTGTCATGGCAAGGTCTACTCCGCAAGATAAAGTTTTAATGGTTCAATGTCTCAAAAAGAAAGGCCACAAAGTGGCAGTCATTGGAACAAGAGCAAATGATGTGCCTGCATTAGTCGAAGCTGATGTGGGACTTTTAATAGGGATTCAGCATACAAAAACAGCAAAAAAACATTCAAATATAGTCATCTTGGATGACAAATTTGAGACTATAACAACAGTTTTAAGGTGGGGAAGATATGTCTACAACAATATTAAGAAGTTCAATCTGTTCCAAAATACAGTAAATTTTGTTTTATTTGTGGTCGAACTTGTGACAGTAACATCAGTTGGAAGATCTCAGCTAACAACACTCAAATTAGTGTGGTCAAATTTGGTGGTGGAAATTCTCAGGGTTTCGGCTTTACAAACAGAGCAACCACCAGTCGATAGGATTGAACCAGTTAGCAATGCTTGGTTGAACATATTTATTTATGGCTTATACCAGATAGAGACCCTGTTGGTTCTACTATTCAAGGGCGAGTCTCTTTTTGGAGTGATTTCAAGTGTAAATGACACCTTAATTTTCAATGTCTTTCTGCTTTGCCAATCCATCCATGCATCTGATGCATTGCATCTGGATTGGAAATTCTTCAAGGCTCTGGGCAAGAAAAAGAAGTTTTGGGGGATGACAGGGATGACACTTGCTCTGCAATTGGTGATAGTTGAGGTTCTAAAGATGATTTCAGATACAGAAAGGTTGAACTGGGGCCAATGGATTGCATGTATTGGAATTGCAATTTTTGGTTGGCCAATTGGATATATCGTCAATCTTTTTGGACTTCTGCTTTTGCTAAATTCTTACAAATATCTTGCCTCATTTGCTAATAAGTATACTGTGGTCATAGATGATAAACCAAAGCTTCACCTATCAAATCTCATCAAGAACAAAGACAAGGGGTTAAATGGTGTTGTCATGTATCTTAAAACAGATGCAAGGAAAGGGCTCGATGGCAAACATCAAAGTATCACCCAGCGGCAAAAGGAATTTGGTTATAATAGGTATCACAACCTGTCCACAAAGAGCTTCTATCTATCTGTTATTGAAGCAATCAAGGATCCACTGATAGGGTTTTTGACAATGTGTGCCTTACTCTCTCTCTGTTTAAACATAAAAGAGAATGGACTGAAAGATGCCTGGTACAATGGGGGAAGTATTTTGATTGTCCTTCTAGTGGTTGTCACTGTCTGTTCTGTTAGTAATATTTGGCCTCAAAGACAAATCAACAAACTGTCAAAAATGGTGAAGGAAATAAACGTTGAAGTCATAAGACAGGGGAAGAAGCAACATGTCTCAATGTCTGATGTTGTTGTTGGAGATATTGTATGCTTAAAAAGAGGGAGCCGAGTTCCAGCAGACGGTTTGTTCTTGCATGGCCATGCAGTTAGATTAGATGAATCGAGTCTAGGAGAAGAGAGTCGCAGCGTGGAAGTCAGAAGAGACCGGAACCCATTCTTGTTCTATGGCAGTAAAGTTCAATCAGGCTTTGGCAACATGCTAGTTACCTCCGTTGGTGAAAATACAAAATGGGCTGAGATAACGGGTTTACTGGGTAATGAGTCTCAGCTTCCTCTCAAGAAAAGACTCGAACGACTATCTAAGGTATTAGGTCTAGTTGGATCAGCCATAGCAGTTTCATTGTCTGTTGTTCTAATGATTCACTATTTCACATCACATGTGAAGAATGGAGATGTTCAAAAGATAATTGGGAACGACAGAACCAAAGATCAACAAGTTTGGAGATGGGTGGTTGGAATACAAATTTCTGCATTGGCAATTGCATCATCAGCAATCCCAGAAGGATTGCCCTTGGCAATTGCTGTAACACTTGCCCATACAATGAATAGAATGATGAGTGTTGGAGTTCTGCCAAGAAGTTTTGCAGCTTGTGAGACTGTTGCCTTAACCACAACCATTTGTTTGAGTTCTGAAGGTACAGAATTACAAACAGATGGGGTAAGAAAAGTGGTACAAGATTGCAAGAAAGCCAAAGTGATTGTCAAACTGATGACAAGAAATAATGTTTCAACTGCAAAAGCCACAGCTTCTCAATGTGGTATACTGGACCCCGATGAAGAGTTAGATAATGAACAAGTAATGCAAGCATTTGATTTTCGAAGCTACACTGAAGCAGAAAGAAGAGAGAAAGTTGAAAAAGCGCGTGTGCTCGCAGAAGCCACTTCCTTTGACAAGCTTCTTTTTGTGAAGTGCTTGAAAGAAAAAGGTCATATAGTTGCAGTCGCGGGACAAGGTGAAAGGGATGCTCATGCTTTGAAAGGAGCTAATGTGGGGATCCATATTGGCTCTCAAGGTACTGACATTGCAGTGGAGAATTCTGACATAGTAGTTTTGGAAGGCGGTTTTGTGTCTGCCGTTGCGGCTTTGCAAATAGGAAGAGGCATTTATGATGGCATCAAACTATTCATTCAGTTTCTGTTTACCGCAAATATAGTTTCTCTGGTGTCAGACATTGTATCAACATTTTTAACAGGCCATCCGCCTACAATTGATATTTTGGCATCTATTTCAGTTAGTGAAGTTCCATATGCAGTGGTACAAATGATGTGGGTGAAGCTTATAGTTGGTACTCTATCTGCTCTAGCCCTAGTGATTGAGCAGAAAAGGGAGGATGTCATGCAAAAGCCGCCAACAAAACCAGGCGAACCACTAATCAGCAATGAGATGTGCATAAACATACTGATTCATGTTTTCTATGAGATAGCAATCTTCCTAACTTTGCAATTCAGGGGCGAAGCAATCTTCGATCTGCATAACAATGTGAAGGACACGCTGGTTTTTAATATTTTCGTCTTATTTCGGGTCTTTGGTGTCTTGACTCCTTGGAAATCTGAGGGAAATATCTTCGGTGGAACACAAAAGAGAAAATTGTATTGGGGGATTGTTTGTGCCATTGTGATCGTTCAAATTGTCATTGTGGAGACGCTACCAAAAGTAACGGCAACAAAAACTCTGAATATCTGGCAATGGGTAGCTTGCGTTGGCATTGCATTCACATCTTGGCCAGTTGGTTACATAGGCAATAAGTATATTCCTGTCCCCAAAAAATCCTTCGTTAGTTATCTGTCTAAACTTTGGAAACATAAGGGTTTGATTTCATTGTACATTGTCTATATTGCTCTACAAAACTTACTTTTGAAGGACAAGCATGATTGACAGTTCCTGGGCCCCCACTCCCTGCAGTCCATTAGGCAAATAATTTTTCTTCACTTTGAATAAGTTATGTAATCATTCTGTATTATAGAAAGTCATGGGTGAATCAGTACTGATGATTGTTAGCTACAAAACAGAATTTGGTGCTTTCTAGTAGATTGTCTTCCCGTTCCTTTGCCTCTTGTTCCATGTAGTTGCATTTGTATCTTAAGCTGCATTGTAAGTGCTGTTTGGCTTGATAACAAAGAATTTGCTTTACCTTTGACAGAAATCCTACATTCTGCATACTTGAAGATTGTGCCCTACATACCATCTTATATCAAAATTAGACAAGATTTTGCTAGAATTGGATTATCAGAGTCACTGGAGGCAATTACTTATTGTAACTTAAAAAAAAAAAGGAAAAATGAATTTGTTATATAGATAATTTCACAATGAATTTGGTTTGATAATTGGAATTCTTTATAAGATTGTTGTGTTGAGGGGCCTTTCTTTCTTGGCCATTATTACCTAGCTTGTCCTGAGCCAGAACTCCCTGTGGGGATCAATGGCCATTCTGATAGTAGCTTCCTCACTGTTCTACTCCAAGAGCAGTGTGCTTAACCCATTCCAGGTGCTTTGGTCATAGACCTGGGAGTTATGTTGCTATCTTCATTTGTCATCTATAGCAATTGTATGTGTTCTATTTTAGTAATTTATATTTACTTACAGGCAAAAAAAAATCAGCTATGTGCACTCGTATTTAGATGTTAAACCGAAAAAACAAATAGGCCTTTAAGGGGGATTTGACTCACTGTTTGATCCCAATCAAAGCCTGATCTTGTGGCATATGGCTACATGTACTTTTGTACTCTTAAATTCATATGAATTTGCTCGACTTATGTACTGCTCACTGCAAAACCTCCCTTTTTTCTGTATATTCGTTTAAGGAACTAGTTGCAGCTTATCACAAATTAGTAACTTAGAATTGTAATCCAAAATCTGCTAATTGGAAGGACCCTGTCTTTTCTTTTGGTCTCTGAACCTATTGACCCTTAACAATTGACACCAATTTGCAGGCAAAGTTGGAACTTTGCAGATTAAGAAGCCGAGCAAATTCAATCTGGGTTAGGCCAATTTCATATAAATCCTTAAAGTTTAGTCTTAACTAACTGAATTGTTCTCCATATTAGTCAAGGTGGACTTAAGTTTCTTTTGATTTGGAATTCAAAGATAGGTCAAATTCTAAGAAAAATCTCCAAATTGATGCCTTCCAATTGCAGTGAGATGCCATACCATTAGTTATCAGTTGGCAGAATGTGTTCACTTGTTTTGTAAGTGTCCAAAAATTGGTCCCCATTGGAGCAGCAAGTAGTTAAATTTGCAATGGAACTTGTGGTGCATTGGGTTATGAAGTCTATACATTTTAAGAAATTGTGGACGAAAATGTTTTGGTTCAACCTTTTTTTTTATAATATAGAAAAGAACATTTCCAAGAATCTAACAATTTCAAGAATGAGTTATCCTCAATTTTTTTTCTCTGTCCCAACAATGACGGGTGAGAATCTTGCCTTCACATAGCATGCAAGTGTTTTGATAACATTGAAAGATTATTTTGTCTACCATTATTGTAACCTCTAACCATTGTCATTTATTAACATTGATCATTGTTAACGGGCCATCCAGCACTTTTTTCAGCAGCTAGTGACTATAATGAAAATATTTTTAAAAAATTGCCAATTTTTCAAAATACACATGTTAAACCATATGATTTTTCTACATATGATTTTTATATTATTCTTTCGATTAAATTTTATGAAGTGAATTCATTCCTGCAAGAATTATTCTTGGACATCATAGCATACAGTTAAAATCCTTTTTACTACAGATGTATGTTGATTTGACCTGGTTCTGTCATGGAAAATTTTAGAAGTTTGTCGAGTTTGGCTTTTATCCGGACAAGCTTAACTATTCTGACCAACTGGACAGGATGCCGAGGCAATGACAGTGCAAGCACCCAAATGCCAGCTTGTTACCACCATTTATTTGAGCATAGAAGATACAGAATTACATACAGAAGAGATAAGAAAAGCTGTACAAGATTGCAAGAAAGCAGGGGTGAGTATTACAGTGATTATAAGAGAAAATGTTGCAGCAGCAAAATCTTTAGCTCGTCAATGTGATATACTTGACCCTGATGAAGATTTAGATGAAGAACAAGTTATGAAAGCAGGAATTACAGAGATGCAGAAAGGATAGGGAAAGTTGAAATTGCATCCATGCTAGCAGAAGCTTCCTTGGACAGACTTGTTTTTGTACAAGGCTTGAGGAAGAAACATGTGGTTGCATTCATTGGAGACAGCACTGATGATGCACACGCTCTAGCAGGTGCTGATGTGGGGATTCATATTGGCTTTTATGGAACTGAAATTGCAGTTGGGAATTCTGATATGGTACTCAGGCATGGCGGTCTTGACTCTGTACTTGCAGCGTTAAAAGTGGGAAGAGGTATATATGATGACATCAAAGTATTCATTCAGTTTTTGTTCACTGCCAATGTAGTTTCCCTGATCACAAACATCATCTCAACAATTTTGGCCTACCATCCACCTACAGTTAATATTTTGGCAGCTGTTTCTGTCAGCTATAATGTGGGTGAAGTTTATAGTTGGTACTCTATCTGCACTGGCCCTTGTAGCAGAGAAGAAAAGAGAGGATGTCATGCATAAGCCACTTACAAAACCAGGCTAACCACCAATCAGCAATGAGATGTGTAGGAACATACTAGTACATGCTTTGTATGAGATAACAGTACTCTTAACTGTGCAATTCAAGGGGGAAGCAATCTTTCATCTGCATAACAATGTGAAGGATACACTGATTTTTAATCTTTTTGTCCTCTTCCACGTATTTTCTGTTTTTACACCTCGGAAGTTTGAGGGAAATTTCTTTAGTGGAATACAAAGGCAAAAATTGTATTGGGGAATTGTTAGTGCCATTGTGATCATTCAGATTGTCATTGTGGAAACACTACCAAGGGTAACAACAACAAAAAATATGAACATCTGGCAGTGGCTAGCATGCATTGGAATCGCCTTCACATCTTGGCCAGTTAGTTACCTTGGCAGCAAGTGCATTCCTGTCCCTGTAGAGCAGTTCCTCAGTTTTCTGTCCAAGCGCAAGAAACTTCAGCAGTAGCTGCCATTTTTCTCTGGGTTGCAGCACATCCAGCAATATGTCTATCTTCATTTTGAGCAAGTTATTTCAAGTTATTCTATGCAAGAAAGTAGTGAGTGAATCATCACCAGGGATTAACTTTCTTTGTTCGCAAGCCCATTCCACAAGTTATGTGTTTTCATTTCGGAAGTTAGGCCAAGTTTTGTGTAAAATGTAATCAGTAAGTAAACTATGGCTCTTGTTTGTTAGCTCCAGTGTTGTCTTCCTTACTGTCTCGTAGGTTGAATTTGTGTCTGTTGCTACATTACAAATTTTATTTTGTTTGGATTGAAGCATAGTTTTCAGCACATTTAGCAACAACCCTTTCTTCAGGATACTTGGCTTCTGGACGATTGTCTAGCCAGATTCCCAAATCCTACTCTTTTTAAGCTAAAAAAATTATAGAAGATTTTGAAAGAATTGCAATAATCAAAGTCGATAGAAACTCAGTAATTTTGAGAGAGCAATGATGTTTAAAATAAAATTTAATGTCAGTTAGGAACAGTGTTGTAGTAAGCCTCCAAGCTAGAAAAGCCTTACAATTTCATCCACAATGTTAGTTTTATCATCGACAAGGATTAACAGACCTTCATGCTCAAATGCAATGGCAAGATGAACGCTTAAAATTTTTGCCCAAACTTGGTCATATTCTCCTCAGCTTTAAGAAATACAAATTCTTAGACAATTACATTCCATCTTAAATATAAAATTTTAAATATAATGAACAATAAAATCTTAATCCTTTTTATCTTATAGAACCATCTGTCATTCTTCTGCTGTGGGGCTATTCTTTCTTAACCAGGAAGTCTGATTGGGAACCAGTGGCTACTCTGATAGTAGCTTCCTCGCTGTGCTACTACAAGACCAATTAGGTGGCCTCCCAGTGGGTGAATGTTACTCTCATTCCTGGTCTTTTGTAATAAACTAGGAAGATTTTTTCTAGTTCCTTGCAAACCTACCCATTTAGGTATACACTGCAGCACACCCCCCTTGTTTATTTCTTTCTCTTCGCTCCATACCTGGGCACTTCACACACTTGCATTGTTCACTTACACTTCAAAACACACAACATTACATGTAATTATAGGCACCCAAGGAAGGATCCCAAGCCAGGCTTTCCTCATTTGTCAACAATTTTGTAGACATAATTGCTACAGCTTCCTTGAGTCAGATTGCGTTTTTAATTGCGTGATATGGGTTCCGAAAGAAGCCTCACATTGTGGCCATATGTTTCAGAGTTCAAGTTTTGGAACTGAACAGGTTTATACTTTTGAAGTAATTGACACTTAAGTTCTGGCCCGGGTAAACCAAAATGAGAGGATATCATGCAAAAGCCCATGCCACCATAAGACCAGGCCAACCACTCATCAGCAACAATGTAGAAAATATCATTGTCTATGTTATATATCAGATAGTAGTCATCCTAACTCTGCAACTTACGGGCAAAGCAGCCTTTTTTCTAGATGACAAAGGAGAAAAATGTTGAGTCTTTGATCTGCTTAGAGCTAAGAATTCAAAGCAGGGAAATAGCATTTCAGTGGGAATACAAAGGAGAAAAATCCTCCAGATGGTGAAAGTGGAATGGATGCCACAGGTGACAGCAGCAAAAGGCTTGATCAGGTGGCATTGGGGCGCTTGCCTTGTTATTGGCTTTGCATCTAGGCCAGTTAGCATCTCAGCAGAGCTAGTGTGTGATTTTATCATAAAGTCGTTTTTGAAAAGTTGTCTATTTTTTAATATACACAAGTTAAACCATATGATTTGTCTATTTTTAGTTTCTATATTAATCGGTTGTGATTCGAAAATAATATCTCAACATGTGATTCATTTATCAATATAATTTTTTTTTTACTGGAAGCCTTCAATTTAAACGTCATTTGATATTTTTTAAAGATTTTATATTTTTTACTATTAAAAAAACTTAATTTTGACTTAATTACAATGATAATTTTCTTAACATACAAATTGATCATATTTGATTTATTTTAAGTACAAGATTTTAAATCTAATTTTGCCATTCCTTTCACATCCTGGCCAGTCGGTTACATAGGTGACAAGTCCCTTCCTGTCCCTAGAAAGCCCTTTTCTAGTTTTATATCAGCACGTAAAAAGGATCAGAGAGCAGTCTTCTTATAGTTGTAAATTCCTATCCCTATTTGCAAGTTATGTAGCTTCTTTTGAATAAATTCTGTGAGGTGAACACATTCCCTGCAAGAATGATTCTCTTAGGCATTATAGCGAACAGTTAACGGCTTTCATCGAATTACATAAGATGAGTAATGTAAAGGATTGCATGATATTTATTGCTCTCCTTACCTTTTTCCTTTCCATTCCAAAGAAGAAGCACAGGAGGGAAGCATCAAGACACCATCAAACTTCACTACTGCTTCTCTTGGCACACCTCAATTTTTTTTTTTCCTTTTATAATTTGATTTTCTTTACCAGTCCCTGTGAATGAATATCAAAATGCAGTATATATAAAAAAACTACTCGTTGAAAAAGTATAAAAATATCATTATTTCATAAAATTAAATTATAGGTCTTGATTAAAATCTTCAAGTCAACTGAAAAATTTATTAGTAAACATGCCATGCGACAGTTATTTTATTTATTTATATTTTTAAAATCTCAAAATAAGAAAATGTTAAATTGAATTTAGAATTGAGTGTGCAATATAATCAGAAAAGTATAAGTCAACCAATAAAAATACTGGTATAAATAATTGATTTTTGGCGAATATTTTTCAATTTAAACAGTTTTTGGGGGGCGCTTTAAATTTTTAGGAGAGTGCACAGTTTATTTAATTAATTTTATTGTGAGGTAACTAACTAGTTTTTTTTTTTTTTTGGGTGAAAGGTAACTAACTAATTATCGAATCATGATTACTTGATGAATGAGAATTCTAATGGAAATCATTTTACACATGGGAAAAAAATCCTAGTGCTATATTAATACTAAAAATTTAGTGTTATTTCTATACAATTTTTGTTAAGTGTATTATTTTTTTAACTCAATAATCTAATCTGAATTTCTTTAATGTATTTTGTAAAAAAAATCAAAATTAATATTAAATCAAATTATTGAATTAAAAAATAATATATTTGATAAAAATTGTATAAAAATAACAATGAGTTATTTGTACTAATATGGAACTAGAAAATTTTCCTTTGAGGAATAAAATCATAACTAGGGATGGAAATAAATTAGATCAAATTAGACTTTACTTTAAATAGATTTACTTTAAATAGATTAGACCTGTTAGTTTATTTGCATAAATAAAATTTTAAATAAGTTAATAGATAAAAATATTTAAAATAAAAAATAAATCAATTATTAAATTATGTTTGCATATAATTATATTTATTAAGTAATACTATATATGTCTATTTAATAAATATATATTACATATGATGATATAATAATATTATTATTATATAAATATATAAATTATTAAATAAGCTGATTTAATAAATTTAAGAGTGAACCTAAAAAAATTATTTATTTATTTAAATAATTTTATTTATCAATCCTAATTTGAACTATTTAAATAAATTTTTTTAAATAAAAAAATTAGGTTAAATTATGTTGAGTCTGATAGAGGTCTGACTTTCTTCCGCCCATTATAATTACATGATGCATTAAAAGTTCTGGTAATCCATCTAAGCCATGCAGAACTGTTGCTTAGGAGTGCAAATGAGTTGAGCCGAGTTAGACTTTATCTTAAATAAGTCGGGCCTGTATTGCAAAACATTAACCCGAACTTGACCTATTAACCTTTATAAAACTTTTTTTAAGGCTCGAACCTGACTTGTTTTAAAAGTCTAGTCTAACCTGTTAGTCTATTTAATTTAAATATAAGTTTTTAAATAGATCAACAACTTAAGAGTTAAAAGGCCTATTATAAAAAAAACTTAAATAAGTTAATAATTTATATAAACTTGTATCAATATATTCTTAAAATACCTCTAATAATATTAAAATTAATACAAAATTTATATAAGAACTAATTAATAAAAAATAAATTCATATATTCAAAATATAAAATTATTAATTTAAATATTTAATATTTAATTAAAAATAAAATAATATTAAGTTGTCATAACATCAAATGTTAATAACAAAAGTAAATTAGTTCACTATAAATTATATAACAAATATTAAAAATATTTAATCTATATAATGAACTTAAAAAAAAGGTCTATATATCATTACCTTCATAATAAATAAATTTAAATAAAAAATATTAAATAGGCCTGTAGGCTAAGCTTTTTTAATTAAAAAGGTTTACAGGTCTGGCCTATTTAATTAAAAAAAAAATTATATTGACCTTAACCTGATTTATTTGACTAAATAGACCGAACCAAGTTAGGTCAAAATTACACCGGACCATAGGCCCCCGATAAGCTACCTGATCCATTTGCACCCCTAACGTTGCTACAACGCAACACAAGGTTTCATTGAATCTGTCATGATAGTGGCCGCCCCTTTATTTTTTATAATTATGCTAGCCGGACCTGTTCATATTATAATTAAGATAAGATAAACATTTTTCTTATAATTTTTTAATACATGACGATTTTTTCAATGCGATGATGTCTTTCATTCTATTAATTTGGTTAGCCTCTCATCACTTGGAAGTTTGGATTGTTTTTTCGAAGTTATTTTTGGTGATTAATTCTCATTTATTTGTGTATAAATAACAAGTAAAAATTTATATACAGAATCATAATAATAAAAAGTTAAATAAATTTTCTTTTTCAAAAAGAGGAAGCAAACTCCTTCTATTTAACAATTAACATACAAAATATTTTCTACAATCTTAATAATTTATATTTATATTTTTATCAAAAATATTTTTACCAAAATAAACAAATATTATATTACTTTATAAAGAATATTCACCGGCAATTATGATTATGAATTGGTTTATAAGCATTTTCCTATTAGCAAATTGGTTTATATTTCATTCAATAGCAATATAATTATAACACATAAAATAAAATACTGTCACTTATACTATATGATTTTATAAATACAATTTGTGATAGACCTCTACCATGAACAGAGAAATATAGAATAATTGTATTGAATTAAATAATTTAAATAGGACCAATAAAGAGTTGAGTTGAAGTTGTATCATACTCAACTTAATTTAATCTTTTTTAAATATGATTCAACTCGAATTCAATTAGTTCAATTCAATTCGTTAAACTTAAATTCATAATCAAAATATCCAATTGAACCAAATAATTCGATTAAAAAACATTTGAATCGAACACATATTTCATCTAACTTATCACTAAAATCAAAGGTAAAAAAATTACTAAACCAATATTAAACTACTTAATAAATATGAATCAGTTATTATTTTACAATTCCTATAATTTTAAAAGTTTAAATTATTACTCTTATTCTATAGTGAAAATATTTGTATTTACCTTTTATATTATTTGATGCAAGTTTTCATTTGAAATTTTTTTTTACCTTTTTTCACCTCATTTAAATTATGTTCTTAAATTGTATTTATCTTAACTACACAACTAATTTCAAAATAAAAATGACATCATTAATATTCATCATTAATTATAATTCAAGTTTAATGTAAATATTAAATTATTATAGTTAATAATTTTTTTCATAATAAGTATTTAATTTGGAATATGTACAATAAAAGTATTTATAATTAATATATATGTATTAATTAATTTTAATTATAAATATTTTTCAAATCAACTTATAATATAATCGAGTCAAACATCTTTAATCTCAATTCATTTAATATATAAATCAAATTATCCAAACTTATATATTGTTAATATGATTTATAGGCCTCTTAGTTCATTAAGTTAGAAATCAAATCAAACTGGATTGTCGCTTGATTGATTATGGGGAAAAGGGTGCTTAACGTATTAACAATTTTAAAATTAGTAATATAATATACTTTGGAACTAATTTCAAGTCAAATTTTAACCAAAGGAGAGGCCAGAATATTATAAAACTTCTGAAAATGATCGTAATGTGTTAATAGTGAGATAATCATTTACAAAACAATAAATAAGTGACATCAGAGTTTTTTGTTGCATCATTTCAATTTGTTCAACCATCATAAGCCATCTTTTCCGAAAAATTAAAAATTACCTCACGTCATCTGAAAACTTTCGGTATTTGGTAATTGCATTAGATTCTGATTAATTCAAAATCGAGTTGGCTCGAACTCAATATAAAAATAAAATTCTCTTAATACAATTTTTTTTATTCATAAGAATTGAATCTGAGATCTTAATTAAGAAAACCGAACTTTCGACCATTCAAACTAACTGTTATCAGTAAAAAATTATCTTACGTTAAATGAAGGTAAAGCAACCAGCAAATCGAGTATAACAAAAAGTTGTAGCAAAAATTTGAGTGACTGATTGATGATATGACAAATAATAATTCATCAAATTTTCACATATTACCTAACTTCAAAGATATTCTAATTTCGGCATTTTCTTTCCAAATATTCATTAACTCATTTTTTTCTCTAGCTTGCTTCTAGAAAAAAGTTACTTATCAAAAGGTGAATCTTGATGATGATAAAACAAAACAAAAGAGGCAACTCGGTTAATATAAGGCAAGTGAAAAGGATAATAATTTTTCAAAATCATAATTCACAATGAAAGTGTTCACCATAGGCTTTAGAATACATCTTTAAAAATAATATTTGTTACTGTATTTATGGAATCCCTTTTACCTTCACAAATAAAAATCTTTAATTCTTCTCTAATTCTTACGCTCGAAATTGCAATGGATGATTAACCATGATTGAGGTGACGATTAGATTAGGAAGATATATGTGAGCATTGGAAAGCAATTACTCTTGATATTGATTATCATAGGAAAACAAATAGTTGTAAAAAATTAATCTCTTCAAAATTTAAAAGAAAGCCTTGGATATAAAAACGTAAATAAGCCGAGGGATTTATTAATGCCCACGATCTAACTTACATTACAATTAGAAATTTAAGCCGATTTTTTTACAAGATTAAATCTTATTATGCTTATTGCTTTACAAACTTTGGAACGTCGTTTGGGCTTTGAAAATGTTTCTTTCAGAGGAGACAAAATTATGAAAGGAAAAGAAATTAAACGGCGTTTAAGAATTGAAATTTTCAATCTTAATAATTCTAAAACTATATGGTTTGCATTTGCATTAAAAAAAAGGAGCACAGAAGGGACGCATCAACACACCATCACACATGACTACTGGTTCTCTTGGCACACCTCAATCTTTTTTCCTTTTATAATTTGATTTTCTTTACCAGTCCCTTTAAATAAATATCAAAATGTAATATATATATATATATACTCATTGAAAAAGTATCAAAACATCATTACTTTATAAAATTAAATTATAGGTCTTGATTAAAATCTTCAAGTCAACTGAAAAATTTATTAGTAAACATGCAATGCATCAGTTGTTTTATTTATTTATATTCTAAAATCACAAAATAACAAAATGTTAAATTAAATTTAGAATTGACTGTGCAATATAATAAGAAAAGTATAAGTCAATCAATAAAAATACTAGAATGTATAAATATTTTTGGAAAACATTTTTCAATTTAAACAGTTTTTGGGAGCACAGTATATTTTTGTGAGGGTGCACAGTTTATTTAATTAGATGTAGAAAGAGGCAATTATCAATTTTTTTTTTTAAAACAGAAGAGAGAGAGTGGGGCAACTAACTTGGATTGTTCTCGTTGGGTCATTACGAGAGAAATTTTTATTTGTGTGTCTGCTATTAATAAAATTCTTAATTTCTCTGTTATGTATTCATTGTTAATAAATTTTGAAATAAATACAAGAAGAAATAGTTGAAAAATTAATTACTTTATTAATTCTTTTAATGATAATGAAATTATTAATTTTTATTGGTAATGGACATATAAATTATATATCTACTGAATAACTAAAATTTTTTCTCAAATCCATCAAACTACTAGATTTTCCACTTTTCATTCATCACAAATTGATACATGATATCCATAATGAGATAATGATCTATTATTATTATTATTATTATTATTATTATTATTATTAGTCCAACTATGAAAATTATCAAATCATGATAATTTGGTAAATGATACTCCATCTATTTCTTTTTTAAGTATTATTTTAGATAAAAAAAATTATTTCTATTTAATTATCATTTTAGAAAATCAAGATTATATTTTTTGTCTTCTTTCAAATATTACCCTTCTTATATAAATAAAAGTTCAATAATTTTATTTATCAAATGACTTTAAATAAAAGATATATTAATAAATTATAACTCATTTGTTTTAAAATTGAAGTTATTTATTATCTATCTTAATTCTTATATATTAATCTTAGACTTAGAAGGGAATAGAAAAAGTAATTCTACCCGAATAATTTTATAACATGATGCATTAACCGTTGGGAGACGCATAATATTTGCCAAGGTGAACGAAGAATTATGTGTATAAATTAACTAGAATTTTAAGCTGCGAGGATCGGAATTGTTGCTATATTGCAAGCTTTCATTTTGAAAGATGACAGAAATTTATAATGCAAGGCTGACCCTTTTTGATTTTCCTTTTTCGATAACAATGCTAGCTAGCCGGACCTTCTCATAATATAATTAATTAAGAGAAATGTTGCTTCTACATTTTTGTATACATGACGATTTTTTCAATAAAATAAGATGAGATTGTAATATTCCTACAACACTTGGAAAAAGTGACTTTTGTTTTCAAAATATGATTAGCCAATTCATGGATAGTTAGTCCTATGCCATTACAAAGGGTAGAAGATTAATCAATATCTCTTAATAACCCCGCAAAAATACCTGACTTTAAAAATAATTTATGATTATGTCAATGTGCCCAAATCAGTTCAATTGTGACATCTTCTTTATATGAACTGTCATATAATAGAGTTTCCATTCATTCGTCGGCCGATAAAAATAAAATGTATTTATTGACAAAATTAACCACAAACTTTGTACCTGCTGGTGCTTTATATTCCGAGAATTTAATTCTTGTCATTTATTTTCCTTGCGCTTTACTTAAATTTTGTACCTATAAATGGTAATGGGAGGAACAGGAATAAAATTATTTCAAATTGTTCTGCCTCGTACTATTTTGTCATCTATTTCGAATCTGTTGTACCTTGTAGGATGAAACAAGTTTGGGGCATTATCTCTTCGATCCGCTAGGTGTCAAGGCCATGCGAAAAAAATATATAAAATGAAAAAAAATTTAAATTTTATACACTGAAAATCTATACACAAGCAATACATAATATTTAATATAGTTTCACTATATAGATTAAAAAATATACATAATTTAATCAATAAATTATAATAATTAGGACAACAATAATCCCTTTTTTGTTTTTTATTATTTTTTCTCAATTTTCATATAATGGTTATATTAAAAAATAAAAATAAAATAAAAAATATTTTAAATAATTAAATTATTAAAGAGTCTATATATATAATATACATAGCATTTATATGTGTAAAATTATAATATTAAATATGCAAAACTTCACAGGATAAATTATACTAATATTATCCCATATCTTAAATTTGCTCCTAATTAAAAACTTACCATGAGCCTTGTCTTGCGGAGTAATTTCTTTTATCATATTCACATTCCATTAGGGCAAAATCAATGAAGCGACTATCTACCTAAAATTGTATCCATTGCATTCTCCAAAAAATTGATTACAATGTGCATCCCAAATCAAATTAGGAGCAAGCTTTCAAAGTCTCATTTACCCTTCATTTAGTTGATAGAGCTCATAGGTCAAGAGGTAAATTAGCCTTTAACAAAAAATTTCAAATAAAACTATAATGTTGGTCTAATGAATTGAAATTTGATGAATATTTAGTTTCAAAAATATGAAATATTTCGATAATAATTGAAAATATTTTCTCAAAAATAATTCAAAAATGTTTCTTTACTTAATATGATGAAGAAAACTATAAACCTTCCTCAAAGACGTAATGTAATTTTCAAAAATAAGATACAAGTAAAGAAGTAGAGAGAAAAACATAATGAATTTTTATAGAGGTTCGATTATTCAAAAAGAATACTTTTTAGGTCTACTCCTCTCTTCTCAAGTTACCAAGTATCATTTAAGGCATCTATTAACTTTTCACCAAGTTACAATACCTAAATTTATAAGATGCTCCCAATCTATATTAGGATTTCTACAACCACCTAACTTCATAAGATTCACTAATCTCCACTAGGATTTCAATCACCATCTAACTTTACAAGATCCTCACAATCTCGACTAGAATTTTAAGATACAAGAAGGATTTTCCTCATAATCTCTAAAAGAAATTACACAAATTTTTACTCACTAACACTTTTAGAGTGGATATGCAAGTTTTGGCTTTAGAATGAGAAGAAGATGAGAACTAAGATTTTTCTAAAAAGAAAGCTATAGAGAAAATGCAAATTGTAATGTAAAGCTTCTATATTTTCTATCTTGTCTCATTTTCAAATGTATGTAGCCTATTTATAGAGAAAATTAACTTGGGCTCCATGTTATCTTTTGGCTCCAAGTTTGAATTTAGGCTCTAAACTTGGCCCGTATTACCCATGAAGGAATTGGCTCATATTAAGGTTTATTGATTGCATTAATTTCTTAGTTACCAATAATTCAAAGTCTAGAAAATTAAATGGGCTAAAGGTTCAAGGTTATGCCAGCTTAGCATGTATCTAGTAATGCTTGTATAGATCATACGAGGAATGGTCCAGATAGCATCATGCACATAGCTAAGTTAGCAACATCCTCAAGATTCACTCTTGTATTATTATATTTTTTAATTTAGGCTCCAAATTTGAAATTTAAACTTTTGGCTCCAAGCTTCCTTTAGTCTTCAAGAATTTGAAATTTGAAAAATGACTTCATAAAGTATTGACTTGTTTTAAAAGTTTTTTAAAATATCACATTATTTGAAAATATCATATATGTACTATGTATGCTAGATTTTCAACCATTTTTTTACTTTTTCTCTATTTTTTGTTGGGATAGCAACAATGTTACTATTTCACTTAAATCATATTTTCTTCTAAAAAATTGATCCATTTGGCTTATACTGTATTTATGCTACCCAAAATTGTTTATCCATCTGTAAAATGGGTGTTATGATAACATATATAATTTGATATTAATTTTATCACATGTTAGGCAATTTAAAATTTAAAATTCCCTCCCATTTTGATTTTCCTACTCTTAACCAATTAAAAATTCAAAATGACTACTACATATTAACCATTGAATTTTATCATTTTTACTTTAAAAAATAAATATTATACTATAGCTAATAAGATTATAAATTGGAAAGTAAGTTTAGTATTTTCAAAATAGAAATAAATGAAAAATTATAAAGCATTTTTGTCATATAGGAAAATATACTATTAAGAGGTCAATTGAGCTTTTGCAAATACAAAAGTATGATAGCCCAAAGTCCATAGAATATTTGAAAAGTTTGATAATCATAATCCATTTATTTTTGAACCTAAATAAGTTGGATAAAAATTCAAAAGTCCAAGTTCTAACTCAAAATATTTTATAAATAAATTCAATCGATTTCTTATTTGTTTCCTCATTATCTCCCTTTTTAATAATGATAAACCTTTGTAAAGTTTTGCTAAGAATAATTTTAAATCATATATTATAAAAGGTATCAAAGCTATATGAATATATCACTAAAAATATTAAAGCAATCTAATATATGGGAAATATTAGAGGTATCAGAGAATGATTCAATTTTAATAGTATCAAAGCAAGTTAGAAAATTTATATCATACACCATGCAAAATTGTGTGCAAAAATCAATTTTTCATCATGCAAAATTATTTGAAAAAAATTGAATCAAGTAAGGCTTTAAAATGCCCCTTTGAATCTAAGGTATCTTGAAAATTTTGCTTTCCCTAAAAATATGGATATTAAAAAATTCTTCATTAAAATCCTCTCCCCCTTAAAAATAAACTTGCTTAAAAACTTAAAAATTTAGCCTAAAAAACGTTGCATCCTTTCTCCTTTCTCCATTCTCCCTCTTTTGACATTAGTAAAATAAGTGTAAAATAATGTTGGTGTAGAAGTAAAAGAGAGACAGAAGAAAAAAATAAATGAAAACAGAATCATAGTAAAAATATCAGATGAAAAATGGTATAAAGAAAAATAGTATCAAAGCAAAAACATAATAGAGAAATAATAGGATTAGAGCAAAAAATAAAAGCATGTCATAATGAAAAAACAGAAGCATTTGGGTAAAAACATGTCATACGTCAAAAAATATGTGAGGGAAATTAATAGTGATGAAAATTATAACATAAAAGAAAAGAAAGAACATTAAAAAAGTAGCAGTGTGAAGTTACAAGTCATTAAAAATAAAAGCAAAAGAACAATAAGAAAGCATTCGAAATAAAAAATAATAAAGTAGGACAAAAATCAAGAATGATAGAAATATCAGCCTAAGATTAAAAATTCTTAAGATTCTGCATGAAAAGAAGTATCAACCCAGATGACAGCAATAAGAAATAAGAGAAATCAAGAAGTGATAGAACATATCAATAAAAAAAATGCAGATTGTTAACCCTTATAAATATTAGATTTGTTTGAAGACAGTCTGCAAAAGTTATTCAAAAGTAAATAGTATCAAGACATGTGATTTCCTTAACTAAAATTGCTAACAAAAGTTAACTTGTCTTAATAGTTTTAGATGTATATGTAAAGATGAAAATCTTATAAACTATAATGCATATGCTGAGGCTTTAATTAGCAAACTAAGCAAAGCTATCTAAGGCTTTGAGAAAGGTTTGTTCTGTGAAAGTAGCAAGCTAACAATAGTTTTTATCTGTACTTGTAAGTCTTGGAAACCACTATCAGCCCTATTAGAAAGATTGGAAAGATTTCCTTCAAGCTTGTCAATCTTGTTTTCATTGTTAAGCTTGAATTGGATGGACCTATTTATTCAGGCATAGGTGGAAGACAAGGTATGATTGAAAGATATGCTTTGTGAATCAAAGGGTCAGTAAAAAGAGTGAAATGGTTAAGTGATGGTTAATTGGAATATAATGGAAAGGGTTATGGTTTAGGTGGAATAAATTTGGTTTTGTCTTTGGCTAGTTAAAGTACTTTAGTAGGTGGTGTTTCAATAGGTAGTATTTCAATAGGTGGAGCTTCAACATATGTTGCTTCAACAAGGCTAGGAGCAATGTAATTAGGAATGGTTAAAGTGTATGGCAAGGCTAAGGTAATCTAGTTAGGCTATTCTACTCAGATGGTCCACGTCTTATCTCATTACCTTAAGTTGCAAAGAATTCAATGACTGCTAGGCATAGGTTACATTAGATTGGAGTTTATGGTCTTCTTATTTCCCTAAAATATAGCTCAGCTAGGTTGGAGATTAGGAAGGGGTCTTCAAGTGATAACGATACTTAAGAGGTCCAACAATTAAAGCATAATTACAAATGTTACAACCTGAAGGAGCTTTGAGGTGTACTACTGCTATCCTCAAATTCTAGAATTATACTAGCATCCTTGGATGGCTCCACTTCAATGTCTTCGTTGTTGAAGATTTTTATTTCCTTATCAAAATCCATATTTGTTCCTTAACCAAAACCTTCCAACTCATCTTCCTCATTTATATCAATCAATGGCTCATACCATATTTCACTTTCCTAATTACCAGTAAGTTGTTTCTTTTCTTTTTCATTTTTCTTCTTCTCTTTTTCATCATTTTTTTCTTTTTCACTTATATGAATTTCCTCCTTCTCTTCTTGTATTTCTTTTTCACTATTTACTATATTAAGTTCTTCCTTTAGTTTTCTGATGTCTTCTTCCGGTTACCTCTTTCTGGATGTGGCAATTTTAATCTTAATATCTAGCAATATATTTACATATTCTTCAAGTAATAATGATAATCGAGAGGTCTAGCAATTAAAACATAATTGCAAAGGTTGCAACCTAAAGATGCTTTGAAGTGTACTATTGTTGTCCTCAAATTTCGAAATTATACTAGCATCCTTGGATGGCTCTACTTCAATGTCTACATGTTTTTATTGAATATTTTTGGTTCCTTACCAAAATCCATATTTGTTCCTTAACCAAAACCTTCTAACTCATCTTCCTCATTTATATCAATCAATGGCTCATACCATATTTCACTTTCCTAATTACTAGTAAGTTGTTCCTTTTCTTTTTCATTTTTCTTCTTCTCTTCTTCATCCTTTTTTTCACTTATTTGAATTTCCTCCTTCTCGTCTTCTATTTCTTCTTTACTATTTACTATAGTAAGTTCCTCCTTTAGTTTTCTAATTTCTTTTTCCAATTACCTCTTTTTGGCTATGGTAATTTCAATCTTAATATCTAATAGTCTGTTCACATATTCTGTATCCATAAGCTCCATATCAAATTTAACTTAAATGGTTTTTGTTTCTTCCTCAGAATCAAATTCCAATCTAATCACTTCCCTGCTCTTTTTCTTGATTTTTGTTTCACAGTAATTAGGCACATAACCAGCTTCTCTTACTCTACTTGACCTTCTTCTTTCTTCCTCCATTTCCTCCTCCTTCTTTTTATCTTTAGCACTACTACTTTCAAGTTTCATAGTTTTTAAAGCTTTGATAGCTTTCTTCATTTTTTTTAATTTTTACTTCTTTTGAATCTTCTTTTATTTTTCTTTTCCTTTTGTTAAATTTCTTTCTCCCTTTACTTTCCCTTTCTTTGATATTTATTCCTCCAATAAGCATCTAAAAAGAGCTATCTTTTTTTATTTCTTCCTTCTCATTCTTTTCTTCTATTTCTTTTATAGATTCTTTCTTTAATCCTCTAACTCCATGAATTTTAACTAAATAATTCTTCAAGTTAATAAATTTTCTATTCATATTAGCATGTAGTTTAGGTTTTTTACTAAAAGTTAATGTCCTAAGCCAGCTATCATTCATCACATTTCCTCTAGAAACTTCTTGACCTTCTCTCTAGATAAATTTACTTCAAAATATTTCAGGATTTTTGTAATTACCATACTATATCCTATATGTGCATCAACCCAAAACTTAATACATAAAATTTATCTCACATCAGATATCCCAAATTAATTTTAAACTTAGTTTCAATAGCCTATAACAGAAAAGCTTCAAAGTTACTAACATTACTTAAAGAACCCCATTTAGGACATAACACATTGTAAATATAGTAGTGTAGAACCTTATAATTCATAGTTAGTTAATTTGCTAAAGGAAGGTTATCAACATTTCTATTTTCCAATTTTTGAACCCATCTTCTGAAGTTGAATTCATTTTCATCCTTAATCGTTCTACTTTGGTTTAATTTGGCTCCATCATTTAAGGATCCTAGTAAATGGTTCATTAGTCTCAAACTAACTTTTTGTTCTTCTCCATTAATGCAAATCAATAGCCTTTCACCATCCTCTGAAGGTTTAATATTAGCATAGAAAAGCTTTGTATGTTTTTCATACACTAATTTATTCATTTTTAAAAAATATTCCTACTATATTTCCCTTACCTATATTAAATATTTTACCCTTTTATTTTCTAAAAATTGAACATTAACTCTTTTGGGTTTTACAATCCTTCTCATTTGAAGATCACTATCATATTTGCTAGCTACAAATATATCTCTAAAATCATTTTCATTAAAGATTATAGATTATATCATTGATAAAGTGAACGTTTATCAAAAAGAAATAAGGATAGTATTGAAATAGGTATTAGGCAAAGAAATAAAGTTACTAGAATACGACTAAAAGGTTTCTTGATTTTACTTAAAAAGACTTAGCGAAATCTAGGTTGAAAGGCACAAGTTCTGGTAATAGAAAGCAGAGAGATGGAACAAATTTTTTGAGCAGAAAGGAATATGAACTCATTTGCTTCGAGAATATTGTACTTATTTAATGAAATAAATTTTATTTTTTTAGAAAAATCAAATTCAATGAATACAACCTAGGATTTTATTAAATCTTTCCATAAAAGAAGTTAGTAAAAAATAGATGATTAGAAAGTTAAAACATAGTTTAATTTTGAATTAAAATGTTAACTCTATTTTAGGATAATAATAAAAGTATTTTCAAGTACAAAGAGAGATAGTATGTAATAGTAAATTTAGTAGGGATGTCCTTTTAGTGCTAGAGCTGTAATTTGACATAATCTATAAAATTCAAAATTTTAATTTTTAATTCTTTAAACCTTTTAGAAGTTTGAGATAGTAACAAGCTTGTTTTGCTATCTCATAACCCTAATGATATTTCCTAACTAATCTAAACTTATTTCTAAAAAATGATGCATAAGATGTCACATATGTATATGATAGCACATAAATTAAATACAAAGTAATTCAATCAAAACTAATCATACAAGTTCCTTTCTAATATGACAAAACCTATCTTTATGTAAAGGCTTTATAAAGATATCCATTAATTAATTTTTACTATGTGTAAATTCAAGTAGGATATCTCCTATAAGCATATTTTTATGAAGTGGTGCTTAATTTCAATGTGCTTTGTTTGTGAGTGTTGAACAGGATTTTTCATTAGATTTATAATACTTGTATTATCACAAAAAAATTAGTATGGATAAGAATTTCAAATGATAGTCTTCAAGTTATCTTTTCATTCATAGAATTCATATGCAACAACTTCCTATTGCTATACATTTTACTTTCGCTATTAATAAGAGAATTGAAGGTTGCTTTTTACCATGCCATGATACAATTCTTTGTTCCAAAAATTGAAATACTCGATTAGTACTTTTTTTGTCAAACTTACATCCTGCGAAGTTGGCATTTGAATATCCAACTAGATCTAAGGAACTATCCTTAGGATATTAAAGGCTAAAGTTCTTAGTTCCGAGTAGATATCAAAAAATTCTTTTGATAGCACATAAATGAAATTCTTTGAGATTTGTTTGATATCTAGCATATATACAAACACCAAACATAATATCTTATCTACTTGTGGTTAAGTAAAGAAGTGAACCAATCATACCTCTATATTATTTTTCATCAATTACCTTACCATTTTCATCTTTGTCCAATTTTGTGGATGGATTCATAGGAGTACTAATAACTTTTGCATTTTTCATTCCAAATTTCTTTAGAAGCTCATTTGTATATTTCACTTGATTTATGAATATTCCTTCCTTTGTTTGCTTTATTTGAAGTCCAAGGAAAAATGTGAGTTCTCCTATCATGCTTGTCTCAAACTCATCTTTCATTAGACTTAAAAATTCTTTGCATAGAAGGTTATCACACTATGACATTTCTTTACTTATGGCAACACTAAAATTAGTAGCGATTAAAAACTATTGCCTTAAATACGTAATTTTTCTTGAGTGTTGTCTTTTGTTTTTGAATAGGCAACATTTATTAAGCACATTAAAAAAACTATTACCTAATAAGGAATAGGAAACATTTAAATAACTATTGCTAAATAAAATCATTGCCTATTTAAAATAGGAAATATTAAATTAGTGTTATCAAATTCTAGTTCATAAGCAACATTAAAACTATTGCATATTATTGAATAGACAACACTAATTTTGTGTCACCTTTATAATTTTGTAGATATTAAAAATTATATATATTATATCAAGTGATATATTTATTCTACATTTTAAATGATTAAATTATACTTTTAAAATTAATTTTTAATTATATTTTTAAATTTTACTTTAAAAATATTATTATACTTTAATAAAAATAAATTTTTTATTAAAGTATAATAATATTTGATTTGATGTATCAATTGGTCTTGTTAGTACTTTTTAAAAAAAAATCATTTTCTAATATGTTTTTCTAAAATTATGCTCAAAAGATACATAACATATCTATTTTCAATAAAAAAATTATTTTCAACATATGTTCTAAAAATGAGGGTTTTGAAAATGAAAGAGAAGTTGTCTTCTCAACAAAACCAGGATTTTGTCTTCTCGAGTTTCACCACTTCATTAATTCATTTTATAAGTTCCATCTTAATCTTATTATATTTCATCAGTTATAAAAGTAGAGGATAGATATTTTTTATTCTCATCTTGAAAAGGTTACAGAAATTTTACTATATATCAAATCTAATAATATGAGTGCACTTGCCTCCATTAATGATGGAGTTTAGCAGCTCAAATCAAGCTATTGTCCAACTAGCTTGGAGTTGGAGCAAGGCAACCATAGGTAGAGTTTTATGATAGATAGATCTTTTATGGAGGTTTCATCAATGATTATATTGTACAATCCTTATTTATGGTATTTTCTTTAAATTACTTTCAACTTCACATACTTTTATAATTCTGTAGGTGCACCAAAAAGCATTGCTTTGCATGCAAAACTTTTCTAAACAACCTAGCATTATGCTTACTTTTATGGTAGATTGTGCTGCTTAAGTTGGAAATCATGTTGCAGATTCATCTTTTTATCCACTACATCATTTTGTTTTTAGTTTGAGTGCTTCTAAAATTATGAATATTCCTAAGTTGTATAATTATTGCATGCTTGATTTTAATTTTTGGTTATACTTAGTCAGCTGCATTTTACCTTATTAAACTAAATGGTAAATTTATTTTCTGTTAATTGAGATGAAATTCCATTATTTATTAATTTGTATATTATATTAGTATAAAAATTAAGAATATAGATTCAAGTTCTAAGTAACATTTCTTTTTGCTTTAGTCATTCAATACAATTTGGTTTTCACATATTTGGTGGATATCCTTTTTTCTTCATTGAAAAAGGGATTTTACTCTAATAGGGTTGTAGTTAAAAAAAAAATGCTATAGAAAAATTAGTGTTATCTAAATTTGAATTGTTCTATAAGTGCTAAGCTAGGTGTATTACTAATCTAATTCCATGTTCTAAAGTATAGCCTTTATTTATTCAACATAGCTAATTTTGACTATTCTGAGTAGGGGTAACCACACAAGCAGAATTGTTAACATGCCATGTGTTTCATGGCCTCTAATCCTTCCTATGTAAAAAACATTAGGTTAACTACATTAGTAGCCAATAAGGAAAATGACTAATCCAAATGGCCACTACCATTCTTTTTTTCATTGTGATCATTGTTTATGTAATACATATCCTTTCCCTTAAAGTCACCTCAGCATTAGATCATATTAACACCACTCTGTCCCTAAGCATAACCACTTATGACTTAGGACAGAAATAGAACTCCGAAAATCTTGTGATTGTTGTTGTGCCTATTGATGACTATGAAATACTATGATTCTCTTTGTAATGTGTTAAACATTTTCATGATAAATTTTCCTCATAATGTGTTTGTTGAGATTATATGCCTTTTTTAGGAAATTATTATTGTATAGCTTTTTAGAAAATCATTCTAGAATGATTCTAAATTGATTATGTAAATATTAAGAAGTTATTTTAGATTGATATTTTCCTTTCTAACTTGATTAGGATTATAATTAGTATCATAAATTTTATTGTAATTAATTACAACTTCTATATATAAATAGACTTCCTGGCTGTAACTAATTGCTCAAGCTATTTTTAACAATTTAAATTAGTATCAGAGCCCTCACATTAAGAGACTTTACTTATTCTTTAATTATCTTTTATTGAATTTCAAAACTCTTATTTTACCCAAAATTATAAACTCAAACACCTTCAAGCACGTAAACACATAATTCCTTTTTTTCCTTTAGAAACTATTTCACAAAATACACAATAATGTCTAATCTAATTGCTTTGATTCATGGAGAAATAGCATGAGTTTTGACAAATAATAATTGGCAAGGTAAGTGATAATTAACACCTACTATCATCTACATTTTTGCCACATTCTTTAAGATAGCCTTTTAAATAACATACAATGTCATATTTAGAACCTTTTGGAGAAAATAATGTTATATCTATCTCATCAAAAATAGGAAAGTGATATAAAGCAAAGATATCTTCCAAGGTAAAAGTAAATTCTCTTTATTTAGCCATAAAAATTAGGGTACTACTCACTCGCCTCTTGATAAGAAAACACTAGTCATTTGGGTTCCTTTACACTTTAAAATTGATAGAAGCTTTAGTCACGTCTAGAACACCTGCCCATTCTAGAAGCTTCACATAGTTTGTATTATCCAAAATATTCCACACTCAAGCATCAAAACCCTTGGTAGGAAAGGATTTGGAAACAAATCTCACTATAGTAAAAGAAAACTCCTTTCTAGCTAACCTTGGAAGCACCATGTGATTATGATAATCTACCATACCATATGTGTCACTCTCCACATTATAACACCCAGTACATTCATCAATGATAACCTACCCCTTTAAAAATTCAACATCCTTAAAATCTTAGGAAATAGCATTAAAAGCCTTGCCACAATCACAACTTTCTTTTTTTACCTTCCTTTCACTAAAAAGAAAAAAAAAGGGAATCGACTTATTTGGGAAGAAAACCAACACTAAATCCTTTGCGACAATAATAGAATGTTGCTTTCCTTAGATTTGATAGAAGCTATTGAAGGAAAAGAAAATGATTGAAGAGCTTAATAATGGACAAAGAAATAAAAATTTAAGGAAAAGACTTTTAAACATTGGAAATAACAAAGTGAAAATGAAATGAGGCTAAAACTTAGCTTTTATAGAAGTCGAACTCTATGACAACAAATAGATCATAATGGTTCATTCTAATATGATTTCAAGCACTCATATTTGTAATGTTTTACATTAATTGCATTAGATGACTCAAAAGACTACACATATTTCAAAAGATGATAGAACTAGTCTTAAATAGTTCTATAGGTTTTATCCCTACAAAACTTCTTGGAAAAGATACCAATATAAGAAAAGACCATTTCAACTACACTCTTTCATAATGGTAGCTCACACATAGGGGCTAATTGTTAACACCTAAATTTATGAAGTTTAATCATTAGGAAATTATCTAAAAATACAAAGGATTCAAGAATTAATTAGGTCACCACAAGAAAGCCTAAGCCTTCATAAGAAATGCCTTACAAAGGGATTATAGACTGCACACTTTTGAAAGATAAAGTGAGTTACTTTATAAAGGAGCCTAGACCTTTGAGAGATACCTTAAAAAAAGCCTAAAGTAGCAAAAGGTCATTTTCACCTCAAAAGAGGCACAAAACAAGTCAAAATACTTCCCACTCCAAAAAGAGTCAAGAGAGATCATAAAATCTCACCTCTAAAGAGAGCAATTCCAAAAAGGGTCATGAGGGATAATAAAATCTTACCTATGAGAAAATTATCTCTAAAAAAGGTTATGAAGAGTCAAAAGACTTTATCTTTGAAAAGATCTAGCCATCTTCTCCATATAGGGATTAGGTATTAAACAATCCCACTTTTAAAGAAATTGTATAAAGTTAAAAAACTTCATTTTAAAAAAGAATCAAAATAAATTAGAAGACCCACGTCTATCTTCATATCTGCAAAAGGTATAAGGGATTAAAAAGTTTTACCTCTAAAGAGATTTAATATGAGTTAAAAGATTCCATCTTAAGTGAAGATTTAAAAATGGGATAGAAAACCCACCATGTACTATCGAATGTACAAAGAAGTTTACAAAAAATACTTTTTTTCCTTATACAAATTTAAAGCTTGAAAGGAATTATATACTTTTTCTTGGGCACCACCTTTATTGTAAGGCCTAAACAAATAGGATTCTATAAAAGCTAAAATGCTAACTAATAATCATCCATCCTACAGGCAAGGATTGCTTTGGCAATAGGAACAGAGTAAACTCTTTCCCAACCTTCTTAGGAATATTTGGATTATGCAACTTGAAAGGATTAGAATAAAGACTTTAGTGCGACCTATAGAAGTAATAGGCATATCACGCCTAACCTTATTTAATTATGCACCCTCTGAGCCATAATGAATGTTAAGGCTTCTGTACTTGATGAATCATCGATTCAAACCTGACCCTACCACACAATACATTTAGTTATCCTATAGGAATACATTTAGTTGTCTTATAGGAATGCATTTAGCTATTCTATAGAAAATCACCACTACCTCTACATCCCACCACTACCAGTATCATTATTATCACCATTAACTTTACACACCACTACCACTATCACCATAAAGGACACCCACTATTATTATACTACATTATACCTTTTATCCCTAAAATTCTGTATAACTTTTTTGTACCAAAAATTGTTATTTCTACAACTTATATCCATTTCAACCATTTGATCACTTATAAATACTCTTATCATAAGTTATAGAAAAGAGGCAGATAAATAAGAAGATACACATAAAAGAATAGATAGAAAAAAGCACACTAGTAGCATAACACCCAAGATACAAGAGATTTCTAGAAATTTCTATGTTACTTAGCTTACCCTAAATGTCTACCCCATTAACCTTGAAAGAAGTTTAATAGGATTATTAAGTTCGAGAAGCATGACTCTTTTATCCTATTTATAGTTAGGCTACACATTGTTTATTCCTCGTCCACCATAATCTCTCCCCTATATAACTCATATATTATTTTATAACTTGCCTATTATATTATTATTATTATTATTATTATTATTATTATTATTATTATTATTATTATTATTATTGTTGTTGTTGTTGTTGTTGTTGTTGTTGTTGTTGTTGTTTATAATTTACTCCATGACATGTTTTTCTTTTTTTTATTAGTTCATTCCTTTATCTACAATTTAGATGATAATATCACCAAGAAGTACATATTTTATTTCTATTATAAAAATAATTTAAATAAGTTAAAGAATTTAATTAGATTAAATTACTTAACTATATATTTTTAACTCTTATGCTATTTTACAAGACTGGCATTATTTCCTTTTTTTTTATTTTTTATGTTACATTGTTTTCTTTCTTTCATTTTTTATATTCACTGCTATTATTTATAATTTATATACTAATATTAAGAAGTAATATTGATACAAAATGACATATTTAATTTTATTATAAATAAATTTTAAATAATTTAAAATTTTAATATAGAAAGTGTTAATTAAATTGATTAATTATATATTATACTATTTAATAAAAAATTATTCAAAATAAAGTAAAATTTATTTATTTAAATTTTATCAATATATTTTTTTATTTTATTACTTTTTTTCATGTCTATTCCTAATATTTATAGCTTAAATACTATTCATTAAATAGTATAGTTAGAACATGATATATATATATATATATATATATATATATATATATATATATATATATATATATATATATTATTTTCAATATAGAAATGTTTTAAATTAGTTAATTTAATTGAAATTAAATTACATTTTTTAAATCTTATATTACATATTATTTTTTAAATAATAATATTATAAAATTAAAATAAAATCTATGTATTTAAAATTTGTCATTATTTTTTATGTCTATATTATACTTCAAATTAAAAGACATCAATTGAAATTCCTTAAGGTGTTACAATTTAGATACTATTTCTACTTCATTTTGTATGAATATAATATAAAATAATTTCTTTTTATTATAAAAATATTTTAAATAAATAAAATATCTAATTTAATTGAATTATTTAATTATATATTTTAATTTTTATATATGTTATATTTTGAATTTTTTATTTATAAATTTTAGTAAATAATTATAAAGTAATTATAATAACTTAAATGACAATAATTTTCTAATTTTCTCTTCATATATATATAATAGTTAATAGCAAAAAATAAAGAGTCACCCATGCAAAGCACGGGGGACAACTCTAGTCTAGTAACAATATATGAAGGAGGATTCTATGGCGTAAATATATATTTTTATTGTATGTGATATAACATAAATCTTAATTGTTCATGTGTTTGACTAGCAAAATATATAGTCCTTTATATGTAGGTAAGCTCATTTCCCGCAGAGCAGCATCTATGTTTTGCTGCTTGCGCTCAAGTTGACATGTTTCTGTAATAAAAGTATTTGATTTTTATTTCTGAACAGAGCGGTCATTTTTATATTTTTTAGATTATTTTATTAAATTAGATTAAATTTTCGAAATTTTATTATTTATAATTTATTTTAATTTATAGTTTTTATTTTAATTTTTTTATAATTATGTGTTTTAAATTTATTTTTATTTATAATTAACTTCTTAGTCATTGAAATAAGGAAAAATTATATTCTACCTATATGTGTTTCACCTTTGTATTTTTATTTAAGCCACTTACAATTTTAAGTATTGCAATTATCTATTTGTATTTTCATTCATTGATATTTTATCCATCTAAATTATTTTCTATTCAAAATTTAAAGGAAATTCATCCATTTGCATGTGATATCTACTCCCTTAATATTTTGACTCAATTTAACACTCATTCAAAACTAACTTGTCTCAAAAAAAATCTTTTTTGATACTTTCTATTTAATAATTGTGAATTAAATTATAAAAAATAAATATTTAATAGAATTAGATTTTTTTAAGATAATTTGGTTCTAAATAAGTCTCAAATTAAGTCAAAATTTAAGGAATTAAAGATCATATATATTGCATGTGAATTTCCTATTAAATTTTGAATAAAAAATAGTTAAGGTGAATAAAGTATTAATAATTGAAAGTATAAATAGATGAATTATAATAATTAAAATTACGGCTGGATTAAATAAAAAAGGATAAAATTATAGGTGAGTAGAATGTAATTTTTCTTTGAAATAAATTAATGAAACTAGAAACTAGAATAATGAAATTAAAAATTAAAATTTTAATTTAAGTACCTTAAAAGAGTAAATATAACATTTAACATCTTATTTATAAATTTATTGAGCATTATATTTTTCAAAATTTATAATTAACGCTATTAGTCGCTTACTTTTATTTTTGGTATAATTATTTGCCCTTTGCTTCACTTATAAAACTAAAATAATTGATAAAAAAATAATATAACTTAAAAGTAAACATATATTTAACATTGCTAATGTGAATTTAATAGTTTATTTCAATATTTTTCATTTAATTTAATATTGTAAGTAAATGAAGGGCAAATAATTATAATTAAAGTAAAAATAAAAGACTAATGATGTCAATTATGAAATATGAGAGATATAATAGTCATTATTTTTATAAATAAAAGATTAATTATTATATTTACTCTCCTTAAAAATGAGTTATTTAATTGATTACAGAAAAAGCAAGTTCTTGGAAGTTAAATTTCATAAGGAATAAACTTTTTTATAAATTTTTTAAAAGGTATTTGAAGTTATTTCTTATTTAGTTGATAGTAAAGAATTAATAATTGAAGCTATTATTTTAAAC
Source organism: Sindora glabra (assembly GCA_020226215.1). NCBI lineage: Eukaryota > Viridiplantae > Streptophyta > Magnoliopsida > Fabales > Fabaceae > Sindora > Sindora glabra. Next base: position 36,059,216 of record CM035231.1, read on the forward strand.
CCTAAACTCCACTGCTTCTATTTTAAATTTTATAATTTAAGCTTATTTTTTATTCTGGTTTTAAAATTTATTTAGCTTAATTTTTATTTTGTTTTTTTTTTCAAAATTTAGCAATTAAATTTTAAAGTATTTTATGAGATAATAAATAAATATTATTATTAATTTGTTAATATTTACATTCATATGATAAATTAACATTTTTATTAAATTATTTTACACTTATTACGAGCATACAATATGTATAAATATTATTAATATTTTAACATGATTTATATACATTAACAAATCTATTATTCATATTTTATAATTAAATTATTTATTACATGTATATAGTTTCAATTTTTAATATATGTATAACTATATAAGAATTTATAAAACTAAGCAAATAATTATTTAGCGTTGCTTTTGATATATTATCGATAACTATACATGCTTTAAATGTTGGGAAGTAGTCTACGCGCCAATCAAGTAATGAAAAAAAAAAAAAAAGGAAACAGTTGGAAGTTGGTGCAGCTAAGTCTTTCCTCGTACGAATTACGGTACAGATGTCAACACTCCAATGCTCAATTCATATCATAGAAAGGTTCATGTATGAAACCAGCTTTCTGGGAAGCAACTGTTCTTATTGTGAAAGTTTGACCGGTTGCAACACTCTCTTCGACCGGGCGCACCTAAGAATTCCCCCCGCCCGCTAACTTCCACTCTCTTCGGTTTGTGATGGTGCGTGTTTGGAGTATAGTTGTCGGAAAGGAGGGACGTAAAAGAAGCGTAATACAAAAACAAATGTGGCATATGACATATGACATATGTTACTTTTAAAAATTAGAATTGGCAAAGGGTAGATTTAGTTAGTACACTAAAGGTACATAGATACATTTATAAGTACGGTTTAAAGGAAAAAAATTTTAGTTTTTAAAAGTAAATGCAGTTAAATAGTAGATAATAAATAAGTTTTTAGAGTTGAATTAGATGGCTAGCAGACAAGAGAGAAATTTTAAAAGTAGAAATAGTTGATTAACAAAGAACAAATAATTATTATTAGTAAATTAATAAAAGATAAGTATATAGAAATGATTTTTATTACATTTAATTTTTAATTAAATTTCCATTAAAACAATTTTAAAAATAAAAATTCAACGGTTCTTATGTTATGCAAGGTAATTATACGTTGTTACATTTTCTTATAATAAAAAGCCGGAAACATATTAATTATCTTATATTTTCTATAAAAAATAAATTTATCATATCTTTCCAAAGCCTTTTTCTCTTCCTTTCAAAAGAGTTTTGTGATATGGTTCATTTATTCATCGTTCACTCTTCCTCTTCTTTTCCATAGAAAGTTATTTCATATCTAAAGTATTATTATGGATATTGATACTTAATTGATAAGTTAATAAAATGATAATTCATTATTTGTGGAAGAAATTTTCAGATTAATTATTTCTTTTTAAATTGGACCTTAAATTTATTTTAATTTCAACTCTTTTATTAATAAATTAATAATTAAATAAAAAGTAAAGTCAAATATTTTTTGCTCTACACAAATTTAAAATTTTCCTACTTCAAAGTCTCTTTTCCCTATCTCTCTTCTTGCTTCACACATACATATTTTCAAAAGTCATATTCGTACTAAATTTTAAAAATACACAATAAAATTATTATTTTATTAAATAGAATAATATATTAATTATTATAAAAAATTATTTTTCGTTATTTAAATATTGCATGAAATAAAAAAATTACTTTCCACTATTGAAAACCACTCATTTATATCAAGTTTTATTTGTTATTTTATTAAATAAAACTACATATAAAATTTATGAAGGAAGTTGTTATTCATCCAAATATTCAAAAAAAGGCTATATATTATATTCTTAAATACTTTATTTTAATTATTTTATTAGCAACATTATTTTTTAATAATATAGTCTTTACTTACTACAATTTATTTTAAAAAATATTGTTATATATAATGTAGTAAAATAATATTTAGACATTAATGTATTATATCCAAATAATTTTAGAACTTTTTAGTTTTTATTTTAACTAATCAAATTTTTAATAGAAAACATGCCATTATTCTATTTAATATAATTTAATATTTTTCATTTTTATTTTTTTAGATTATTTAAGTTTGTATATAAAATCAAACAATGCCAAGAAATTATTAGTAAAGAACTAACATACATACATGCATATTTACGTATGCATGTATATATTTAAATATATTCCACCTAAAAATTAGAGACTAAAAAATATAGATGATTTATTATTATAATTTTGATAAGTACAAATAGCCCATTTTTGAACTTGAAACATTAGATTATTGATTGTATTTTCATTATTGATATTAATCTATATTTTCTTTATAATTTCATACATCAGGAAAAAATAATTTCATCTCATTTATTTTTTATATAAAAATAATTAATAACAATAAATTAAATCAATAAAATAAGTGTTTCATTTGAAAATCATAGTATGTATATTATAAAAGCTTGCATTAATAAAAATTATAAGATGAGAAAAGTAAAAAAAAAATACACATATTATATTATTATAAGTGTATGTATAAAACTTTAATTTTTAAATAAAGCTTACTTAATATATTTTAAACAGGTTTAGAAAAATTAATTCTATATATGCGTAAAAAATAATACGTTTAAATATCATTTTTTTAAAATATCAATCAATATTAAACCTTTGATTGAGAAAAATATGTATAAGTATCATTTCTTTTAAAAGTGTGTTAAACTTTTGATAGAAAATAATACTAAATTTTATTTTTAAATTGAGTATTTTAAAAGATTTTATTATATATTAATATGTAAAAATAAATAAAGAAGATTATTCAAAAAAATAGAAGAAGAAATAAAAAATAATTTCAAAAAGTAAAATTTTAGGTTTTTAATTTATTAACTATATTTTATATTTTTAAAATGATTATGTATTAATTTTTTGAAAGTGTTTTAATTTTGAAAGTTTTAAATTACAATATATTATAAATAAATTTAAATTAATAATCATTAAATTAAATTTACTATATAATAAAGAGGTGTAAAAATATACATATAAATTAATATAAATAATTTATTCAAATTAATTATTTTAAATATCAATAAATATAATATTAAAAAATTATAATTTAAAATAAAAATACTATATTATCAACTCTATATTTATTAAATAAAATTTTAAATTATAAATTTTAATCATCTATTTTTATACTATTAAAATCTAACTATTCTCAATTTTTTATAAAATTAAAATATTAATATCTAAATTTTTAATGTGAATAGTTGGAACTGTCCTTTAGTAATTTTTCGTTCCAAATCTCTAACTCCATTTCAGATCTTTGCTCCTTCAGTCGTCCTCTTCTTCCCCAACTCCGTATTTAAGAATTTTTTCCTTCTAAACTTCAACTCCATTTTAGATTTGATTCAAACATTCCTTTTCCCCACTACAACATTTTTAAATTGAAGTGTGGTGCCTTCCTTATATCTGCAACGTTAATCCTCCATCGATGGAGAAACAGAGGTCCGAAAGTGGAAGAGGTCTATCGAGTTCGCAAGTTCCAACGTTTTAAATCGCGTTTCCTTACGTTCTGAAAAGAAAGCGTACCACGTTTCGTACGATTCGTTCCAGGTCGGGGTTCGCTAGCAATTTCGACGTTTCCGGTTTGGAGGTCTTTATTGAATAATGTGTTCTAACATAGCAGCATCAGTATTCAATTTTGCATCTCAATAATCTCCTTTCTTTATGTAGAATACCCTTTTTCAGCTTCCACTTGTTTCCCAGACCATGTCATTCGAGATTGATGTTCCAGAGATTGTTACTGTTGGCAAAGCCAAGGAAAGATGGCGGTATGTATTCTCGGCAATCTTTTGTTGCAAAGCATTCAGGCAGGTTGTTCCCCAAACCATGTCACTGGTGATTGGTGTTCCTGAGATCGATACTGTTGGTAAAGCCAAGGAAAGATGGCGGTATGCATGCTTGGCAATCTTTTGTTGCATAGCACTCACAAAGGTTGTCCAAGACAAATATGGAAAGCTCTGTGAGGTTGGTTCCAACACTGGCAAAGGAATTGCAGCTTTAGCTTGGTGTCTTCCCCTTCCAAAGAAACTGCAGAAGTGGCTAGTGTCCCCTATTGACGGACCCGACTATCACCAATTGACAAAGCTCGTCAGGAACAAAGATAAAAATGCTCTACTTCAATTCGGTGGGGTTAATGGTGTTGTCAGGTATCTTCAAACAGACCCACGGAAAGGGATCAATGGCTACCATCAAGACATCACCTGTCGGCAAAAAACATTTGGTTACAATAGGTATCATAAGCTGATCACCACAAAAAGCTTCATATATTGTCTAATGGAAGCAATCAGGGATCCAGTAGTTATGATTTTGATAGTATGTGCGTTACTCTCTCTTGGTCTTAACATCAAAGGCAAAGATGGCTGGCACATTGGAGGAGGCATTTTAGTTGTCCTTCTAGTGGTTGTCATCGTCTGTTCTCTAAGTCATATTTGGATCCATCAGAAAATCAAAAAACTGTCAGGAATTGCTGAAAAAACCAAGGTTGTGGTCATTAGGAATTCGGAATACCAATGGGTCTCAGTGTCTAGTATTGTTGTTGGAGATATTGTTTGCTTAGAGAAAGGGGTTCGAGTTCCAGCAGATGGATTACTATTGACAGGCTTCCCACGAAGGTTAGATGAATCATTTTTTAGAGTTGAGAACCATAGAGTGGGAGTCACTGAAGACGAAAATCCATTCTTGTTCTATGGGACTAAGCTGCAGTCAGGCTATGGAAGGATGCTAGTTACCTCTGTTGGTGAAAACACAAAATGGGCTGAGATAGTGGGTTTACCTGGCAATGAATCACTTGAGTGGATTTCTGGGAAGACTAGGCTTAGGCGGCTGTTTAAGTTCTTGGTTTTAGGTGGATCAGTTGTAGGAATTTCAATATCTCTTGTTCTAATGATTCAGTATTTCACCTCACATTTGAAGAATAGAGATGGCGAAAATATGTTTGTAGGCAACAGAGAGAATGGCAGTGAAACTTGGAAAGCGGTGATTGGAATTCAAGTTTCAGCAATAGTAGTTGCATCATCAGCAATTCCAGAGGGATTGTCCTTGGCTATTGCTATAACAGTTGCCTATACAATAAAGAGATTGATGAATAGTGGAGTTTTTATAAGAAAGTTCTCAGTGTTTGAAAAACTTGCCTCAGTCACCACCATTTGTTTGAGCATAGAAGATACAGAATTACAAACAGATGAGATAAGAAAAGCTGTACAGGATTGCAAGAAAGCGGGAGTTAGTATTACAATGATTACAAGAAAAGATATTGCAACAGCAAAATATTTAGCTTCCCAATGTGGTATAGTTGACCCTAATGATGATTTAGATGATGAGCAAGTAATGAAAGCATCAGACTTTTGGAAGTACATGGTTCCAGAAAGGATACGGGAAGTTAAAAATCCATCCATGCTAGCAGAAGCCTCTTCCTCAGACAGACTTACTTTTGTACAATGCTTGAGGAAGAAACATGTGGTTGCATTCATAGGAGACAGCCCTGATGATGCGCAAGCTCTAGCAGCTGCTGATGTGGGGATTCATATTGGCCTTTATGGTACTGAGATTGCAGTTGAGAATTCTGATATGATAATCAGACAGGGCGGTCTTGACGCTACACTTGCAGTGTTACAATTGGGAAGAGGTATATATGATGACATCAAAGTATTCATTCAGTTTTTGTTCACTGCCAGTATAGTTTCCCTGGTCACAGACATCATCTCAACAATTTTGGCCAACGCCCCACCTACAATTAATATTTTAGCAGCTGTTTCGGTAAGCGATGTCCCCTATGCGGTGACACAAATAATGTGGGTGAAGGTTATAGTTGGTACTCTATCTGCACTGGCCCTTGTAGCAGAGAAGAAAGGAGAGGATGTCATGGATAGGCCCCTTACAAAACTAGGCCAACCGCCAATCAGCAATGAGATGTGCAGGAACATACTAATCCATGCTTTATATGAGATAGCAATACTCCTAACTTTGCAATTCAAAGGTGAGGCAATCTTCCATTTGCATAACAATGTGAAGGATACGCTGATCTTTAACCTTTTTGTCCTCTTCCGAGTCTCTGCTGTCTTTACACCATGGAATTCTGGGGGAAATTTGTTTAGTGGAATACAATGGAGAAAATTGTTTTGGGGAATTGTTAGTGCCATTGTGATAATTCAGATTGTCATTGTGGAGACACTACCAAGGGTAACAGCTACAAAAACTCTAAATTTCTGGCAATGGATGGCATGCATTGGAATTGCCTTCACATCTTGGCCTGTTGGTTACCTTGGCAGCAAGTACATCCCTGTCCCTGAAGAGCATTTCCTCACTTTTCTGTCCAAACTCAAGAAACATCAGGAGTAGCTCTCCTTTTTCATTGGGTTGCAACACATCCAGCAAGTTGTCTGTCTTCATTTTGAGTAAGTTATTTCAAGTTATTACGTGTAAGAATGTAGTGAGTGAATTATTACAAGGGATTAACTTTGTTCATGCGTATATTCCACAAGTTATGTGTTTTCACTTTTCAAGTTAGGCAAAGTTACAGTGTGTCAAATGTAATCAGTGAGTGGTGAACTATGGCTCTTGTTTGTTAGCTCTCGAATGTCATCCAGTACTAACCAGTGTTGTCTTCCTTACTGTCTCGTGTAAATTCAATTTGTATCCGGTGCTAGATTGTAAATTTTATTTTGTTTGGATTGATACATAATTTTCAACACATTTAGCAACAACCCTCTCTTCAGAATACTTGGCTTCTGGATGATTGTCTAGCCAAATTCCCAAATCCCATTCCTTTTAAGTTAAAAATAAATAGGATTTTGATAGAATTACAATAATCAAAGTCAATAAAAACTCCGCAGTGATTTTGAGTGAGCAATGATGTTTAGAATAAAATTTAATGTCAGTTAGGAACGTTGTTGTAGGACGCCTCCCTGCTAGGAAAGCCTTACAATTTCATCAGCAGTATCAGTTTTATCACCAAAAAGCATTAACAGACCTTCATGCTCAAATGTAATGGCAAGATGAATACTAATGCTTAAAACTTTTGCTCAAATTTGGTCATGTTCTTTTCAGCTTTAAGAAATGCAAAATCTTAGACAATTACATACCATCTTAATATATAAAATTTCAAATATAATGAATGACATATTTGCAATCATTTTATCTTATAAAACCATCTGTCATTCTTCTGCTGTGGGGCCAATCTTTCTTGGCCATTACTATCTAACTTTTCCTGAACCAGAAAATCTGATTGGGAATCAGTGGCTATTTTGATAGTAGCTTCCTCACTGTGCTACTACAAGGCCAATTAGGTGGCCTCACAGTGGGTTAATGTCACTTTGGTTGTTGATCTTTTTGTCATAAACTTGGAAGATTTTTTATAGTTCCTTGCAAACCAACCTATTTAGCTACGCTCTATAATACACCCCTCTTGTTTATTTCTCTTCACTCCATACCACTGGGCACTCCACACCCTCGAATCGTTCACTCACACATCAAAACACACACCATTATATGCATTTATAGGCACTCCAGGAGGGATTCCAAGCAAAGCCTGCCTTCATTTGTCAACAATTGTGTAGACATAATTGCTTCTGGTTCCTTGTTATCAGATTGTGTTCTTAATTGCATGCTATAGGTTCCCAAGTCAGAACTAAACAAGTTTATACTTCAGAAGTAATTGGTACTTAAGTTCTGGCCCTAGTTAACCAAAGTAAGAGGATATCATACAAAAGCCCATGCCACCGTAAGACCAGGCCAACCACTCATGAGCAACAAGATGGGGAAAATATCATCGTCTATGTTATATATCAGATTGTAGTCATTCTAGCCCTGCAATTTGTGGGCAAAGTAACCTTCGATCTAAATGGTAAGGGAGAAAAATGTTTCGAGTCTTTTATGTGCTCGGAGCCGAGAATTCGAAGCAGGGAAACAGCATTTCAGTGGAACAAAAAGGAGAAATATGTTTTTGGAATTGGTAGTATCATTGTGAACCTTCGGATGGTGAAGGTGGGATGGATGCCACCAGTGACGGCAGCAAGAGGCTTGATTGGGTGGCATTGGGGTGCTTGCTTTGTCATTGGCTCAGCATCTTGGCCAGTTGGCATCTCAGCAGAGCTAGTGAGTAATGATGTCATCATGAAATCATTTTTGAAAAGTTGTCAATTTTTTAGTATACACAAGCTAAACCATATGTTTTGTCTACATACGATTTTTAGTTTCGATACTAACCAGTTGTGATTCAAAAATAACGTGTCAACGTTTGATTTACTTGTTAATATAATTACTTTTTTTTAGGATTATGATTTTCTTAACATATAAATTGATCATATTTAATTTATCTTAAGTACAATATTTGGTGCTTGTTATGGTGAGTTTCAAAATTTGGAGTAACATGATAAATTTTAAAATTATTATATTCAAATTATTCAATTATAACTATCTATTTTTTAAAGGATGAGATTAAACAATTTTAATTTAACAGTTTTTAATATTATCCATCGTCTCGGGTTAAAACTTTTAAGATGCCATAAAATTCACTACAATATTTTAAATTTAACTAGTTTGTGGGCCCATGCAATATACAAGAGTTTATTTTTTAATTTTTTTAATATAAGAATAAGAATAATAAATATATAATAGAAAATTTATAAAGTTTCAAAATTTAATTTATTATATTTATTTTGTAATTATATATTCAAATTTATAAGTAATAAAATTTTAAAATATAATATAAAAGTTAAAAAATATGATATGTAATTAAATAATTTGATTAAATTAGATTTTCAACTTATTTAAAATATTTTTATAATGAAATGTTTTTGTGTTGCATTCATATTATTTAGTGATATTGATATCTAGGTTGTGATGAATAGTAGTGAACAAGAAAACACTAAAAAAAATTTACTGAAATGGATAAAAAGAAAGAAAAATAGTATATGAACCTTGAAAAATTATATTTAATTTGAAATATAATACTTAAAAATTAATATAAAAAGTGTTGATAAATTTTAAATAAATAAATTTAATTTTAATTTATTAATATTTTTCAAAAAGTAAAACTTTTAATTATATAATTCAAATAGTGCTTTCTAAATTAAAATTTTAAGTTGTTTAAACTATTTTTATATTAAAATTAAAAATGCCATATATATATATATATATATATATATATATATATATATATATATTAATGATATTCGTGTTTAAGTTGTAAATAATAGAAATAAACATAAAAAAGAAAAAAATATGCAATGTAACAAATAAAAAGATTAAAAATATTGGGTAAGTTGTAGCTAACACCCTTAGTGGTACAACAACATTCAATATTGTCTTAGAGATGTTATTCTCCCTACATTGTGAGTTCAAACCCTCAACCTCACATATGTGTGGTAAGTGAATTACCACTCATTTAATTATCAAAAAAATAATAAGTAAATTATAAAATAATATAAGAGTTAAAAATATAAGAAATGATAAAGTAAATTAATTAAATTATATATTTAATTTATTTAAAATAAAATAAAGAATAAAATATATCATGTTATATCTACACTTTTTAATGATATTAGCATATAAATTATAAATAATATGAATGTATTGAAAAAAATGCAATTAAAAAAAGATGACATGACTCCAATATTAAATAATATAAGATTTAAAAATATAATATGCACTTAAGTAAATTAATTACATCAACTATTTAACTTATTTAGAATATTTTTATTTTTAGATACACTCAATTGGTCTCTTCTCATAATGAGAATGTATAGAACCTTATTCTGACTTGATTTGGTATGGGATGAACTTATAATCATGAAATTGACTTGATCATCATATTATAGATTATAAGTTCATAACCCTAACCCATTGGGCAAAACAAATTTACTAACTTTGATATGATTTTATTCATAAAAAATTATAAATGATAAAATCAATAACTTTTTATGATGTTTCAAAAAATTCCATTTCATTTTTTTGATGATATTTTTGAAAAATAAACTTCGTTAATTCCTTTTCAATTTCTATTTTTGATACTTTCAAATAAACAAATAAAGTGAAAAAAAAGAAGAAATTAATTGATTTACTTTTTTTCAATTCCAAATGACACATTATAATAATAGAATTATAGATAATAATAATATTTTAATTTTTTTATTATTTATTAATTCAATATCTTTAATTAATTATTAATTTGATATCAAATTGAAATATCAAACTAAGTAAAATTTTAAAATCTAAAAAAATAAAAAATAAAATGAAAATATAATACAATTACAATACAATATAGAATATACATATATTAAAAATAAAATTTATCATATTTTATCTATAATATTTAATGATATTAGTGTGTAGAGCTTAAAATATATCCATTGATAATATAAAATATTTTACATTATCAATGAATAAGAAGAAGATAAATTATTAAAAAAGTAGTAATAATTGAAAATTTTTAATAATAATAAAGAAATTTTAATAATTTTTTATTAATATGATAATATATTAATAAGTGATAATATTAAGTTAACTTATACTAGTGGTGAATCAAATTTAAACCTTAGAATATGAGTTGCAAATAATATAAATGAACATGAGAAAAATGATAGCAAGAAATGAAATAATATGAGTTGTAAAATTTTAATAATATTGATAAATTGAAATAAATAATTTTAATTTTAATTTTTATATATTTTATTAAATAGTATAATTTTTAATTAATTATTTAAAATAAAATTTTTAATATTAAATTTAAATTTAATTAAATATGTTTATAAAAATTTTAAATTCATCATTTTATATGTATACTTTTTTGTAATATTTACATTTAAGTGATAACTAGTAGTAGTAAAAATAAAAAAGAAAAATATGCAATAGGATATAAATAAAAAGAAGAAATTCAATTAGCATTCTATATAATAACATAAAATTTAAAAATAAAAAATATAATTAAGTAGTTCAATTGAATTAAAATATTAATTATTTAAATAAAAATAAATTACATTATATTTTTTGTACAACTCTTAATGGCACTACTGTTTGAACTACAAAAAACAGGACTAGTAATATAAAATAAAAAATACAAGCAATGAAACAAATAAAGAGAAAATGTAATTATCATGTTAAGTAATTTAAAAGTTAAAAAATAGAATATATAGTTAAATAATTTAATTAAAATAAATATGTAACTTATTTAAAATATTTTTGTGATAAAAATAAAACATGTTGCGTTATATTTATACTAATTAATTATATTAACATTAAACCATAGAAATAGAAGTTAGACACTTAAAAAATAGAATAAAATAGCTAAATAAATAGGTAGCGTGCAAGTTTACAGCTTTTGCAAAACCCCAACTAATATATATTTAATTTGTAATATAGTATTTAAAAATTGATATTAATAAAATATTAAAAATTTTAAATAAATAAAATTTAATTTTAATTTTTATTTATTTTTACTAAATAATAGGCTATGTATTTTTCAATTGATTTTTCTACATTTAAGATTTTAAATTATTTAAAATATTTTTATAATTAAATTAAATTTATCATGCTTTATTTACCTAATTTAAAATATTAACATTTAAGTTGTAAGTAATAATAATGGTCATAAAAAAAATATGCAACAAGCAAACAAAAATAAGAGAAATAATGAGTGTGTTGTAAAGAAATATTAAAGTTAAAATTAGATTATGTAGTTAAGTAATAAAATAAAATTAAATATTAATAATTAAATTAAATATTTTTAAAAAATATAAAGTATATCTTGTTATATATATATTTTTAATAATATTAGCATTTAAGTTATAAATAATAGTAGTAAACATAAAAAAGAAAAAGAAGAAAAATATACAATAAAATAAATAAAAAGGAAAGGAACAATATTTGTGATGTAAAATAATATAAAAAATAAAATAAAACATAAAATTAAGTACTTCAATTAAATTAAATATTTATAACTTATTTAAAATATTTTCATAATAAAAATAAAATATTTTATATTATATTTATACTACTAAATGATATTAGTAGTTAAGGTAAAAATAATAAAATTAGACATAAAAACATATAATAATGTAAATAAAAAAAAGAAACAGTACGTAGGTTGTGAGACTTCAATAAAATACTAATTGATGTAGTTTAATTTGAAATATAACACTTAAAAATTGATATCAAGAAAATATATACCAAATTTAAATAAATATGTTTGACTTTATTTTTCAATATTTTTATTAAATAATAGTATATGTAGTTAAATATAGTAATAAGACTTCCTATATTAAAATTTTAATTTAATTAATATATTTTTATAAAAATTAAATATATCATATTGTATTTATATTACTTTCTGATATTAGTATTTAAGTTATAAATAATAATAATTGATATAAGAAAAGACAAATATGACTGAAATAAATTATAAAAAATAAATAATGGATAATATATAAAGTAAGATAAGAATTAAACTTAAAATATATAATTATTTAAATTAATTTTTAAATTATTTCAAATACTCTTATAATTAAAGTAAAATATATTATATTATATTTATATTATTCAATAATATTAATATATTAAAAATAGAAGCTGCTGATATTATTTTTTCCCGACATGAATAAAATGCCCACTACATTAGTCCAATACTTGTGGCAGCCGGCGGGCGACCAGCGGTGCCCATTACTCGTGGACGCAGCAAAATGCCAACCAGTATAACCATAGAGTAAAATTGGCTGACAGGTTATTTCTTAGGTGGTATCTAATATTTTTTAAAAAAAAATTATATTTTCTATTATATTTAAGACTAGGATTCAATTTTTTATTTTTGTATGTATGTATATAGTAATTTAGGATTAGGACTCTTATCATTATAAAAAAATATAATAAAATTAGATGAGAAAAATGAAAAAAAATGAAGGCCTGTTAGCCTGACATGTGAAAAGTACATTGGAAAAGTCAAAGGTTGTACAATACAATAAAATTGACAGACAAATTGTAACTTAAGTGATATTTAATATGTTTTTAAAATTTTGCAACTATATTTAGGACATGATCTCAATTTAATCTTATAAAAAAAAAAAAAGTAACATGGGACGAGAAAAATGAAAAAAGTGAAGGCCTAACGGCTTGACACGTCAAAATAAGTTACAAAAGTCAAAGTGTGCTTTTATCAGTCAACCAGAGTTTACACCGGTGCTTTGCACGGATATCAATTTTTTTAAATATGAACATAAAAATAATATATATAATAAAAATAAAAATTTTAAAATATAATTTATTAGTATTTTATTATTATTAATTTAAATTTTCAAATAATCAAATTTAAAATATAACATAATAATAAGAATAAAATGCATAATTAAATAATTAAATTAAAATCTCAATTTATTTAAAATATTTTATGATAAAAAGAAAATACTTTATTTTATATTCATATAATTCAGTTATTTTAGTATATAAATTATAAATAATAAAAGTAAAGAATATAAAAGAACAACATACAGTGGAATAGAAGTAATATTTAAGTTGTGATGCCTTGATAAAATCTCAATTAATATATATTTCATTTAAAATATAATATTTAAAAATTAATATAAATAAAAATAATAATAAATTTTAAATAAATATATTTTATTATAATTTAAAAAATAATAAATAATATGTAATTATATAATTTGACTAATACTTTCTATAATAAAATTTTAATCTATTTAAATTATTTTTGTAATCCAATTAAATGTGTCATATTATATCTACACTACATAGTAATAGTAGAATCTAAATTATAAATAATAGTGATGGATGAAAGAAATAAACATATATAATTGAAAATTAAAAATAAGAAAAATAATAGAAGAGTTGAAAAATAAGAAAAATAATAACACAAATAAAATAATTTATAAAGAAAAAAAATGTAATACAGTAAATAAGAAAAAAGAGAGAAACAATGTATAAGTTATAAAGTAATGAAAGAACTAAAAATAAAATATATAGTTAAGTAATGAAATTAGAATAAATTATTTTATATTTTTATAATAAAAATAATATATATACCCTTAATGGTATTATTATATTGTCGTAATTAATGATATGAATATTAAAAAAAAAAAAGAAAAGATAAAAAACATGCCATGAAGTAAATAAACAGAAGTATAATGGGTGAATTATAAAATAATATAAAATTTAAAATAGAATAATTTAATTAAATTAAAACTTTAATTTATTTAAAGTTTCTTATATTAACAATAGAATATATCATACTATATTTACATTGCTAAATGAAATTAGTATTTGAATTGTAAATAACATGAATGAATATGAAAAAAAATATAACAAATTAGATAAAAAAAAAAAGATATAATATAGATATAATTTAACGAGGTAATAGAGCAAAAAGAAGAAAGAAAAGAAATTATGTAATAATTTGAATGTAATAAAATATAAAAAAAAGTAGTTTAATTAAATCAAAATTTTAAATTATTTAAATTTTTATAATAAAAATAAAATATATTATATTATATCTATATTACTTAATAATATTGATACGTGAATGAGAAAATAATATGTACATAATATAATAGGGCAATGGAATAAATAAAAGGAAAAGAAATTGCGTGAGAATTTAAAAAGAAGTGTAAATATAGGATACAAAAATTTAAATAAAATAGAGTGAAAAATGAAAAAGTATATAAAATAAAAGAAAAAGAAAGCAAGTTGGGCGGAAAAATTTTTTGGAAGGTGCTAATATAGTGAAACATGTCCCAAATATATCATAAAAGGTGTAGATTTTCACACCCTATTAAGGACAGAGGATCCATTGCCCTAGTCAAAGATTTTAATTGATTGACTCTTGATAGCCACTAAAAAGTTTATTATATTTTATTTTATATTTTTAACCCTTCAACTTTTTTGATTTTTTGACAATAGCTCAAAATATAATTTATCATTTATGTTAAATTTTTATTTATTTATTGAAATTCTAATTTTTTGTGCTCTCTACAAACACATGGCATTTACTCACAATACTTTTTCCACTTAAAATTATAAAGTCATTCCAATTATTTTTTTCCTTCTTCTTTTTCCTCTCCTTCCCTATATTTTACCTTTTTTAAATTTATTCTTTTCTTTCTTATATAATTATTTTAAATTTAAATAATTTAAATTTTAATAAAATAGAACTAATTAAATTTATATATATTATTCTATTTTATAATAAAAATATTTAAAAATTACTTGATGTTATATTTTAAACTAAATATATATTAATTAAGATTTGGTTAAAACTTTACAACTCACATATTATTCTATTTGTTTTATCTAATTTATTATATTTTTTATTTTATTCCCTCTTATTATTTACGATTCAAATTTCAATATCATTAAATTAAATACCATAAACATAACACAAAGTATTTTTTATTGTAAAAATATCTTATATAAGTTTTTAACTCTTATTATTTTATAACTCATACATTATTTTCTTTCTTTTTATTTTCTTTATTATATATGTTTTTAATTTTTTATTTTTTCATGTCTACTCATTTTTTTTTTGCAACTCAAATGCTACTATTACTAAATTATACGCAAACGAGATAATGTCTTTTTATTATAAAAATATTTTAAATATTTTAAAATCTAATATATAAACTATTATTTGAATTAATCAATTAAATATTAATTTTTAATAAAATATTAAAAAATTAAATTTAAATAGTTCAATAATTTAAAATTTCACTATAGTAAAAAAGACTTGACAACACTTGATTGTCAATAAATGCAAAAGACGTCACTGAAAATATCATCGATATAGTTTTGTAACTAAAACAACTAACACCGATGACATTCAATCATTGCCAAAAATACGACCTTCTACGACAACTTTGTCGCCGTAGAAAATAATTTTAAATTTTAAAAAATTTTAAAATTTGATTTTCAACGATAACAATGTCATCACTGCAAGTTCGAGCATCATTGTTGAAATTTTGGGCCTCATCGTCGGTAAAAGTTCGTGCCTCAATAACAACATATGTCATCGTTAAAAGTCGATGATTCAATGACAACATTGTTATCGCTAAAAATTGGATTCAACGATGATATTTTGCACCTATAGCGATGACAATGTCGCCATTAAAGGTTTTTTGAATTTTTTTAAAAAATTTAAATTGAAATTATCGTTATAATTAAGTATATTTTAAATAATATATTATATTTAATAACATAATCTAAAATATTTTCTATTTGAATTCATTTGAATTATATTTATATTTTTTAAATTTAATTTAATGTAAATTATACAACTAGAATACATCAATAGTACTAATAATAATGTCTAACAATTTGATCTAACATAAAAAAAATGAATACTCATAAAATAATTGTAAAAATAATATTTATATGAATAAATTATATATACACAATCTATATAAATGTGTACATATGAAAAATATAAATATACACATACATAATATACTATGGAGAAGGGAGGTGGAAGTATATCGATGCACCTTCATCATCATCATCATAATCCTGGCAACAAAGATGATAAAACGATGGTGGTGACTAAGAAGGACCAAGTGGCTGAGCGACAAGTACAGTCACGAATCTACTCGACCCAAGTGGTGTAGCAGCAGTAAATGGAGGCTGCGGTAGGACAATACCCTATTGTCTAAGAATGGAGGTCATCTTAGTAAGGTAAGTCCCAAGTTACTACTGCATCTGCTGCTGCTGTGTAATCTATTGCTGTTGTTGCTGCTCCTCCTGAATCAACCACTGGCTTTGCTAAAATTGCTCCTGCAACTCACCAACCTGAGACACGGACTGTGAGCTCATCCCAGTGCTAGAAGTACTCGTCAAATGATAGGATTGACCAGCCAGCACACGCTCAACAGCCCTCATGTACCCTCAACGAATGTCAAGCACCTCATCGGTAATAGTAGCCTCATCTATCTATACAGGAGTCGTAGGCAAGCTAGTGGATGATACACTAGACTGTGCATGCTAAGTCACGAGCTCAATCATTCTAGCCTTAAATTATTAAAATAAAATTCAATAATAAATCTTACAAGATATATTCATAAAATTCTATTTAAAATATAAAATTTAATTAGCTTACATATTGCCCCTGAGGGATCGGATGCACCCACTCCCCCGACCTATATGTATGTCGGTCCCTAAAATTCTTGAGAACTAACTGCAACTCACCAATATCTCTATTTCTCTGTTCATTTTTTGTAAGAGAAAAAAAAAGGATGAAATAAATAAATAATGAAAAAAAATCTATCTAACAAGTGAATACATTTAAAAAATAAATAAATAAGTTAAATTATCTTATCAAAACGATGTGCAGCAATAGACTTTGATCCATGTCGATCATTCATGACCTTTTGCGCTCTATTATTTGCATTCCTCCCGAACAACTCCTGCAAATTAAAAAAAATAGTATTAAATTTTTATGTTTACAATTTAGATATGTGAAATAATGACCTAATCTCATAAAATATCATACTTACCCTGTACTCATCACTGTAAAAAAAGTTCATGCACCTCTGCCATGTCTATGATGAGACAAATTGGGGCACACAACATCTAGCACAATTTAAATTATAGTCCTGGTATCGATCGCTTCTATGCTTTAAAAAATGCTTGTTCAACTTGTACTTCCAATCTCTGTACAGGTTTGCAGTAGTCCGCATTAAACCGGAGATTGCTCTATCCTAGTCACCCTCAGAGATGCCTTGGAACTCGAAGTGAGACTACATTGGAAGACATTTAACAAATTTGTGAATAATATATTTAGAAATTTCTATCTTAGAATGATTAATTCAGCAAATAGAGGAGATAGATACTTACGTAAACCTCCTACACAACTCTATCTTGGATTTGCTGAGGTACAACTTACCATGACTTATAATAAGGCAGCACGTGGGTTCGGATCATGCTTCCAATATCATAAGGGAGATGACTAGTATTCTTACCAATCACATGCCATGTACAAGTTGTATCGAACTATACAAGCACCGGTCTGCCCCCACCCCTACTTATCTTCTCGAGCAGCATGAGGGACCTATTCGAACCCCTCTTTCTCGCAGTTGCCACTTCAATAGATAAAAAAAATATTAATACCATAAATAAGATATTTAATCAATCTCAAGTATACACAATTAAGAACAAATACTTGATCCCTCATACTGTGATGGAATATGGGTGGGTCACTGTGCGATGAGTCACCTCCAGCATCACCTCCATAATGTCGTGCCTCGACATCCATCATAATCGAAATAATACACATTATACAAGTAGTTAATGGAGAATCCATAGTCAAATTGAATGATCAAAAGGTACAACTTTTTGTAATCATATTGATTATTTAAACAATCATGCTTATATGATTACGAGTTGTAATTCGAATATCTTATTTTATGCCTAACCTGAATCAGTGTCGGTAAACCTAACAGACTCATGGTCATCAGTTTCTCCTTTGTTATCAGATTGTAAAGGCCCCTTATCCATATAATCATCAATCATTTCGTCTTCGAAACTATCGTCATCATCGATAAAGGCGTCTTCTCCATAAGTGCCAGACCCAACATTCTTAGAAGGTGGAATGATTGAAGGATCATTTCTTTTATTAGTTAGATCTACTATATGGAAATCTCTTAGATCAACTGTGAGATTGAAATTAGATGAGTTACTATCCTGAAGAAATAACAAGTCTTGTGCATTGTCTCCATCACTGGGTAGATCTCATATGTCGCGATGTACCAAATTATGAACAACCCTCCAATTTGGTCCATTAAAGAGATGCTTAGTGTAAAATACTTGTTTTGCTTAGGTAGCAAGTATGTAAGGATTTTCTTTGTACCATTGTCCATTGATGGAGATACTTGTGATATTCTTGTCAATGTAAAGTTTCTTCTTTGTAAGATCAGTATCATACTATTTGCCTTTAAATAAAGTCACACTACACTTATTTAAATAAGTCAACTCAATGATTTCTTCCAGTACACCATAGAACATGTTACCATCAGTACTCGAAATAGAAATGCCACTGTTTTGTATTTTATGCTTCGCATCCCAAGTTTCGACTACAAAGCGCGCTCCATTCATAATACACGCAGAGTGTATCAGGATAGTAAAACTGAGACCAAATGCTAATGATAATAGCTCTTCGGTGGCCTTTGGAGAACTGTTCCTATGTAAATGATACATCTAAAAAAGTAGCAATTTTTTCGAGAATTAAATTGAAAGATTAGTAAGAGTAATGAACAATATTTGGGATATTAGTTTAATAAATTTGGGAAGAATAAACCCTTACCTTCGAGTAAAACCACAAGGGGAATTTGGTTTTCTATAAGTTGTCAATGTTTTCAGTACCATTTCGTTCGAGTTCCATTCGGTGTTCACTATAGAACATAGGAATTTTAGTCTATTATAATCACCAAAAAGAGAAAAACACAAATGACCATAGATACTTACTAGAGATGCTTTTCAATCTCAATACAATTATTTAAGATATACCATACTGCAACATCTCGATCCTTCTTATCGAAGTGAGAAATAATCTTCTTCCCCACTGATTGACACTGGGATTGGAACACCGACAATGCCCTTCTTGTTTAACTAGGTGCTACATCTTGATTTCTATCAAGCCGGTTGAATTTAGTTTCCACCTTCCAAGTACATAGAGAAAAATATTAATACCTCATCAATAATATGCCCTTCTACAAT
The DNA here is from genome assembly GCA_020226215.1 of Sindora glabra. Lineage (NCBI taxonomy): Eukaryota > Viridiplantae > Streptophyta > Magnoliopsida > Fabales > Fabaceae > Sindora > Sindora glabra. The sequence continues at coordinate 36,079,010 of CM035231.1, forward strand.
TGAACCCTCCAGTCGAGCACGATTTCGGACATAATCCTTCAACTTTTTTATATATCTCTCATATGGGTACATCCATCGAAAATGAACGGATCCGTCTTCCAATGCTTCATCTAGCAAATGCATCACCAAATGAATCATTATGTCAAAAAATGCTGGAAGGTATATCCTCTCAAGCTTGCATAAAATAATGATAATGTCTTATTTAGCTTGTAGAATATTCTTCCTATTGAGAGTTTTAGCAGATATTTGATTGAAAAAGTTGCATAACTCAACAAGTGGATATGATAATTCCTTCGGCAAAAAAGCCCGAATTCCTGATCCTAACAATTTTTGCATAATAATATGATAATTATGTGATTTCAGCCCTTTCAACTTCATATCACAATCTCTAACATTCTTATAGAGACTCCCAGCAAACCATTTAGAAATTTCACATTCTTTATATATTGGAAAAATTATTTTTGTTCTTCCTGGTTAAGCATATATGCAACATGTGACTTGAAAAGTTAACCTCTCTGCTCATATAGATGTAAGTTAAGCCTTATCTTCATGTCTACCATATCTCATCTTATATTGACCGTATCTTTTATTTTATGCTCAATATCTAATAATGTACTTAGGATGCTATCACATTCATTCTTCTCAATGTGCATCACATCAATGTTATATCTTAAGTTCATTGTCGGCTAATATGAAAGATAAAAAAATATACTTCTCTTGCTTCAATTAAGTTCGTCGGCACCCCTCTTTCATTTTAAACCACCAAATTAAGCATGTTTTCCAATAAGTCTCCGTGCCACCTTTCCTAATTGATCCATGATAATATTACAAGTAAGAGGATAATGAGGGGCTCTCCTTTCCGACCTTCAATTGAATTCTTTCCTATTTATCCATGTGTGACTTCTTGGAAGCTAATGGCGATAACCAACATAAGCTATTTTTCCTCTAACTTGAATTGATGAAGTATCTAGATTACATGTAGGACATGCTTTGTATCCTTGTCCGCTTCACCCAAATAAACTACTTTGAGCAAGAAAATCATTTATAGTCCATAACAAAGTTGCCCACATGTTAAACACCGTATTTGTATTCGCATCTCGAGTTTCAACTCCTCTCTCCCAAAAATGCCTTAACTCTTCTACGACCGGTTGTAAGAAAACATCGATATCCTTACCTGGCGATTGCGGCCTTGGGATTAATAGGGTCAACATGAAAAAAGACTAATTCATGTATACCCATAAAGGCAAGTTATAAGTTGTCATCACCACTGGCCACATATTGTAGAACAGGTTCTTATCACTAAAAGGATTAAATCCATTTGCACTTAAACCCAACCTAACATTTCGTAGGTCAGCAAAGAAATTAGGATATCTCTTATCAAACTCCTACTAGGCTTTTCCATTAACGAGATGTTGCATTACCCCCTCTTATCGATATCCTTGCCTGGTAATTATGGCCTTGGGATTAATAGGGTCAACATGAAAAAAGATTGATTCATGCATACCCATGAAAGCAAGTTATAAGTGGTCATCACCATTAGCCATATGTTGTAGGATAAGTTCCTATCATTAAAAGGATTAAATCCATCTGCACTTAAACCTAACCTAACATTTTGTAGGTCAGCAAAGAAATTAAGATACTTCTTATCGAACTCTTGTCAGGCTTTTCCATTAACGGAATGTCGTATTACCCCCTCCTCTTCTGACTTTCTAGTATGATACCATATCATATTCTTTGCAGTATGTCTCGACCTATATAAACGCTTTAACTAGGGAGCTAATGGAAAATATTGAATCACTTTTTGATGCGCCTTCTTTCCTTTCGTATTTTTATCTACCCATTAGCTCTCCCCACAAATTAGACAATTATCCTCGGAAGCATGTTCTTTCCAAAAAAGAGCACAGTCATGTTTGCACATATGGATTTATTCATACCCTAATCCCAACTTGTTGAGCCATTTCCTTGCACTATAGTACGATTCGGGCAATTTATTATCTTTTGGAAGTGCCTCTTTTAACAACCGCAGAAGAGCATCAAATGACTTATTTTTCCACTTATGCAGAACCTTCAAGTGCATGAGTTTCACCAAAAAGTTCAAGGCTGAAAACGTCGTGCATCCTAGATACAATTCTATTTCTACTTGCTCGAACAATTTATCACAACTACTATAATTTGTTCCAATGATGCAAAATCTTCAAGTGCATGAGTTTCACCAGAAAGTTCAAGGCTGAAAATGTCGTGCATCCTAGATACAATTATGTTTCTACTTGCTTGAACAAGTTATCACAACTACTATAATTTGTTTCAATGTCTCTGTCAAGTGTATTCTCACTCCTTTCCACATCATTGCGAACATCGTCTTCAGGTACATTAGAGTCGATGAAATCGTGTATAATATATGCTAGCTCATCTCTATTGTTAGGAGATGCTCCCTAAATTCCCCTAAAAGTTGAAATATCCGCTTCACCATAGTGTACCCAATTTATGTATAATGGATGAAATCTATTATCTATAATATATGCCTCCAATGTTGGTAATGTTTGGAATATTAAATTCATACACTTTTTGCATGGACATCTTAATAAACCCTTTTCATCAACAAAATTTTTAACTTTTTGAACAAATGCCACTGCACCATTCTAATACTCATCCGACAAGTAATTTAGTAGATGTATCTAACTTTTATCTATAAACATTATATCACTGAACAGGAAGAAAATAACTTTAGGTGGAATAAATTGTTGTGATTAATATTTGAAATGTACCCTAAATACACCGTATCATTCCAACCATGAAGGGTAAGGTCCTATCCCATTCAAGATATTTCTATAGTTATGATTTTTTTCAATTTATCCACGCTCATCATTTGCTCCATGCAAAAATTTCGGTAGCATCTCCCCATAATTCTCCAAGTGTGTAAACTATACACCCGTATAGTTTACACCCGGAGAACAGTCAGGATACTAAGATGTTCCTACAATATCAAACAAGAGTCAAATAAATTGTTAATAATAATTACAGGATATATCTCAAATTATCTAACTTTTCAGGATAATTTAAGGGTTAGTTGATATATAGAGAATAACTAACTCTTGAACGAGTCTAAGCTTATAATGTAAATGCAAATATAATTTTATTTAAAATTATTGTAAAAACATGTTTACAACAATTAAAAATAAAGATACAATATTTTATAAGAATCGTTATTTAAGTGTCGGTATTGTTATTTAAGTATCTTATTACTTGGATTATTAATTTTTTTAAATATCCATAACAATTGTTATGTTTCACAATAAATTTGTGAGAATTCAAACGTATAACCTACTCTACTATATTTATAAGATGCACAATTGAGCTTCTCTAAAGAGACGTGCATTTTATAAATACTTGTAAATTATCAGATGAGGGAAATTTTTAAATTTCTATTATTATATGGTCGTTCTGATTATTTTGTCAAGAAGTCTTTTCATAAAAAATATTATATATATTTTTATACAAGTATAATATGTCACAGGTTATTATAAATAAATAATAACATTTATCATTATAATATTGAAAGAAAGTAAGTTTTTACTCACAAAATAGGAAATAATTGTTTGTCAATATTTTTTTTAATCTAATACTAAACAAATTAAATAATTTTCATCATTTCAATATTTTATAATTCTATTTTTTTCATTTAAATTTCAGCAAACTCTAAGGAACTTTAGAATAAATAATACCGAATTAATATCCAAGAGATTATAGTATTAGTAGATTAGGCTTAAAAAATATTTGACTGTACATTTATTATTAATTTCATAAGTTATTCATTAATGTAATGTTATTGTAATTTTAGCTATTAGAATTATGTACATAACATATATTTTCTAGAATAATTAAGAAATGTTTCGTAATCTTCAAAAAATTATATTCCTTATTTTGAAAATTAATTTTTAATCCAATTAAAAAATTAAATTACATAACAGTTGAAATTACAAATAAAAAAATTGACATTGAAAATAATAAAATATAATTCAATAAATATATAAATATTATTTATTTTGATTATATTCAGGGTCTAGCTTTAAAAAATAATTTTAACAAATAAATTTTAAAAATTAATTAATTATAAATTTTATTATTTTTAAAAGTAAAAAGTACATTTAATTTATCCATAAAGGAGGGATTTTCATGTGACCTCAAGTTTAATTAATTTTTTCTTTCTATGTAATGTAGATAGTATAATTTAGATTGTTAAGTTTAATTTTCATGTGGTCTCAAGTTTAATTGAATTTTTTTTATTATGTGGTGTAAATAGTATAATTTGAATTGTTAAGTTTTAATTTCAATTTTAATTTTAATTAAGAAAAAGATTATATTATTATAATCTCTTATTTTCTAAGCTATCTTTACATACTTATTTTAATTTTCTATCTTACATTATTTCAACAAATCTAATAATTTTAAAATTTTCTAAATTATATCATAAATTTTAGATTTTACGGATAAAATATCATAACAACTCTATCTTACATTAGTCTAACTGAATAATCTACACATATATCATATAATACAAAGTTATAATTTAAAGTATACATAATAACAACAAAATTTATATTTATAAATTTTATGCTAAGTTAAATTTGTGTAAATAAATTTAATATTTACAACATGCAAAACTAAATAACATGGAGTTTCATATTAAATTAAATATACTATCAACTCTATTAATTCATTGCAAACTATTAATCACACATATAACATTTTACAATAAAAATATTATAAATTTTAATTCATATACCTCAATAACAAAAATCTACTGATTAAATATGCTCTGAATACTCTCCACGAATAATAATGAGTATTAATAATAACTAGCAAATTAAAATATAGAATATACAAAATCAATACACATTAACATATATAAAAAATAAATATACTAAATTATAAAAAATTTATAAGAGAAACTTACCTTAGGCCTACTATTTTTCAGGTCCACTGTTTTTACTTTGTAACCGCGTGAATGAGAGGCAAGGAGGCACCGATAGTATATATACACAGACTCTTCAGCGATGACAAAAAAAACTCAGCCGTTGGTGAAGGCCTCCTTTTTTTGGTAAAACAAACCTTTAACAATGACATTTGTCATCATTGAAAGGTAGAACTTTCATCGATGACATATGTCGTCGCTAAAGGCCTATCTCGAAAATTAGGGGAGGCCTAAGGTCAAGCTTTCAATGACAACAAATATTGTCACTGAAGGTCTCCCTCAGGAATTGGGGCAGACCTTTAGCGACGACAATTGTCGTTGCTGAAGGCTTGCCCCAATTTCCGAGGCTAACCTTCAACGACAACATTTGCCGTCGTTGAAGAGTCAATGTCTCGCGCAAAATTTTTTTAGGCTCTTTTATCGTCGCTAATGCCTAATTTTTTCCCGTTGCAATTTTTTGATTCCCTTCAAAAGTCATTTACACTTCACTAATGATAATGTCGTTGGAAATACTTTTAGCAACAATAGCATTTTTATCGTCACTAAAAGTATTGTCGTTGTTGCTTTTTTTTCTTGTAATGTTTATTGTATCAACTTTTAGTACTATATTTTAAATTAAATATACATTAATTATAATTTTGTAAAAAGTTTACAATCTATGTACTATTTCAATTATTTTTAGCTATTGTATTACATTTTTCTCCCCTTTTTTTTTAGTTAGAGTTTGGATGTCGACATTACTTTGTAATATTGATATTACATTTTTTTTCAATTTCTTTACTTTCATTCATGTTTTTTATTACTCAAATGTTAATAGTAGAAAGTTATATGTTATTTTTTCTAAATATAATGTAAATAAGTTAGAATTTTAATATAGAAAGTATTAATTAAATTAATTACTAACATATTTTAATTTTTAATAAAAATATTTAAAAATTAAAACTGAATTATTTTTTTTCATTTTTAATATTTTCTTGAAATCAATTTTCAAATATTATATTTCATATTAAATATACATCAAGTGAAATTAAATTAAGACTTTATAGCTTACGTATAATTACTATTCTTTTTGTTGAATTTATTGCATGTTTTTGTTCACTTCTATAATTTATAACTTAAACGTTAATATCATTAAATAGTATAGATATAACATAAAATATTTTTATTAAATAATATTTTAAGTAATTTAAAATTTTTATTTAATTAATTAATCAACTGCTTATTCTATTTTAACTTTTATCACTTTATAATCACATATTATTTCTCTTTTTTTTTACCCCACTGTATATTTTTTTTTATATATTTACTTCTATTATTTGCTATTCAGATGCTAATATTTACTTCTTTTAATTATAATATTTTAAATAAGCTAAAGTATAAATAGAGAAATTATTAGTTGATTTAATTAACTAATTATTATACTTTTAGTAAAAATATTAAAAATTAAAATCAATTTTATTTTTATATCTTTTCAATATTTTTTATATCAATTTTCAAATGCTATATTTCAAATTAAGTATACATAAATTTAGATTTTGTCAAGGTTTTACAACGCTAAATGTATAAAATTCATTATTTTTTAAAATAAAATATGTAATAAATTAATTCAATCAAATAAATTTTTTATATTTTTAATATTTTCACAATAAAAAATATATTGTTATATCTATAATATTTAATGGCATTTGAATCGTAAATAATAATAGTGGAGAATAGAAACAATTATGTAAATAAAATGAAGAAAAGTACATGAGTTATAAACCCTTGATAAAAATTATAATTTTTGTATATTTAATATGAAATATATTATTTAAAAATTGATATAAAAAATATTGATAAATTTCAGTTAATGGAAAAACAAAATTCCTTAGGAATTTGTGTTATGGTTTTCCATTCAAATTATAACATATATGTTAATTATTTTATTAACTATTCATAACTTTAATTTAATGATTATAATAATTATTAATGTTGCAATTATAGTAAAGTAATTAATATATATGATGTAAATTTAATTTTGATTTTCAAAAATTTTTATTGTTAGATGTGATATATATACTTAATTAATTCAATCAAAATATATACTATATATTATATATTAAGGTTTTAACATATTTAAAATATTCTCGTAATACAATATTGATTGGTTGAAAGAATTTTTTTTTTTTTTGAAAGAATAATATTCTCGTAATACTTGTCTTCTTTGTTTGAAGGTGATAGGCAGGATAAGTAGGATTTTTTCATTTCTTTCGCATCTTGGCCAGTAGGTTACACAGGTTACAGGTACACTTCTGTCCCTAGCAAGCCCCTTCCTAGTTTTATATCAGCACGTTAAGACTGATAACGGGATGAAGTAGAGATAGATCTATCTTGTATTAGTTTACTATCTGTCTCGTCTTATAGGATAGGATAAGTTGGGGGTACTATTCTTGTAATCTGAGGGATACCAGTACCCTCTTGCAAGAAAATTTGAAAATTTTAATAAAAAATTTAAATTTTATATATTTAAAATTTAAACACAAACGACACATAAAATTTAATATAGTCTTACCACATAGTTTTAAAAATATATATAATTTAATTAATAAATTGTAATAATTAGGATTATAATAACTCTTTTTTATTTTTCTTTATTAATTTTTCAATTTTCATATAATAATTAAATTGAAAATAAAATTTTTAAAAAGTATTTTACATAATTCAATTACTAAAAAAACCTAGATATATAACATGTACACGTATCATTTATATATGAAAAAATACAATATTAAGTATGTAAAATTTTGCACGATAAATTATATTAATATTATCTTATACTTTAAATCTGTTCTGAATTAAAAATTTTAAATATATTTAAAATTTAAATACAAACGACACATAAAATTTAATATAATCTTACCACATAGGTTTAAAAATATATATAATTTAATTAATAAATTGTAATAATTAGGATTATAATAAATATTTTTTATTTTTATTTATTAATTTTTCAATTTTCATATAATAATTAAATTAAAAATAAAATTTTTAAAAAGTATTTTACATAATTCAATTACTAAAAAAACCTAGATATATAATATGTACACGTATCATTTATATATGAAAAAATACAATACTAAGTATGTAAAATTTTGCAAGATAAATTATATTAATATTATCTTATACTTTAAATCTGTTCTGAATTAAAAATTTATTTCACAGCTTATCCTGCAAAATAAATTTTCCAACCATATTCATGACCTGTAGAAGCAAAATTCACAGGATAAATATCTACCTGAAATTTTGCAATCCTTGAACGCGTAAAAGCATCAGAGAGCAGTCCCCTTATATTTGTACATTCCTACCCCTACTTGCGAGTTACGTAGCTTCTTTTGAATAAATTCTGTGAAGTGAATACATTCCCTGCAAGAATGATTCTTACAAGTTACAATCATGGTGAAGACTAACGGCAAACAGTTGACGGCTTTCATTGAAGGGAGGAATTATGGTATATTATTAATGATATATTAATATATTATTAAATTTAATTGTATAGTAAATTTCCAACCATATTTCATAATTATTTTTTTTTTAAACTTATATTACTTAATCACTCACACACGATTTTATTACTTTTTTATACCATTAGTTTTTAAGATTAAATTATAGGTCTTGATTAAAATCTTCAAGTCAACTGAAAAATTTATTAGTAAAGATACCATGCTTCAGTTATTTTATTTATTTATATTTCTAAAATCACAGAAATAAAAAAATGTTAAATTGAATTTAGAATTAACTGTGCAATATACTAAGAAATGTATAACTCAACTAATAAAAATACTGGAATGTATAAATAATTGATTTTTGACAAATATTTTTCAATTTAAACAGTTTTTGGGGCACTTTAAATTTTGTGAGATTGCACGATTTATTTGATTAATTGTAGTATGAGTTAATTAACTACTTATGAAATCATGATGACCTGGTGAATGGTGATTCTAATGGAAATCATTTTACACATGGAAGGAAAATACTTGTGCTATATTAATACTAAAAATTTAGTATCATTTCTATGCAATTTTTGTTAAATATATTAATTTTCTAATTCAATAATCTGATTTGAATTTATTTAATGTATTTTAGAAAACATAAATCAAAATTAATAATAGATCAAATTATTAAATTGAAAAAAATTTATTTGATAAAAATTCTATAGAAATAATAATGAGTTATCTATACTAATATGGAACTAGAAAATTTTACTTTGAGGAATAAAATCATAACAAGAGGTAGAAATAAATTAAACTAAATTAAGTTTTATTTCAAATAAGTTAAATATGTTAGTTTATATAAGGATAAAATTTAAGTTTAATCTAATTTATTTAAAAAGTGTGGTCTAATTTGGCCTGACCTATTATTTTATTTGTGTAAATAAAACTTCAAATAAATTAATAGAAAAGAGCCGTCAAAGTAAAATATAAATTAATAATTAAATTATATCTATATATAATTATATTTATTAAATAATATTATATATGTTTATTTTATAAATATATATTATATATGATTATATACTATTATTATAATACTATATATAAATATATTAATTATTAAATAAATTGATCCGATAGTCTTATAAGTCCAATTTAAAAGAACAGATTTAACCTATTTATTTATTTGAATAGATTTATTTATTGTCCTTTAACGTAACTTGTATAAATGAAGAACGAAATTAAATTAAGTCTAAAATAAATTAGCTGTAAATTTTGACAGGCGATCTGACTTCTGATAATTACTTGGTACATTAAAAGTTTCAGTCATCCATTTAAACTATGAAGAAATGTTGCCATAGCGCAACGCAGGGCTTCATTGAATTTGTCATGATGGTGGCCGGACCTTTATTATTATTATTATTATTATTATTATTATTATTATTATTATTATTATTATTATTATTATTATTATTATTATTTTGCTAGCTGGACCTGTTCATATTATAATTTAGATAAGATAATTTTTTTATAATTTTTTAATACATGACGATTTTTACAATGCGATGATGTCTTTGGTCCTATTTGATTAGTTTCTCATCACTTGGAAGCTTGGATTGTTTTTCCGAAGCTATTTTTGGTAATTAATTCTCATTTCCTTCTGTGTGAAAAACAAGTAAAAAATTATATATAGTCATATTAACAATGATAGAGAAAAATAAACTTTTTTTTAGAAAAAGGAAGAAGCAAACTCTTATAGTTAATAATTAATATACAGAATATTTTCTACAATCTTAATAATTTATATTAATATTTTTACTATAGATTTTTTCACCAAAACAAAACAAAAGTTATATTATTTTATGAGTAATATTCACTGGCAATGACGATTATGAATTGGTTTAAAACAGTTTTCCTATTAGCAAATTGGTTATATTTTATTCATCGGCAATGTAACTATAACACATAAAATAAAATACTGTCAAGTTTTTTCCTTTTTTTTTTTTATAAGAACTGTCACATATACCATATGATTTTATAAATACGATTTGTGATTGACTTGGGTAATACAAAATAGTTCGGGCTGAATGAAATGATCTAAGTAAAAGTGACAATGAGTTACAGTCTGAGTTAAATTAAAGTTAGGTGAGGTTTCACTTAGCTTACAATTGAACTCGAATTTGATTTGAACTAAATTTTTAGCAATTTGAATTGAGTGTACAATTAGTTCAACTTAATTTGATTAACGCATATTAATGGTTAAAATATCCAATTGAATTAGATGATTCAATTAAAAAATTTGTGAACTAATCACATATATAGTCCAGCTTACCATTGAAATTGAAAGTATAAAAGCTATTCGATCGATATAAATCCGACTAATAAGTATAAATTAGTTAATTTTCTAATCAGCTTTATTTTCAACAATTGACTATTAAAATTTTTTAAAAAATACAATTAAACATATTTAAAAAATAATAATTAATTATTAAGTAATAATTATTAACGGTGATTTCTAATCTATACCAAAGCCAAATAAGCACTATTTCTATAACTTCTCTCAAACACGATATCCATATTCTCTCTCCGATTAATCTCCTACTAATTTATTTTTTCTCTCTCCATCTAAACCTTTCTCTTTTATGTTTTTAGTTTCTTTTTACATTTTTTATTTCATCATTTAACAGTTTTTTCTTTTTTCTTTTATTTTTAAAATAATTTCAATTTTTTAACAAATTAGAAAAGTTATATTAAAAAACTAACATTCAAATGTTTAATTTTTTTTAAAATACCTTCCAAAAGCTATTTGACATCTAATTTTATTTAATTAAAAAAATGAATTTTTGTATTCCTAAAACTTAGTTTTTATTTCGCATAAGTGATTAATAAATTAATTAATAATTAATAAGTTAATTGATTATACAAAAGGTATTTTATAAAATTATATGTTAAATTAGCTATAATTATAAAATAATAAAAAATGAAATATTAATAGAAATGAATATATGATTAAAATGATTTATATTTATCTAAAAATTAAATTATATTTACATGATTAAGAAGTTCAAAATAAAAATATAATATCTAATATTTAATTAATTATGTTTAATGAACATATATAATTATTGACTTACATAAATTTTATTTTATTATTATTTATAATAGAATTATAATTATTTAAAATATATATTTTTATATTTTTATATATTTATAGTTTAAAATTAGAATACAATTATATTAAAATTAAATTAATTATATTTTATAAAAATATATTTAAGTTTATGTTATAAAGGGCATGTGTTATAAATTAATAAAAAAATAATGATAGATGTAAAAATTTTGAAAAAATAGTAGTTTATAAGTTATAAATAAGCTACTCAAGATAATTTATTAAATTAAAATTTATTTTTTTAATAAATTAATGTGTGAAATACCTTTAAAACTTAACTTATTAACCAAGTTAATAAATTATAAACTAATTTATTTATTGTATGAAAATATTCAAATACATAATAATTGAATCTAATGGTTTTTTTCATCATTTTATTTATTAGACTAATATTTATTCTAATTGTGAAATAAAATTAAACTCTTTTTGGTAAGAAATAAAATTAAACTAACAGTTTATATAGTTTAATTTGAGATTAATATAGTTTTATGTTTTCTCTAACTTTTTCTAAATTTTCATAATTGAAATTTCACATATTTTAACTAATTCTATCATTTTAATTTATTTTGGTAAATAGATAGAACCGAAACTCGAAAGAAAAATAGAAATCAAAATTTATAGAAATAAAATAATTTTATCATTTTAATTTTTTTAAACTAAATCTGGCATTCAAATTGTTTTCATAATTTTTCTCCCTCTCACAATTTTTTATTTTTATTCTATTTTTAAAATAATTTTAAACTTTACATTTTTAAAATTACAAAAATCACTTAAAAATAACTAGATCATATAAATACATGAAAATAATATAGAAGAATAAGAGGATACAAGAATAGTAACAAAACTCTGAATCATAATGTAAAAATTATTTTTAAAATTGTTAACTCATAAATTAAAGTAAAAAAAAAAAGCATAAAATCTAATCTTTCAAAAAAAAGGGAAGTTCTTATACCAACAAAATAAAGTGAGAAATTTTGATTTATTGAACTCTTCTAATCAGAATATATCAAAGAGAATGAAAATAATAAAAACTTTTTTAAGTATTAAAACATTACTTTTAAATTCTAAAAGAAATTAAATGTGAAATAGATTTACTTGGAGAGCGAGAGAGAGAGAGAGAAAAGGTAGTTGGAGAAAGAGGCTCTTGTTGTAAAGGAGTTTTTTTTTTAGGCGAAGGGAAATGTATATTAATAAAGGAACAATATGTGATTTGTATGTGAATTTGTAATTAAAAAAATTATACATATAATAATAATAACAAATCAAAGTAGATTTCTCATTGAAAAATTGGATCACTATTACACTTATAACTACTAGAAAAAAAAGGAGAGATTTCGATACATCAATGCTCCATTTAATAAATGGATGCTATTATTTCATATAATTTTTTGCCCATTTTCAAAATGGGTCACTGGCTTATTTCTACAGTTTTTAATCTACCCTTTTATTTTTAAATATAATATATGTGAGGACAGAATTTGAAATAAAATGTGCTTTACTCAGATGAGTCGTTAGGATCATGCCACGTGTTCCGGTCCGTGCTCAAGGATTAAATGGAAAGGGTTGATGTATGCTATCATTTTGATCACTGTCACCGATGATTTAAGACTAGATCAAATGATGTGATTTGGGGGGATTTTATGTTACCCATGGGGGTTCCAAACCCATGTGTATGTGGCTAAATTGAAGCCATTGGATGAGTTGACCAAGTCAATGGCTTCATTCATCCAATGGCTCCAATTTAGCCACATACCCATGGGTTTGAAACCCCCATGGGTAGCATAGAAAGCACCTGTGATTTGAATCCGAAGATTTAGGGTACTTAGGTAGTAAAAGGTGTTAGTGGAGGAGTCCAAACAAATCTTAAAGCAGAGGATAGGGTGGGACTTTTGCAAACTATGAACTGCAGTTTGAAAAAGAGGAATATTTGGAGATTTACATCTTGTTTGATTTTGTAGAAAAATCGGGAGAAGAGAAATAATAGGTAGAAAACAGAATAGAAATTACTATTTTTCTCCGTTTGGTTGCAGGAGAAAGGACAGGAGAAGAGAATAAAATTTTAGAAAATTATTGTGAGTCCCACGGAGTGAATCTCTCCTCAAATATGAGGAGAAATGAGGAAAAAAGTAGACAAAAAACTTAAAACCAAAGCTGTACAGGAGAAGGGAGAGCTTTTCGGCCACAACAACTCCAGACTTCGAAAGTTTTGGCCGCCGACGTCGCTCTGGTAAGTCGCCTTTGTTGCACTCTACTATTTTCCATCTTTCCTGCTGTTTGTTGTTGTTGCAATGAAGTCATGATGCTTGCGCAGGTCTAGGTGTCACTGCCTGACGATTGCACTGGGACAGATCTGCAATAGGAGATGTGTCGGGAGCATTTGGCCCGATTTGTTGGATGAAAGAGTGCAATTCACAAGTCCATTTCAAATAATTGAAGTTAATTTTGTAGGCTTAGGCTTACCTTAGCTACTATAGTCAAATTTATAATTATAGGCAATTCGAACCAGGAGCAGTAATTTTTGGTAAATTACAAAAATGGAAATGAACCCGGTGTAATGCATTCAATGAATTTTAAAAAAGAGATAAATATAAAATTTTTCATTTGAAATTATAAATTTTAATAAAATACATTAAAATTCAAAATAAAAATTATATTTTTATTTTTTAAAAATAAAAAAAATAATGATAAAGAAAATTTGAATCCTATTGAGAGACAAAGTCAATTAGAAATAATGATTAATGGTACTTATATGAACCTATAAATAGAACAGGAAGAACTTTTTTTATCTTAAATAAAGTGATAATGAACGGGTTTTCTTTTTTTCTTTTTTGCTATTTCCCTTAAATTTTAAATATTAATGAATAAGTAAAGATTAAATTTAAAGATTAAAAATTATATACATTTTTCCTAATAATTTTATTTATATTTAAATAAAATTAAAGTATTCATCCTTTATTTTTTTTTCACCTATTTTTTTCTCTAACTAAATACAATCAATTTCTTTATTATTTTCTTTCTCTTCTATTTTCTCCTACAACCAAACAAATCCAAAAAAAATAACTTTTCCTCTTTTTTCTTTCTCTCCTAATTTCTTTCTCCTCCATTTTCTTTCTTCCTTATTTTCTACTCTAACCAAACAAATCCTTAAAGAAAAGGAGGCCAAGGATGGCAATTCCGATTCCACAAGGATGGCAATGCACCAACTGTACTCGATGCCACCAACAAGTTAGGTTTTGGATTGGAGGATTTGCAGGTCAAGGGTCTCACTCTTTTCCATCATAACAATGAAAGTTGTGGAGAAGTGAAACCTTAATGCTCAAAACAAAATTTCCAATTGCTGATCCTTCTTGGTTGGATTAGGCTTCAAAAATGTAATCCTAATCACATATTCACTAATGCATGGATGCACCATTTT
This sequence comes from Sindora glabra, assembly GCA_020226215.1. NCBI lineage: Eukaryota > Viridiplantae > Streptophyta > Magnoliopsida > Fabales > Fabaceae > Sindora > Sindora glabra. The sequence goes on from CM035231.1 coordinate 36,094,036, forward strand.
GTTAATGGTGCATTTTAGTCTTCTCTTTAAAAAAATGTTAACTTAAAAGTTTTATTACAATTATATTTAAATTAAATATATATATTAAATGGATAAGTATAAAGTAAATTATGACTGCCCTGTCTATTAAGAAAATCTCAAAATAATAATTTTGACTTAGCTATTATGAAAAATTCAACCTAGTTAGAAGCAAAAGTTTTCCTTGTAACTTCCAAAATAAAAATCAAAACTTCATAAGGAATGTCAATACTTCTACCTAATGGACAATATTTAATGATCTAATAATATTTTTTTTGTGATACTAGCAGTAGTTAAATCATTGGATACATATACACAAGGATTGAGGATTGAATTTTAGGTACAGTGAAAGGTGCAAAACTTTCAAGAAACATCAAATGTCATTTGAGTCTAGTACTCTCGGTCTAATAATATTTGATATTTGTTCTAAGTTCGCGAATTTTTGTGATGTTTTGCTCTTGGATTATTGAAGCCCAGCTGTTCCCTCCTTTGTTCCTTTCCGTTGGTCTCATTGCAGTTCATTATTGACTGCTCAATTTTCTTCTTAGTGTCCCAGCGTTTTGTATTCTTCTTTGCTTTCTGCTAGAAATACTTTTCAATTTCTTACTTGGTTCATCAAGGCATGCTTACCACAGAGCTCACAAATTCGAAGCCTACCCAGTCAGAGACTTGGCTTCCTATGCCAAACACTGATACTGTTACTACACCTAAGAAAAGATGGCACTATGCCGCTCTGAGAATCTTTTATGCTCGAGCATGGATCGAGTCTTCCCTCAGGTGCCATGTAATTGATTTGGATTCCTTACAAAATCACCCTCTCAGTGTTAGGAAAAAAAAAAAAAACTCTCTCTCAGCTTGTGAGGAACGAAGATATGGAGACATAAAGAAACCTGGGTCAGGTTAGTGAGCTAGCTTTTAGTCTTTAATTTGACATCTATAATGGAATCCTTGGTGATGCAGATGATGTTGTCCGCAAACAAGAAGCCTTTAATTCCAATACTTATCAGAAGCCACCTTTTAAAAGTTTCATTCATTTCCTACCAGAAGAAATTAAAAATGTGACCACTCTCTCACTCTTGGCTTGTGGTGCCCTCCTAGGCATTTACATCAAAGTGCGTGGCCTTAAGGAAGATTGGTATCACGATCCGATCGTTTTCTATGTCATTCTCTGGTTCGCCACTATTGTTACCAATTCTGCAAGGCAAAACAAAAAAAATCACAAGCTATCCCAATCCATAAATGAGATTCATGTTAACGTTTTGAGAAATGGACGGCACCAACTAATTTCCATGTCAGAAATCGTTGTGGGTTATGTTATTTTCCTGAAGAACGAAGACCAAGTTCCAGCCAATAGGCTATTCATAGATGGGCATTCTCTGAAAGTTGACGAGTCAAGCATAACAAAGGAGATTCAGAGTGATCAAGTCAATGTTAGTAGTAATTGATGAGCATGTCCTAATGCACCAAAATTAGATTAAAACTTGATTTGTTATAAAATAATACAGTATAGTGGCACAACCAAATCGTACTCCCACTAATCCATTAATTTATCTTTTCTTAATTAAATTACTAATAATATTTACATTATTATCTAATTTATTATGCATTAAAAACACAAAAAATTAATGCAAATAGATGCAAAATAGAACTAAAAATAGAAACTAGATGGAATGCAGAATGCAAGAACAAAATGCATAATGCAATAATATGCAGTATGCAAATTAATATAGAATTAGAGTTAGGGGGTTTTGTGAATTTAAATTGAATTAAATGTATTAAATAAAATAAAAACACAAAGCAAACAGAAAGAAGGTAAACTAATATAACAAAATAGTCAATTCAAAAAATTGAGAGTTTTAATTTGAATTAATTATGAATCAATTAGGATTTAACTTTTCTAATTAATTCTTTAATCTTGAATTATGTGGAACCCTTACAATAGTTTGTGAATCCTATACTAGATTACCATATAAGATTCAATTAATTAAGATTAGCCGAATTAAGAAATTGTTATAATCCCTAAGTTAGATCGAAATTGATTTAATAATAGAATTCAATTGATTTAAAAAATTAGACTAGAAACCTCCAAATTAACTCCTCAACCCTCTACCTCTATGTGTAAAACTATGATCTACCAACCTCAATTCAACATCAAACAATAAGAAATCAGAAATTATAAGGATGAACATCAATTATACCAAATCAACATCCGACATAAGTAATTTCCAAAATTTAGCACAGGAAAATAAGAAAAGAGGAGAATTAATTAAAGAAAGTTAACATTATAATTTATGATCTAATAATCCAAAAGAGAAGAGTATTAAACTCCTTGAATTAACTCCATATTTAAGCTTCCATTGATGAAGAATAAAATAGATACAAGAAGGAGAAGAGAAAAGCTACGTTGATGAATCTGTATAAGTCTCTAAAGTCTAATGAGTTCTCTCCTTTTATTTGACCTATTTAACCTAAAATCTTACTGGACTTGGATTATATGTCGCTTAGGATTACAATAATAAGGTCTTCTTAATTTTTAAAGGCTTAGATCTATTTTTAACAAGATAATTAACTCTAATAGTTACATTAGTGAATTCTCAAAAATCTAATTTCCAATTAATTTAAAACTACTAAAGCAAAGTAATTTGGATAATCCATAGATATCAAAGTTATAAGCCTAAGTCTTATAGAAATTTAGGTGTTGATTTCAAGTTAATCGAACCTCTATAATTCCAGATATGGCCTAAAAACTGAGGTTAACTCAGATGGGATATAGACAGGGCTTTAGATTCTCGGCCAAATAAGTGCTTGAAGGAGTTTAAACTGCACTTTGATCAAAAAACCAATTGTAGATCTTTCTTTAACCTTTTCAACAATGTATAAATCATCTCAATCCAACATTTAGGATCCAAGATATAGTTTAAAAATAAAAATAGTATCAAAATCTAATATTAACTGAATAAATTCAGAATATTATAAAACTGAATTGGAATTATAAAATAAGACTAATTCTGTAAAATTAAACATGTGTAACTCACTAAAAAACATGAAATATGAGAAAATAATATAATAAATATTTTTTCATTAGTCTTACTCTCTCGCAGCAAGGTGGTTGATGGCTACAGAAAAATGCTCGTCATCTCTGTTGGTATGAACACTACATGGGACCACTGCCAAACTAAGAACGGAATTACATGGAGTTTTAATGAACAGACAGAGTGCCCGGAAAAATTTTGGTCAGTTGAGGAAAAGGTTGCTTTTGCTCAAACTTTGTTACAATTTGTAAATGCAATAATCATATGGCGTAGGAGGAGTAGATTTGTGGTGATTGCAGAGAATGCAATTTTTTTGGGTTTCAGTCCCACACTGCAGTTTCATCCCATAGCTGCAAGCCTGACTCTTTCTTACTCAACGAAGAAAACGATGGCTTGCAAAGCAATGGTGACAGTTCTCTGCTTGTATGAGAATGGGCGATGCCACTACCATTTGTACTAACAAGACAGGCACACTCAAGCTTGGCCAGATGAAAGTGACCAAGTTTTGGCTTGGCCAGCAACCTATGAAGGATTCCGCTGCCTCATCTGTTGCTACTAATTATGTTCTCGGGCTGGTCCGAGAAGGAATTGCTCTCAACACATCTGGAAGTGTTTTCAAGTCTAGCATGAATTCTGAGTTTGAGTTCTCAGGGAGTCCCACGGAAAAAGCTCTTCTTTCACGGGCTGTTGGCGAGTTGGAAACGAATACGGAGGAGCTGACTCAAAACTGTAGTATCCTCCATGTCATGACTTTCGATGCAACCAAGAAACAAAGTGGGGTGTTATTAAGAAGGAAAGAAGACAACTCAATCCATTGCACCGGAAAGGAGCAGCAGAGATAATATTGAGCATGTGTTCAAAGTATTATGATTCTTCTAGCATTTTAAAGGATTTGAATGACAGTAGCAAGTTGCAATTTGAGGAAATTATTCGAGGAATGACAAGCAGTGGCCTTCGATGTATTGCTTTTGCCCATGCAGAAGTTCCAGAAGTTGATCAAGCAGACAAACAGATGAAAGAAGATAGCTTGAACCTACTCGGACTTGTGGGTATTAAAGATCCATGTTGGCCAGGAGTGAAAGATGCTGTGAAAGAATGTCAGTTAGCCGGTGTAAAAGTCAAAATGATTATGGGCGACAATGTCTTCATTGCGAAAGCTGTAGCCATTGAATGTGGAATAATTGGGCCAAACCAGGAAGGAGCAGTGATTGAAGGAAAGGAGTTTCGCAACTATGAACCCGAAGAAAGATTGGAGAAAGTTGATAAAATATGTGTTATGGCAAGCTCCACTCCGGGTGATAAAGTTCTAATGGTTCAATGTCTCAAAAAGAAAGGCCTCAAAGTTGCAGTCACTGAACATAGAGAAAATGATGTTATTGCTTTAACTGAAGCAGATATCGGACTTTGAATGGGGATTTAGGCTACTAAAATGGCCAACGAACACTCAGATATAGTCGTCTTGGATGACAAATTTGAGACTATTAACAATTTTAAGATGGGTAAGACAAGTCTATAACAACATCAACAAATCCACTCAGTTCCAAGCGACAGCGTATTTTGTTGCATTCCTGATAGACTTCGTGGCAGAAATTTCAGTTCGAAAATCCCTGTTAACGACACTCAAATTAGTGTTAAAAGAAAAAAAAAACTTGGTGGTGGAAACTTCTAACTTTTGCAACAGAGAAACTACCGGTCGATAGAACTGAGCCTCTGATCACTGATGACCTGCGTTTTAACGTATATATTTTTGTTTTCCACCAGATAGAAATCCAGATGGTTCTATTATTCAAGGGTGAGTATCTTTTTGGAATGATTTCAAAGGCAAATGACACTTTGATTTTCAGTTTCTTTGTGCTCTGCCAAGCCATCCATGAATCTGATGCAGTGCATTTGGATTGGAACTTTTTCAAGAATCTAGGCAAGAAAAAGAAGTTCTGGGGAATGACAGGGATGGCACTTGCCCTCCAGGTGGTGATAGTTGAGGTGCTAAAAATGATTTCAGATGTGATGTTGAACTGGGGCCAATGGATTGCATGTATTGGAATTGCATGTTTTGGTTGGCCAATTGGTTATGTGATCAATCTTTTAGGGTTTGTGGCTGTGCGAAGGTCTCTCTCATATATAGCCACATTTGCTAAGGACAATACCATCGTCATAGATGATAAGCCAAAGCTTCACCTATCAAATCTCATCAAGAACAAGGACAAAGAGGCTCTACTTCAATTTGAGGGAGTAAACGGTGTTGTCAAGTTTCTTAAAACAGATGAAACTAGAGGGATTGATGACAAAGATCAAGATATCACCCGTCGGCACAAGGAGTTTGGTTACAAAACGTATCACAATCTGTCCACAACAAGGTTCTACCAATTTGTTATTGAAGCAATCCAAGATCCAGTGGTAGTGGTTTTAAAAATATGTGCCTTACTCTCTCTTGGTTTAAACATAAGAGAGAATGGACTGAACGGAGGCTGTTCAAATGGGGGAAATATTTTGATTGTCCTTCTAGTGGTTGTCACCATCTGTTCGGTGAGTTATATTTGGCCTCAGAGACAAATCAACAAACTATCGGAAATGGTGAAGGAAGTAGAGGTTGAAGTCATAAGAAACGGGGAAAAGCAACATGTCTCAATATCTAATGTTTTTGTTGGAGATATTTTATGCTTAAATAAAGGGAATCAAGTTCATGGTTTATTCTTGGATGGCAACGAACTTAAACTATATGAATGGAGCTTGGGAGAAGACAGTGGCACGGTGGAAGTCAATAGAAACCGGAATCCATTTTTGTTTTATGGCAGTTAAGTGCTATCAGGCTTTGGCAATGTGCTAGCGGATTTGGCACGGGTGAGTATCAGGCTTTGGCACGGTGGGCTGAGATAACGAGTATGCCCGGCAATGAGTCTCATGAGTGGATTTCTCTGAAGAGAAGGTTCAAACGACTTTTGAGGTTATGGGTTCTGTTGGATCAGCTATGGCAGTTTCATTATCTGCTGATCTAATGATTCACTATTTTACAGCGTATCCGCATGTGATGAATGGATACATTGAGAAGGTTATAACGAATGGCAATACTGAAGGTGACCTGAATTTTAAATGCATGGTTTTACTTAATCTTTATGCATTATTCGTCTATGGCGGGAGAGGACAATCAGGCTCTGGCAAGATGCTTGTTACCTCGGTTGCTGACATCAGAAAATGGGCTGTGACAACGAGGTTGCTGGGCAATCAATCTCATGAGGGGATTTCTCTTGGGATAAATCTCAAACGACTATGTAAGGTCATGGGTTCAGTTGTATCACATATAGCAGTTTTATTGTCTGCTGTACTATAGATTTTATGCATTCCTATTTTACTGCCCCTGTGGAAATGGGTGGTTGGAATTCAAATTTGTGCAATGGCAATTGCATCATCAGTAATCCCAGGAGGATTGACCTTGGTTTATGCTTTAATGACTGGCTATTACACTAGAAGGAATGATGAATATTGAGGTTTTGCCAAGAAGCTTCTCAGCTTGTGAGACACTTGCCTTGGCCACGACCATTTGTTTGAGCATAGAAGTTACCGAATTACAAACTGATGGAGTTAGAAAAACTGTACAAGATTGCGAGAAAGCCGGGGTCAATATCAAACTGGTAACAAGAGACAACGTTTCAACTGCAAAAGCCACAGCATTTCAATGTGGTATGCTGGACCCTGATGAAGAGTTAGATAATTAACAAGTCAAACAAGCATTTGATTTTTAAAGTTACAGAGAAACAGAAGGGAAAGAGAAAGTTGAAAGGGTCTGCTTGCTTGCAGCAGCCACTTCCTGCGACAAGCTTCATTTTGTAAAATGCTTGGAGGACAATGGTCATATAGTTGCAGTCACAGGACATGGTGAAGGGGATGCTCTTGCTTTGAAAGGAGTTGATTTGGGGATTCATATTGGTGATCAGAGTACAGACATTGCCGTGGAGAATTCTGATATACTAGTTCTGCATGGTTGTTTTGTGTCTGCAGTTGCAGTTTTGCATATGGGAAGAGGTATTTATGATGACATCAAATTATTCATTCAGTTCATGTTTACTGCAAATATAGTTTCTCTGGTGTCAGATACTGTATCGATAGTTTCAACAGTCCATTCACCTTTGATTGATAGTCTGACAACAGTTTCAGTTAGTGAAATTCCATATGCAGTTTTACAAATGATGTGGGTGAAGCTTGTAGTTGGGACTCTATCAGCTTTAGTCACAGTAGTTGTGACGAAAAGAGAGGATGTCATGCACAGGCCGCTTACAAAACCAGGCCAACCGCTAATCAGCAATGAAATGTTCAGAAACATACTAATTCATGCTTCATATGAGATAGCAATACTCCTAACTTTGCAATTCAGGGGTGAAGCCATCTTTCATTTGCATAACAATGTGAAACGCACTAATCTTTAATATTTTTATCCTCTTCCTAGTCTTTGCTGTCTTCACACCATACAAGTCTAAAGGAAATTTCTTTAGTGGAATACAATGCAGGAAATTGTATTGGGGAATTGTTAGTGCCATTGTGATCATTCAGATTGTCATTGTGGAAACACTACCAAGGGTAACAAAAACAGAGACCCTGAACGTCTGGCAATGGAGTGCATGCATTGGAATTGCCTTCGCATCTTGACTAGTTGGTTACTTAGGCAGCAAGTACATTCCTGTCCTGGAAAAGTCCTTCTTTGGTTATATATCGGAACTCATATGTGAGCGGTTTGCTTGGTTCAACAAACATGTGGAGTTGTTTGCTTGGCTCGGCGGACATCTGGAATTGTTTGCTTGGTTCGGCAAACATCTGGAGTGGTTTGCTTGTTTCATTGTCTTGATTTTTGCTTATTTATCAGTATTTATCAGTAAAATAAGCAATGAGTGACAGTTCCTAGGTTCCCAGCAGTCCCCACTGCAAGGGATTTATCTTAGTTTTGAATAATTATGTAAAATCATTCTGTGTAGAAGTTGTGAGTGAATCGGTACTCTTGGTTGATTGTCAGCTTCAGAACAAAATCTGGCACTTCCTAACATATTGTCTTCTTGTTGCCTTGCTTGTTATTCCTGCATGACAAATGCTGTTCGTCTTGATGACAAAGAATTTGCTGTACCATTGACAACAATCCTCAGTCCTGTATGCTTTCGCTTCGTGTAGATTGCCAAACCAAGTCCTTCATTTCATCCTTTCTCAAAAATAGATCAGATTTTGCTAGAACTGCTTTAATAATAATGCTTTGTTCTGGCGTTCTCTAAATTCAGATGTAGGCGGAATAATGACGGTTCATAAGCTCACATCTCACAAAAATCCATTTGACAGGTTCTTTATCGTCATTTTGTAAATCACGCAATTCAAGCATTTGCAGTGAATAATTGTTTCTTCTTGCTCCTACTTGTTAGTAATATATCCTCTTTTACATTTTTTTTTATTAAGTAGCACCTGCATTTTAGTGATTTATTGTATAATAATTTAAAAACTCAAAAAAATAAGGACACAATGGTGTTAAGAATAATCGTCTCATTTTCCCACTAATAATAATAAGAGTTCCTAGAAGCCTCCTACCTTGCGGGAAGAGATGGCAAGAACTAAGGTTTCACTTTCATACAAATGAATAACCTAGAGCGGAAAATTAAAATGAACAAGAAATAATGGAGTTCACATTCAAATGGTTATGGTTCTCAATTCTCTTTTCCTTCCAGAAAATAACAATCATAAAAAAATGGAAAAATTGTATAGATTTAACATCCAATCATTCTTTTCCAGTTGCGATCAATATTTTCTTGAGTCTAAAAGAATCAAAAACTAAAGGATAAAAAAAAAATACTTTTCCAATCCAAAAGCCATTCCTTTTTCACATTGATAAATATAATATAAATACAAAGAAAGGGCATGCACAAAAGCACTATCAGTGCAAGATGCAACACTAGAAGCCCTGTTCACAAAGTGGAGGCACATTAAGGTCTGCCTCTCAGTATTTTTCATTTTTATTAGAGGGATTGGGACGGAGTATTAGGCATCTTCTGTGGTTTTACCAGGACAATATATTTAAGTTTCTACCAATCAGACGAACGCAATATATATGATACAACAAATCCACCTAAGATGGCACAGTCTCAGGCACTTTGCCATTGCTTGAGGGAACCACACTATCATAGTATTCCACGAGCACTTTCCATCCACCAGGGCACATAAATCCCTCGGGAGGACTTTCCTTGTTCCTTGCTAGTGTTCTCATCTGTAAAAGGCCGTAACATTGGTTAAGATACCAAACATATGTGAAAAAAGAAAGTGAAAACTTTGTCTGCAATCTATTACATCATAATGATCTTCATAACACACAACAGACACGAAGCATACCTTGGTGCCTGATATGAAGAGGAAGTCCTGGGGCCTTGAGGGGTCAAAGAATGCCATCTTACCCTGAGTTTTGTCGTAAGCAGCAACCTGCAAACAAAGATTAATTATGAGCAGGGATATTAAATAATAGTACAAGTGACCCAAACAAAACTAGCAACGAAGTAAATTATTTAAATACCCTGAAAGGAAGGATGTTCAGACGATCAAGTCCAGGAGCCATGCTCAACACTTTCTTCCCATGGTCAGCATCATATAGATCCCTTTTCTCAACTGGGTGGCTCATGCCTGCAGGGTCCCGACCGACAATATAAAAGTTAGCACCTGCGTTAATTCGAGCTTTGGCATGCCACTGTACTTCAGTTGGTCCAGCATAGTGCATGGGAGAAGGGAATATAGATACTACAGTTGTCTCTGGATCAAGAACACCATCCTCCAGCACCTAAGAAATTTCCAGAAATAAGTTTAGTAAATAATATTCGTACTATTTTGGAGAGACCAAATTGATCTCCTTAGAAAAATAACTATACTGTTTTAGCTAACTACAGTTGGAATACAACATAAGTTATGGGTGACAGGCATTTCGGAATAAGTATTAAAGCATGTGGATAGGATGCCACTTGGCAATGAAAGATGATAGAATAAAATAAATATGCTACTCAGATAAGTTCAAACATGCAAAGAAACAGAACACATGACATAGTTCCAACAACGGAATACAAGGCAACTGCATCTAAAAAACTTTTCGAAACATACCTTCTCGTGTTGTTTCATTCGCCAACTAAGTGGGACATCATCAGCTTTGGTGTAGCCTCCCAGTGGATGAAGCAAGAGGACAGGATTCTTATAACCCATCTCAAGAAGACGCCTCCGAGTATCAGTCATAAGCAAAGCATGACCATTGTGTACAGGATTCCGAAGCTGGAAAGCAAACACAGCATCTGCATTGCGCTTTGTGAACTCATCTCGTAGCGTTAAAGGAGACAGTCGAAAATGGTCGAGGCCATCATGATACTTGATTGGTTCAATAACCTCTAGGTCACCCCCAATCAGCCAGTTTCCAGAATGTGTTATAGCTTCGTCAGCATAAGGTAGGCCAGGGGCAGTGGTTCCCCAAGTTCTGGCTATTCTTTCTTCTTTTGGATGCTTATAAATTTCAACACTTTAAAAAAAAAAAATCACATAGGTATTAGACATCGGAAAGAAAAGCCAGTAATAGTTAAAAAAGAATAACCAAATATATTTCAGGAATGATGCGCACATTTCAGGCAGTAGATTGTGAAAAATATATAGAAAAGCACAAGATTTAATGAAATAGAATTTTGGCAGCAAACAGTATCACGGCTAAAAATTGCCCATTTTTAAGTATATTCAATCTGAATTCCTGAATCCCATCCCAACCCCATTCTTTTCTGTAGCTCAACAAAAAGAAAATGAGACTAAACTTTACCTGTCACTAATGACTGTGTAAATTACTGTTACCTGAAGAAATCAACCAGACCGATACATGGAAAATGAGCATCCTACACTCGTAACCGACGTATCCAATATCTTTATTTAGAAAAAAAAATCAGCTTTATTTAAAAAACTCCCTCCCCTACCCCCCCCCCTCATATACATTAAACAACGGTGATAAATTTTTTTAATCTAAAATCGTGAAGAGAAATCAACACAAGCAATTTACAGTAAAGAAGCCAAAACACAAGAAACATCGTAATCACAATAAGCTGAAACTCACAAGAGAACAGAAGAGAATACGAAGGTACACAGTCTTACTCATTCAAAATGGCCACCGGATTGTCCTGCGAGTCAAACAGAGCAACTTTCTTCGACTCGCCGATCCGATGTTTCTGTGCATCATCAATGGCAAGTACAATGGGAACAGACATATTCACAACTGACCCATCTTCAAGCCGGAGCGAGTTGAAATGAAGTGTTTGGAGAAACTCGGATTCTCTCATGAACCCGCGAAGAGGGCTAGCCCACCCTTCGCTAAGCACATGAACCCATTCAACATCAATTCTAGAAAGTCTAATTCTGGGCAAGGACAAAGCCTCTCTCTTCTTCTTATCCCTCTCTGACTCTTCAACAACGAGCTCCACCAGCTTCCCCCCGTCGGGTTCAATCAACCCACCCGAAACTCTAAGCCTCGGGTAAGCCCGCTTCTTCGCGCCAAGAGAAACCGCCTTGAATTTGAGCGAGGGAGCAAAATGGGTAGTGAAGCTTTTCGACAAGGAATGAGAAAGGTGAGAGCTTTTGCCGAAAGTGGTAATCATTGACGCCATTGAATGAGGAGGAGACCCTGGTATTGGCTTGAGCCTCTTGTGATGGTGGAAACTTTATTAGATCGGCCAAAGAATGAATGAATAAGAAATTGAAGAATGAGTTAGCGGAAGGGTAAAACACTTGTAAAAAATAGAATATGATACTGGTATCGAACTATGATGCCCTGAAATATGAAGGAGAGCCAACTTAGAGTTGAAGATGGGAAACTCCATTTTATATAGGAAAGGCTATATTTACAGTCATCGGTTGCAGAGGATGAACCTGGACACTTTCATTTTGTATGGTCGCATTTTGTTGACCGAGCTATTTTAGTTGCAATCCTTGTTTGAATTTTTTTTTTTTTTTTTTTGGGGGGGGGGGGGTGTTGGTAGTATAACTATAAGAACTAAAACTACCTAAAAATTTTTTTTCCAGAGTCTCACCTCAAAAAATTAAAATATTTGTTAATTAGTGCTCTTAAGGGCATTTATTGCACAACAAAAATTATATTTCTAAAATAAAATTTATTATATTTTTAATTAGAATAATAAATATGTGCTTATTAATGGGATAAAAACATTTTTAATAAAATTAATTAATGTTTAAATTTTTAATATTTATGAGTTAGGATTTAAAATTCGGTAGTTATAGAGTTTAGGAGTCAGTGGAGGAATGATTTGATGGCTAGGATTATAGGATTTGGTATTTAGTGAGTTTCGTGATTAAAGGAGTACAATTTAGTGACTAAATTTAAGTGGGTGGTGATTAGAGTTCATTTTTTATTTTAAAAAAATTGAATAGATTTTTTTGTCATTACAATAAAATTGATCAAGGAAATAAGTTAAAAACGATTTAAATAAAAGCCCATATATTTTGAAAAGTTGTATATTTTAAATCTATTAGATGTTCTTTAACTATCTTGTTAAAACTAGACCCAAAATTGAAGAAAATCAAGTATAAGTTGAATTAATAGTTAAGTTAAAAACTAGAGTTTAATACATTTACTTCTAATGAAAATTATTTAGGCATTCTCTATAGGATGGAACCTTCCACTTATCTCTATTGAAAACAAAATAAAATAAATGCTGCACTGTTGTCTAGTTTCTCTTCATTTATTTTGTTTTCTATTCCCTTTGTAGACATTTAAAGCACAAAGCCATACATAAGCCTCCATTTTTTGTCCATTTATTTTCTCCATGCATTTTTTTTTGGGGGTAGGCTCCAACATAAAACCTCTCATATTTTCTTGTTTAGTTTATGTGTATTCTCTTCTTCTTTATTTGCGTAGAATTGATTTTTTTTACATGAGTTAATAAATATCAGTCCAATTTTACACATTGATTTTTGCGTATCATGTACGATTAAATTTGTCACCCTTTTGACTACTTTTGCCACGACAACCCAATCAATTTTCAAAAAATCATATATTTCTTTGTGGTTTTGTTAAGGTAAGTGCTTAAAAAAATTACAAGCTCAGTGAAAGTTTAACGCCAAAACAAAAAATTGTTATTTTCTTATATAAAATTTATAATTTTTTATTAAAAAATTATAGAAACATATAAATTTTTCATGTAATATATATTATAACTCAATCATTTAAATTTGCTACGATAGAAAATTAATAATTTTATAATTTTTTATAAATAGTTATAATATTTAATGAAAAACTGATATTCAAGATGACTTTTTTTCAGACATCCTTATAAATATCCATGGTTTAAAGAATTTGATAAAATTATAATGATTCAGGCTTTGCCCATCTAAGTTACATATGGTTCGGTTATCCCCAGCACTGTGAATTTTATATAAAGCGCATAATACTCTTTCCATTAGTGGTCCTCTAAGTTTCTTCCGAGCTTCGTCCAATTGTCTCTCATAGCAGATACCGAAAGAAAAAAAATTAGAATTCAAAACCAAACAGTGTCCCCAATTAAAGAAATTGTCTTATAGAATCAGCGTTTTATTTTGTACAATAAATAAATTATTTTTTAATTTATTGATTAGTGTGAGAAATATTTTTAAATATTAACTTATAATTTATCAATATTTCTATATATTAGTTTATAGTTTATTCATCAATAAGTTATAAGTTAATTTTTTTTAAAAAAATTTACACTAACTTATTAAAAAATAAATTTTAATTTAATAAGTTATCTAAAATAATTTATTAGTTATTATTTTTTTAATTTCTTTTCAAATCTATTCTTATTTTTTTATTAATTTACAACTTATGTCCTTTATAATATAAATCTAAATATTTTTTATAAAATATTATTAATTTAATTTTAATATAATTATATCCTAATTGTAAATTATAAATATATAAAAAATATATATATAAATAAATAATATGATAAAATATAATCAAATATACTTTAAATAATTATAATTTTATAATAAATAATAAAATAAAATTTATATAAGTAAATAAACATATAAATTTATAAAATATAATTGATTAAATATTAAATATTATATTTTTATTTTAAACTTCTTACTTGCATTAATATAATATAATTTTTAAAAAAATATAAATTATTCTAATTATATATTTATTTTTACTAATATATTAATTTATTAATTATTAGGGTGCGAAACAGAATTTAAATGAAATGCAGTCAGCACAAAAAGAAAAACTAGAAAAAAAAATGGGAAAAAATGGGAAGCAACCTCAGTCAAATCCTAATGATAAAAAATGATGCATTAGCCGGTAAACTTGCAAGCGATTGCGATGAATCTTCCGGATTTGAAATTCAAAAGATTAGAAAAGCACCCGACGATGTGCCTTTGTTTAATGCGTGCGACAACCCGAAGGAAAGTGACTTCATTGCTTTCCTCAGCCTCTTGCCGAGGAACTGAATCTTCCCTGTTTCACGTCCTCGTTCAATTTCTTGGAATTTCCAAGTGTTTGAGTGCAAGACAAACACTTCCAGTCCACGAGGTCTAATTTATTCCTTTTTTTTTCCCTTTAATTTTTTTCTTTTTTGTAATTTGATTTGGGAAAGACCTGCTGGTCTCCCTGCGCGCGAGGCTCTGCTAAAGTACAACATCAAATCAATTAAATTAATGAACAATAAATAACTAGAAAATAATTTTATAGTTTATAATTGTTTATTCTTTTAATTTTTTTATCATCTTACTTAGTTATTCAAAGTATATTTTACGCTTTATAAAAAATAATATTGCCCTTTAACGTTGTTCTTAACTTTTAATTAAAAAATTGTTTGGCCACAAAAAGTTATGTAAAAAATGCAATTTTTTAAGAAATAAAATTTATGAAAGCTATTTGATTGGATATTAATTAATAAGTTAGGAAAAAAATATAATTTTTTTATAAATTTTGGTTTTCACAGAATATGAAAATACTATAAAAAAATAAGAAAAAAGTAATTGACGAGGGTCATATTTATCACTGACCGTAAATTTTCCCTCGCCAAAATTATTTTTGCGAGGAATAAGGAACCTCACTAATTTAAGGCTAAAGTCTTCTTCACTAATTTTTTATGAGATTACCAACCTTTGTCGCAAAACTTTTGCCAAGGACAATTATCCTTTGCTAAAATTATCTTTTTCATCACTAATTCAGTACAAAAATAAATGGACTTTTTAAAATTTTAGCAAGCCAATTAGCAAGGCTGTGAGTTCATCGTTGATTTTACCGAGGTATAATGTCCCTCACTAAAAACTTTTGTAAAAAACTTCTCCCCCTATCAAGTATAGCTCCTACCATTTTATTCCCTTATTGCTAAAGTCCTGTTGAAGTTTTAGCAAGAGAAATTGTTGTAGCTAATCCTTTGCTAATTTGCTTTCTATTCTATCAATTTTGTTTTATATTTTCACATTATACACTTTACTAAAATTAGAAAAACAGCCTTACGCAAACATAAAAAAAAAAAAGAATGCAAGTAAAATAAATACACTTGATAGCATTCAATAATTAAGCTAAATAAACTCCAAATGTTTCCATTTATAGAATTAGCCATAATGCACATTGAATTATTTTCCATCCTATATAAAAAAAAGTACATTTGAGGTAATCTAAATTATAAAGTTTTGAAAGACAATCCATGAAGTATCCTAAAAAAGTTAAACTTCACCAATTGAAGATCTTATAATCAAATTTTCAATTTGCAGTTAATTTAAGAATTATTGTTAGTATTCGATGGGATGGTGGAGCTTGGGCACTTGATATTTAAATCCTAAAATTAATCAAAGCACTCAAAAAGTTAGCCAACTAGTCTCGCAGTTGGGTCACTTATTGGTCTAATTCACACTAATGCTTGATTGCTTAGACGATATACTCATCTAGAATTTGTGACAATACAATCTTAAAGGCAAGGGAAACAACAATATTTTTAATTATGAGTTGTGGTTGTCTTAGTTATGGTGCAACAAATGATCCAAATTTTTTCGCAACTAACACATGTCATTCCAAATCGAGCCCATACACTTTCCCCTTTTTTGATCCACCTACTGCTTTGTAAAATGAATTTGTATCATTTTCTTCAATTATTTTCCTTATCCTTTGTTTTTTGTTCACCTTCACTACCTTTTTCACCATTAGCTTCACTATTAAAGGGCTCTCACAATTCTTCTACAACCAATTAAGTATACCTTTCCTATCAAACAAATGACAAATGACAAGTTAAAATATGATTAAAATTACAAACTTAACATTACCACAATCATTTAATTTATGTCATATTTATTCATTTTTCTTAATGTATTATTTTATGAATAAGATTTGCAAATTTATATCTTGATGACATACATGCATACAAATATGATAAATAGTATGAAAGCTTATGTATACAAATAGTATTTTCCTAACAATTTTTTAATATCATATTTAAGATTTTTTTCCCTTATACATACATTCTAGTTCAACTTTTACTATTTTTAAAATGTAGGAATTTACTTCACTGGATATAGCCAAAAAAAGAAGCAAATGAGTGGACTTAATTTAAGGAAAGAGAAATACATGTGAGAGAAGCGAAGTGTCAAAATAGACATATAATATCTTACTCTGTTCCCAATCACATCAAAAACACTTTCACCATCACTATAACTTCAGTAGCAACAACAAGACATAGAACTCTGATAATTTCTTAATATTACAACTTATAATTTATACTCAACAAAAAAATATCAACTTTAATTATGATGATAAAGATAATAGAACTCTTGAGCTTTTCTCACTTAGAAGGGAAAATCAAGATGGATTTTGTCACACAAAAAGGAATAATTCTAAGTTATGCAAAATCTCTACTTCTATCAATAATGAAATCAATTACCAAAGCTTTTACATTGAATAGTTCCAAGAATTGCAATATATAAGTAAAAATCATTATATTTTAGGAAGCAATGGCAATCTTATAGTCATTGTCCATAATTGAATATATGAAACAATTAAAATTAAATTAATTTTATATACCTTAAAATAATAAGAGTAATTCTATAAAAAAAATAATACTATACTATATGTACCATACTACATAATTACATAGGTGAAATCAAAACATATAATCAAAAATAGAATGGGAACATTATTGTTAAATGAAAAAATAATAATAAATTCAGGCTAGTGCTGATAATGTTTAGTGCTTTCTCTTATGATGAAGATTGGTGTATTTTTACTTGATTTTAGCCTTAGTTTGAAAACATTAAACACACTAAAAAAGACTTTTACTAAATTTATTTATTTCAACATTGAATATAGATAATCAAACTCACCCAAGGACTAATATAAGCTAAGATTAGCTGTTAATATGCATAAAATTAACCTCAACTTCAATCAAAATAACCCTAAGTCATAACATCTTATTTGTCACATTTTTCATCCCTAAAACATCATAAATCTCTCATATATTAAAATAATTTTATTACCTTTATTTAGTCCCAAACCAAATTCCTACATTCTCTAATCTTTTTGTATTACTTTCTCATTACATTAGGTTTATTTATGTGAAAGCATTTAAATTCTATCAAATACTCAGTAAATACAAAGAAAACTCAACAACGAATAACATATATATATATCTATATAATTGGGAATCAGTATAACTAAAATTATTAGTCAAAAAAGTTCATATTATATCATACCTTTTTATCTAATAAAAAGGTAATGTTATAAAAAAATAAAGTAGTTACCCATATCTTTTGAAACTTCTTGCAAACAAATTGTTCATTACTCTAATGAGTCTTTAGAAACATCAATTTAATCCAAATTAGCATCTCCTATAATAAATTATAACAAAAATCAATTTAAAATCCATGAATTCCATATGACATTTCTACTATCGTCATAGTCATCTTTTATAGTATTATTTAAATCAAGCCCTGCCTTATCACCTTTTGAATCATCATCTTTACATGAGGACATAAAGTCTTGTTCATCATAATTAGGTTCCCCTTCTGCATCCTCATTGTTAGCCTTAAAGCTTCATGTGATGAGTTTTGATTATGACAAATAAATGTTACAATAGCATTATATATCTTGTACTAAAGTGATCTGTATTATATTAACTTTAATAGATATACTATGCTATGGTTGATGCATATGCTTGATTATATGCTAAAAGATCTATACTTTATACAAGCATTATTAAGCATATAATTAATCAAGATATATGATATGATGATTATGTATATTTTTGTGCTAATTTATTTAATATATAATAATGCATTAATATCTTGATATATTAGATTGGATTAACTATATTATTTGCAAGGTTTATGAATTTGTACATAGGAAAGTCTAAAAGGAAGAAGAGTGAGCATTGAAGCAAAGAAATAGAAGATCATATCATGCTCAACTCAAGAATAAGAAAGAAAGACAAGAAAGGAGATGTGATCCAAGTATTGAAGATTGAGAAGATCAAAAGCTTGAAAGCATCAAGAAAAGTCAAGGAACTTCATTGGTATAGTTTTTCATCTTAAGGCTTAGTTTTTCTTGTAAAATAGAATATTTCATGATATAGAACTTAAACATATTTTTCATAATCTTAGCTTGATCAAAATATTTCAAAAGATAGCCCACAATCACATTTTAACAAGATAACTTATGGGGACATTTTAAAAACAAATGAGATATGAGTTTTTGATATTTTTAATTTTATCCTTTAGTCATTCTCTCAATCATATCTCATAAAATACTATGATTTTATTGTTAAAATTTTTCCATATGAAAATAGACTTAAATATCTTTTCATGGACATATCATTTACTTAAAATGATCAATATATGAAAGATTTATGATCTCTTCAAATTGAGTCTAAAAATTAACTTTCTGCATGATAGTCATTTCTGACGTGTGCTCATTATTTTGATCATATTTTGAAAAATACAAATGATATGAGTATGAAATTATTTTTATGTGAAAATAGACTCAAAGGTATTTTCATGAACTGGTCATTTTCTTAAAATGACTAAGATATGAAATAGTTATGAATTTTACAAATTGAGTTTTAAAATCATATTTTCATTGATTCACTATTTCTAACCTTTGCTTATTGTTTTGAACATATATTAAAAATTACATCATATATGAGCATTAAACTAGTTTCATTTGAAAGTAGACTCAATTATCTTTCTAATGATTAGTCATTTGCTTAAAATGAACTTAAAATGAAGAAGTTATAACCTTTTAAAGTTAAGTCTGCATTTCTGTCTAGGTGAATCGATTCAGCAATCGATTCCAGACATCCAAAAAGCACTCTAGACGTCCTGAATTGATTCACCACTCAATTCCAATTGTTCTGGTGCATGAATAATGGCTAGTTTTCACTCTTAACAATCTCAAACGGCTATAATACTCCATGAGCTTCATATATAAACTAAGAAACACGAAATACAATGTAAAAAGAGCCTGAATATCAATTATAAATATTATTTTACATCCTTCTTCATCCAAATCATGATTTAAACTTTAATTTATGAAATTCTTCTATTACAAAGCTTCATTTGTTTCATCTACTCTATAAAAGAGTTTGTTTAAGTTATTATTCATCTTTTTATCATTTCTAAATTGTAAAGGGTGAGGTATCCCTTGAAAATTCTTTAAAAGGGTGAGGTATTCTTTAGAAAAACTTAAAGAGGGTGAGGTATCCCTTGTAAGAGAGTTTTTACTCAAGAAAGAATAAGGATTGTAAGGCTTCTTCAAGTGCCATTGAAACTTGAAAGGATAGTGGATTGACACAAGCTTGGAGAGTGGATATACACCTTGATGAGGATATCCAAGGGAGGAACCACTATAAATCCTTCTGTTTGATCTCTCTACCCTTACTTTTTATTTTTCTACAACATTGCTTTGTTTTTTCTAGTTTATGCTCTGTTTTGTTGCTGTTGTTAATTGATATATTGTGCTCCAATATTAATCTTGTTGCTTGGATAATTAAATGACTAAAAGAGACACTTATCTATGCATTAGCTTCTTGATTATCTATCTATGCATAGTTGATGATCACTTACTCTATGTTTGTTTATGTTACATATTATGATCCAATACTTATGATAATGTATATATGACTAAATGTGCAAAAAAGGTATATATCTATGCATTGAATGAGTTGAATGAGTTGCTTTGCACAAGTGAATGAGTTGAATGAGTTGCTTTGCACAAGTGAATTAATTGCTTTGCAAAAAAGGATGATCACTTACTCATCCTTAGTTGAATGAGTTGCTTTGCACAAGTGAATTAAAATTGTTATATTTTGAGTGCAAACACATTCATAAAACTCTCTTGGAATTGATTAAATCAAGATTATTCTCATGGCTTCTAAAAATCAAAGGGTTTCCAAAAAGAGTTTGAAAAATAAGAAAAATTTTAAAGACATCCAATTCACCCCCTCTTGGGTATAGATTGCCAAGGCTAACACTCATGGATAAAAATAACCTTATTTAGATTTATCTCTTGGCCTTTATTAATATTGTGTGCCAAGTTATCATGATCATCATCTATGTTTATGGTAGATATGTAGATGTGCAAGCCACCTTTTCCTTCTAGTAAGCTATGTTCAAGGTAACAATGGTGCTTTAGCTTTAAATTTACATACAACCTTCTAATTTGATCTTCCATTTTTTTAAACTTTGGTTTTTTTTTTTCTACAGTATTTTGCATAATACATCTATTAAAATTATTGCGCTAAAAGGAAGGGCTTGTACTTTGAAAACCATTTTCCTATTATAGGCCTTAGTTATGCCATATTAATTATGAACCTTATATCCTTACACTTAATTAAGGATCAAACCACTCACATTTAAACAAGACAACCCTTGTGGATTTTGTACTTAGATTATGGCACTTGAACTTAATAATTTCTTAGAAAATACTATGGTAATTACTCTCAGGATCATTGTAGTTGTTATTGTTTATGCAAACACCACTATTCATTACAACCTTATCCAGACTATGTGCAACTGTATGAAACCTGTATCCATTGACATAGTATTAGGGTCATGTGTGAACTTCACGATATAGACCAAGCATCACATATTTTAAATGAGTATTTACAGCATTGTTTATTGGATCACGAACTTGTATAAGAGGCATAAATTATCTACCTAGTTAATTTATAGGAATTCAACAAATATTTTAGAAATATTCACAATACATTAGCCTCTATTACATATTCGAGGATTTGGGTAGAATTTAAAGATAGCTCACCAATTTGTGTAATATACTTTGAAGAGTTATTAGTCCACTCCAACCATCCAATCTATTTCTTGATATTAAAGAATAAATAGGATAATTGAAGTAAATTAGCAGTATTTGAAAATGTGTTACAAGAATGGATAACCCATTCTATTCTTCCACCTAAATCTTGGAATTAAATAATAGAAGTAAAGATATCATAAAGATGTCTCAAATAAAGATTAGAAAGGAAATTTATAGGCAATATGTAAAATCTTAAACATTAGTAATTGTATCAAAATTAACATCCTAATCATGCTCCTTTTTGATAAAGTTTGCCATTAGACTTTGGTTATGAACAAAACTAATGTGTAAACTTTTTACAATAAGTCTCTTTGAAATACCTTTAGATGTTGAATATTTATAGAATCAATGTCTTACATTTCTACATTTATTATGAAAGTACAATCAAATGAAAAAAAGGACAAATAATTCTACAAATTTATTAGAATTGTGGAACACCTTTAAATGTTGATTATTCTTATAAGTAATTTATTATAAAAGTTCAATTAGATAAATAAATAAATAATTTTATAAATTTTTTTGACATTTTATTTCTTTCTAACTCCTTACTTCCATATGTTTTCTATAAAACAACATATACAAAAATTATACTAGATTATCAATACACATTTGTAGCATAATCACCCTAAACCTCAAATTAAAATCTTTATTGCAAATTTTTTCATGTTAAAGAAAATTAATATATTTTTAATCCACAAGATTTTGAAAATGTTAGCCATCCATTCCTTGTTCTAAAGTACTAGGCAGAATACTATGATAACATATTCATCTATAATACACATTTAGAAATATTTCAAATCTTATAAAAGCAACCTATCAAACCCTAGCTATCTTTTACTGTCAAATTTATAGATGTGATAAGATGCGCCCATAAGATTCAAAGCATTTTCAAATGTGCAATAATAATAGATATGTGTTGTCCTAATATTTAGAATGAGATGGAAATTTATAGATAGTATGAAAAATAATAGATTCACTTTAAATCGATGTCCTATATATTACCCTTTTCAAAGTAAGTAGTAGTTGCCATACCTCAAGACATTGGTGTCTTCAAAAACTAATGTGTAAACATTTGACATCTCCTAGCAAGATGTTTCAAATTCCATTTGGACAATAACAATCTAGGAGATTAACATCTTAAGTTTTTGCTGTTTAACTATAGATATTGATAAGTTTTAAAAATGACATTGTAAATTTTTCACTAATTTGAAAATTATTATTGTATCTAAATAGACATTAGTTATAATTAATAAGTTTGATGTTGAATTTTTATATAATTTTAAAAATATCACCACCTCAAATAGACGATGGTAATAATGAAAACCAATGTTTATTTGCTAATATTTACCAATAATTTTATAATAGTGATGTAAGGCTAGTGAAAAGTCGTTAGGAAGTGATTTTCTTTGTTCCCACATGCCCAGAGTTGGAACATGACATGTTGTAAAAGTTTTGAAATCTAATATGTTTTATTTATTTTGCAAGTAAACATCTAAGTTTGTAAATAAGAAATATGTATATTACTTTCTACTAAGCAAATGTATACAAAATCAACTGATTTTTAACCCAGAGTATATATATTCCTTTAGGTTCGAAAATGAACTAAAAATAAAGAGTAAATGAAAATTAAACAACCTAGTGTCATGCTTGTGCCAAGCATGGAAGGTGAAAAAACATCATTAAAACCCAATAAGTTATGAATATATATATATATATATATATATATATATATATATATATATATATATATATATATATATATATATATATATATCACTAAATCAATAAAAAAATATATTTAGTCAATAAAGATAATAGGGATAAATCAACAAAATTATCCTTTAACACTAGCATATTAACATTGGTTAAAGTAAAAATCCTCGTATATAATACCATAGTAGTATTTTTGTAAATACAAGTAATGTTTAATATTAACTTTAGTTAAAAAAATCAATATGATAAGTTAGAATAATGATAATTTTGAAAATATGAGTAATTAACCACATCAATTGACTTAAAGGATCAATGGCAAAAGTTAAACATCAATAAGTTAATATGTTAATTTATTATAACCGTTGTTCAAATGACATTCAAATCATTTCACTTAAAGATATAAAATGCTTCCATTGTAGTTTTTCTTTAATAACCAATATCTATTATTTTTTATATTGTCTATAAATTTCTCCTTCAATCCATTTTTTATTTAGGTGGCATAAAAAGACAACACACTATCCTTGTTGTATAATTAGAAATACTTCAAATCTTATAATCATAATTTTTCTATCAAATCATAATTATCTTTTGTTAGGATGAGATGCTCATGATTATAAAATAAGTGGTTTGATAGAAAACTCATGAGTAAAAGATTTGAATCATTTCTAACTATTCAACATTAGTCATGTGTGTTGTCCTCATATTCTACACGGTACTATAGGGAATGGATAACTACGATTTGTAAAAAGTTCTTATGTAATGATTATATTGTAAACTATATTAATTTTAATTTGGGGTTATATAATGATTATGTTATAAATTGAATTGATGATATAGTATGATTTTTTATGTAGGTCATTATTGAAAAATGTCTGGAGGCAAAAGTTGTATTTAAAAAAATCAAGGTAAACAACATCTATTTTTATTAAAAATTAACATGGTTTGGAAAAATTATATGAATAAGAAAAATCAAAAAGCAAATATCACATCAATTCTTTTTTCAATATAATTAACATCAAAAGATATGTAATGGTCTTTTAACATGTATTAAATATAGAGCATATTTAATAATAACATGTATAAAAAAATTGCTAAAAATTATACTATTTTAAGATATATCAATAGCTAAGTTATATGAAGTAAAACATATGTAATATGTTAATTTCAATTAATGATTGACATCTAAATTTTATTCCTAACCTTCATTTGTAAACATCTAGGAAATGTCTTATCAATGATGGAAAAACTGATGAGAAATTATAATAAAAAGAATTAGTGTGTCTATTCTTGTATTGGAAAGTTTGAGTTTATGGAAAGAATGGTTATGTTATTTCTTTTCACTATAACTTTCATTAGTTTGCAATCATCACACCTTCTAAAGATATCTCTATTATTCATTATAAATTATAACATTTGGATTCTACTTTTAAGAAGCATATTTAGAAATTTAGAAAAATGCAAAAATGAAAAAAATTAATGAGAAATTGCTATGAGAAAAAGTAAAATAACTATTTTTGCATTAAAAGGCTTAGGTTTATTGCAACAATTATTTTTTTTCTTCTCACTATAATTATCAATAGTTTTCATATCTACCCTCAAACTTAAAAGTTTTCAAATAATAGAAATGACTTACAAGAATATGATATTTACTTTTCCTTTCATATGAAGTCTTTTATTCATTATAAATTATAATTTTTTGTTGTATATATATTGATATACTAAAATGAGAATAAATAAAATGGCAATGTAATAAAACATCAATTTCTTATTTATTTTATTTACATTTGATCAATTTATTGCTGTTTATATTTATTTAATTATATAAAAAAATGTCATAATACCAAAAATAATTTTAATACTAATGATTTCACTTAGAATAAGTTAAATTAAAAATAAAATTTTTGTAAGATTTATGCTAAAATTGTTAGTTAAAAGATTATGAAAAAAGTTAACCATATCAATTATTTATTAAAAAATGACGTTATTATGCTTAAATTAAAAAAGATAGATGAAAATTATTAGAAAAAAGAAGCATAGTTACAATATCAATTTTTAGATTAAATTGACATATAAAGGTAGCAATGACTAGTTATTGCGTAATAAATAGTAAATGTTTAACAAAAATGGCATTGATGAGATTCACAAAATGCAAAAGTTGATAAAAAGTTACTTATTAAAAAATATTTGACAAAACCACGTCAATTCTTTATTAAATAATTGGCCTGGTTTTTAGTTACCGCATTAATTTTTACCTAACGAATGTTTAAATGTATTCAAATGGTCAATTAATGTGTAGTATATTATAAATATTTACCAATGATGACATTTATGGGACTTTGAGAACTATTAAAACTTAAAATGGTATATAAACAAGTAACTTATATATTCTTCATATTATATATAAATTTCACTTTTACCCTCTATTTGAAACATTTCTAAGTTAGAGGGAGTGGATCATGACATTCAATGTTTAACAGAGCTATTAGATGCTAATAGAATCAATTAAAGTTCCTTCTAAGGACTTATATCCACACTTTGGCCATAAACATAGAATTCTATAAGACATTTGGAAGGACTTTGGATGAGAATTCGTTCAAGTGCTTTGTAGAATACTTATATTCACCATTGAATTGTAGGTATAGGTCCTTAGAAGGAACTTTTAGAGACTCTATAACCTTCACAATTGCCATGCATAATGTTAAAAATTGCAATCTATATATTTCATCTCAAAAGCTTTCTCTGTTTATAGATTTCATAAGCTGTTAATTTACACACTACATCTCAATCTCAAAAGTCATCTTTGTTGTTCATTTTAAATGATAGCATTTTAGGTTTCATCTCAAAAGGTGCATTTAAAGAATTAAGAAAATATCATGTCTATTCTTGCATTAGAAAATTTGTGTTCAATGTATGAATGGTGAAACTATTTTTTTTCACTATAGTTTATCATTAGTTTAGAATTATCTACAGTTTCTAACTCAAAATCCTTTAAGCAATATTATAAAGGAATTACAAGCTCTAGATACTCACTTTTTCTTTTTACTTTTATTTAAAGTCTTTTATTCATTGTAAATTATAATTTTTTTTGTTATATATTTCAATGTACTAATATAAGAATGAATAAAATGACAGAACATCATCTTTGTATTAGATAGTTAATTTCTCATTTGTTTCATTTTATGTTCAATTTGTTATTGTTTGCATTTGTTCTATTATTAAGAAAAAAGTCATAATGCAAAAAAAGCAATTTGTTCAATTTAAGTAAGTTGAATTAAAAAGCAATTTCATCATTTTGTAAAATAATGACAATACTCTTATAAGAATTATACTAAAATTATAAAATTATTACCTAAAAGATTATGAAAAAATTTTCCTAAACAAAAGATATAATAAATTGTTATGATGTTGGTTATTATTCCATAGCCAATGTCTAAAATTATAATGTCAAATTATGTCATCTTATTATAGAAATCAATTGTTTTAGTAGTTGATGTAAAATCTTAAACTGAGTACTGCATGAATTGAAAATATAAAGAATGAAGTCATGACACTATTTGCAAATTTCATTTCATAACTTCTTCAATCCTAAAATGATTCTTTCTTTAATGAGTTATACTCATTTTCTAACCTTATGATAATTCTCTTTGATTTTGTATTTATGTTAATTTTTTTATAGAACTAAAAATCTATTAGTCTATCATTAAATTTGTGAGGTTGCGCACTAATTAGAAAAGCACATAATGTAAAAGTAAATATTTGTTCCAATTTTTATGTTTATTTTTATAATTTAGTTTTTAATTTCATAATTGATCATATTTTGTTACCTTTCATTTTGCTATAACTTCTAGATGTTTGTATAGGTAAGAAACTTGAATTCTATTATCTTCCTTGGATTATCTTCTTTTATAGGTCAAATATTATACATTAATTTTTAATAAATGTTTATTACATTTATAGATATTGGACTTAAGAGTATTTTTTTAGAAATTGCTAACCTTACAATTTTAGGAATAGGTATTGAATATAAATTTTCATCATTTTTATGCTTTTGTTATAATTTTCAAAATTGTTGAAAACAACAATGATTATCATACATATTGGAATTGACATTATGGTATTTTTTTTTACTTCAGTTATAAAACTAACGTAGTTATAAAACTAACATGGAATAGTGTGATATACAACATTGCTCGTTCAACTTGTTAAACAGCTAACATTGTACCACAATTTTATAGTAGAAACAATTGTCAATAAATAATACGCATTTATTTTATGAGAGGTTAATTTAATTTTTTAATTGTAACAACAATTTATGCAAAAAAAAATCAAACAAATAAAAGTTATTGTATTAAATAAAAAATACATAAGAAAAGTAATACCAATTTTATAATTTTCATTACAATTTCAATATATAATGATTTTTGAAAAAATGCATTCCAATACATCTATTATAATAACATTATTTATTATAAAAAACTTAAAGTATTTTTTTTTCAAGTAGACAGGAATTTTTTATATTTTCATAGAAAAAGAGTTAAATATATATAGATGTCTTATATTAAGTTATAATTAATTATTTTATTAAACTTGAAAGCTTTACGATTTAAATTTTTTAACAATACTAACTTTGAAGTAACATTTAAGATGATAAAAGTTATCTAATTTAATTTTTAAATAATCATGTTTGACTCAAAATTGAATAGCGTGATCGAAGAATTGATATATTTTTTTCATAAAAAATAGTCATAATATGCTCAATAATTGTGTTATTAGGGGAAAAAAAAAAAGCCTTCAATTTGGATGCATAGAACCGATTCACAACTGCATCTTGTTTTCGATGGTAAGAGTAAAACAAGTGTTGTAGCCTATCAGTTATACCAATTCAGTTTCTTGTTAGAAAGTTGCTGAATTGAGATATTTTCATATTAACATCAATCACTGAAGTTTTATGTTAAACAATGGTGCAACATTTTTGCATATAATCCTTGAATATTCAAGTATTTACCAAGGATAATTATAAATTGCGGTTGGTTGTAATTTATTTTTTTGTGATTGCAAGTGATGCAGAAGTAAAAATACGGATTGTGGATATTACGATTGTGAAATTTCGAATTTTATTCATAATATACAATAAAAGTCATATATAACTATTAATTCATTTTATTTAATATTAATTCTTTTAATTTAACATAATATCATGTTAGATCAAATAAAATTTATTTGTAAGTAAAATTCCAAAGTTTTCAACTTTTATTTTGTAAAAAGAAAAAAAAAACACTCTTATAAATGGTTGTACTATAATTACTGCAACTGCAATAACACGTAACGTTGCGATGTTATGGCTGCAATGCACCACAATACTTATGATTTATAAAATTGTTGCAATTGCGGCATGATGCATACCATAACCGCAACATGTGTTATGATCCGTAATTTAAAGCTGTGGTCTTTATTAAGTATTTCTTCTCAAAATGTTCTTATTATAGAAATATCATCTATAGTATTTCTTCTCAAAAATTTCTTACTGAAACATGTAGATTTTCATCTTCAACAAATGGTACATTAATTCCTAAAGAAATGATTGCCTAGGCTAGAAATTCATAGATGATACGCAAGGAAACAAAGGATGCCCGGGCAACAATAATGACTATAATACCATAGACAATAAAGAATAGGAAAAACATGATGCACTTATCTATAGCCACTTGATAAAGAAAGGATAAGCCACTTTAATTCCATGGATCAACTTTGAGCAATGTAAATGAGATTCTTAGTAGGGTTTAAATTTAAATTTCTTATCTTATATTTTTCCTCATTGATATATATAGTCATCAATATCGAATGAAAGTGAAGGATTCTTTTTATTGTTGTTTTATATTATATTTCACCTCATGGAAATCTTCTAACAGAAATTGAAAAAATATACATGTAAGCTAACTCATAAAAAATACAATCATCAATCTTGAATGAAAGTGAATTCTTGTTATTGTTGTCTTACATTTCATCTTATGAATCGTTACACACCAAAATTTAAAAATTGAACAATACTGTATGTACAAAAAATGAAATTTAAAATTGGAGTTCGAATGAAAATAAAAAATTATCATTAAATATAAGATGATAAAATAAATTTATAAAATTCAATTCAACATATATAAATGATTTAAAATTCAATTTTAGATTCTATTTTTTGTATCTATAGTATTTCCCTTAAAAAATATACAGGTAAACTAACCCATAAAAATTATAGTCATCAAATTTGAATAAAAGTGAAAAATTCTTATTATTATTGTCTTACATTTTATTCACACCAATATATAGACACACACCACCCAGCTTAACCTAAGGCCATCAAACAAATCTCCCATTCTTATTCATTGCTTAACTTGAAGACATCTAACGACTTTGCATTCTTAATCATTCCATTTTTCACCATGAATTTGACAAGTCCTTCTACTTTTCTTCTTCTCATTTCTCATCATGCCGATATAGTGTCAAAACATTGATCACTATGCATTAACAGTGCAATTTCCGTTCGCATATTGCAGTTACAAACCGTGTAATAGCACTTAATCGAAACAAAAATTCAGTATTCATGATCTATGGCCACAACCCAAAGTGAAGGGCCCATATATTGCCCTGTTCAACCATTTACACAGAAGATTAATCTCAGATATATGGTAGATATCTTCGTACTTTTTGCCTAAATATTGACCTAACTTATTGGGAAGCAGCTCTAATTATCAACCATGGATACAAGAATGGTGAACCCACACACAATGTACAGGAGGCTATTCTCTCTCGAATGGCCCAATTTACTGGGAAGCCAACAAAATTATCGACTATGTTTTTTTTTTTTGCCGGGGGGGGAGTTGATGTTCCACGGGGCTCAGTGACCTGTGAGATGGTTGAAGTTCCAAACCCCATTTTTCTTCTATTTATAAGCTTGGATCACTTTATCCTCAAGTTCTGAACCCAATTAGCCAACAATATTGTAATGCGCCAACTAACATGCATTATGTAAGTTGGTGCATGCACCAATCATGCACTAATTAAAAAATATTGTTAGCTGGTGCATTCGGATAGTTTTAATGTTAAAATTAATGATTAATATAGTCAATATATATTATAAGCTTATTAAAATAAATAATTTTATGTAATTTTAATATACATTAAACTTGAAATTTTTTAATTGTGTGTGAAAATTATTTTAATAAAATTTTAAATCTAGAACTAGTATAATAATAAGTACTTAAAGTAATCGATAAAATAACCATACGAATGATATATTAATTAAAGTAATTTTTTGGTGATGGTTAATTAAAGTAATGTATCAATTAAACTAATTAATCACTAACATTACAATATAACAAATAAGGAATTGAGGAAGGTTTTTTTTTTAAAAAAAGAAAGAAAGAAATAAGGCTTTCCAAATTTTAAAACGAAATAAAAATAAATTAAATTAAAAGAAATGACATTTCTTTTGTTAATAAAATACTAATACTCATTTTATTTACATTTCAAATAGTGAAAAAAAATTTTACGCCAAGTCTCACGGTCTTGATTTATTTTGTACTATTTTAATATAAATTTAAATTTAATTTATTATCAGTAATTTTATACTATTATCTAATTATGTATTATCATGTCAATAAAAACATGTTAGATCTTCTTTACTTCCATTAAAAAATCTTAACTATTACTACATTTTTATTGACCTATCTTTATCTTTTTCACTAATAATACAGCCAATTAGTCAAATTTAAACTCTTTTAATATTAGTTATATATAAAATTAATACTAATAATCAATATTTATAATTCCATCAATTAAATTTTTAATATAAAAATTTTGGTAATTTTGCTTTTGCCTATAATTTACAATTTTTGTATCAAAATTTCGAGAGTCAATTACGATGATAATAATATCAAGACAAGTTTCTAGATGAATTAAAAAAGAAGTGAGGGGAATTTGATGACCCTATTAATTAGCCATAACTAATAATATCTGTCTCCGGTCTGAATGCGCCAGTCCCATGCACTAACTAATAATCCAGAGGATCAAGTTGGTGCATTCTGCCAGTGAACAAATATTACACACAATATTATAAGTTTATTAAAAGAAATAATTTTATTTAATTTAAAGAAAATTAAGATCATAAATTTTAAAAATAAAATTATGTGAAAAATTATAATTATAATCTCTACAAGTAATTACAATAAATAAATAATATATTTATTAAAGTAATTAGTGATTAACGTTAGAACACAATAAATTAGGAATCGAAAAAGGTAAAAAAAGAAGAAGAAGAAGTAGTAAGGTTTTTCAAAATTTTAAAGGAAGTAATAAATAAGTTAAATAAAGAGGAATTAAAATTTTTCTTTAAGTAGGAATATGTTTGTACTCATTTTATCTACAAATAACGAATTTTTTGAATTAATTCTTATTGTTTTTATTTCAACTATATAAAAAGTGATGTGTATTCATTTATTTTGTATAATTGTAATATAAACAGATACTCTAATCTCTCCTAGTTTTAATAAAATTATGTCAATCTATCCTCTATCTTCAAAACCTACTTAAACGTTTTTGAAACTTAAAATAATGTTATATTTAAACCTAAATTCAAATTTCATTTCAATAAAATAATGAAAAAAAGGATAATTATAGATTCAAATCAAATAATACTCCCTTCATTTTTTTAATTCTCTATCATAGTTAATCGATTTCACAAATATTAAAAAAATTGTTTACTTTATTTATTTTTAGTTAACTTTTCAATATTACTTCTTATGTATAAAGTTCAAAATAATTGATAATAGATAGAGAAATATAACAAAATAAATGTAAGTATGTTACAAGTGTAGAATAATGAAACATTTATTAGTAAAAAAGGATAAAATTAAAAAATATCTAATATTTTATTAAAATTATAAAGTAATAAATAAAAAAATAAAATTTCTTTAAAGTGTGATAAATAATACAAAATGGAAGGAATATATGATATTCTAAATATTTTATCATCAAATATTTTTTGTTAAGCTCAAATGGCTAAAAACCTTAACATTTACATTATAATATGACATTTTCACCAGTGATATTTTAATTGATTGAAGTCAATTGAAATAAATTTTTTAATGCAGAATAGAATATCTCATATTAGTATATTTAAGTTGTAAAATCATTGTTTCTTCAACCATTTCTTAATAAAAATTCAAATTTAGGTTTTAATTGTAATATTTTTTATGTTTTTAATAAAGTTTAAATAGATTTTAAAACTAGAAAGGAGGTTTATATAAATTTATTAAAAATTATAAGAAATCAATGTATTTTTTTCTATTAATATTAACCCTATCTAAAACCAATACTAATAATAAAAATTTATAATCCCTCCAATTAAATTTTTAATATAAATCCTTTGGTAACTCAGCTTTTCACAATAATTCATAATTTTTAATAAAATTAAAAATTATTTATTATAATAATAAAATATAAATATATTATATAATTGTAATAATCTATTTTAATTAATTAATAATAAAATTAATATTTAAAATGAACTGTAAAATTCGTCCGTAACTGCTTGGTAAATGTGAATCTAGGCAGTAACTTATCCCTGCAATCCTTATGGGTTCCCAAGACCCACGCTTCGCTTGCCTTCGGGCCCTTCACTTGGCCATTTTTAGCGACTCCTAACTCGTCATCATTAAGACTTCACCAATTTTTGGCTTATTCCAGGAGAATAAACTAAAATTATTTTCACGATGAAAAGGATGTTTGAATCAATTTGTACAAAATGTTAATTAATTAATTTATTTGGACAAGTCAAAAGTGAGTTATTTACATTCAATTTGAGAAATTATTAAAAACAACTTATTGTGACACATTTTTAAGAATTATATGTTATATTTATGTGAAAATTAAAATATCATATTTATTTCATAAAAATTGGTGTGAAACATACATTTTATATTTTTTCAATAATAAAAACAATAATCTGCTTAACACATAAAATTTCAGGTTTAACCTTCAGATATGACAAAAAATAAATGTTTAAAATAATATCGGATGACACTACACTACCAAACACTAACAAACGTACATTTTATATTTATTTATAGAGAAATGTACGAAAAGATGATGCTCACTCTTTTTATATATATCAAACTTTATGGTAAACTAATTTAATTCTTGACATGAAGGAAAATAGATGAAATAAAAAAAATTTAATTTTAATTTTTTTTTGTTTAGATGAAGAGAGAAGGAAAAGAAGAAAAAATATATACTGAATAGCGTGTGGTTAATATTTTTCCACACATCAACATTTTTTTAAAAAAATTTCTTCACAATTTTTTCAGCTAAATTTTTAAAATTTTCTTTCATTTTCTTCTATTTTGCTTTCTATCAATCATTAGCTAAGAGAGACATCACAAGTCCTGATTAAGGGACTTGTAGATCTCAGCAAAGCAATCAAATTCAAGATTCGGAATTCTAGCGAACTAAGTTCCATCGGCTTTAAATTCTACTACGGATTGTAATTATGATAATCCCTCTCTATTTTCTTCATTCCTAAGTACTAAAACTCACCTCAACTTATTCTATTCACTCACATAACCATTACTTCTTCTCTGCCAAACCTTAGAGTTCCGAGTACTTATATTATACTCAAAATTTATAAATAAAAAAAAAAAAACTTTGCTTGCCAATTTTCAGCATGAAACAATAAAATTAAAGCAGCAATATTAAGTCGTACATATAGAAGCTCATAGCATCCATTTCCATAGAAATAACCAATGAAATAACTCATGGTTGTTAAGCGTGCATGTTGGTCCCCTACCATCATGCAAAAGATTGTAGTCACATGCATCAGCCTAAATGCATCCTGTTGGTTTAGTTGGAGTCCAAATCCTGAAATGTCAATGTCCTCAAGGATTATCTAGCTCTTCCTGTGGAGTTATGACTAATAATTTCTGGATTCTGCAAACTTATCTGCTTTGTTTTTCATGAACAGAGGAGGGGCTGGCAAAACTAAAAATTAGTCCAACAAGATTGTGGAAATCAATGAGGGAGAGAGAGATATTCTATGCAGGGCAGTGTTATAGGGTTCGATTGGATAGATTGAAAATAGAAAAGAATGAAAATTTAGTGGAGTAAAAAGTGGAAGGAATGAAAATTCGAAGAATAATATTTTGACCTGTGGTGTTTGGATGAAGAGAAAAAGAAAAGGAATGAAAATATTGAAAATAATTACTTTTTTGTTTGATTTGATAGAAAGATGAGAGGGAAAAAAATTTATAGGCTGAAATTACAAAAAAAAAAAGACAAATATTAAATAGATGAAAAATAAATATGGGGGAGGGGGCATTTTTGGAAAGTTTGGTGTTTATGGCCCGTGCACTCCAAATTTCATCCCAACTTTGGGATGAAAATTTTTTAGCAGGCCCCATGCTTGTTTTCATGCTGTTTTTCACTCTTTTCCTTTTACTTTTCATGCAAACAGCTGCAAGTATATTCAATTCAATTTCCACTCCATTCCTCCCTTTTTTCAATCGAACCAAACACAGCCTAAGAGAAAATTTTTCTGAGAGTAAGGATGTGCAAGATTTGTGTTTGTTGATGTGCCAACTGGCTCTATGAGGCTGATATTTATAGGAAGAAATAGTCGTCAGAATATGAACGTTCAATAAGTACATTGGAATATACACATCTAGAAAATTAATTCAGATAATGTTCAATTTTGTAAAATAATAAAATTAGAAATTGAAATTTCACACAAGCAAACTTGGACCAGATTTTACTTGTTATTTACATATAGGAGGCAAATTCAAATTTTAATTGATTTAATTTATGCACGCAAGCTTGCCACTCATATATAATCTCATTTTAGTGGAGTTCAATAAAGACATGAATCCTCTTGCTTTCTGGTAGTACCGTGTTTAATTTTGGGCATGGTCAAATGTTAATAACCTCTGTCGGTGAAAATACAAGATGGGGTAAGATGATATGCTCATTAGGCCATGAATCTCACAAATGGATATATCTAGACAAGAGGCTCAAATTGCTAACCAAACTCATGGATATTACTGGATTAATAATTGTGATGTCTGCATTGCTTGTTCTAATCTCTAGGTATTTTGTGAGGCTTATCAAGGAAACTAACGTTAAAACAATGTATATAATTGGCAAAAATAACACTTAAAGGATGTATAGGAACAACTGGCTGGTAATATGGTCACCACAGTGGCTGTTGCATCATCAACATTCCCAGAGGGATTGCCTTTGACTGTCGTTATAACAGTTGCATATACTATAAAGAGAACGAAAGGAAATTAAGGCTCTGTTTCTTTTATTAAAAAGTATTTTTTATAAAATATAATTATAAAATATTAAAATAAAAGAAAGTATTTTATTTATTTAATGTTAAATAAAAAAATTTAAAGAAAATAACTTCTTGTATTTCAAAAAAAATTATTTTCCTCCACTTTTAAAATTTTAAATATCAATTTTTTCAATCATTAATATAAATGATATGTCACTTCTCATTAAAAATGAAGCTTAAAATCTGCTGTGATGGTTCTCAGCTTGTGACCCACTTGTCTCAGTCTCTACCATATGTATTGACGTTACCACTACACTGACAGAAAATCATATGAAAGTATGCATATATTTGGGTGAATATGTGATCGAAGTAAATTCAGTTGACTGAAACTATATACCAATTTACATTAACGCCATCTACATGATATGTTCAGGTTATATCAGATTAAGAATTCCCAGCTATTTAGATTGTCGAACTTTCTTAGACGTCCGCATGCAGCAAGCACCATTTCATGCCAAGACAGACAAAGCTGTGGATTTTGAACACCAATTTGTCGAGCTCCCTCCAAACTCCGCTGACTGCACGACTACACAACTACCCAATTGATAATTTATTCACTCTGGCTTCTTCAAGTTCAAGCAATTATCTGATGCTTGCCTAAACAACTCCTGCACCTGATTCAATTCCTTCTCTGACATCAGGGAGGAACAAGAATGTTAGTTACACAGTCAC
This sequence comes from Sindora glabra, assembly GCA_020226215.1. NCBI lineage: Eukaryota > Viridiplantae > Streptophyta > Magnoliopsida > Fabales > Fabaceae > Sindora > Sindora glabra. Next base: position 36,130,181 of record CM035231.1, read on the forward strand.
ATCCCAACATGAATCGACGCAGAACTAAGAGCAGACAATAATAAGTGCTGCCTAACATCTAGCTAGCACAAAACTGATTTAACATCTTATATTTTTGCAATTTCAGTATCAATTCGAATTTGTGAAACACAAGTACCGAGCATTCTATTACTTCAAGGATCCTACTTCAGATGAGAATCACATGCAAGGCCAACCACAAATTCATGCAGTGAATTTTTGTAACAATCACTCTAAGCTAGAAGGCCCTTCATGCTTGAAGAAACAATTTTCTGTTCATTTTCCTCATCAACTCTGTTTTTTGTGTTTCTTTTCTACTCTAAAAGACGTGCTAGGTGTACAAGAAAAATATGCTCCGACCAATTTTCAACAAATGTCTCTTACAAAACGCCTCTGGAAATCTTAACTTTGCTATCAAACATGAATTTGCACTTCCATACGTTATAGAGGATTAGAAACTAAGGCAACAGTACAGAAAACATTAAAATCTGAATACAGACCTGCAGCCTCCAATTGCCTCTGGAGTTCTTGACCAATTGCATCGTTTTCAGCCTGGAAGTTTAAGTCCAGGACCAGTGTTAAAAACATCAATTTTGTTTGGCCCAAATTCACTGAGAATTTGTTAAGATTACAAATTAATGAAGTAGAAGGCCCAAGAATCTATTACTTTAAGGATATTTCCTGGACTACAAATCTTACATAACTAGTTTCCCCACCAAGTTATTCTTCATAAACTGGACTAAATGCAGAATTACATACAAAGAACAACCAGTTAGCCCCACACCTGTAATTCTGCAATCCTTTTAAGCTGTGCCTCTTCACCTCCTTCAGATATTGGAAGAGCTGCAACCAGTGTATCGAACTGTACATGAAACAAGTGAAACATTTTAAGGTAGCACTCAAGACTCAAGAATGTTATTTGTAAATATGTCTAGTGTTATATGAAAGAAAACAGGGAAAGGAAGAAGAGAAAGTTTTATAAAGCTGAAGTTTGATTCCTGGCAAACATCTCAGGTACATTGTATCCCAATAACCTGACAACTATTGTATCAATAATCAAGTTTCTAAACTAGCACTAAATAAGCCCTTCTAGTTCTGGTCAGGAAACCAGTTAACTAGATTCCCCACATTCTCATCTAAGTATTCTGAAAGGACCATCAGATTCATCTTCTTCATGTAACAAAAATATCATTTTTTCCCTACAAGAAAAGACGCCATCCCATACATCCAGGTCATCCTTGATATATGGTGCATATCTACTTCCTAAAATGCATATGACACCTCCTGTTTTCCAATTAAAAGACCAACCCTCCAATGTTCCAGAAGACTAGGACTCTTTTTATTTTAATGGAAAACATCTTTCATAAGAATAATTCAATTTGCTTATATTTTATAATTATAAAATATTACAATAACAGAAAATGTTCAATATTAAAAGTGGGGAATGTAGTGGGAAACAAATTCTTCTATTTCATAGAAGTTCTTTTCCCCCATTGCCATGCCACCATGGATTATATTTTTAATCAGAAAGTATATAAGTGACATAACACTCCTTTACTTTATATAAATGAATGAGATTTTCATATATAAATATATCTTCCAACAAAACAAACGGAGTCTAAATAACATTCTGTTTCCCTCTGTGTTAATGCATGACAAACAACTAAATACTTTATGCCATCCTTCTTTTCCTTTGCTAAAAAATACCTGCTTGGCAGCCTTTACCAATGCAGCACTCATAAGTTTTGGCTCTTCTGCAAAATTTCCTGTATTCTCTGTGGGATGTGCAGGTGGTTCAGGGTATTCTGGATTGATCCGATTGGGAGGAGCATCTCTTTGCAATGTGCCTATGGTATTGAAAGCAAGATGTGCAATCAAATTTACTTGTTCTTGTAACTGAGAGATTATATCCATTGTGCCTACCACTTCCAATAGAAAATTTTGAACCTAATAAAATTCAACTGCAGAAAAGCATACATGGGTCAGTGAGCATCTACAAAGGCATCGTTAAACATGCATGATCAAAAGCTAGCTGACTGATAAGTGCATGCATGCATTCTTTTGGCACTATTTATGAAAGTAAGATATACATAATGCAGGGAAAATTAAAGGAAGCGTGGGTTGACCCAAAGAAGGAGAGAAATATTCCAGATTTGTACCAGTGAAGGCCAAGAAATAAAAAGAAAAAGAAAAAGAAAAACAGTTCTGTCTCCAAGAGGATGAATTTCATGAAATTTAGAAACTAATCCTGATGTAACTCTGAAAACTGTTTCTTTTCTTGGAGGAAAATAATTAGCTTTGATAGGGAAATGTTATATTGGAGAACTAAGACTCCTAATAGAATAGGAAAACATATAATTATGAAACTCAGCTTAAATAGGACAACATAAATTTAGGAAACTCCCAAACTACAATTTTGTCTGGTGTCAGAACTAAAATCCATGACTAGAAACTGTCCCTCAAAATAAGAGGAAATGCTATAGCTAGTTTTTTGTTGTGGTAAGAAAGGGTATCTTATTTATCTTCTGCATCAAACAAAATCTCTGATGTTCTAGGATTTTGATCATATTCTTGTACTCTTTTAATTTTCTCCTTCAAATATATCTCTTTAGAAAACAGATGATTTTTGTCACCCATTAGGGAACTTATGCATGTCACCTCTAATCTCAACTAAATTTAAGCATCTTGGTGAACCTCTGCATCTTCGTAAGTTTTCTCACCCTTTTCATATCTCCCCACTGATCACTGCAGACATGCAAATCAACAGGAGCACATTGTTTCCCCTTGAGCTGGGTTCTAATTGTCTCAAGTGTTTGGGTGCAATTTCCCCTATTTCCTAGTTGCCATGAAGTCTTGCAGCTCCAAGTAAAGACCTCTACAAAATTGCATTTGACTCTATGCTTGATACAACACTCCCATTGCTCACTTACTCTAGAAGGCAGAAACGTGCTGCTGAGTTGGAAAGTTTTGACCAAGTCAGCAACAACCACCCACTCCACCCATTGTTTGCAGAATAGGCTAAAAGTAAGGTGTTGGTAGTTTTCAACTATGAGAAAGTGCAGCCATAATAATAGGAGTTGTGTTTCTTATGGGTGAACATGCAGCCAAGGAATTAGGATCTATTATGTTATTTTATTTTGTTTTGTTAAGTTACTATAAATACCCCCACGTAGGTTTAGTGTGGGCATCTGAAATTACTTTGTTTTGTATTCCTTGTTGGGAGTTAGTCCACTCCATACGGACATATTGGTTGGGAATGATAATTGTTTAGATTCTGCACTTGTTGTTTCCAACTTTTTCTACTCTTTCTTTGTCTTTTCTGTAACTCTGTTTCTGGTGCCTAACAATTTGGTATCAAAGGAGGTTGATCACTATGGTGCAAACACATTCCATTGCGTCAACCAATGATCAAGAAATTAACCAAAACTCTGAACAGATCCTCCAACAATTATCAACGATCACATCCAAACTGCAAACCATTGATATTTTGGCAGCAGATGTAACAGCACTCAAAGCTCAAACCAACAACTCATCACATGGTGACACAAGTAGAAGAAATCCAGAATGGGGCAAGGGCCCATATGAGGAAGATGAAGATGCAGACTCCCCTTGGTGGCTTAAAAATCCTGCTTGTAGACACCATACCAAAGTGGAATTCCCAAAATTTGAAGGTGAAGACCCTCGAGGATGGATTCTTAAGGCAGAAAAATATTTCCATTATTATCAAACCCCCGATGAATTAAAGGTAGACATTGCAGCGATGTATTTGGAAGGAGATGCATTGGACCTGTTTTCTTGGATTAATAATGAACGTACTCTTTTGTATTGGGAGGAATTAGTCAAGTTGTTGGAGGAACACTATGGCCCAGCTGAGTTTCAAAATCCAAATGAATATCTTTGCAGCATCAAACAAATTGGGAGCGTTCAAGAGTACAGGCAGGAGTTTGCCAAGAGAGTGGCACGAGTAAAAAATTGGCCTGAACATTGCCTACTTGGTGTTTTTATTAGTGGCCTGAGGGAAGAACTAAAATCTGATGTCAGAATCCATAAACCTAGAAGCGTGTTCAAGGCTTGCAGCTTAGCCTTTTGGAGTATGAGACAAAAGCCCAATCTGCTCATGGGTCCAAAAAACCAAACTGGGCTCAAGTGAGTCGATCCAATAACCCACTTGTATTGGAAACCCGAAACCAATGCCCCAGCCTTCCTCCTCAAACACGTTCTGTTTCAAATCCACCGAATGCAACACTGCCTCCACCTACCCATCAACAAGCTGCGAACAATTCAAGTGGCCGTGTGTGGGATGCAGAAAGGCAAAACAGAAGAGACAAGGGGCTATGCTTTAGATGCAATGAAAAATTCGTGCCTGGGCACCGATGCAAACAATCAGCTTTGTCAATTATGGAACTTGTTGGTGATGAAGAAATAGCAGAGAAGCTGAGGAACAAGCACCAGAAGCACCCATGACTGATTTTGCAGAAATTTCATTCCATGCTATTTTAGGAAAGACGTTGAGCACTACCATGAAATTGCAAGAAATGCTTAAAGGAAGAAAGGTACTGATTTTAATTGATAGTGGCTCTACTCACAATTTCATTTCTAATCAAATAGTAGAGGAACTTGCTCTCCCCATTCAAGCTATTCCCACTTTCGGGGTACAAATTGGAAATAGAGATGTCATACTATGTGACCAAATATGCTGTAATTTAATGGTTGAAGTTCCTGGTTTGAAGATTACACAGGATTGCTACCCATTCCCTATTGGAGGTGCTGATTTGATCTTGGGAATCAAGTGGCTTGCTTCTTTCAATACGTTCCAAGCCAATTGGAATGAAATGTTTCTGATTTTTTCACAAAATGGGAAGAAATACAAGCTTCAAGGGGTACCTCACAAAACAACCACTGAAGCCTCCTTCCAGTACCTTGCCAAAGGAAAACCCAGAGATACCAAAACACCACCCCACCCAACCATTCAAAACCTCATCCATCACTTTGCTACAATATTTCAAGAACCTACTACACTACCACCTTTTAGAGCTCACACCCACTCAATACCATTAGTTCCCAACACTAGCCTACCCAATATTAAACCCTACAGGTATCCCCATTCACAGAAGCATAAGATTGAAAAACAGGTTGATGACTTTCTGCATACAGGTTTTATTCGCCCTAATCAAAGCCCATTTGCAAGTCCTGTACTCCTAGTTAAAAAGAAAGACAATACATAGTGTATGTGCGTAGACTATCGAAAATTGAACCAAATCACAATTCCTGACAAATACCCTATTCCAAATGTTGATGAATTGCTTGATGAGCTACATGGAGCAGCAATATTTTCAAAAATTGATTTGAGGTCCAAGTATCATCAAATACGGGTTCATCCATATGACATCCAAAAAACAGCTTTTCGGACACACTCAGGGCACTATGAATTCATTGTGATGCTGCTTGGTCTCATTAATGCCCCCTCCACTTTCCAAGCAGCAATGAATGAGCTCTTTAGGCCTCACTTACGCAAGTTCATCCTAGTCTTCTTTGATGACATTCTTGTATTCAGCAAGGACATTCAACAGCATCATAGTCATTTACAAACCGCACTGCAACTCCTCCATGACAATCAATACTATGCTAAGACTTCTAAGTGCCTTTTTGCTCAATCTAAGATTTCTTTCTTGGGTCATTTAGTGTCTGCTCGTGGTGTAGAGATGGAGCAAGAAAAAATTCATGCTGTCCTAAATTGGCCTACCCCCTTTATTATAAAAGAGTTACGTGGGTTCTTAGGACTCACGGGCTATTACTGTCGCTTTGTCAAGAATTATGGGGTCATCGCAAAGCCATTGACAGAACTTACTAAGAAAAATGGGTTCATTTGGTCTCAAGTAGCAGAGGAAGCCTTCTTAAATCTCAAAAAAGCACTCACATCTGCCCCAGTCCTACAGCTGCCCAATTTCAACAAGCCATTCACAGTAGAGTGTGATGCTTCCTTAGGAGGTGTTGGTGCCATTCTTTTGCAAGAGGGTCACCCAATAGCATATTTCAGTAAGGGACTCTCATTCTCCAATCGTTTAAAATCTACTTATGATAGAGAATTGCTTGCTTTAGTATTGGCTTTGCAGAAGTGGGAGCATTACTTGTTGGGAAAGCATTTTTTTGTTAAAACTGATCAATGCAGCCTCAAATTCTTGCTGGACCAGCGACTTACCACCAGTGAACAGCAGCGCCTTCTCATCAAATTATTGCCTTTTGACTTTTTCATTGTATACAAGAAGGGTGCAGAAAATAGGGGTGCTGATGCTCTCTCAAGGCATCCATTTCATGCTAAATTATTATCATTGGTTGTTCCTATTTCTCTAGATTTTCTGGAATTACAGGATGCATTACAGCAAGACCCTTACACAAGAGAAATCATGGCTGACCTATCTAAAGATCCAACCTCCCATCCTAATTTTCACGTGGCAGCTAAGAGGCTCTATTACAAGGACCGTTTGGTGATTCTTAATCTTCCTTCACTTAAAGAAAAATTATTGGCTGAATCTCATAACACTCCCACAGCAGGACATGGAGGCTACTTGAAGATGTTGAAGCATTTGACAGCAGTATTTTATTGGCCAAAAATGAAAATAGATGTAAAAACCTGGGTTCAAAAATGCTTCACTTGCCAACAATCCAAATACCAAGCCTTGGCACCAGCAGGCCTACTTCAACCTTTACCCTTACCGCAACAAATATGGGAGGACATTTCTCTTGATTTCATTACTGGGCTGCCAAAATCTGGGGGATATAATACAATCCTCGTAGTGGTGGATCGCCTCAGTAAATACTCTCATTTTGTCCCTTTATCTCACCCTTATACTGCAAAAAGTATCACCTCTATTTTTTGCAGGGAAATTGTCCGCCTATATGGTATACCAAAATCAATTATCTCGGATAGGGATGTTGTCTTCCTCAGCACCTTCTGGCAAGAACTTTTTAAGCTCAGTCAAACCCGACTCTCCATGAGCACTGCTTACCACTCCCAATCCAACAGGCAAACAGAGATTGTTAATAGATGCTTAGAAACCTATCTAAGATGCTTTGTTAGTGAGCAACCATGTTTATGGCACAAATACCTTCATTGGGGAGAATATTCATTCAATACTGGTTTCCACACATCTACTGGAACATCTCCCTTCAAATTAGTATATGGAAGAGAACCTCCCACTGGCCAGCCATATATTCAAGGAGAGACTCACATTGCTGAACTTGAAGAACAACTTAAGAACAGAGACGAAATGTTGAAAATTTTAAAAGATAATTTGCACAGAGCTCAATCAAGAATGAAAGCTCAAGCTGATTCCAAAAGGCGTGAACTGCATTTCAAGGTGGGTGATTTTGTCTTCTTAAGGTTGCAACCATATTGCCAGCACTCCCTAGCAAAAAGGAGATATGAAAAATTGTCCCCTAGATTCTTTGGACCTTACAAAATTATAAAAAAAGTGGGACCTGTTGCATATGAATTAGAGTTACCAGAATCTACCCAAATCCACCCTATCTTCCACATTTCCCTCTTAAGACTTGCTTATGGAGTACACACGCCTCCTGTACCTCCAAATTTGCCCATTAATTCAGATTGGGAGCTAAACTTATCACCTTCTAAAGTTCTGCACCATCGTTGGATGAAAGATGGGGGAAAGCATACTCTCAAGCTCTTAGTTCAATGGAGTGATCGTCCTCTAGAAGAAGCTAGTTAGGAGAATTATGACTTGCTCAAGGGACAATTTCCTGATTTTCACCTTGAGGACAAGGTGTCTTTCCCAAGGGGAAGTAATGATACAACACCCCCATTGCTCACTTACTCTAGGAGGCAGAAACGTGCTGCTGAGTTGGAAAGTTTTGACCAAGTCAGCAACAACCACCCACTCCACCCACTGTCTGCAGAATAGGCTAAAAGTAAGGTGTTGGTAGTTTTCAACTATGAGAAAGTGCAGCCATAATAAGAGGAGTTGTGTTTCTTATGGGTGAACATGCAGCCAAGGAATTAGGATCTGTTATGTTATTTTATTTTGTTTTGTTAAGTTACTATAAATACCCCCACATAGGTTTAGTGTGGGCATCGGAAATTACTTTGTATTCCTTGTTGGGAGTTAGTCCACTCAATACGGACATATTCGTTAGGAATGATAATTGTTCAGATTCTGCACTTGTTGTTTCCAGCTTTTTCTACTCTTTCTTTGTCTTTTTTGTGACTCTGTTTCTGGTGCCTAACAATGCTATAGGCATCTCTCAGTGCACCCTCTTCTCTACCTCTTCAAGCTTCCCGGCTCAACCTAGTAAATCACAATAGTCAACTTTTGGCTCCTTGGATGGATCACCTGAATGGACTCAAAAATCTTACCGCCCTCCTCTACCAATTACACATAAGGGGAGGCAAACAATGTAACCACAATAAATGCATCATCAGGAGTAACCCCTCAGTTTTATTCGCTGAAAATTCAAGTGCCCAATGCTTGTGACTGTGAGCATGAACCGAAAACACCCCAATCACAGCATTATAATAAAATGTGTCCACTAGTCCAGTTCCCAAAAAGCGATTTGGCTTCAGATTATTCTTTGACACATAAGTGTGTTCCCTTGTACATTGACTAAGAGCAACTAAATTAGAACAAGAAATAATGAAAGACAAAAGTGTAACCTCACTAGATTTAATTTGAGACTCTTGCAAAGCATTGAACAAAACAATGCCTTTAAGGATAAGTCAGAGTCTTCACTGCTGGCTGAGTAACTAGACTAGCCAATGTATTTAAGCAGCTAATATTGTATTCCAGTTGCTAAATCAAGTTCACTAATTTGATTAAACAAATACCCAGACACATGCAATTTGCTACATTTAGCATAGAACTTGAGTAATAAAACATGAATAATGTGATCACTGGGGCATTCAAGGTATTCAATATATGAGTTAGGAGGGCTGACCATATTGGAATTTGGATGCATGGGTCAGAGCTACAAGCTTTGAAAAGTAATTGATAATTGAAACTATTGAGTTTGAGGGTATTGTGGATGAGAATTCAATTATAAAGCAAGAAGAGGTGATTGTACTAAAGAGGAAGGCTGAAGGCTGTTGGGATCAAGAAATTGTTAAAAATGATGGGTGTATCTTAAGGCAAGCTTGAAGGTTAAGAAAAGGAGATGACTAAGAGTGCATGTGTAAAATGCAAGACCAGTTGTTACCATGTGGGAATGCACTTGCCTGAGTGCTCAACGTCCGGATTTTTTTTTTTTTTTTTTTTAAGATATTAAGTGTTGGGTGATACAAATGGGGCTTTGGGTTTTCATCCAATCCCTCAACGTGCGGAAAAAAATAACTCTTAATTACAAATTTGCTCCCCCCCCCCCCCAACTATTTAAATTGACTATATTTGGTTTCCTTCAATATAATCTGAGGACTAATATACTTGGAAAAAAACAGGTCCAAATAGGTAGCATCAAATTGAAAACGGAAAATCCTAATTAGTATATAGAATTTTGGAGGGACTACAAGTTGAAAAGATAAAATTAGTGGATCCACCTTATCACGTTAGAAAACTTAAAATTACATGACCAGTTTATGGCGCGATAACATTCTAATTTCAACGTTAGCATCACATAACCACTAACTTGCTTCCCAGGAATCGCCAATATAGAGTTTTGTGTTCAAGTTGTGATTTTCAGTCTTTAATTCAAGAGAAGTTATTAATTTAGCATAGGTTATTATCATGATCCAATTTGATACAAGGACGAAAAAGAATATTAAATCGAAGGGACCAAATGCGACGAAAATTATATTTAGGCCAAATAACAAACAGCTAAAATAAGAGACAGCAGGTACTGCAAATCTACATTTATAATCTAACCCAGTTCTATGTCTTTAGAATCTCCATCACAACAACGTTAACAGAAGAACACCAAGCCCAGAAATCCCAGTTGAAATTTAGTGAAGTTTTCAGCATATATTGAATTGAGAGAGACTGGGAAGAGGGGCCGAGGGATTGTTTACCTGGAATGATTAGATTTTAGTCACAGAGGGCTTTGGGAGGAATGATGCAGTTGACAAGACGTTTCGCTACGTCCAAAAGAATAGACTTTCGCTGGTTGAAAGACGACAGCACGATTCGATGAAGACGAGGAACGATTCTGGGCTTCTAGGGCTGTTGCGTTCTGTGATTTTTCCGACCAAAATTTCCAGAAGGCGCGCTAACTCAGCCCTTCGTGTAGTCATTTTACGTTTTTTAAAAAAAGTTCAAAATACCGCTTCCAATTTCAAGTGATTAGATTTTATTCCTTTTCTAACTTTTTGAAAATTTACTAATTATGTTTTTAATTTTACAAAATTTAACATTAATATTTATCTTATAATATGTCATCTATAATAAAATTATCCGCTTGACATATTATTTTAATTTGTTATTTTTTAGAATGTGTTCAACAATTATAACTACACATTTATACATGATTAATGTTTGATTTTTCGGTTATCCATTCAAATCTGGTCAACCTTTTAGCAAAATCAAGATTTTTCTTATTGGATTGACTATCAATTGAAATAATCTTTTGAATGGTTATTCATTCCTCAATGCCACTATTAAAAATGATTATATAATTACTTTTTCCACGTATTACAATCTAGTTCATAAGCACACAAGCTTACATCTAATATATCAACCAATTATTTATCAATGACATTGGACAAGTCGCATTCTCAACTAATTATCACTTACCTAATCATATTCAGTAGCATTAGTTAAACTCTGATACTACATGTCATGAACAAATAATTCTTTACTAAAATTATGTGATACATATTTATCATTCTTAACGAATATATCAACTTTTCCATAAAATTTTCTTGAAACACTTGAAAAAGATAGCAGGATATCAAAGATTTATCACTTATATAATTAAATTTCATGTACAATATGTTCAAAAGCAATATAATAAAGTAATCAAAGTACTCATATACATCGAGTTGCAAGAACTATTCACACTAAGAACTATTATTTATAATTAAAAGGGAAAGAGATAATCCGTTCAATAGTATATACCTCATTATGTAATTTCGAATATATAAAAGATGATTACAAATTAACACATATGAGTCTTAAGCCTAATGCTAAAGTGCCCCACCAATCTCCTAACAATCCATCATTTGAAAAATATTTTCAACAAAAGCCCCTTAACACAAGTAGATATATATTTCTCCATATTTCAAGTGATATATTCTTATTATAATACACTAAAATGAAATGTAAAGATCATCATTATGGGCTTTCTCTAGTCTATTTGAATTTTCATATTTTGTCAAAATTATCAAAATGCTTCCAAATTTAAGAAAATCTAGAAAAATAATCTATAAGTGAGTTTTCTTTTAAATTCATTTGACAGGCTCCCTACACCATGCCTAATTTGTAGCTAAATTTGGTTTAAAATTAAGCATATTTGCTTGTCAAACTAATCATAATTGTTAACTTGTGATATTAAGTCAAAATTTAAATTTATTGTAAGCTCATAATTTAAGTAAGGCTAATTTTTTTTTAATGCAAACTTAGCCTATTTTAAATAAAACCTTATTCAATCTCACTTAATTCCACCCTCAAGTGAGAGAAAAGAATGTGATTAAAAGACAAAGATAGGAGAAAGAGAGAGAGAGAGAGAGAGAAAGAGAGAGAGAGAGAGAGAGAAAGAGAGAGGGAGGAATAGAAAAATAATGAAGGAAAGTCCAAGATAGCAAAGGTAAGGAGAGAAAAAAGAAAGAAAGTAGAGAGAGTAAGATTATATAATGTAAATCGATTTAGGAAAATAAAATTTTTAATTAAAAGGATAATTAAATTCCTCCAAATATACACTATTTTTTTTTGTTGAAAAGAATCTACTTTCCATTAATCAATTTTGCTATTGCCTCGAAATATAAAATAGTTAAAAAATAATATTTTAAAAAGCATTTTTTCCTTAAACAAGTAAACACTTAAAGTTTTTATGAAAAAAAATTCAAAAGTTAAAAAAAAAGGAACAAAACAAAAGTCACATGTACTCAATTTATTTTATTCTTGTAGTTTAGTAACGTACTATATAACATTAATTAAAAATCAGAATTTTTTTTGTAAAATTATTTTTTTTTTGCAAGGGCATTGTAAATTTTTATGAAAGATACTATGCAAGGGCATTATGAATTTTTTATGAAAGACATTATATATAAATCGATATATATATATATATATATAAGCCTTTTCTAAAGTTGAAATTAATTTTGACATATCGTCCCCTGCATGCAACTATATTATGCAAAATTTATTTTATATTAAAAAATCTAAAGACATCTTTAAATATGAGAAAATAATATTTTGGTATGCTCGATTAATAATGGTTAGAAAATTTTAAACCTCTTTTAATTATAAATTAATTTTTTTAAAACTTTTCACTTGTTATAAACTAATTTTAAATTTTAAATTACTTTCAACTATCTAATTTGATTTAATTTAATCTATTTTTGCAATTTAAATTTTCCCAACCCTACTTTTTTTTTTTGGCAGACTTCCCACCCCACTTTATGAAAGAGAAAAACTTGGATTATGTTTGGAAAAGCCATTAAGAGAATTTATTAAAATTATAATTTTTATGTAAAATATTGTAGTTTTTATTAAATTAAATGTTACAAATTTTTTCATAAAACTAAAAATACTTAAATTATTTTAATTTAAATAAAAAAATTGAAACTTTTCTTATACATTTGTTATATGTAAAATTTATAAATATTTATGATTTTTATAAAAATATATAAAATTTTAAATGAAAACTATAAATTTTATGACTTTTTGTTAGATAAAAAATCACTTTTTTTTATTAAAGCAATTGGGATATCGTGGCCCAGAAGCCATATTTGTATCTATCGAGCTTAGCCTTTGAAAATACGAACATGTGTTAACTCATTATTATTTTTATTATTTTTCAATAATTTTTTATTATTTCATTAATATTATTAATTATTTTTATATTAGAAAAAATTTTATTATATTTAGTAGTATTATTATTTAACTAATATTATTATCATTATCATTATTATTTAATTATTATTTAATTATTATTATTGTTATTATTTATTAATGTCATTATTTTTATCATTGTTATTATTTAATAATTATTTCTATTTCTATTTCTATTTTAATAACCTATTATTATTATAATAAATTCAAAACTGAGAATAAAAAATTCAAATTCTTGAGCAATTAGGGTGAAATTATCATTCGCTAATTTAGGGTAATTTTATTAGAAAATTTGAAAAAAGAAATAATTTTTTTTCTTGAACCAAATACAAAGGGAATAAAAATTTATTATTCCATTTTTCTTTCTTGATTATCAATGATCAAATGGTTAAAGCCATGAAAATGAACTGGAGTATGTAAACTAATTTGTAAATTTGTAAAAAAAAATGTAAATTAGAACATTTAAAAATAGGATCTATTTAAACAAAGACTTGAAAGAGCAAGATCCTCTAAAATACTTTTTGCACTTTAGAGAGATCATAGCCATTAATTTTGAAATCAACAGCTTATAATATTTTAAATGAAAAAAATTATAAGTCATTAATTTTGAAGTAAATGGCTGTGATGCCTCACTTTTTCCTCTAAAATAGTATTTAGGGTTTAGGTAAAAATTTCAATTTAATCTAATTTATTTATAAAATTTAAGAAATTTGATTTGACTTCTTGTCTTATTTAGGTTAAACTATTAGAATTTAAATGAATTATGATAGACTTATAAATTTAAGTGTGTATATATATTATAAAATATAAATAGATTTATTAGTTAAAATAATAATTTTATTAAAGTATTGAATAAAATTTTATCCTTTCTTTTATAGAAGTCTTAATAATCTAACATAGTAAACTATAATCATATTTATTTAAAATAAAAAATAAATAATATAATAATTTAAATTCTTTATTCATAAACTTTAAAACTTTATAATATTGATGATTAAATTAAAAAAGTTATAATAATAAATAATAATAATTATAATACAATTAATTTAAATGGATTAGATTAAAGTAATATATTAACAAAATAAATCAACTTAGTACGCCAGGGAGTCAAAATTAAAATTAAATAAGTTAAATTTATTTAAAAAATAAATTAATATATTTACCTAAATTTGATTTATTTAAAGTTAGCCCCAAACCATCAAGCTGTAAATGATTCATGGATTATCTAATTTATTTCTACCCCTGTCCCATCCCGATTAAGTAATTAATTTAAAAAAAGGAAAAAAAACCTCTTTTCTTCGGTTCTTCACTGCTTCTGGGCTGCCGTAGCCAAGCCGGAACTGCGCGGCCGCGACAGAACACTGACGGAGAGAGCGCCGCTGCGTCTTGCCGGCGACTTCAAAAAACAGCAGGTGCGATCTCTGTTTCTTAGTGTGATTACTGGTTTATTATTGTTTAGGGACATGAATTTGCACTTCCATATGTTCTACATAGGATTAGAAACTAAGGCAACAGTACAGAAAACTTTGGAATCTGAATACAGACCTGCAGCCTCCATTTGCCTCTGATGGTCTTGGCCAATTGCATCATTTTCAGCCTGGAAGGTTATGTCCAAGACCAGAGTTAAAAACATCAATTTTGTTTGGCCCAAATTCATTGAGAAATTGTTAGGTAAGTAAGATTACAAACAAATGAAGCAGCAGGCATGAGAATCTAGTACTTGGAAGATATTTCCTGTACTACAAATCTTACGTAACTAGTCACCACACCAGGTTATTCTCCATAAACTGGACAATGCAGAATTATACATAGTTACCAAGGGAAAATGGAATTTTTAAAAAATATTTTTATAAGAAAACATATATTTTAGAAGTGTATAAAAAAATATTTTTAATATTTGGTGTAAAAAAATTAATTTTATTTAAAGTAAATTAAAATTATTTACTTCAAAATTATTATAATTTTACATATTTTAAAAAAATTTATAAATTTTTTATCGTTCTTGATGCCTAATAATCCAATGGTAATTAGTCTCCAACAATAAAATATATATATTAAAGGTATTATAAAATCTTATATATAGATTTACATAATTAACTATTTTAATGGATATACCTAAAGTAAAAGTTAAGATATGGATACTTTGATTGATCAACTAATTAATACATGACATATGACATATATAAACAATTAAATAAGTTAAATCATAACACACAAATAAAAAACAATCGGTCAACAAATTTATTTACATTTTTTATTTTACCCTCAATTATCAATAAATTATATTTTTCTCCTTTTCTTAAATTTTTCACACTTCATTAATTAGTTTAAATAATTTTGTTTTAATTCTATATACATCCAATCATGAAAATCCAATTCTAACTTTTATTATTTTTATTTGTTCTTAACAAAATTTAAATATTTAAGTGATAATAATATATCAAATAAATCTTTCAAATAATAAAATAAAATATTAATTATTTAAAGATAAAATAAATTAAGTACGTTGTTACATAGATTAAATTAAAAAAATTGAAAAATAAAATTTTAAATTAAGTGTGTTATTTAATAAAGTTGAAAATAATATATTTCATTAAATACGTCGATTTCTTTTTTGATTATATGAGGGAAATATATAGGGGAGATACACATAATTTTTCATAAAATTTATTATAGATAAAAAAATGCTAAATTTAACTATTTATAAAAATAATAATTTATCTCTTTAATATAATTTTAGTCTAAAAGATTATAAAAATAAAATTTTATCGCTATAAAAATAATATATTTATTTATCACTGGAGGGAAAATGATTAAAAGAAGAGAAATCTAAATTCAGTAGATTTTCATCTCTTGATTTTCTTTGATTGATGAATCTCAATTGTATGATTGATTTTGTTGTCATAAGCGTGCTAAAAACGGTATGATTACATGATTCTTGTTCTCCTCCTTTAAAAAATTCTGTTTAAATTTATTTATTTTAGCAATAAGTGATTATTAATTAATTATAACATATGTAAATTGATTTTGTAGTAAGTATGATTTTTAGTATATTAGGCTTTCTTAAAAATTATTGACATAAAAATATTTAATAATATAAAATTATAATTATACAATAATTCTTTTTTATAATTTATTTTTAATTATGATTTTTTATAATTTTTTTAATAATTAACTTTACAAAAAATTAGTGCTACTTTTTTTAAATTTATTAAACTATAATGAATTTTTATACTTTAATAAATTTTAAAAAAGTAACATTAATTACTTACCTTGAATTATCGGATTTGGAAGTGAATTTTAGGAAAAGTAAAATGAAACATGAAAATTTGGAAAGTAAAATGAAACATGAAAATTTTGATTTTTTCAAATATAAGAAATTTATAAAATTAATATCTAATGATCATCTTAAATTGTGTAATTTTTTGAATGATTTAAAAGATTAAATTTATTTTAAAAATAATTTATAAATTTTTTACAATCTATGTATGAGTGAAAGATAATTAAAAGAAAACAATTAAAATGATGCTTTTAAAATATAAGAAATTATATTTTTTTACTTTTTTTTATTTTAAATAAATCATGTATTTTTTTAGTGCTGACTTTTTTATTAACTAATCAAAAGTATCTCGATTTTATACAAAATAATCTCAAATAATATGTATAATAAAAGTCAAATATAAAATGTCAATAGAATTAGAAATTAATATTTACAAATGAATTGATTTTATAATATTATCATATATTTAATATATAACAATAGAGGAAATTAAATTCTTGCATGTAACTTAATATAAATAAATTATTTAAATAATTAACTCTACATTAAATTTAGAATTGTATAAAAAATTAAGGTTGTAAATATAAATATCATATTATAAATATTTTACTTATTTAGTAAGTCTCTCACCATTTCATCTTAACCATTCATTTTAAAATCATCAAAATTATATGGTTATTATATTACCATGAAATCAAGGTATCAATATCCAAACTTTTACTTTGGATATCATAGAATTGTCCAATTTAATTTATTAATATGAAATATTATATAATAGAATATCCATCACGAAAAAGAAAGGAAGAATATTTTAATGAATACTGTATGAAAATGTGAACTTAGACTTTAATAAATAAAAATAGATTTTATAAAAATGGAAATTGAGTGTTCATTATGAAAATATTTAATAAATAAAAATAAATTCTACTCATGATCGTGATTGTGTAATAAGATAGAAAGTATGAGATCAAGTATGGATATATTAAGTAATAAGAAAAACGAATTTCATTTTTTAAAATGAAAAATTATTTTTCTAAAAAATAATACAACTTTTTGATTGATTAGAATTTATTTTTTTGTTGATCAAAATTTTTGAATGTCTAAATAAAAAAAAATTAAAAAATGAATTCCAAAAATTTATTTTTCCCAACCAAACAAATCCTTAGTTGTATGTATTAAATTAATTAAAAGAGATATACATGATTTTTTTATTATGCATTAAAGTATTATCTCTCATCTATTAAATGATGTGTTTCTCTTTTAATTGACTTGGTACATACAGTCTAAATGCACTTGGTGCTTCTGTGAATTTCTCCCCAGTTTTGCTGTTTCAGAGGTGAATTTTCAAACCACTACCTACCTAACGTTGTCTAAAATTTCCGGAGTCTAACATGATAGAATTGGCCTTATGAAGGGGTGAGTGGCAGTCTTACGTTGTTTAAAATTTCCACGGTCAAACCACGGCCTGTGTCTGCGTTGGGAAAAATGCTATGCCTCCCCCTCTCCCGGAGTAAGGAACAGTACTTTACTCCGGGAGTAACATAGCATTTCTCCTGCGTTAGGATTTCACCACCTGCTACCTTTTCTGTGTATTTTCGTTAAGCTTGACTGTTCCCTCCTCTGTTTACTTTCTGTTGTTGTCATGCTTATGCTGTGTAACTTGAACTTGTTTATCTTTCTTCTTTGACGTCGCAGCCTTCCCCGTTGCAGTTCATTTGGTTCCATATCTTGTTTGCTTTAAACTGCAATTCAGTTTCTTCCTTGTTTATCAAGGCATGCCAAACATAGAGCTCCAAGATTTGGAGCCCATATAGGCTCGGATCGATGTGCCAAACACTGATACTGTTACTATACCCAACAAAAGAGGGCACTCTGCCGCTCTGGACCATGTAATTGGCTTGGATTCTTCGCAATACGAACCCTTCGGTATTGAGAAAACACATCTCTCCGAGCTTGTGAGGAACAAAGATATAGAGACACTGGGAAACCTGGGTGGGGTTGGTGGGGTAGCTTTTGTTCTTCAATCTGACATCCACAATGGAATCCTCGGTGATGCTGATGATGTCTCCTGCCGACGGGAAGCCTTTGGTTCCAACACTTACAAGAAGCCACCTTCTAAGGGTATTTTTCATTTTCTGGCAGAATACTACAAAAATCAGAACACTCTTTTAGTTTACGCGTTTGGTGCTCTCGCTGTTGGCCTTGACATGAAAGTGCATGGCCCCGTATAAGGTTGGCATGACGGTGGGGGGAGAACTTTTGTTACTGTCCTTTTCTGCATGTTGGTGCCTGCCTTTATATGGCAGAACAAAAAATTTCACGATTTATCCCAATTCATAAATGGGATTCATATTGATGTTGTGAGAAGCGGACGACACCAACAAAGTTCCATATCTGAAATTGTTGTGGGTGATGTCATTTTCTTGGAAAAGGGACACCAGATTCCAGCGGATGGGCTATTCCTAGATGGGCATTCTCTGGTAGTGGACGAATCAACCATAACAAGGGAGACTCAGAGTGGTAAAGTGAATGTCAACAGTAATCACAACCCATTTTTACTATCTGGCGGCAAGGTGGTTGATGGCTACGGAAAAATGCTTGTCACTTCTGTTGGGAAGAACGCTAGAGGGGGCTACCGCCAAGTTACAAATAGAATCAAAGGGAGTTTTTTTGAAGAAACAGCGCTACTACAATGGCTGGAAATGTTTCATCCCTCAGAAAGGAGGGTTGTTTTTGTTGTGTCTCTCCTACCTATCTTTGTTCCAACGAGCACAAGATTTCAAAATGGGAGTAGAGTACTTAACGAAGGCGACAAGACTATGTTCGATAACGTAATGGATGTGATCTGGAAGATTACATGGGATGCACTTATTATTGGTTCAGTTGTAATATCATACCATCGTCCTGCAGCTATGAACCCGATTCTGGCTTATTCAACGAAGAAAATGATGGCTTGCAAAGCAATGGGAAGAGAGTTCTCTGCTTATGAGAGAATGGGCAATGCTACCACCATCTGTACTAACAAGACAGGCACTCACACTTGGCCAGATGAAAGTGACCAAGTTTTGGCTTGGCCAGCAACCTATGATGGATCCTGCTTCCTCATCTGTAGCTATTAATTATGTTCTTGGGCTGCTTCGAGAAGGAGTTGCTCTCAACACATCTGGATGTGTTTACAAGTCCACCATGAATACTGGGTTTGAATTCTCAGGGACTCCCATGGAAAAAGCTCTTCTTTCATGGGCTGCTCGGGAGTTGGAAATGGATACAGAGGAACTGACTCAAAACTGTACTATCCTTCATGTCATGGCTTTCAATTCAACCAAGAAACATAGTGGGATGTTACTAAGAAGGAGGGCAGACAACTCAGTCCATGTGCACTGGAAAGGAGCAGCAGAGATAATACTAAACATGTGTTCAAAGTATTATGATTCTTCTGGGATTTTAAAGGATTTGGATGATGGTAGCAAGTTGCAATTTGAGGAAATTACTCATGGAATGGCAAGCAGTGGTCTTCAATGCATTGCTTTTGCACATGCAGAAGTTCCCGAATATGATCAAGGTAATAAGCAGATAAAAGAAGATGGCCTCACCCTCATAGGACTTGCAGGTATTGATGATGTGTGTCGGCCAGGGCTGAAAGATTTTGTGAAAGAGTGTCAATTTGGTGGTGTAAAGGTCAGAATGATCACGGGTGACAATGTCTTCATTGCAAAAGCCATGGCCACTAAATGCGGAATACTAGACCCAAACCAAGATGGAGCAGTGATAGAAGGAAAGGAGTTCCGCAGTTACACACTGGAAGAAAGATTGGAGAAAGTGGATAAAATATGTGTCATGGCAAGGTCTACTCCGCATGATAAAGTTCTAATGGTTCAATGTCTCCAAAAGAAAGGCCACAAAGTGGCACTCATTGGAGCTAGTGCGAATGATGTGCCTGCATTAGTTGAAGCTGATGTTGGGCTTTCAATGGGGATTCAACATACAAAAACGGCCAAAGAACATTCGGGTATAGTCATCTTGGATGACAAATTAGAGACAATAACAACAGTTTTAAGGTGGGGAAGATATGTCTACAATAACACTAAGAAGTTCCATCTATTCCGAACTACAGCAAATTTTGTTTTATTTGTGGTCGAACTTGTGGCAGTAAAATCAGTTGGAAGATCTCAGTTAACAACCCTCAAATTATTTTGGTTAAATGCGGTGTTGGAACTTCTCAGTGTTTTGGCTTTACGAACAGAGCAACCACCAGTTGATAGAATTGAACCACGTACCATTGATGACACTTGGTTGAACATATTTATTTATGGCTTTTACCAAATAGAAATCCTGTTGATTCTACTATTCAAGGGTGAGTCTCTTTTTGCACTGACATCTAGTGTAAATGACACTTTGATTTTCAGTGCCTTTATTTTTTGCCAATCCATCCATGGGTCTGATGCAGTGCATCTGGATTGGAACTTCCTCAAGAGTCTAGGCAAGAAAAAGAAGTTTGGGGTGATGATAGGGATGACACTTGCCCTACAGTTGGTGATAGTTAAGGTTCTAAAATTGATTTCGGATACAGAGAGGTTAAACTGGGGCCAATGGATTGCATGTATTGGAATTGCAATTTTTGGTTGGCCAATTGGTTATGTCGTCAATCGTTTAGGGCTTGTGGTTGTACTAAGGTCTTACAAATATATAGCCTCATTTTCCAGCAAGAATATCATTGTCGGTGACGATAACCCAAAATTTCTCTTATCAAATCTCATCAAGGGCAAGGACAAAGAAGCTCTATTTCAATTTGAGGGGGTAAGTGGTGTTGTCAAGTATCTTAAAACAGATGCAACGAAAGGGCTCGATGGCAACCATCAAAATATCACCCGTCGACAAAAGGAGTGCGGTTACAATACGTATCGCAATCTGTCCACAAAAAGCTTCTACCTATCTGTTGTTGAAGCAATCAATGATCCACTGCTATGGTTTTTGAAGTTGTGTGCCTTGCTTTCTCTTGGTTTAGACATAAAAGAGAATGGACTGAAAGATGGCTGGTACAAGGGGGGAAGTATTTTGATTATCCTTCTAGTGGTTGTCACCATCTCTTCTGTGAGTCATATTTGGCCTCAGAGACAAATCAATAGACTATCAAAAATGGTGAAAGAAATAGAGGTTGAAGTCATAAGACAAGGAAAAAAGCAGCATGTGTCAATATCTAATGTTGTTGTTGGAGATATTGTATGCTTAAAGAGAGGGAAGCGAGTTCCAGCAGATGGTTTGTTCTTGCATGGTGGCGCACTTACATTGGATGAATCGAGCCTGGGAGAAGAGAGTGGCAGCGTGGAAGTCAGAAGAGACCAGAACCCATTCTTGTTCTATGGCAGTAAAGTGCAATCAGGCTTTGGCAAGATGCTAGTTACCTCCGTCGGTGAAAACACAAAATGGGCTGAGATAACGAGGTTACTGGGAGATGAGTCTCAGATTCCTCTCAAGAGAAGACTCAAACGACTGTCTGATGTCTTCGGTTTAGTTGGATCAGCAATAGCAGTTTCATTGTTTGTTGCTCTAATGACTCGCTATTTCACAACACATGTTAAGAATGGAGATGTTCAGAAGATAATTAGGAATGACAGAACTAATGGTCACCAAGTTTGGAAATGGGTGGTTGGAATTCAAATTTCTGCTTTGGCTGTTGCATCATCAGCAATCCCAGACGGATTGCCCTTGGCAATTGCTGTAACAGTGGCCTATACAATGAATAGAATGATGAATGTTGGGGTTCTGCCGAGAAGTTTCTCAGCTTGTGAAACAATTGCCTCAACCACGACCATTTGTTTAAGCACAGAAGGTGCAGAATTACAAACCGATGAGATAAGAAAAGCTGTACAAGATTGCAGGAAAGCCAAAGTGGCTATCAAACTGATTACAAGAGATAATGTTTCAACTGCAAAAGCCATAGCTTCTCAATGTGGCATACTAGAACCTGATGAAGAGTTAGATAATGAACAAGTAATGCAAGCATTTGATTTTCGGAACTACACCGAAGCAGCAAGAAAAGAGAAAGTTGAAAAAGCGCATGTGCTTGCAGAAGCCACTTCCTTTGACAAGCTTCTTTTTGTAAAATGCTTGAAAGATAAAGGTCATACAGTTGCAGTCACGGGACAAGGTGAAGGGAATGCTCATGCTTTGAAAGGAGCTGATGTGGGGATTCATATTGGCTTTCAAGATACTGACTTTGCAGTGGAGAATTCTGACATAATTGTTCTACAAGGCAGTTTTGTGTCTACAGTTATGGCTTTGCGTGTAGGAAGAGGTATTTATGATGGCATCAAAGTATTCATTCAATTTTTGTTCACTGCAAACATAGTTTCTCTGGTATCAGACACTGTGTCAACAGTTTTAACTGGCTATCCTCATACAATTGATATTTTGGCATCTGTTTCGGTCAGTGAAGTTCCATATGCAGTGGTACAAATGATGTGGGTGAAGCTTATAGTTGGTACTCTATCTGCTCTAGCCCTAGTGGTTGAGCAGAAAAGAGAGGACGTCATGCAAAAGCCACCAACAAAACCAGGCCAACCGCTACTCAGCAATGAGATGTGCATAAACATACTAATTCGTGCTTCTTATGAGATAGCAATCCTCCTAGCTTTACAATTCAGGGGGGAAGCAGTCTTTGATCTGCATAACAATGTGAAGGACACGCTGGTTTTTAATATTCTCATCCTATTCCGAGTCGTTGCTATCTTGACACCTTGGAAGTCTGAGGGAAATATCTTCAGTGGAATGCAAAGGAGAAAACTGTATTGGGGAATTGTTTGTACCATTGTGATCGTTCAGATTGTCATTGTGGAGACACTACCTAGGGTAACGGCAACAAAAACTCTGAATATCTGGCGATGGGTAGCTTGCATTGGCATTGCACTCACATCTTGGCCAGTTTGTTACATAGGCAGTAAGTACATTCCTATCCCCGAAAAGTCCTTCCTTAGTTATCTATCTAAACTTTGGAAACATCTGGGTTTGATTTCTTTGTACGTTATCTTTATTGTTCTCCAAAACTTATTTTGGAAGGATGACAATAATTGACAGTTCCTGGGCTCCAATTCCCTGCAGTCCATTAGGCTTAATTTTCTTCACTGCAAATAAGTCATGGAAAACCATTCTATATGAATCAATACTTTTTATTGTTAGCTCTAAAACAGAATCTTGTACTTTCTAGTCGATTGTCTTCTTATTGCTTTGCCTTTAGTTTCATGTAATTGCATTTGTATCTTAATTAAGCTGCATTATAAATGTTGTTTGGCTTGATAACAAAGAATTTGTTGTACCTTTGACAGCAATCCTCCATTCTACATACTTGAAGATTGTGTCCTAATACCATCTTATATCAAAGATAGACAAGATTTTGCTAGAATTAGATGAGTCAGAGTCATTGGCGGCAATTACTTATAGAATAAAAAAAAAAAGAAAAAAAAGGCACTATGAATTTGTGATAAAGATAAGTTCATAACATAAAAAGTAAAATAGTTGAGTGGACAAGATAATTTGAATTTTTTTATATGATAAAATTATATCTGCTATTGTAGTGTTGAGGGCCCTTTCTTTCTTGACAATTATTACCCAGCTTGTCCTGAGCTAGAACTCACAGTGGGAACCAATGGCCATTCTGATAGCAGCTTCCTCATTGTGCTTCACTAGGATCAATATGCTTAACCCATTTCTGGTGCTTTGGTCATAGACCTGGGAGATAAGTTACTATCTTCATTTGTTATCTATAGCAGTTGCATGTATTCTATTTTAGTAATTTTAAATTTACTTACACGCAAACAAAACCAGCTATTTGCACTCGTATTTCGATGGTAAACTGAAAAGACTAACAGGCCTTTAAGGGAAATTTGACACACTGTTTGATCCCAATCGAAGCCTGTTCTTGTGGCATATGGCTACACGTACTTTTGATTGATATGGATTTGTTTGACTTATGTGCTGCTTACTGTAACATGACTCTTTACAATCCAAGGCAAAACCTCCTTCAGTTCTTTATATTCATTTAAAGAACTAGTTGCAGCTTATCACATATTAGAAGGGTTCAAGTCCGGGAATGTAACTTAGAATTGTATTATTCAAAATCTGCTAACTGGAAGGACTCCGCTCTTTCTTTTGGGCTCCGAACCTATTCACCCTCAACAATTGCCACCAATCTGTAAGCAAAAGTTAGCTTTGCAGATTAAAAAGCCGAAAAAATTCAATCTGTATAAATCCTTAAATTTAAACTTAACCAACTGAATTGTTTTACATATTAATGAAGGTGGACTTAAGTTTCTTTCATTTGGAATTCAAAAATAGACCAAAACTTGAGAACAATCGCCACATTGATGCCTTCCAATTGGCAGTAAGATGCCGTAACATCAACTATCAGTTGACATATCCTAATGTTCATTTGTTCTGTAAGTGTTCAAAGGTTGGACCTCGTTTGATTGTGGAGCAGCAAGATGTTAAATTCATAATGGAATCTGGGGTACGGTGGGTTATGCAAGTCTATCCATTTTAAAAATTTTGGATGAAAATATTTTGATTTGAGATTTTTTTAATGGAAAATTTTTTTTCCTTCAATCCTTCTATGCCGCGCCTCTTCACCTCCTTCAGATATTGGAAGAGCTGCAACCAATGCATCAAACTGCACATGAAACAAGTGAACCATTTGAAGTTAGAACTCAAGAATGTTTTTATTTTTAAGTATGTTCAAATCGTCCTCCATGGGATGTTCTTAATCTTTTAAGGGAGGATACCACTTGTGTTTGGCCTCCCCGTTTCTCAGATTTTCGTGCTACTGGTATAACTAGCTGTATTGATGTAGGTTTCTAATTTCTATGTATGCTCCCCATATATATATATATATAATGTTCAAATTATTTATTTGATAAGTTATGTGATTTTTCTATAAATTTTTTAAGTAAAAATCATAATATTATTGTATATTTTGTTATTGCTATTTTATCACACATAATTTCACAATTCATTTACAAGTATTTAATCAAATTAAAATTTGATTTTTATTAATATATAATACAAAAATCATGTGTAATGACATGATGAAATAACTCAATATATAAAAAATATTGTAATTTTTATTTTAAAAAATTGTAAAATCATGTAATTTAATAAAATTATTAAGTGGATAATAAATGTTATTTTCAAATTCCAATTTCAAAAAGATAATTTTTAAATTTTTAAAATTAATGGAGGTAAAATTTAAAGATGTATTTTATTTTATTTTTTAAGAGGGGTGGGGAGGGAGTAATGTTTTCAATTCTTCATAAATTTTTCATAAATTTAATCATTTGATTAGTTATGTGATTTTTCATAAATTTTTTAAATAAAAATTATTATATTATGGTATATTGATTCATTTTGTTATTGTTGTTTTATCACACATAATTTCACAATTTATTTACAAGTATTTAATTGAATTAAAATTTAATTTTTATTAATATATAATATAAAAATTATGTGTGATGACATGATAAAATAAATTAATATATTAATAATATTATAATTTTATTTTAAAAATTGTAAAATCATGTAATTTAATAAAATTATTAAGTGGATAATGAATGTTATTTTTAAATTTCCAAGTTTAAAAAGATCATTTTTAAATTTAAAGATGTATTTTATTTTGTTTTTTATGAACCCAATTTCTGGCATGTACTAGTTTTAGTTCCCAACAGATCATTTTGAATAATATCAATTTCATCCATTGTGTATATATCTTATGCTCTGGTATGGAATGAGTTGATTGCAAGAGCACCCGACATTCCGAAAGACCAGAGCAGGGCCTTGGTGCTGTTTATGTGGTCGTTGTTCCGTTCTTCATAGTCAAATGAATTTTTGCAAGCTTAGAAGCTTAAAATGTTGGGAAGCTTCCGTTCATCATGCAGTTTGATGCGAGTTCGTGAGATTAATAACCATCAATGGATAGATGGTTTCTCATTCCTATGCAATTCCGCTAATAACTGGAGATTCAGTAGTCTTTCGATAAAGAAGCCATCATTACCGGAGAGATTTTATCCCAATTTGGAATTGAAATCGTCCACCTTTTTCATCTCAAAGCTCTGCAAGGAAGGAAAGGTAGATGAAGCACGCAAGGTGTTTGAAGAAATAACTGAGCGTGACTCTGTTTTGTGGACTACTATGATAAATGGATATGTCAAATGTGGGATGATGAAGGAAGCGAGAAGGCTGTTTGATAGAGTGGATGCCAAGAGAAACGTGATCACATGGACGGCCATGCTTAGTGGGTATATAAGGTTAAATCAAATCAAGGAAGCTGAAAGGTTATTCTGTGAGATGCCACTTAAGAATGTTGTGTCTTGGAACACAATGATTGATGGATATGCGCGGAATGGTCAAATTGATTTGGCTTTGGATTTGTTTATGGGAATGCCAGAAAGAAATATTGTTTCTGGGAATACAATTATCACAGCACTGGCACATTGTGGGAGGATTGAGGATGCACAGAGGTTTTTTAATCAGATGCCACGAAGGGATGTGATTTCATGGACTGCTATGGTTGCAGGTTTGTCACAAAATGGGAGGATTGAAGATGCTCGAATGTTTTTTGATAGAATGCCTGTTCGTAATGTGGTTTCATGGAATGTAATGATCGCTGGCTATGCCCAAAATAAGAGGTTAGATGAGGCTTCGGAGCTGTTTGAGAGAATGCCTGAGAGGGACATGCCTTCGTGGAATACAATGATCACAGGTTTCATTCAGAATGGATACTTAAATAAGGCAAAAAATTTATTTAATGAAATGCCAAAAAAGAATGTCATTACTTGGACTGCGATGATGACGGGGTATGTCCAACATGGGCTAAGTGAAGAAGCGCTGAAATTGTTCAACAAAATGCTGGCTATTGATGGGGTAAAACCGAATACAGGAACCTTTGTGACCATCCTGGGCGCTTGTAGTGACTTAGCTGGTCTTAGTGAGGGACAACAAATTCATCAACTAATATGTAAATCAATCTATCAAGAGAGCACCTTTGTGGTATCAGCTCTTATAAATACGTACTCAAAATGTGGAGAGTTGTATATTGCTCGAAAGATGTTTGATGACGGTCTATTAAGCCAGAGGGATTTAATATCCTGGAATGGGATGATTGCTGCTTATGCACACCACGGATGTGGCAAGGAGGCAATTAAATTGTTTAGTGAAATGCAAGAATTGGGGTTCCAAGCTAATGATGTCACCTATGTCGCCCTGCTCTCTGCATGCAGCCATTCAGGTTTAGTGGAGGAGGGGCTCAAATTTTTTGATGAGCTTCAGAAAGACAGATCCATACAAGTTCGAGAAGATCACTATGCATGTCTGGTTGATCTATATGGTCGTGCAGGAAGGCTGAGGGAAGCTTTTAATTTCATTGAGGAACTTGGGGAAGAGACATCATCATCTGTTTGGGCAGCTCTTCTTGCTGGATGTAATATGCATGGGAATGCAGATATTGGGAAGCTTGCAGCCAAGAGGATTTTCAAGATGGAACCAAAGAATGCAGGAACTTATTTGTTAGTATCTCACTTGTATTCATCAGCAGGAAAGTGGAAAGAAGCTACTAAAGTAAGGATGAAAATGAATAGCGAGGGGTTAAAAAAACAGCCTGGTTGTAGTTGGATAGAAATTGGCAACACAGTGCACGTATTTGTAGTTGGTGATAAGTCAAATTCTCAATCTGAGCTGCTCTATTGTTTACTTGTTGAACTTCACTTGAGAATGAAGGAGGGTGACATACCAGATGATGATTTATTGGTCAATGCAGAGTTTTGAAAGTAGGGCGATGTAGCCAAAATGTGAACTATGACAAAATTGACTACAACATCATAATTTTTGCTTGGTTACTATTATGTGGACAAAACCATGGTTAGGTGCGTCAGTCTCTCTCTCTTACGTACATACACAGAAAAACATATGCACGTGCACACAGACATGTATATTGTCAAATTTAAATTACTTATGTTTAATTTATTAGTCCATAACTAACTATATTTCAGTTGTGTGTGATACGTAAAATATTTACATATTTATTTTCCCTTGTATGATGCATT
Source organism: Sindora glabra (assembly GCA_020226215.1). Classification (NCBI taxonomy): domain Eukaryota; kingdom Viridiplantae; phylum Streptophyta; class Magnoliopsida; order Fabales; family Fabaceae; genus Sindora; species Sindora glabra. The sequence goes on from CM035231.1 coordinate 36,158,536, forward strand.
TTTGGATGTTATCTTGTTAAATTAAATAAATTTAGTTGCATTTGGTGAATGGATCTTGAATTTGAAATGAAATCAAATATTTTAAATAATGCTGTAATCTGACACTGTTTCAGGTTTTAGGCCATATCTGGAGGTCTGGATGTCCGATTGGGCTGTTATTTATATGGATGGAAAGTTAAGAAGAAGCCCTAAAACTTTCATGTTTAAAGAAAAGCCCAGTTCGGGATCTAAGGATCTCAAATTCTGCTTGGAAGATAAAACAGTGGTTCTGGCGGAATCTGACCTTTGACTACCAATCTGATCATAACTTGAGCTAGAAATTTCAAAGTTAGGAGCTCCTGCCGCCATTTGAAAGCTTAGATCCACGGCTACAACTTTGATGAATACTAAAATGCGTGAATCCACCGATTTAAGTGTCAAAAGTTAGCAAAAACGCTGAAATATGGTTGCTCCGAGGTCAAAGATTATGGCTAGTAGTCAAGATTAGTGGCTTGGCAAGTTGAAATTCTTGCACCCATTCATCTATAAATAGCAAGGGGATCAGCTGAGAAAAGGCATCTTGGAGAGAGCATTTGAAGCATTGAATCATTCATTCATGCACCTTAGATAGTAATTTAGTTCATGCAATTTTTAGTTCTTGTATGCCTCCTACAAGGATGGTTCTACCTCCTAATGGATGGATAATTATTTTCATTTTCATGCATTTGTAATTGTATTCTTATGTTCTCCTCCTACAAGGACGGTTCTACCTCCTAATGGATGGGTAGCTTTTCTATTTTCATGCATTTGTAATTATAATCTTGTGTTTATGAATGTGATGATGTTTTTATTCTATGTTTGTGTTTAATTTCATTATGTTCTAATTCATCTTCCTAGGGTGATGACGTAACTTGATAATAACGGATTGAATTCTAATCTATTGAAACTAATTTTGTTTTTACTTCCTAGATTGAGTTTTAATTATTGCTCTTAATGCTTTCAATTGATTGGCCACCTTTTGAATGAACTCAATATGTGTGTTGAGACCGGAAGGAGATACATGTGTATGGAACCTATAATTAAAACCGTAAATTGCATATGAAATAGGAATATATTCATATGGTTTATGTAGTCTTAATGAGTTCCATAAATCCTAATGCATGATTAGTTGTTGCAATTCACATAGGAATATAGTGAATTGGCAATTAATTATAGAATTACTTGACCTTGGAAGAGGCTAGAAATTAATTTAGGGAAACTCGACTATCAATTAAGGGAGTTAAAATTGGATTAGTGTAGATAGATGATTCAATCCGAAGTTGTTAAGTGAAGTCTGATCCCTAGGTCTTTTATTCATATTTATCTTTAGTCCATTTGCATTCATATTTACTTTAAATATATTCTTGCATTAATCTTTATTTACTCACTTCATTTCCAACTTAAACTTATTGATCTGCCAAATAGAGTTAGGATTATTAATTTTGGTACTTAGTGAAACAATCCTCGTGGGAACGATACTTTCTTATCACTTTATTACTTGTTTACGACAGTGTACACTTGCACTAATTGTTAAACCATTTCACACGTAACAAGTTTTTGGCGCCGTTGCCGGGGATTGTTATCATTAATATCAATACCAAGTAATCTTAATCCTAATTTGGTTTTTATTTTACATTTTCTTCTTTCATTGGTGTTTCTTTTCTCTTTTCAGGTTTGTTCCAGTGTATGACCAGATCAAAAGTTGCTGAGCCACTGCTATTTGATTTTGAGATCGAGAGAACTTGTCGAAGGAATCGAAAGATACAGAAGCAGTCAATTGTAGATCAAGGTGAAGCAATGGCAGATATGAGAGAAGAACAAGACACCAAAGCACTCCGTGACTATGCCACACCAACAGTCATGGATACCATTTCTGGAATCAGGAGACCACCTGTACCAGCTAACAACTTTGAAATCAAGCCAGCCATAATTCAAATGATGCAAGCAAATCAGTTTGGAGGTTCTCCAATAGAAGATCCGAATGCACATATAGCCAGCTTTCTAGAAATCTGTGATACATTCAAGCATAATGGCGTTTCTGATGATGCCATAAGGTTGCGACTCTTCCCTTTCTCACTTAGGGATAAGGCTAAAAGCTGGTTACACTCTTTACCAGTGGGGAGCATCACTACATGGAACATATTGGCACAAAAATTCCTAGCAAAATTCTTTCCTCCAGCTAAAACTGCAAAAATGAGGAATGAAATTGCTTCATTCACCCAACATGACATGGAAAGCCTTTATGAAGCATGGGAAAGATACAAGGAGCTGCTAAGAAGATGTCCTCATCATGGGCTACCAGATTGGCTACAGTTGCAGACTTTCTATAATGGATTGTCTAATGCTACCAGAACACTTGTAGATGCTGCAGCTGGTGGATCATTAATGGGAAAAAGCATCGAAGCTGCTATGGAGCTGTTGGAAGAAATGGCAGCAAATGCTTACCAATGGCCTTCTGAACGCAGCACTTCAAAGAAAGCACTTGGAGTCCATGAGCTAGACATTCTAACCACTTTGTCTTCTCAAGTTACCTCTTTATCCAAGCAAGTGAGTTCATTAACAGCTCAAGCAAATGCAATCAGAACTCCTGCAGATGCTTGTGATTTATGTGGAGGCCCTCACATGAGCACACAATGCCAAGAAGGAAATCCATTCATTCCTTCTCAACCTGAACAAGCCAACTATGTGGGGAATCATGATCCTTTCTCAACCACATACAATCCAGGATGGAGAAACCACCCTAATCTAGGGTGGAGGAGTAATCAGAATGTGTTCAAACCTCAAGGGAATTATCAACAGCAAATTCAGCAATCACCACCACAACCAAAGGTGAATTTAGAAGAAGCATTGGCTCAATTAGCCATAAATACTTCTCAATTCATGGCCAGAACAGAAGCTACACTCAAGAATCATGAAACAATCATGCAAACTCAAGCAACCTCAATCAAAAATCTGGAGGTGCAAATGGGCCAAATTGCAAGTATGCTGAATTCCAGACAACCAGGCACTTTACCCAGTGACACTGAAAGAAATCCTAGAGAGCAAGTAATGGCTGTTTCATTAAGGAGTGGGAAGCAGTTAAATGAGCTAGAACCAAGGAAGAAGAATGAAGAAGCTCAGAAAGAAGATGAGGTGATTCCAGGAAGAATGACTTTTCCAGATAATCCTCCACCATATGTTCCCCCAGTTCCATTTCCTCAAAAATTGGTGAAAGCTAAGCTAGAAGAATTTCTAGAGGTGTTTAAGAAGTTGCATATTAACATCCCATTTGCTGAAGCTTTAGCCCAAATGCCCAGTTATGCAAAATTTATGAAGGAGATTTTATCAAAGAAACGCAAACTGGAGGATTTTGAAACTGTAGCCTTAACTGAAGAGTGTAGTGCAATTCTCCAAAAGAAACTACCGCCAAAGCTTAAAGATCCTGGGAGTTTCTGCATACCCTGTACCATTGGAGAGTGTGAATTTGAAAAAGCCTTATGTGACCTTGGTGCAAGTGTGAATTTGATGCCATTATCCGTCTACAAGAAGTTGGGATTGGGAGAAGTAAAACCAACTACCGTGTCACTGCAGCTAGCAGATCGCTCAATAAAGCATCCACGTGGAATCCTTGAGGATGTGCTAGTAAAAGTTGATAAATTCATCTTCCCAGTGGATTTCATAGTGCTTGACATGGAAGAAGACCAAGAAATTCTTATTATTCTTGGGAGACCATTTCTTGCAACTGGACGAGCTCTAATTGATGTGCAGAAGGGAAAGCTAACTTTACAGGTTCAAAATGATCAAGTATCTTTCAATATTTTTAAAGCTTTTCCATATGAAGATAATATCTGTTATAGAGTAGACACATTGACTAATTGCATGAAAGATGTAATGCATAAAACTTGCACAGAAGAGCCATTAGTGGTAGGAATGGTTGATGCATCAAAGTCTACTGATCCTAAAATCCTGAAGCAGATTAATTGCCTTGAGGTAAACCACGGGCAAAGATTGAAAGAATACAATGACAGTGCATTCAAGACCATCAAAACTGTCATCACGCTCGAGGAGCCAGCTGGTAAGTATAAAAGAAAAAGAAAAAGAAAAAGAAAAAGAAAAAAGAAAAGAAAGTAAAGCAATAGGACTTTGTCTAGCTAAAGACGTTAAAGAAGGGCGGCTGCTTGGGAGGCAACCCAAGATTTCTTTCTTTTCTCATTTCTTTTCTTATTTAAGCACACATCGCACAGCATTTTTCACTCACAATTTCAGCTTTCATCATTTTCATCATGGAGGAATGCCTTGTAAAGCTTAAGAGCAGATTCCCTACTCTTCCCAAAGATGTGCTCAGGAAAATCTACAACTGTCGACTTGAAAGAATGAGGGCATTTAAGCGTTTGGGTCTTCCCGAGGACATACGTTGGATTATTGAAGCTAAGGTACGTCTAGCAGGTGAGTTTCATGAATCATTTGTTAAACGTATGCCAGGTATGGGAAGAAGTTCTTACTCTAAAAAGAGAAGAGCTAAAAGAATGAGAGTCTGTCATAAGTGTGCAAGGTGGAACTGTAATAGGCTCTGTAGGAGTAAAGGAATGATTTCAGTAAATCGAGAGGACAAAATCCGATTCATAAAGGATGGACTGAGTAAAGAGTCATTGGATAATATTATTCAGACTCTTGAGACGCATCCTAACGGAGATGTTCATGTTGTTCTTCTTGATTTAATGAACTTATTCCATACAGAAAAGGAGCGCTACAGTCTTGGGGATCTGACTGTAAAAGACCCTGTTTGCCAGTTTATAAGAAAATTGGATGGGAAGCAAATCCTCGGCTCATAGAAGCCGTTTAAGCCGTTACTGAACGAAAAATCAGAGGAAGATGTGAGCCACAATCACAACTACTGTACATATTTGTCTACTTTACTTTTCCTTTATCTTTTTATCTTTACAGCTGCTTTTTGACTTTATGTACATTTCTCTTCTTTTTAAGTTTACCTTTTCAGCAACTTTTTGACTTTCCTTACATTCCGTATTCTACTTTATTCACGCCATTATTACACTTGTCAGTTTTGCACAGCATTTTTCTGATATTGTCTGATTTGCGTGATTTCTTTGTTTCTGCTTTGTATTATAAAGATGCATTTCAGCAGTCACACTTTGCAAAATGTCTAAAGGTAAGAGTAAAGAAGAGGAAAAGGTTGAGAAACTATCAAAATGTAGATTTAAATCTATCTGTGTTTTTGGTGAATCTTTTGCTGGAAAGAATGTAGAATTTCTTGTAGCAGCAACTGAACTTGGTCATGCATTAGCTGCTAGAAAGATTGCCTGTGTGTATGGAGGAGGGCTTCATAGCTTAAAAGGAAGTGCAGCAATTTCTGCCAACACTGGAGGAAGCAAAATACTGAGTATCCTTGTGAATGGTTTAGATGATAAGAAAAACGCCATCGGTAAAACAGTAAAGGTTTCAAACTTGCCTCAACGTATGGGATGCATGCTTTACACTGCTCAAGCCTTTATTGCTTTACCTGGTGGTTTAGAAGCATTAGATGGAATTTCTAGCATTGCATATTGGATTAACTTGAACTTTCATCAGAAGCCAGTAGGTTTATTGAATGTTAATGGTTTTTATGATAGTTTGCTGTCTTTTTTAGATCAAGTTATGGAACAAGGATTCATACCCCAAGCGACTCGCCGTGCAATAATGTCTGCCTCAACTGCTGATCAGCTGATTGACCAACTACAAAGCTATACACATCAACCAGATCCTTTAGTGAAAAAGATAGATTGGCAATCTCCAACCAGCAGTCAGACGCATGAGCCAGACACCACTCTCCGGTTGTAACTTTCTTTACTCTTATGGTTTTACTCCCAAAATTTCTGTTATATGTGTGTTGCTTATGCATTTCCTTTTAATAAACCCTTTTTGCTAACCTACTGAAAACATTGGGGACAATGTCTACATTAAGTGTGGGGATAATAAAAAAAAAAAAAATTTTTACTTTGTAGGATATTTTGGTAGTAGAACCATGAGATTCATTATAAAAAAAAGGGGGATGGCCGAGTAAAGAGCTTTTTACTCTTGATACGCATCCTAAAAAAAAAAAAAAATTTATTAAAAAAAATATATATATATTTTCCTGCTTATTAGGTTCTTTTCAATAATTTTAAAAGATTTCATAGCATGATTGAACAACTTTCTTACTTCTTAGGATTGATAGATTTTGCAATGGATTTTGAGTTGGATTGAGTTGGAAACCTCTAACCGTGAGATTTTGAGCCTATTTGTTGAATTAATATTATATTTCTTGCGTGTGATATTCACCTGTTAAGTTGTCACTCTAGAACTTGCATGAAATCTGGTTAAGATTACAATTTACATGCATACTCAGATATGATAAAGGCATTTTTTTTTCCTCAGTTTGAACTAAATAGCCAACCCTGCAGTTTTACCATTGATAAACCCCTTTGAGCCTGATTAACCGTTTCTTTGCTTTAACCTATTAATATGTCATTTAATGAAATATCAATTGTCTTTACTTAACCCTAGGGATTAGTAGAGCATTTGAATTTTTGAAAAATGGGTTTTTGACAAAGTGTGGGGGAATATGTATTATTAACTTCAAAGTTGCGAGGGTTTTTATTCAAAAAAAAAAAGAGAAAAAAGAAAAAAAAAAGAAAAAAGAAAAAAAAAGAAAAACTAAATAAAAATAAAAAAAAAAAAAAGAAAAAGAGAGAAATTGATGAGAATCGTGGGCTGCTATGTTAAAATAAAATTATTTAGAGATTACCCATGTTGTAATTGCTCTATTAATTTCTCTCCTTACTTCAGCCTTTCATATCCCTGTTTTATCTTTCTTTTACCTTGGCCTCATTACAACCCTTAATAAGACCTTTTTATTTGAAGTGTGCATGTAAATCAGGTAGTGGAGATTGAGAATTTATGCAAGCCTATGGTAGTGCAATCTTTAATAGGATGAATTTGAGTGAAACACTTGCCAATAAACATTTGAGAGAGGAAGAGTTCCAGTGATTATATCAATCTGATTCAATCCTTCTCAAATGAAGTTGCAATTTCTTTTTGATTTTATATGTCAAGATTTGTTGATTCATGAATGCTATGATATCTTTGTACTTTAATTATCTTTCTTATGTTTTTCTAACTATCTCATGGGTAGATTAGTACTAACATTAGCATTAGTATTAGTTTTCTTTTATTTTGTGTTTGTCCGAGGACGTCCAAAAGCTAAGTGTGGGGGAATTTGATACGTAAAATATTTACATATTTATTTTCCCTTGTATGATGCATTTTTGGATGTTATCTTGTTAAATTAAATAAATTTAGTTGCATTTGGTGAATGGATCTTGAATTTGAAATGAAATCAAATATTTTAAATAATGCTGTAATCTGACACTGTTTCAGGTTTTAGGCCATATCTGGAGGTCTGGATGTCCGATTGGGCTGTTATTTATATGGATGGAAAGCTAAGAAGAAGCCCTAAAACTTTCATGTTTAAAGAAAAGCCCAGTTCGGGATCTAAGGATCTCAAATTCTGCTTGGAAGATAAAACAGTGGTTCTGGCGGAATCTGACCTTTGACTACCAATCTGATCATAACTTGAGCTAGAAATTTCAAAGTTAGGAGCTCCTGCCGCCATTTGAAAGCTTAGATCCACGGCTACAACTTTGATGAATACTAAAATGCGTGAATCCACCGATTTAAGTGTCAAAAGTTAGCAAAAACGCTGAAATATGGTTGCTCCGAGGTCAAAGATTATGGCTAGTAGTCAAGATTAGTGGCTTGGCAAGTTGAAATTCTTGCACCCATTCATCTATAAATAGCAAGGGGATCAGCTGAGAAAAGGCATCTTGGAGAGAGCATTTGAAGCATTGAATCATTCATTCATGCACCTTAGATAGTAGTTTAGTTCATGCAATTTTTAGTTCTTGTATGCCTCCTACAAGGATGGTTCTACCTCCTAATGGATGGATAATTATTTTCATTTTCATGCATTTGTAATTGTATTCTTATGTTCTCCTCCTACAAGGACGGTTCTACCTCCTAATGGATGGGTAGCTTTTCTATTTTCATGCATTTGTAATTATAATCTTGTGTTTATGAATGTGATGATGTTTTTATTCTATGTTTGTGTTTAATTTCATTATGTTCTAATTCATCTTCCTAGGGTGATGACGTAACTTGATAATAACGGATTGAATTCTAATCTATTGAAACTAATTTTGTTTTTACTTCCTAGATTGAGTTTTAATTATTGCTCTTAATGCTTTCAATTGATTGGCCACCTTTTGAATGAACTCAATATGTGTGTTGAGACCGGAAGGAGATACATGTGTATGGAACCTATAATTAAAACCGTAAATTGCATATGAAATAGGAATATATTCATATGGTTTATGTAGTCTTAATGAGTTCCATAAATCCTAATGCATGATTAGTTGTTGCAATTCACATAGGAATATAGTGAATTGGCAATTAATTATAGAATTACTTGACCTTGGAAGAGGCTAGAAATTAATTTAGGGAAACTCGACTATCAATTAAGGGAGTTAAAATTGGATTAGTGTAGATAGATGATTCAATCCGAAGTTGTTAAGTGAAGTCTGATCCCTAGGTCTTTTATTCATATTTATCTTTAGTCCATTTGCATTCATATTTACTTTAAATATATTCTTGCATTAATCTTTATTTACTCACTTCATTTCCAACTTAAACTTATTGATCTGCCAAATAGAGTTAGGATTATTAATTTTGGTACTTAGTGAAACAATCCTCGTGGGAACGATACTTTCTTATCACTTTATTACTTGTTTACGACAGTGTACACTTGCACTAATTGTTAAACCATTTCACACGTAACAGTGTGCTTCAAATATATTTAGAATACTGTAAGATAACTCTCTGATCATTATACACCTTTCCATTCTTAGTAAGGTGCTGACTGGATTTCAAACAACTAAACTATATATTGTCCTCATTAGCATTAAAAAGGGAGTTGTTTCTTATGGGATGCCTGTTCAAAGGGATTTATTGGCAGAGATCAATATATTATGAGGAAATCTATGGATAGATGTTGTGTCGTAGGTTGGAAATTTTTTAGTATTTGGAGATGTTATACAGGTGCAGTTTGGTCAACAAAAGTCCCATGCTCTGAGAAATAATGTGCAGTTCTATATGTATGCGTGGTTTTGTAACTGCTAGAAGTTTGCAATTTAGTATAAACCTAGCTATAGTCATGTCACTTCATCGATTTATATTGACAGTCAAATGGTATCTTTATCTTATTGGATCTTATTGCTATTATTGAATAAATTGACATAAAATTCTAAAAAATAAAGAGTAATACTCCTTAGGATAAAGCATGTTTAAACTGAGGCCTACTTTAAACAATATACTCGAGTATTTTCAAGACTTATAATTGAACTTTCCACATCTTAAAGGGTCTGCTTGTTGAATTTTAGCCACAAGGACCACAATAAAAAGTCCTGTGACGACCTTCAAAATCCTGATTAATTTACATTTTTGTTCTCTCACATCATGATGAAGAAGAATCCCTTGTAGTAACAGACTATTTTTGTGGCAAAGACAAGGTTCTGTGCGAGATAAAATGAACTTTCTTTAGCTTGTTTGTCTGGCTATTGATATAATCTAATGTATACTTTTGGGTTGTTGGAAATTTTAAACTACAGAAGTGGTTTGAGGACTTAATATGAATGATGTCTTGTTTTCTTCTGCAGCAGGCCATCCATCTGTCTTGTGAAAGTAAAAAATTGGCACAATGCTGTAATCCAATCATCTGACTAGCCTTTTAGAACACAGCACTGCTGCGCATTTTCATCAAATTGTGTCCCTCCCTCTGGCCCCATAGCATAAGGTATTTGACCTAAATTTACTTGTAAGTTGTAACTTAAATAATCAAAACCATTTTCAAATATTGTTATTATGATTGCTTGATATCTGCAATTACTCTACATATATAGATGGGGATGTTGTAGATCATTTCTTTTATGTCAATATAAACCTATATTGTAGGTCCTTTGTTTGTGTGTGTGTGTGTGTGTGTATGTATTAGGAGTGGCTAATCCACCAAACTCCCACACTAGGATCCAGGATCGAACTCAGGATGTAAAAGAATGACAAACCTTTTCAATAGACATCAGGTGCCACTTGAGCCAAATGCTCACACCTATATTGTAAGTCACTTTGGTGGTTTCCTTATACATCCTTTTTTATAAGCTTATTTTGCATAGTTCTGTGATTGGAGGCACCTAATCAAGTTATCTAGCAAGCGGGACTCATCCTTGCTTACCTCTTTCTCACCTCCCCAATTATTTACTAGGTAGAGTAACTTATATGATGTGTGGGAAGATAAAGTATTTCTACGTCAAAAAGTTATTTTATCCTATCTATAATTCTTTGAGATACATGACAGATACATTCTGTGAAATTTATTGACATCTTTTAACATCATCTAAGAGTTTACTGATATTAGCAAGATTGTGTCAGAGTACTGGGTAACCTACTGGACACTAACATTATATTTGTTAGAACGGTTTTATAATATTGGTGGAATTTCAGAAATTATGATATAGGTTTATAAATTATTTAAAAGAAAGGGTGGATAAGGGGCACCTTTTTTCATTAGTTGTAGACTGGGAAGAACAGTTGGATGTGAAGAGTAAGAGGATGGAGTGTTGTTTGTGAGGGAAAGTAATAAAAAATATAGGGTTTTGGGTAAAATATTTTGTTTTAATTTCAGAAGCTGTAAGGGAAGTTCAAGTGGAGAAGATTAAGCGGATGAAGCGTTGTTTCTGGTGCAAGGAAATTAAAAAGAAAAAAAAAAAGTGTTTCTGAAGAGGAAGACAATGGAAATTTGACTGTAGTTATACTATCAGAGTTAGAGAATTGATAGAAAGGAGAAAAAGGAACTTAATGCTTAAATGCACAGAAGACCCAGATTTCACTGGCTCCAATTACTAAGGACTATTCCTCCAAGACTGAGAATACAAGAAAGATTCTTTCAGTGTCATGATGATGGGCGCATGCTTGTATCTGCAATCTAAAAGGGAGGTGACTGTAAGTCCAGGGGCTGGGACAGTTTACACGAATGAATCGTATCAAAGATGGGTTACTGAGTTGGGTTTTATAAGTATTATCTGATGGAAAATTCCACTGGGTTTCCATGAGATGGTTTACCAAATTATATGACAGCAATGGACATATTTGTTGGGGTATGCTGTTCTGTAATTTATAATATCTGCTCTTTTCCTTTTTCCTTGCTCTTCGTGCTATAGAGCTCCATTAGTGCCTCAAAGTACACAGGACAAGGGGGGCAACCATTTTGTTTATTTCTTTTTGTTGAAGATTATTTTATTCTAACTTTTAAATTATCCTTTATAGGAACTAATGGTTGAGGAATTGAGTACTTAATGAAAAGGCAAGAACAGGGGGATGTATAAATTAAGTTGAATAATTGTAGGCCTGGCAGGAACTTTTGGAACTGCTTTTGAACAAATCAGAGTTTTAAAAGTGTAGAACTCCATACTTCATAGACTTACTTTCAACAATAATAACAATAATAAAACTTTATCCCATTAAGTAAGATTAGTTATATAGGTTGCACGATGCTATTGGGACTTCATAGACTTACTTTCAACAAGTGTAAATTGTTTTGAGTCATCATCAGAATTTAAGCAAAATTGAAGTCAATTTAAATTAGGATGTGCAAAATTGAAATGTAAACGAAAGGGCCTGCTGTGTGTTTGCTTCTCATGGTTTTGAAGTACAGTTCTATTTAACTCAAGATTGGTGTCGTGAAAATGTATAGATTAATAACTTGATTTTAATTATTCTGTTGTAGTGTGTTGTGCTTAAGTTATATACCGAAAAGTATTTCAAGTAATTGCGTACTTGACTACAGGATAACACAATTTTTCCCTTGGTTGAACAAGATTCAGAGCACAGATTTTTTTTTTTCTTTAAATATTGTATATTGTATTGTTCTCTAAGCCTTTTTACTACCCAATTAGTCGTGGAACAAGGATCATATAGAAATCCTTGTGTTCGTGATTTGGTCTCAGTGATTCGTGTCCTTCCATCTTGGGAGAATGACATGTGAAGGATTTCTAGCAATTTGCGTACTTGACTACAGGATAACACAATTTTTCCCTTGGTTGAACAAGATTCAGAGCACAGATTTTTTTTTTTCTTAAATATTGTATATTGTATTGTTCTCTAAGCCTTTTTACTACCCAATTAGTCGTGGAACAAGGATCATATAGAAATCCTTGTGTTCTTGATTTGGTCTCTGTGATTCGTGTCCTTCCATCTTGGGAGAATGACATGTGAAGGATTTCTAGCAATTTGCAACTTCATATTATTTCTAAATATATGTATCTTACCTGAGTTGCTATACGCTTCCACAATTTACTTTCACGTTCATTTAGATTGTTTATTCCTTAAGGCATTTGCTTTTATTTGCCTTTCATCTTCATGTATATACAGTTGTTATCTTAGTAGATCTAGAAGTATGGATTAACTGGTATCTTGATTCGAGAATATGACAATTGACAGGTTAAGTCTTTTTGTGTTCTTGATTTGGTCTTTGTGGTTTTTGTCCTTGCATCTTGGGAGAATGACATATGATGGGCATTCTAGCAATTTGCGGGTTCATATTTCTTCTAACTATACGTATCTTACCTGAGTTGCTTTATGCTTTCACAATGTACATTTAGATCGTTTATTCCTTAAGGCATTTGCTAGCAATTTGCAAGTTCATATTTCCTCTAATTTTACGTATCTTACCTGAGTTGATTTATGCTTTCACAATGTACATTCAGATCGTTTATTCCTTAAGGCATTTGCTTTTATATACCATTCATCATCATGTATATACAGTTGAAATCGTAGCAAATCAAGAAGTATGGATTAACTAGGGATCATCTTGATTTGAATATATGATAATTGAGAGGAGTCTTTATCATTGAAGATCAGGAGTTGATCATGGACCCATCAGTAAGGTGGGCAGGCAATCCTAACATTTATCGCTGCAATTAAAGCGTTTGCAGTTGAGAGCCATATTCCAGGTAAATCAATGCCTTAATGAACCAAACGCAACATAAGTGAACTTAGTTTTAATGCTTTGACAAATATTATTAATGCTTTGACATCTGTTATTAATGCTTTGACAAATATTAATTCATCTTGCTCTCCTGATGCTTACAGTTTACTTGAGGACCGCAGGAATCTCTTGGTTAGTATGGACGGACCAACCATATTTATAAAGAAGCCAACAGGTTAACTGATTTTTTTGGCATAAAAATGCTAGTAGTAATTGTAAAGATATCAGTGTATATGACCTTCCCCCGGTTGGGGATGTTTTGTACTTGATGTATGATGTAAAGGGCTCCATATTGTGTTTAATATATATCCATTTTCGCCCAAAAATAAAAAAAAGAATTTAGTTTTATATTGGTGTCGTGTATTATACAATTTAAGTAGTGAACAACGTAGATTGATTTAATTAGTTGTAAGGATTTAAAAAGGATTATCGTAACACTGTAGGTAATTAAAATCACTTTATTTAATATCTATTTCATAAATTATAGTCAATTAGAAAAAAGTAATTTATTAAAATTTAAAATCTCACATGAAAAAGAGGTGGGCTTACAAAAATGTCATGGATGACAAATTAAATGATGCCAAGGCAACATAATAATATAAGTCAACTAATTAAAATAAGCTTATATATTAATGATATTGGTTTATAAATAAAAAGTTGTCATGTGTCATGATGCATATCCGAATCAATAAAAAAATTATTTTTTTAATAAATTTAAAGGTGATAAATACTAAAAATTAAGTTATTTATTTACAAGCACTTTTTGCTAGCTTTATAAATAAAGGGTACATTTGTACCATTCACAATACGTTATCATAAGAAAAGACATGAAGCCCTTCTAAAGCTTTGTTGGTAAAGAACAAAACAATTAGAATCTCCAACTTCCATAAAAAATATCTATTTTGAAGTAAAGATTTCAATAATATTCAAGTTTTTAAATCTTTTCAAGTGCGAATCTTTGTGAAAATTTAATCTTCAATTGGAGATTAAGCTTCTTTATAACCCTTATTTGAAGTTAAAATTTAATGTTTAATTGGAGATCAAGCTTGATCAAACTTCTTCAAACTATTGATTGAAGTCAAGATTTAATCTTTTGTTAGAGACCAAGTTTTTTCAAGCCCTCCCTTAAAGTTAAGTATTTAACTTTTAAGTCAAGATCAAACTTCTTCAAATTCTCATTCAAAGCCAAATTCAATTGTTTGATTTGAGGTCAAGTTTCTTAAAACCCTCAATCAAAATTCATTAAAGAGAAGAATTAGATAATTATCTTGTTTTCATTTTTCAAGAATTACAAAATTAGAAATTGTACTTGCATAATCAAAAATTAATAAAATTTATTTGTTTCACAAATTTCTCATCTCATAAATTATTTGTTGAGAAATTTTTTCTGTGTAAATTTTTAACTTATTTAGTGGGACAATCTCTTTCTCTTATCTCTCTCTTTTTTTTAAATCAAGTTCACATAATGCCTTCAAGTATGCAAATATTTAATCAACAACCCTTTGCTTGATGCCCTAAAAGCTATTGTAGGTCTATATATTCAAGCATTTATAATACTAAATCTTGCTCCAATTTTCAAAAGCTTATCATCACAAAAATGATTGTCACAAACAACTAATAGAGGGAAAATTCAAATGAGAAGAACAAAATTGTAATTGTCCTAAATAAACTAACTTTATTCAAGGATTTTGAATTGACCAAGTATCTCAAGGTAACAATATTAGAATTAGGGTAACAACTCTTAAATAATGAAGATGTTGACTTTTCTGAATATACAAGTTCAAATGCAATGCTTATTACGATGATAAGTACAACTTCTCTTGAAAAGCAAGTTTTAGCTATTAAAACACTTAAAGACCTAATGAAATCAATCCAAAAATGTAAGGCTTTTGGAGATTAACAGATGTTTGACATTTTGCAAAAGATTAATGCCTTTTTCAAATCACATGAAAATTGAAGCAATGCATATGAAGTTAAGTTAAGCTAAGAAGATCAAGATGAACCTCCAAAGGAACAAAGTGGTCCTAAGAACAAGAAGAATTATCCAAATGGAGTTGTTTTCATAAACTAATTAAAAGAATTCATCAAAGAAGCCATTGAACTAAGTAGAATAGGGCATATAGTCTTCCTTTTCCTATGTTAAGCCATACATTTGAAGAATTGATCTATTGAAAATGCCATAGAATTATTAGCCACCCAAGTTTTAATAATTTGATGCCAAAGGAAATTCTAGGTAACATGTTGCTCCTTTCATTTAGACTTGTAATAATGTTCGGATGGATGAAGACCTTATGATAAAGCAATTTATGCTCTTACTTTAATGAAAATCCTTTTAATTAACACATGTACTTGGCACCTGGATTAATTAATATTAAGGATCAACTTAAGCATAAGTTTCTAGTTAATTCTATAACACTCGTCGCACTATTAGCATGCTTGAGTTTATGAAGACTCGATGGTTAAAAGATAAGCTAATCATTAACTATATTTACAAGTGGATAAATCTAAGTCTTAACTACAAGGATCAACTTTCAAAATCTTCTACTGTTGAAATGTGCATATAAAGAATGGATTAGAGCTTAAGTTATATTCTTCAAGCTATCAAGCCTTGAACATTTGAAGAGTTAGCTGTAAAGGCACATGACATGAAGCTTAACATTACTACTAATTCTAATCAAAGGTTATCAATCTTAAATAAGGTGGAAAAATGGCATGAATTTCATTAAACAAATAAGTTATCATTTTTGAAGTATGAAACCAATCAATGGTTGTGTCTATTTCACCAATTAAGCTAACTATTAAGTTAAATAGGAAAGAAGATAAAGTCATAGTGCTTTTAGCAAAGGAAAAAGGGCCATATTGAAAGAAAGGCTAAACAAAGAATACCTATTTCTAAATTTTGAAAATTTCACAATACTAGAATCTCTACTTGACGTCAACATGATTGAGTTGGTGGAGATGAAATGACCTGATGAGGCATACAAAATGGATTATTCAAATTTTTATAAGTACTATAGACTAATTGACCACCTAGTTAAAAAATGTTTCATGCTATAATAAAAAATTATAGAAATGATAATGCAACTTGTAATATGACCACAATAACCTTATCTTCACCAAGCATTGATCCTTTCACTTAAATGATCAAATTTGGTTCATTTAAGCCATTAATGCTCGGAAAAAGGATTAAACTTCTAATAGCTATTACAACCTCTCATGTCATTGGGTCAGTGCAAGGATAAGTTAAAATTTACCTTAATTGGTGAAGAAGGATCGACTTCACCTAGGAAGAAGAGGAATAATAAAAAAGTCTATGCACGTCCTCTAAAGCAAGTCCAATAAAGCAAATTATGAAAATTAAAAGTAAATCTTCTAAAGGGGGAAGAGATTACCTCTGCTCACCATGTTACTTTAACAAATTTATGTTAACATTTTGGAATAAAATTTTTTATGTTAATTTTTAACTATTTTATTTGAATATTAATTTGAAATTATTTTTAAGTATAAATTTTCCTGGGTAATTCCTTTATTATTAGTTATCTATTAATATTTTTGTAGAACTTTTGGTGATTGTTTGTATGATGTAATAATTTTTGAAGAATTATTACATTAAATAAGAATTAATATATATTTATATTATACTATGAAATTTTTTTGTAATTGCGTAGCTACCTTCGTGGAACTAATTGCATAAAATTTTGCACAACATCTTGAAAGGAAAATTTTATTTTAAAATGTATAAAAGAAAGGCTATATTGATAATATTGAATATTCTTTGATAGTATATTATTAATACAGTAAGTTAGTCATAATATAAGTGTTAGGTTAAATATTATATTCCTAAAATTTTACATAGCCTTTAATATTAGGTTTTTAGAAGTATAAGCGGTAAAGGGTTATCGATTGAGAGGATGACCAATAATGAGGCCAAAAGATTGTAAATGCTCATTATGGACTTTATTAAATATTTTATATTAATTTGATAAAAATATAAATTTATTTATTTATTTTTACTTAGTATGCACTAAATATTATCCATTAGATTTTGTTAACTTCCTAAAAAGTGCTTTAGAACTAGAGATAGTATTTTATTTATATTCTATGTTGTATAAAAAAATAATATTTTTATTACAAATAACTTATTTTTCAATGGTTGTATTTGGATAAAAAAAATTTACTTTGATGTGTTTATTTAGATACATGTTCTTGATAAGGTTATTTTAGGATTTTTATAAAATTCAATTTTAAAATCTGACCCTAAAACCATCTTTAGAGCTTAATAAGGTTGATACATTTAAGGATGTTTTGAGATAGTGGAAGACTATCAAATTTTTCATAAAAGGTGGGAGTCAAAGATGAACACAACTTTATGTTAAAAAATACTTAATTGAATTTGTGGATTCTAAATTAGATCAGCTAGTAGTTAATAACTACAATTACGAGTGTAATATCCAAATAAAGTAAGAAAATTTAAGAAGAAACTTTGAATAGAAACTACCCTAACAAAAACTCGATAATATAATCAAGTAAAGTTCAAGTAAACCATAAAGATAGTCTAAGAGTTCACCCAGCTAGAATTCTTGTAGAAATTATATTAGGTACTAGTATGGATCAAAATATGATAAAAAGTCTAACATTGAGTTTGGAAAAATTATACAAAAGCCTAATTGAAAATTAAGAGCCTAGACAGCCTAAAATCAACTTAAGTAATCTAAAAATCTAGAGATTGGATCCAAAATTAAAATAAATTATTTTGGTTTCTTGAACTAACCTAGCCTAACTTTTACAAGCCAAATATTATTTTTGAAACTAGAAAATCCAAGCCCAAACAATGCCTAATTTTGTAAAAGAAGCTTATGACAAATAAACAAATAAGTGAGAAACTAAAGGCATTTGTTAGCAATTATTTTTAAGTAATTTATTTAACTAAATTTTAGTGGATCTAAGAAGAAAAATCTTCTTATTTTAAGCTAGAAAAATTAGCCTTTATAAGCTAAAATTATCAGCTAAATTTTTACAAAAATAAAAAATAGGAGGCTTATAATGGAAGCATTAGAAATTAGGATATTATATATAGCCATTTTGGGTCATTTCCATTTCCTAGTCCATTTCTCAGCTTAGAACCATAACTTCCTAAGACCTCTCTACTAGGCTTTTCAACTCTTCAATTGTTCTCCAACTAGTTTTATCAAATTCTTGCAAAATAACCTAGACTTTCCTTCATTTTCTTCAAATTTTCATGATCATCTTCTTTCCAAAATTTCTTGAATTTGATTTATTTTAGTGAATATGCTCTTTTTCTATTCTAAAGGGTATTTGAAAGTTAAAGAGTTAAGAAATTGAGATGAGTAGTAACTATCCCTTGTTTTATTAAGTTTTTCATGAAAAATAAAAAGATTTGATGGCATTTGCTATTATAGATGTAAACTAAGTTGTGATGCTAAATAGTTTAATTTTGATATTGGATAAATATTAATATAAGGATATGATGTTGGTATTATAGTGTTAAAATAAGTAGGAGATGATTTATTAAGTTTTTTCTCAAGATATGACTATAGGAAAATTGTAGAAATAAAATTTTTTAAGAAAGTTTAATGGTACATGTCTATTTTACTTTGGAATTAAAGGTTAAAGATTGTTTAAACTTCAATTTTTGGTTTAATTATGCTAGAAATAGTGTTAAAATATGCATGGAAAGAATTGAAAATTTTTGAAAAATTTTAGAGTTATGAAAAAATGCATTTGAATAGATTTTGGTTATAATAGCTTAAAACAAAATTTTGGATGGTGTATGTTGCTGTTTGGTACTGTTTGTGCTATAATTTGATTAAGAAAAACTAAAGTAATTAATATTTTATTATTATTAATATATTATTGACCTTACATAAAAATTTGATAGCAATTGAATTTAATTTAGATGTTTAGAAAACCTTTTTTCTATAACAACTTTAAAACTACCCAAAATTAGCAATTTTAAGTTTTTGATTTTGTATGAGTAGCACCAATGTGTTACTTTTGAGAAATAACATGTTAGGGATATTATATCAAAATTCAATGATAATTGGAAGTGGTTTGAGTATTGAAAAGGAGCTTTCATTGTCATTACTCTTATGTTATCCTGTTTGAATTTTATTATTTTGGTATTGAGTGAATAGTACTTAAGTATGATTAAATAGTAAGAAAATTGTTCTTTGATGTATATTAATGTGTTAGAAGTATTAGATAAAATTTTAGCAAAAATTCAAATAGATTTACAACCTAAAGAGGCACTAAACCATGGAAATACTCCATGCTTCATAGTAAGTTCAATGCTTAATTATTCTTATTGAGTGATGTTATAAGAAATTAAATTTTTAAGAAATAATTGATAATGCTTGGACTATAATTGATATTTATGCAAAAGAGTTAAGTTTTATCATTATCTTAAATAAAAAGAGTTGTGTATCAACCTAAATATAATGTCATGTGATGATGAGTTATGAATGTGTATAAGAATGGCTAGATTTATGGAATATGTGGTATTTTGACGATATCCTATGAATTTAAAATGAGTAATTAATACTGCAATTAGCTCATAATGTTACTTAACATGAATTTGATTTGTAGGGGGGAGTTATTCATCATTTGCAAAGAAAGAGAGGAATGGTAAGGATTGGAGGGATAAGGTTAATGGCTTAATACCTAAGGTGGCAAGAGATAAGGTTAGACTAAAAATATAAGGAGAAACCTATATACTAATTATTATCATTCTTTAGAGTAATCCTTATAAACATTATATAGAAAATTTATAACATATACAGCAGAGTTAAATTAAATTATTGTTTATTTTACATTTTTATATACATGTGCCTTTGATTTATTATGGTAAAAACTCCCTAGAAAAGGAAAAAAGTAGTCAATCACTAAGTATTTTAATACTTACACTTTCCATTATTAATCTTTTATTTATAGATTCTAAACATGGATCACCGAAAAATGACTGATATTTATACATGGGCTTTCTTGTTGCCCCAAGGAACTTTCCAAGTTATATTCTATTATAGATTCTAGATTATAATGATAGAGCCTTGTATTAATTATTTTGTATGAATCAGAAAGCTAAATTTTAAGTCATATCTTTTTATCATTAATCCTATTTTATCCAACTATTCACAAGATGACATATTTAGTAGTTCTAGTTCTGTCAATATGTCAAATCCTCCATCTTTCTTGTTTATTGAATTTGATCTTGAGAAAGATCTTATATAAAAACAAGATAGATCAAATTAGGAGTTTCTCTACTTACGATATTGTATATAAGCTTTTTATTTTTGAAAAACTTTAGTACTCTTGCATAAATATTTTTATGTATGTAAATTACATTTTGAATATTCAATTGCATGTGTAACTAATTTTACTTTCTATAGTAAAGTTAAGTAGTAAAAAGTCAAAAATATTTAAAAGGCTTGTAAGGATAATTAGCTACTAAATTGATACTAGTTAGGTACATTTACATTAGTCACATCATCCAAAAGTTAAGTCATTACAAAAAGGAAGATGTAATTTATTAAAGACTCTCTTTTCCTAACATTTTAAAACTCGCTTATGATTTAAAGCAATTCATTTTAGTGGGGGCCATATTGGTTGGCAAAGTAAGTAACTTACCTTCTTGATTAATAACTTGATAGTTAAATAATTTTTGAGAGGAAAAATTAAGAAATATCCATTTATATGATTGTATCTTATTTTAGTTAGGTCATAATTTCTCTCGAATATCAAGAGAGCAAAGTAGACTAGTTTATGAGTTCAAGCATTTTGGTAATTTTAGATCTGTGTGATGATAACATTTTCTAAGTTAATCATAGTATGAATGTGTTAGTTGAGATATAGCAATTAGATCAAATTTAATTGTAAGTCTTGGGAGTGAAAGTGTGATAGGCTAAAGACACAAGTATAATGAGCCCATTATATATAAATCCCCAGGAAGTTTAGCTTATCTCATTTTTTCATAACAAAAGAGTCCAACATATTAGTGTGCTTTCATGTTTGTTAATTCAAAAGGATTAAATTTATTAGGCCTAAGTGTTTTCTAAGTGATAAAAGTTATCCTATATACATCAATTGTAGGTAACTCATTATTGATTTAAGTTAGTGGTTTTAGACTATAAATGGTTTTGTATTAGGTGATGCAATTAATTACACATAGATCCATAGAAGATTGGAAGATCTCATGTGTATGGGCTACTCAAACTTGTTCTATCAGTTTTCTTGGTGATCATAAAATTATGGTTAGAGATATGTTAAAAGGCATTATGTCATAGAATTATTATGTAGTCAATTGCAATAACCTCTATTAAAGGTTAAGGCATGTCATGTATTATAAATTTCTTATCAAATTGACAAGTTAAGGATTTCTTTGACCTTATCAATGTTTATGTCCTGACAATACTATTACCATAGGATTCTCTTTCAATAATGAAAAATTTGCTTATGTAAAATACTTCGAATTAAAGTACCTATTTAAGAGAGAAAATATGCAAGTATATTACTTGTTTTCCTTGAATTCTATGCTCGCAAATCTACTAACTAAAACTTTAGAAGTAAATATTGAGCATGAGTACGTGGATAGTGTAAATTTGTCTAAATCTTTCAATATTTTAGGTTAATAAGAGTTTTATTGATATGAATAGGAGTGGGAATCGGTCGGTTAGGACCAATTAGCAGGCCCAATCCCAACTGACCACCCTTAACTGTTTATGTCCAGTCCTGAACCGAAACCGATCACCTAAAATGCTAAACCCGACATTAACCGATCAAATCAGTTTCAAGTGGTTTCAAGTGAGTTCGATCAGTTTAAACTAATGTTTCACCTAATTAATGGAAAAATAGCCTTTTTTTTCACAAACTAAAACATAAATCTACATATGTAAACAATATCTATTATTCAATGAAACAATATTATGTAGGCATCAAAATATTAGAAATCGATACCTAGATACAAATTAACTTTAAAAAGGATTATAAACTAAGAAGTTTAATGATAAGTTTTCAATATAATTTTTATCTAAGTCATACATACTGCATCAACAACTTCCTTAGCAAGAGTATTTTGGAGAGCTGCTAGTAGTGTTACAGAGTTAAATTTTGATCTATCCACAAAGATGCCAATATACTCCAAGGTGAAACAAACTCTTTTCAAATATCCAGACATCACGAATAAGAACCTATAACATAATGAACCAGAAATTAGTGACAGAAAATATCACTAATTCTGTAACCTAAAGCATGACCAATGCACTTTTTGATATAATTGTTAGGCAATAGTGTAAAGAATCGAAACACAAATTCAGTTGGCATTCTAATGAAAAGAACAAAATCGAAACACAATAGTGTAAAGCCTGCAACTTAAAGCATGACCAAATCACTCTTTGTCAAGTGTAGATTCAATAGAACCGAAACACAACCCAGCAATGGAGTCAAACACAAATTCAGAAATTACAGAAGATAATAACACAAAATAAAATCACAATTTTAGACAGAACAGAACAAAAATTATGTAAGATTCAATATTAACCGTAATAAAACAGGGTTTTCAAAGATTTTAATGAATGAAGGAAATAGTGTAAAGAAAGTCAAATAAAT
This sequence comes from Sindora glabra, assembly GCA_020226215.1. Taxonomy (NCBI): domain Eukaryota; kingdom Viridiplantae; phylum Streptophyta; class Magnoliopsida; order Fabales; family Fabaceae; genus Sindora; species Sindora glabra. The sequence continues at coordinate 36,181,283 of CM035231.1, forward strand.
CTCACAAATAGGGGTTTCCTCATTTAGGGTTTAACTAATTTAAGAAGAAGTCAACATAGCAAAGTCACAGCCAAGATCAAAACATAAACAAAAGAAATCGTTGCAACAAATAGGTAGATCAAAATAGGAATAAAACCTAGTCACCTAAATAGAATGTCATCAAACAAAATTGAAATCAATTGAAATTTGAAATAGAAGACTTTCGTGAATTAAAAGATAAAATAAAAAATAAAAAATTAATAGAAATAAAAAATAGAAGACACAAGAAATCAGAAGCTTACCACAAGCAATGATTTTCTACTGGCATGGCCTTCGTTTCTTTCAAATGGAGCTTCTTGAACTTCACAGTAGTAGAATGTGAATCAAGGCACTGCTACAAAATGTGGATGATGGAGAATTGGCTGGCAAAGCGGCGCACACAATAGTTTTGAGATGGACGAGGTTTTGATAGGGCAAATGGAAGAAGAAGCTACACAATACATTCTCGACTCTATTGCAAAGAAGGCCACAGTGGAGCAGCCAAAGCTGAGTAATTATGGAAGAAAACGACGCTATTTGGTTATCAAATCGGGTGGGTTTGGTCAGTGTTGGACAGGGATCACCAATCCACACCCGATCGTAAACCCGATTTCCCTTATTTTTTTATATCCACCACTACCTGAATAGAAAAACAACCCAAGACCGACCACCCATTTTCTGTTCGGGTCGTTCAGTTTTATTTGGATTAAAAAAATATTCCCACCCTTAGATATGAACATATTGATATTTTAAGATATGTTTAAACCAAATGCTAATAATGAGATACTCATAATGTCGCCATATACTGTGCACATTTTGTTTATGGAATGTGAGTAGAGATATTTATATCTTATCTCATTATTATGAATGGAAACATTCAAACCCTATCTCAATAATGTATTGAGATTACCGATTCTCATTAAGCATCTTAGGCGGTTGTTTAGATTATTGTGTAGGGATTTATATTTAGTCACAAAAGTTAATGGCTTAATGTAAATTCCATCATGCATGTTATATTCAATCATTTGGTCAATGAATTGTAAGCATTCAACACGTTTAATATTAATATCTCTCTAAATATAAGATCTAATATTGTTGGATGCTTATGATCTTTATTAAATTTATAGGTGAAATAATACTATTGAATATTAATATTAAATTTTCTAGTGGTTATAATTTATAAGTTAATGTAGGTTCAAATGAGAGGTTATTAGAAATTTTACTATAAATCTTGCATTAATTTATATATTTCTATTAATGTTAACATTAACTTTAGTGGGCTCCTAATTATGTGACTATTTGGAATTGGCCCTATAAGGTATTTAAAGTACAAATGTGAATGAGTTAAGTATGAATCCTGTGATAGGTAGAATTCATGATACAACCCGATTGTTTTATTAAATTCCCTACCTCTAGTAACTATCTTAATTTGCATTATCCCATCAAATTGTAGAATTGGTTTTTTCTCATCAAAGAGGAAAATTGGATAGTTATAGTAGAGGTAGACGTATGACAATGCAAAAATGTTACTTTTGATAGTTCTAAGTATCTACAACCATATGTTAATGTTGATCATCAGATCTAGAACTGATGGGGGCATTATATATTAATGCCAAATTACAAGTACTTAATTATCACAATTCTCCTTTATTATTCAAATGAGTTCTATTTATCTTGCTCATGCCATAATTGAAAATAAAAAATCCTGGGTGTCAGATTTAAATTAAAGATTATTCCTGCAATATATGGTCCTTGCAATGGCATTTTCTTAGTTGACCTTACATAGGGTTTAATTTTATGGAATCCTGCAACGAGAGAAGCAAAGGTTCTTCCCCCACCTCTCTGCCCATTCACCTATGAATCATATGCTGGACCTGTATATGGATGCGGCATCGATCCCTAATCCAATGATTACAAAATTGTGAAGTTGATGAATAAAGATGTATACTCGTATGATCGTTGTAACCCGCAGGTAATTGCTAAGGTATATAAATGTTACTACTGTTTCCTGGGGAACAATCAATGATGTCTATTGTTGGAGATATATGATGTAGGATCCAACTCGTATGCAAAGGGAGTTCATTGTTGGAGGGCTTGTAGTGCTAACCTCACGTACGATCCAATCCTTTGCTTTGACATGAGCACGGAGACTTTCCAGGAAATCAAGGCGCCCCTAACATTGGATCATACTTGCTACTGCAAGTGCATTGGGTGATGCACGCCTTTCCAAAGATGGCATTATGGTAATAAACAATCGTATTTCCTACTGTCGTCTTTACAGAAACAGTCATTGTAGCTTAACTGAGATTACTACTATGAATGATTATAGTGGCACTGAGACGAGTTGGACTAGATCGACTCTCACACTCCTTTATGAAAGACCTGAGGAGAGGTGGCTAACCGTCCATGTGTCTTGGAAAGATAGTGAATTGATTCTTGCATGTCTGCCATACACTGATATCTTAACTTCATTCAAGATTGATGACTATGAGTTGTATCGAGAGCAAGAAATTTCTGTTCTATAGGATAAAATTGGTATAGGAGCCACTCCTATAAAATTTTGTGAAAAAATTTTATATTTATTATAATTTTTAATAAAGAAACATATTGTTTATATAAAAGTGAGGGATTTTTTTTTTTTTAATTTTGCTTTAGTTTTGAATGTTAGAGTTGCATCTTTTGTATATTTATTACATCTAAAATTTGAATCGAACACTTAAAACTTCTTATGATAAATTGCAAGTTTTTATATAAAACCCATCTTTTATATTATATTTCTATAAAAATAATATTACTATATTTTCGAGTACCTATAGAAGCATTATCCAACCAGAGGTTGTTTGGACTAAGTTTTTTTTTTTTCCCTTTCTTCTGAGTTTACACTTTTTATCTGTTCTAGAGCTTTGCACCACTCGGACTGGTTCGTCTTTCTCCTGCTGTGGATTTTTGTTCTTCTAGTTTTCTGGAACTCTTGGTTGCCAACAAGTGACTGGCTTTATCTTAGTGAGGTTTTAAGGCTAAAGCATGTAATAGTTGTCATTTGCCATGGCAAATACAATAGTTATTTTGGTTTCGAGTTTATATGTCCGGATATGTTGTTGAAGAAGCTGTATAGTTCTCTGATCTCAAGCTAAGCCTTTGGAGAAATCCTTATTATATTACTTGTGAAAATTTTAATTTTCAAGTAAAGTACATCATCCACTATTCGGAGATTTTATAAAAATATAGAGACCACTCTTCTTACTTCTTTACAATGGGCAAATCTACTTCAATTCTATCCATCTTTGATTAAAGGTTGACCCATTTGTTGGTGCAAGGACTGTTATACTGGTAATGCTGAAGGCGAATTCTTTGCTTTTCTTAAACCTTAATTGCTAATACTTAATTCCTCAACATTCTTAAAAATTTGGTCAAACAACTCTGCCCCCTTCCATTTTTTTTTCTACTTTTCTGGTTTTCAAATTTTAAGAGTGCGACCTCAAATAAAATGATTTTGAGGGAGAGTATCATGTTTTTGTGAAACTAAAAGAACCATAATTCTGCTAGCGGTGAAGCAACAAAGTAGTTCAGAAATTTCTTACCTTGATTACTTCCATTGTCCCCACCTTTTCAACTCCATGTTTTTGTCAGATTATGACTTTCCATTGTGTCATCCTTTATTTGATTACAGTTTTCATCTAAAAGGTTGTTCGGAATTTGAGTAGATTAAGTTGAAGTTGGGAAATTTTAGCATGTTTCAATTATACTCCGACAGAACCAACTTGCCATAGATGTTCAGAGAATAAATTATGAAACGTTTACATGCCAAATGAGCCCTAAGAGTTCGTTTTGCACTCAATTTTTTTAAAATTAATTTTATATCATTTTAATAGAAATAATTTCAATTCATTTGGAAATAATTATTTTATTTGAAATGTATTGAAAAATATATGAAATTTAATTAAAACATATTTTGATGGTATCATAGTAAATATATTATTAGAGGGATGATAAATTTTTTACATAATATATTTTTTAGGGTAAATGAAAAAATTTTCAATAAAATTCTTACTAAATTAGATGAATTTTATAATAGCATAAATATAATTAAAATAGGAATTGAAAATAAAATAAAATAAAATTCTTTTTATTTAAAGTCAAACACCAATTTAGAAAAAAAATATTTCGAAATGATACCATTTTTAACCCTAAACCTTATTTCTGACTATATTAACAAATACGAACAATTATAGCGTCAGGTTTGGCAATGTAAGAGAGAAGATCTAGTAGATGATACCTACAGTCTAATACGACCCAAGAAAGGCCAGAGACAAGGAATGTACTTGCTGCCTATAAAACCAACCAGCCAAGATGTGAGAGCGATGCCAGTGCATGCACCCCATTGCCTTACATTCAAACCTTTTGTGTTTGTAATATGTGGCAATATGCTCACCATTGTCACTTGAAGGATCACTATGACGCAAATTTTGCCCTAAAACAACTTTCTCCTTCGAATTTCTTTAAAAATATTTCCTTCAGGCTTCCTTGCTTCCAAGACTGTGAAGACTAGGAAGAGAACGACAGGGTTGAATATCATAGTGTCCATTATATCACCATCAACACGTAAGATTGCTATGTGCCTATATTGCAGAGGTAGAAGGACAATTATTTCATACGAAGCATGAACTATTATATTCTTTAATATTTCACTGCTGTTGAGTGTTTGATCTGGCCTCTTGGGAGGCTCTTGCATAAGCTTGTCTGTTTCTTGTTCTACCACAAGGGCATGCACTGCTAAGGTACCTATTATAAGGTTCACCCATAATATTCGTAACACCGCATATGGAACTCCATCAACTGAAACACCAACCACAATATCAGCTGTAGGTGGCTTTGTTACCGATGAAGCTGTCAAAACAAAGTCTGTCACCAAAGTGGCAACATCTGAAGCCAGTATGAATTGCATGACTACTTTAATGTTGTCATAAACGCTTCTTCCAGCCTGAAATAGTGTCACTAAAGACAAAAAACCATCTTTAAAGATTAATATGTCAGAATTCTCCGCCGCAATATCATTTCCCTGGAAACCAATACGAATTGCACCATTAGCTTCTTTCAGGGCCGGCGCATCCTCTGTGCTGCTTCCTGTGACTGCAACCACATGGCCTTTTTGTTTCAAGCATTGCACAAGAAAAAGCTTGTCGACATGAGAGGCATTTCCAATCACACAAACATTTTCAACTTTCTCTAACCTTTCTTCCTCTGTGTAGTTTTGAAATTCCAATGCTTCCATAACTTCTCCTGTACTTGATGAGGCTTCAATGGGATCAAGTATACCACATTGAGAAGCTATAACTGGTGCAGTTGAAACATCATCTCTTGTAATCACTTTGATTTTTATTCCTGCTTTTCTGCAATCTTGTACAGCTTCAATCACTCCATGTCGAATTGGATCCTTCAAGCCCACAATCGCTAATAAGGTGAATGACTCATTTTCTAGTCCTTCATGACTTCTTTGGATTTCTTTATGAGCAAATGCGACCATGCATTTAAGTCCAGAACGTGTCATCCCTTGGATTGTTTGCCCCAAATTCATCTCTGCCGTATAATCTATGACTTTCACATTCCCTTCCTTGTCATAACAATGCGAGCACATAGATAGTGTATCCTCGACTCTTCCTTTTAAGTGCACATGAATCATGTGGTCATCCTCCTTTCTTACCAAAATTTTGCTTTGTTTTCTTTCTTCGATTAAGTTTTCAGCATGAAGAATACTGAAGTCCTTCTTTAACTGCTCAATATCCATACCTATTTCAATGGCTGCCCAACTGAAAATTGCTTCTTCAGGGTTCGTAGGGGCTTGAGGCGTGTTCAAACCAATCCCTTGACAGAGTAACATTTTCAGCCATGATGTATGATGAACCTACTTCAATCACATCTTTAACTAAAGATATACATACCTTTACCTGGTTCTCAGTTAGTATGCCACTAATGCCAGTACAAATTGCAGTGGTTGAGGGAAGCGGGTCACAAGTTGAGAACCGTCTCAACAAAGCATGATTTTTTATCATTCTCTTAGTTGCATTGGCACCAATTAGAGCTACAGCCAAAAGCAATCCCTCTGGGATAGCAGATGATCCAACAGCCACTGTGGTGACTATTATTCCAACCAAAATTCCAATGCATCTTGAACTTCTGTTTTTCCAGACTTGAAAACTATAGAACCATCTCCGTTCTTCATATACCCTAAAAAAACCCGAAGCATTAGAATAGTTATCGTAAACGCAGCAATTGTTGTTCCACCAATACCCATGAGTTCCGTAAGCATTTTGAGTCGCTCCTCAAGAAATCTCCATTTGTGAGATTCATGGCCTAGTAAGCTCATTATCTCACCCCATTTTGTGTTTTCACCAACAGAGGTTATCAATATTTGACCATGCCCAGATTCAACCTTGGGACTAGAAAACAAGAATGGATTGAGGTCTTTATTGACTTCCACAGGACCATGGTTGTCGGTTCCCAAGCTTGATTGATCAATTTTTAGTGAGTGCCCGCCCAGAAACAATCCACCTGCTGGAACTGGATCCCCACTTCTTAAGCAAATAATATCTCCTACAACAATTTCAGATACTGAAACTTGCTGTTGTTTCCCGCTTCCTGCAACTTCGACCTGAATTTCCTTATCCCTTCTTATGAACTTGTTGAACCGTCTATTGGCCAGAAGTGACCTGCAGAACAAATAATGACAACCACAAGAACAACAATAAACATACTTCCCCCATCATACCAAACTTGTTTGAATCCTTCTTCTGTAATATTAAAACCGAGGGAGTAATGAACATGCCAATACGACACCAATGATTGGATCCTTCATTGCTGTCAGCACAAAGTGGAAGAAGTTCTTTGTAGTCAGTTTATGGTATTGATTATAATCAAATACCTTCTGTCTACGAGCAATGTCCTCCCGGCTGCCACTGATCCCTTTCCTTTCGTCCGTTTGAAGAGACGTAACAAGTCTCCATCTACACCCCCAAATTGAAGTAAAGAGTCATTTTCTCCGTCTTTCACGAGCTTGTTTAGGCTTGTCTTGTTGATGTTTGAGAAAAGGACCGGCTCAGGCACGGGCTCAGGCTCAATATTGATGGCAATGAATAATGGAGTGTAAGAGGAACCGGTTTTCGCATTGTTGACAACTTGATTATAAAGAGATGTCATAGCTCTGAAAGAGAAGACAGCAGTAAAGACTACTCGCCATCTCTTGTTGGCAAGTTTGATGTTTGTTTTAACTTGGGCTGTGAACGGAGGCTACAATTCTGATGAAGAAAATAGCAACGAAAGCCAGCCGCCATCTTTGCTTTGGTTTGTTGAGAATGATAGCTGAATCTTGCAAATTGCTCTTTGAAGATAGAGGAGTAATGGTGGCCATAAAATGGTGTTTTGGGAGAAGGATTCAACTCGGCAGTACTGAATCCATTAAAATTTCAGAGCATCTTAAACTTGTGGAAGAAGTAAGTTGATGTGACAGGAAAATGATATGGAAAATTTGAAAGAAGTAGCTAGACAATGGTTGACTTAGCCTTTGTTTGAATTGGGAACAAGTGTTAGGAGAAAGAAGTTGGAGGAGAAATGAATTTTTTTTTGTGTTGTTTAGAATTAGAGAAAATAGGAAAAAAAGTAATTGGAAGAGAAGTTGTTTCTCTTGTTTGGAAAGAGAGAAAATGGAGGAGAAAGAAGTTGCAATTGAATAAATTAATCATTATGCCCTTAGGTATAAAAAATGGAGATGATAAAATATTTAAAAAGAAGATTTCTAAAAAGTAATTCAAAATTTTCTAAAATAAAATATCTCCAAAGAAAAGATATCACAAATAAAATATTTTTAAAAATATCTACAAAAAATATTCATATAATATTTTCAAAAATGAGGTATTTCTCCTATAAAAATTTATGAAATTTGAAATTTGCATAAAAAAATAAAATGAATTCCATATCAGTTTAATTAAAGTAACTTCACAACTAATGACATTTATCATTTGATTATCTCATTCATGTTAATAGAGGGAGAAAAATTAACTTAGAAGCCATCATTATTCAATTAAGTCATTATGTACTAATGTTATTATAACTAAGTTGCTTTGGAATAATTGACCGTATCATTCAATATGATCTAATAATAAAGTTTACCTTTCTAAGTAAATAGGTAATAGGCAAGGAAATTCTATTTTTGTATAATAGGCACCTATGAACCCAATAATGTTACTTGAGAATTGGACATGGAAATCCACATCTAGCTTTCAAAACTAAATAGATGCAATTTAAATTATACAAAAGTACAAGCAATTTATTCATGTAAATATAATTTATCATCCGGGCTCCCATCATCTTATACAATACATAAACAAATGAGGTTCACTTTAACCGGTTAATACAAAATTTACTTATATACAAGGTAAAGAATATTACATCCTAATTTGGCTTCCAAATTGCTATGCCTCACATTGTAACCATTCCGTGTAGGTTCATCTTGAGCGATCTCATTCTTTGCCAACAAGGTAGCAACATTAATGTTGGTACATTTAGTACTTGTGCATCAAAGCAAACTAATTAGACATTTATTACAATGAGGTATTTCTTTCATATTGACTTCAACCAATTGCAAAAACATAGTTACAACAACCAACACATTCATAAGCTACAAATATATATTCAATACTTGATATACAATGTCACAAGACATAAGTCTATTACCAACTTATCAAGCACATTAGTTTGGGCTTAACATTCGTTTGTGGGCAGATACATAGGAGAAAGATACAACAGATTTTCGTCGTATTGCACACGTATGGTAACAAATGTTCTAATCTACCCATGCCCAAAAAATGCCCTATACTAATGTCCTTCCACATAAGTTAAATCAGAATAAGCATAAAAACCACAATCTACTCATACCACTAATACTCCATTATTTTGCAATACATCAGGATCAATTTTATTCTTCACAATAAGTTACCACTTGATCACAATAATTATTATAACAAAAAGAAAATGTCAATATGTACCCCTAATGGTAACTCAACTAAGTCCTACACTGGCTATAAGTTAATACAACATCTGTAATCGTACATAAGGCAAAACTATAAAAAATTGCTTTTTGGCTTTCTTATGTTTGCCTAGGAAGTTATAACACTTCAATTAAAATTCCTCAAGTACTTTTATTTTTTGTAACTCCGTCCATACTTCTATCTTACTGTAATGATGAGGTCTACTACTTTTAAGGATGGAGAGACTTCTTTCAACTATCCTGATATGCTTTTCTACCATATCTCTCATAACATTAGTTAAGTTGCTAATCCCCATGTTTAACTTCTCATAACCCTTCTCAATTAAATCAACCATGGGTGTCTTCCACTTTAAATCTCTTAATGATAAGGTACCTTGAGATTAATTTGAGTAGGGATACTCCTAGGACTAGTTGGAGAGAACACCTTTAAGACTAAATGTATCAACATGCCTTACATAGTTGGGGGCATTACTTCCCTAATGAATATTAGAATCCGACATCAAATTAAAGCTATCATTCAGGTCCAGCCTTTCATTCTCCCATCTCTTCAATTTATTTACTGAACTCTCAATGTATGCACTTATAGCCTTGTCTCTTTTGAATAGTTCCAATAACTTATCGTAGTTGTGGATTAGAGTATACTTCCATTTATAGGCCTTGAGCTTATCATGTGTACACATATACAATTACATCATTATACAATGATATTAGTGTCATGCATATAGGGAATGTTTTTGCTCATACTACTCTCCCTATCACTAGGTATGCATGTGGACACACATGAATGCAAATGAATGATTACATTGTTATCTAGTATGTGACCTATGCTAACTTTACCTTACAGATCCCACTTTACACTTCTAGTTTAGCTTCAAACATGTGTGTTGTTAGGTTTCAGGCGATGCCACTCTACTTGTGAAATAGATTGTTGCATTCATTGAAGTTTTCTTTCAATGTCTACATCCGATTTTGAATATGTTATTTTTAAAAGAATGGACCTATTGTCTACTTCAGCTCTGCCACCATAGTGACATAAGTCATAGAAGTGAATGTGTCATCTGGTCGGTTCCCTTCTTGGACCTCCTCTAATAATAAGTCCAATAACATAGCATCCATCATAGTAAATCTCTAAAACATGTATCTTTCCTGCTATCAAACTTCTTGTTCTTTGGCATAATTCAATCTGCAAAGTATTATACAACTAAGTAATATTTGATAGTATAAGCTATACAAAAGTTTGCATTGTATACATGATAAAGAATTTTTCAGTCATAAATAACTGATACACATAATTGTCACATCTAGGTTTAATGCAACTCGGACATTCTATTACATTCAATGCTTACACAATGTACAATGATGTGCAAGAATACATGACATGCAGATAAATACACAACATATAACTCGTACATTCCAAAGACAAAATACAATTCATGTTATACAAGGATGTGTAAGAATTCGTAATATAGAACTCACATGAAGCAAACATTAAATACAATTCACAACCACATCAATGGCACAAGAATCATAAAGCATCAAACAGTAAGGTACAAAGAGTTGTTGTCTAAATAACATAATCTATGACAAGCTCTACTCATAATCATTCCACACATAGGCTGCTATGGTTTCTTTCATGATGTACACATGCTTATAGTCTCCTCAATGTTCCGTGATTCACAATCCCCTATATCTTCTATATTACTATTTAGTAGCTTATAGTCCATCACATCAATCAACCGTGGATCAGGATTAATATCCATTAAAAAGTTATGCAATATGTAGCATGCAATAGTAATGTTTGTCATGATTCGAAAAGAGTAATATGGTTCTGTACCACTAGCAATTATTGGAAATCTTTTTTTTAAAGCCCTAAGTGCCCTTTCTATTACATTTTTCAATGATACATGCTGATGATTAAATATTTTCTTTGCATTTTAAGGACCACAAGTTGTGTACTCCTTCAGGTGATAACGCATAACTCTATAGGGAGTAAGTACTCCCCTTTTTAGAGGAAAACTTACATCTTTTAGATAGAATTTACCTAGGGTTTACAACAATATACAAATATATGTAAGAAAACATAATTATAATGAGAAACACTTTATACGATTGACTCTTAACCTCTCATTACACATGTTAAACAAAAGTAAAGCTTACCTATTAGAATTCTCAGTCTATCCCTTCTCTTACTTAAAGTATGCTTAAAAACTCTAGAATTAGATGCAGTTCCCTCCTAACTAAACAACACATAAGTGAACTTCATATCAAAAGAACACACTATCAACACATTATGTGTTAGATAATCTTTTCTTCCCAAAAAATGAGAGGCATATTTCCTTGGAACTTTAACTCTTATATGTATTCCACCTAGAGCTCTAACACAATCCTATAATTTATTTTTTTTTGAAAATTTAATTGCACAACATGACAACTAAACATTTTCATTTCAAATGAGTACTACAACCTCAAAATTTATCATATTATCTTGAAATAAGGATAAAATTTACTATTATTGAGTATTTGTGAAGGAACCTTTGATCCAAAAGACTACACAAGATACTCATCCTCGAGAGATATTATAATTCATAAAACATTGTGAAAATGACGACTTACTATCTTTCCTGATTGATAAAAGAAAAAAGACATACTTTTATTTTTTACATTATGTATTAGGATATGCAAGAATTTAGCAACTTGTTCATCCATAGTAGTATAAGTGAAATCTTTCACTCTACCCATTACTCTTAATTTCTTTCATAATCATAAGAAAGCATGAGGACTCATATGTACCACATCATGACATTTATCTGCTTGTAATATGTTTCACAATAGCTATTGTCATATTTGATCTCTTGTTTCACTTACCCCATCAATGGGTCTATACACAATATTTGCAACAAATATATAAAATAACTAACATAACATATAAGTTATACCAAACACATTTGACATAATCTGTTCCATTTCTCCGTCATATCAATATTAAGCAAGTGGTCTAATTCAAACTTCTTTTCATTTAAATTATCCACATTATCTTTCATAGTCACTTGTGAAATACCTTTAAATTGTAACTAATAAATGTTACAAACAACAGACATGTACAAATGCAGACATATTTATAAGCTCCATAATATATGGACTAAGGAAAGATTATTAAGAAAAATAGAATAGAAAACACATATAAACAAAGTGCACACTCACAAGTATATGCATAGAGGAACATAAAGCTACTAGAAACATACCTTTGGAGAGAGAAAGGGTTTATGCAGATTGACTAGAAAATTTATATAGATGTAAGCCATTTAAGAGTGTATCCTTGGATTGGTGGCTTTCCATAGTACCTATTGATATGAGTAGTCTATGTAAGAGAACAACATTTAATAGTTTTCACATAACACTATATTTTTCTCACTATTATAATTTCATAATTAATTTATTTTTTTGTTTGATTATATTGAAGTACATAAATTTTACACTCTTAGTACAATATTATTAAACAATTCTATATAATAAATGATAAAAAGAGAGCGAAAAACCTTAAAATGATATATATAATCAAAATTTTTAAATATGTTCACTTAATAAAATAATTGTGAACAACCTTAATTAGATGCCTTGTCTTACTAAAATACAATTAATGTGTTTGAAATATAGTTAGTGTATTTATTTTTTTTTTCAATTGTATATTATGTTAATGTTATTTATATAACTCGTCAATTAATAAAAAAAATAAAAATTATTAACTTTTTTCTTAAAAGATAAAATAATTAAAATAAGTTTAATTGAATGAATGTCACATTTATTAATGTATCAGATATCATAATATTAAACACTACATAAAGTTGAATTTTGTTATTGTTATAATAATATTTTTTATTATTTCTATACTTTTAATATCATCAAAGGATAGTTATTCAAATAGAATTAATTGAATATATGACCTTAATAAAATTAATATTATAATTATAATTATAAATAGTAATGTATGAATCTAATCTTTATTATTTTTTAATAATAAGTTTTCATTATTTTGAAATTTTTAATATCATAAATATATAATTATTTAGTATATTAAATTAAGATTAAAAATAAAGAAGTAAACAAAGAAAATATAAAAGCAAAGCAAATAGAATTTGGAAGGGATAAGCTTTACTTGTTTAATTTTAATTATCATTGTTTATGATAACAATGAGGCACTCACAGAGTTGTGTATAGCCAAATGGCATTCTTCTAAATATATGCACATGAAAATTGTGTACCGAAGCTTTGGGCTACATTTTCTATCCCTTTGTCCTAAGTAGCTATATGCTCTTTATGTTAAAACAATGAAGATTTTCTACATATTTAAGGAAAAAATCTATATGATCCAAGTGATATTACCTACCTAATTAACTTGGATATGCATTTTTACATTTATTTTATTTGAATAAATCAATTGGAACTTATAATATCTTGAAAATCAATACATGTAAATATATAAATATAGTAACAAATATTTCTTAATTAGATGAGATTAGATATATGTGTTATGTGTAGGAGGAGAATCGAATAGGAAAAATTTGCATTTGCATTAAAAAAAGGTTAAAAAAAATAGTGTAACCCGGGTCAAGTATCCAACCAAACTGGGTCATATATGACTCAGGTCAGATCTGCACAACCCAAAAAGTGGAACCCTAAACTCAGGCCAACAAATCACTCACATTCAAGCCTAAGCATCCAATGTTTATCTAGAAGGAATCTTGGTTAGCAACTTCTTCTCCTCCCACATTCTCTCACCGACAATAGAGGAATATAGTAGCAACATTAGGTAGATCCATGCATGGTAGAAGTGTCGAATTAGATGGCTTTACCCAACAAACTTGCAAAGACAAAAATGATAAAGCAAGGAAAGCAACAGAAAACAACCATCTTACCTGCTTAAACTAGATTGAGCTTGCAATAGACTAACGATGTGCAAGAATGAAGCTGGGTAGCAACGGTAGAAGTTAGAGGAGTCTTCTTCAACTTTGGCAAGTGATTGAGGCAGCTATGGGAAAATCTTTACTTTTCCTTGCATTTCTCCTCATGGATAAGGGGAAGTTTTTTTTGGTGGGACCCATTCCAATTTCATGTCAAAATTTTCTTCTTTTCCCATTTCACCCCTATAACTAAATAGGCGAAATATAAATTTTCCTTCTAACTTCTCTTCCACTATTTCTTTCTCCCTTAACTTCTATAGTTCCAAACAAAGCATTATGCTTCAATGGTTACCCATTGCCTTCCAATGTTGGAAACATGTCAATTGATCCTGTGCAATCTGCATTAATTGGATTTTATTTAAGGTTAAAACCAAAACATATAGTGCTTTGAGTAAATGGGATAACTTATCTTATTATTAAGGAGTCCAAACGAATTGAAATTTGCATATATGTATGAACTTTTAGCAATCTTAAAATTGAATTATTTTTACTTTATGGATAATATGGATTGGACTCGTAAAGTCCCCCTAAATTGCAAACATATTTGGATTTATACGAATTTTAGGTGAATTTAAATTTTTTAATTTATGTTCATATTTTTTTACGAATAATACAAATATGTCTCTTAAGAATTAGGTTCATTACAAATAGGTCTATATCCGGTCCAATCCATCCGTTTAACACTCCTATTAATTATTCAAAATTAAGTTTTAGATATAATTTCAATCATCTAAAATGAGTATACTTTAACCCATAATACAAAATTTTAAGTTGTTAAATAGGTTTGCTCCTATATGTCATGTGGATTAGGTTAGCTCACAATTTATGTGGGCATACCTAATCAAATTCTATGTAATTCATAAATTTTTTAATTTTAAAATATTTTAGATTCTTAAATTTTTTAAATAATAAAAAATTAAAAACCATTACAAAATAATATATATTCATTTATAAATAAATTATAATATATTTAATATTTATATATAATTTTTTAAAAAATACTATACTTATATAAATAAATTATAAAATACCTATAAAATAAAAGTATCATTATTTATAAATAATTTATAACACAATTTAATAAAATCATAAGAAAAATAAAGGAGTGTGGTTTTGTTTAAATTAAGAACTTCAATCTATATAAAAAAGCAAGAAATTAAGAATAAAAAAAATTATGGACTGACCAGATCTATTTGTAAGTTAGTCTACACAAGCCATTGGACCAGATTGAATTAGGCTTATATACGAACAAGTATCTAATGAGTGGGCTCATGAGCTTAAACCTATTTTAATATTTCTCTAAGAAATAATTTGAATGCTTTCAATACATCAATTTTAAGCTTAATAAAAGAGATTAAATTAAAAGTTAGATTTTATATATTTTGTTTCTTTAAATTGGATATCGAATTAATTAAGCAAAATTTTAATGAATCTGTTCAACAACAATTATTTAACTAGACAATAATTATTTCTATTTTAATTAAATTTTATTAAACAAATATAATCAATGTTATTCTTTTTTTTGAATAATTTTAAATATATACAAAATATATTATTTGAGAATCAGGGACATAAAATTATTCAAATCACAATTAAGAATAATTATAAAATTATATAAAATTTTTAATATTTTGTAATAAAAATTTGATATTTAATTAAATTTAATATTTAAAATAAAAAATTATTCAAAATATTTTAAAATTTTTACTTAATGAATTTAATACTTAAAATGTAATACTTAATTTTCATACTAAAAGGTTTTAGTGCTATCTTATGTAAATAATGTATAATCTAATAAAATAAATAATTATAATATAAGGTGTTTTACTTAAACTAACTGCTTTTGATAGTAGGTGTGTAAAGTTAAGTTTAACTATTAATTAAAAGTGTTTAAATTTAATTCACCTTCAGTGTAAATTATATTCACACCATCATCAATTTATATATTATCATATCATTAAAAAATTATTTAAAATCCTTTATTAATGTTAAAATCTCTTAATTACTTTTATTTTTTTAAATGATGTATATTCTTTCTATTTAGTAGTGCAAAACATTTTACATTCTTAGTAGATTAAATTTAAATTCTAATTAAAAAGTGTTTAAGTTAAATTAATAGCAGTTTACAACAATTAATCGAAAGAAGCTTATTGTTTGTTTTAAACTTTATAGATAATGAAAGAAAGATCATTATTTCTTTCTCTTCCCCTCTTTCAAAATCATGTTAGTCTCTTAAAATTTTCGTAAATCTATTTGAAATTAATTGCAAAATTTAGTATTTTAAAGATAATTTTAAAATAACTTGATTTCAATAAATTTTTTCTATAATTTTCTCTTCAACAATAATACTTTTATTCTCTTATTCCTACAAATAATTTTTAACTCATTCTCTTACCCATTATTAGGTAAATACTTTCTTATTAAACCTGAACCAATTAATCGAATAGGGACATGATCGATTGACCTACAGAAATTTATAGACAATCCTTCACTAAATATGTCATAATGGATGCAACATGAGCATTGTATGGCACAAACTAGATGGTATTAGAAGTAATTAATACAATTGAAAAATGGTTATCCTAATGGATTACTTGCACACTTTAAAAGAATTAAATTATCCCTAGAATATTAACAAATGACAACTATATCTCAAATAATTCAATCACTATAAATACCAGTCCCCACGTCAAGTAAATCTTCTAACTCTATGTCTTCATATACTTCTTGCACTTTTTCTTTACTTTGTCATTAACTTAAGTTTTGAAAGATCAAATCAGGACCTCTAAACCTTGTTACATTCTCACTTTGTCATCCATATCCTCTTATGAAAAATATAAATTCCATTCTAATTTTCCCCATTTTCTTAGTGAATCACTTGAATGTAATGGATAATCATTTTAAAAATTAAAGTATTAATAATTTCTTTCTCACTAATAAATATTATTTGCAGGATTTGAACTCTTATTCATTAATAAATAAAATTTGTTTAAGATTAATATATTTTTTATCAAGCCATCACCTTACAAATAACTTCTTGTCCTATATTAAAGAATGGTATAGGCTTACATCCAACGTGGATTTATTTTGTATTTTTTTTCCTTTGTGTGTTATTGCCTCCGTATATCCCTCGACACTACAGTAGCTATGACAACAAGACTTGATTTTTCCATGTGAGAGGAAGCGATGGTGAACTTTGACGAAGCTTCATGGAATTATGCATCCTTTCTACATTCCTGCCTTGTATGAAATGGAAAGTGAAAGCAAGAATCCATTCTCCATATGCTGTCACGGGTCATAAAATTTATAACACCATCCAAAATATTTTTCTAAATTTCCAATCCCAACCCTAGAAATAAACATCAAGTTGTGGACAAATCTTTGATACGTATGTACTAAGATAGATAGATATTGGTGTATTTCTTGCAAGAAGTAGAAAAAGAGAATTTCATACTTGAGATTTTTTCATAAATGTTATAATATTTTTATAAATTTTTTTTTGTAATATTAGAGTGTTGCAAACTTATAAGATACAATTATACTTCATTACATATAGATATAGATTTTTATAAATTAAATAATATATGAACATTGTTGTAATTTTGGAAAAGAATTAAAAAATATGTAAAATACACTTGAAATGGTTAAATTCTTTCCCTTCAACTTCAAAAATTTTAAAATCAAACTCTTAACTATACAAAATTTGAAATTATCACTCATTATCAACTTAATTAACATTTTATTGAATAATATATTTTTGTAAATTTTTTAAATAAGAATTATATTATAATATTATTATATGTTAGTTCATTGTATCATTTTTACACATAATTTCTATATGATATAATTAATAAAAATTTAATTAGATATATGAAATTTTAATTAAATACTTGAAAATGCATTACAAAATTATATGCAAAAAATAACATAGTAAACTAATATACAATAATATTGTTTATTAAAATATTATGTGATTTATAAAATGGTTAACTAAATAAATTGTAAGTATTTATTCCTTTTTTTTAATAATTTATGAGTTTGATTTTTCATATTTTCAAAAATTACATAACATTTTATAAAATTTATGACAATCACGTATAAAAAAAAAAGGGGTTATGGATAAGCTGACTCTGTACATGGTCCTATAATTTTAGGTAAGGTGAATTACATTAGCTTTTTTGTAAATTTAATTTAATTACACTCATATTCCTTTAGTTTTTAACAATATACACTTATCTCTCTTCTTTTTCAAAAATCAAGAAAGTGAGTGAATGTATAAAATAGAGGAAAAGGAAGGTAAATGTATACAAAAAGGAAAGTTAGTACATATTTCTAAAAATAAAAAGAGTGTAAGTGTAATTATACTAAACCTCAAATGAAGTAAGTGTAATTTACCTTATAAATTTTTTACTAGTCAATATACACTATAGGATTTAAGGTTATTGTTTATAAACCATGTAGTTTAAGACTATTATTGAATTACAAATAGACATACTATTATAAAATTGTTAATAGCCCTTAGTTACCATTATCACTAACGTAGGGAAATTTTGTCACTAGAATATTTAAGGATGAAATAGAAGCTGTCAATAACAAGTGCATCGGTAATTGAATTAGTGATGTATTAACTAAATTCATTGCTAATTTCCATTAACGATATCCAAGCGTCAAGCCAAGTCAAGCTAGGCCAAGTTAGAGTCATTTAACAACCCACCTAAGTAGTAATTGAGCCTCATTTTAAAAGTCCATTTTTGCTTAAAACTTCATTAAACCCATTCTTTTTCAAGTTAGGATGAGTCCATTAGGTATAAATAGGCTAGTAGAATTATGTTGTTCATTTTTTTCAATTTTCAATTATAAATGGATAGGGCCTTAATTAAAATTAGGCCTTTTTAAATAAAAAATAATAATTTACATAAAATCAATACTATTTTTAATAAATTAGGCCTTTTTTGAGTTTATGCTATTTATTTTTAATAAAAAATAGTATAAACTATGCACTAGATAGCCTAAATCTTAAAAAAAAAAACAAATTATATAATATTAAGTACAACTAGGTACCAATTTACATTAATAGATTAAGATCAAGATACAAATAGTTAACCATTTAACCTAGTCAAATAATATTTCTGTTCAAATAGCAAATCTGGAAACAATGTCTGACCTTCCTTTCTATCATCAAACACTTTCTTCTTATGTAAGCATATTGTGATGTGTAATTATGAGTCTATGACCTTATTTACAATTACCCAAAAAAATACCTCTACTTGTAAAAAGAAGCATCTTACTTGTGAAAAAGAATGAAGGTGTCTATTGTTAAACCAAGGCACCATTTTGCTATCTATTTTTTTTTCACATCTTAAAAACACTAACATAAAAAAAAACTATCAAATAGCAACATCATTCCAAGTATATATTTCTAAATTTTTTCAAATAGTCTCAAATTCAATGCCTATATAAACAATTTTAATACAACATAGATCAGTATAAATAATCATAAGAAGAATATAAAAGAAATTTATTCTAAGGCAAAATTAAATTATAACTAAATCTCACAAATACTTACATTCCAAAAAATTAAAAGAAATAACACTAAAAGACAACAGCTATTTACTAATTTTATCTATTAGTCCTAGCTTCAAACCTTACATAAACAAATTAAAACCCACTAGATCGATATTACATTAAACAAAATGTAACAAAAATTATTATGAAATGTAATGGGAGACCAACGTCATTGTACATGTCATAATAGCTAACTTCATCTTTTCTTTATCTAAAGATGTTTGAACCACAACTTGCTAAGATAACATACTAATTAGTTAGATTAAACTTTCATGGATATCAAGTATGAATCCACTTGCTTTACTATATTAGTAATAACAAAATTTATGTTATTTGCTTGACTAGAATCTTTAATCCTTATCTTGTATTCTATTTCCTAGCAACTTGTAGTTGTTCTTAAAGATAGATGTCATATATACTTGAATAAAAAATAGAATATCCAAGCAAATGCATCGAGACTAAGTATAGCACACTATGCAAATTCAATTTAGCTAAACATATAATGTTTATACATTTGATCAACAAGTTAATCAAGAGCCATAAAATGCACTAATACTCATTTAAATATATAATAAAATGTTGTAATGATACCACATAATAAGTCATATTGGATTATGCATAGCTTTGAATATAGATCTAAAGTTTGAGCTAAACTAGGACTTAAGAAAAAATAACCTTTGATAATAAATTAGACCCTATCCATTTGTTATAGTTCTTTAATAAGAGATTCCACTTTAGACTATTGTCCATAAATAAGGAAACTTTGTTCATCATCCTTTGTAAAGTAGTACATCATGTAAAGAATAAATAGTCTAACAAGTATTAATAAAGTAGTTACATTTGAATCCATTTATGCTACTTGAAATCTCCAATCCAGGGGTTCATGATCACTAACTATAATCTTCAAGGACTCTATATGATTTCTATTATAAGAGATTAGGAGATTGAGAGATAGAGCGAAAGGAACCTATTGGCTGCTGCGAATAAGTAAGAAATAGCTCTGCTAGGGTTTCGGACTGTAAAGCAATAAGGAAAGAATATTTGGCTACTAAGGTTTGTGTCTCAACTTAATAGAATTCTTACCTCTAAAATCCGCAAGTGCACGGTTAAGTCTAGTTATAGTATAAAAGATTATCGTTCTCCACAGGGATTGTAGGTTGAGTACTAACTAAATCTCAAGCAAAATTATCTAGGCAGATCAATTGATAGTGGAATTCAAGATTAAAGTGCAAAAACAGAGATTAACTTGTCAAAATAGGTTTGATTCAATGGAGTAAAAGTGTACTTAGCTTAAGGATCTCTTGTACATTTCATTATGGAATGAATATAACTCTCTAACTTGGTTTACTGTTAATTATGATTGCTGGATCACCAAAATTAAGCTATACCTCATTGCAAGGCTACTAGCTACTAACCAAGAGATTAAGTGTCCAGAATTACTCTAGTAACCACTAATCAAGGTTGCATTAACTCTGTTCAGAATCCATTCTTGGACATTTCATCCTGTGCAAAAGAATTCAATCAGCTTAATTCCTAAGTCTAATTGATATTCCCAATGATCATGCAAGATCCAATTAATTGACTGGTCATTTCAACCTAGAATCAACTAATCCAAGACACAAATCCAATATTCCGGATATATTGACTTGTTCAAAACAAATCAGCAAGATCAAATCATAATTCAACAGTAAATCAAGCTAGATTATATAAAATTCAGTTCCATAACTCCATGAACAAGTTCACCTAAGCTAAGTACAGAGGTTTAGTGTGAGAACATCATAAGATCAGAAGAAAACAAGAAAACAGAGGAGGAAGGCAAACAATCCATGAAGATCTACAAATTTCTTGCTTGATTCTTCAATTTCTTGCTTGGATCCGTGTTAGAAGGTGCCTTTCTTCTCCCCTCCGGCTTCTCCTAGCAGTTTTTCTTCTTAATTTCCCAGCTTTCTCCCCGTCCTCCTTTCTTCTCTCCCTATCTTTCGTAGGATTTCGCGCGAAACTTATATTTTTGATGTACACGGGGTCCAACACGGCCCGTGTTGTACCCCGTGTTTCTCAGCGAAAGTTTGAGCAGCAAGGAACACGTTGTGTGACACGCCCCGTGTTCTTCTACGAATTATCAAGCAGCAATGTACACGGGGTAGTACACGTCCCGTGTTCTACCCCGTGTTTCTCAGCAAAGACTGATCAGCATACTACACGGGGTGTGACACCCTCCGTGTTCTTCAGAAGCGAATGGCAGTAATATACACGGGGTGTGACACGTCCCGTGTTGACACCCGTGTTCTTCTCTGAGTAGCCCAGTGAAGTCACGAAGCCATCCAGAATGGAACACGGCCTTGAACACGGGGTTACCATTACCCCGTGTTCTTTACTGAGTAGACAATCTTGCTTCAATGCTTCATGATTTGAATAGTTTTGCCTCTGAATTCTTTTCTAATGCTCATATGTTTCATTTCATGGCCTGAAAACAAGATATAGAGCATCTAAGTATCTTTTTCAATCAATTTTGCACAAAATACTAAGTAAATGAGTGATAAAACATATAGAATTTAGGTGTATTTGTGCACTTATCAAATTCCTTATATAGTCAAATTGAAATGGCATTGTATTTGCCATAGGAAATGACATTATTTTGAATTGTCTAACTTAAAAAAATAATACGGTGGACTGAGCAAGTTCGGACTTAAACAAGCCTAAATTCTATAACCTATGCCTACCTAACTTAACCTATTCCAAGTGTTTTTTTTATGTAATTAAGCCTATTAGCTTGATTTAATCTAACCCAACCACTAAAAATCAATCTAGGTTGAATGGGTTGGATCAAGTTATCATTTTTTGGATACCGCTAATTTCTATCATTAACTTTATCATAATTTCATAGGATAATGACAAAAGGCATGCATAATAAGATGAAATTAACAACATCTTTTTCTATTGCTAAATTTATACATTTTAGTGGAATCTTCATCCTTAAAACTCAAATTAGTAATAGATGTTTCCAATGTAGAACTAAGCTCGTTGCTAAATAGAAATTTAATGACAGAGAAATCTATCATTAATTTTAAACCATCAAAAAATTCATTGTTAAATTGGAAATTCCTAGACATTTTGTGATGCTGTATTCAAAATAATGTCGCTAATTTTATTGTTGATATTTAGCCTATTTGTTAATATATTATTAATTTTTTAGCAATCTAAATAGCAAAAACCTTGCCTAATTGGATTTCATAAAGCCTAAATCCTTTCAATAATCAAATATTCCCATCGAATTTCATGAAGTAAAATTAATTCATAAAATAAAATTAAGTATGGATACTTTTTATATTAAGTAAAAATATAATATAATAAACAAATTCTAATATATATCATTAAAAAATTAGTGTTCAAGCTCTACACATATGAAAAAATAAAAATCTTAAATCGCTAGCTCTTAAGGAATACATTAATGTTGCACTCATATTGATAGATCATTAACTACTAAGATATAAACTACAGCAATAGTTTTTGTTAAAATTCTATTTTGAAATAAATAAAGACAACCTTGTTTAAATTTATTTATCATTAACTCAATGGAGTAAATCTAAAAGTACTGTCAGCAAAAATAAGTAAGTATTTCTACAATGGTTTGCTTAAATTGGTCTTAAGGATTAAAACTATTGTCATGGACATGAAAATAAGGAATTGTTTAATGATACCATAGTAAAGGGAAATTTTCATCGTTATTTATTTCCTCCATTATGCAGTCACATCCAAATATCCAATTATGTGCACTTCTTCTTCAAGGATGTGAGACCTGCACCAAGCTTCTTAATTACATGTGTTATGGACATGTAGAATTGTATCTTCCTCCTACAATTAAGAAACTATTAAATAATTATTCTTAATAATTACATTATAGTATTTCCACATGCTTATGTTCTGTCTCTTATACTATCAATATATTGAACCTTTCTTTTGCAAGCCTCCCTTACCTAAAGAGCGTAAATGTATCCATTTCTAAGAAATATGAAAGGTGTAATATGCATGTAAATGTTATTACTTTATTTAAATAGGTTAGCATAACAAAAATTATTTCCCTATCTTCTAAAACAATTTCTATAAGTATAATCTTTCTTGTTGCATACTTGCATGCAATTTATATTTATTTATTTATTTAAATTTTAAGAAATAAATATGTGAAAATACGAGAAAGTAATTATTAAGTATGATTATTTAATGATTTCTTAATTATGGGAGAAGGCTACACTTCTACATGCCCATAAAATAAGCAACCAAGAAATAGGAGAAGTAATCATACTCCTAATAATTTTCAATTAACTAATGGTTTGAAATTAATAATAAACAAATTAATGATGTAATAATAATAAAAATTAAACCTAATGAGTTGTAAAATTCATTTGGAACTACCTAATAAATATTAACTTGAATTTGATACTAGTATTGTAATAATCTAATTTGACTCTGACCTGATGAAAAATAGTTTAATTTGTGTCATTGAATTAGTTCATTTTGACAAATCTACTATAAATATACAATTAAAAAATAGCTAATAAGCTAGCTTAAGAGACATTGTTAGCTTATTTTGATAGGCCTGTCATAAATATATAATTAGAAAAGAAAATAGCTTTAACAATCCAACTTAAAAGGCAAATGCTACTCCATAATGTTGGAAAAAATTTAGT
The DNA here is from genome assembly GCA_020226215.1 of Sindora glabra. NCBI lineage: Eukaryota > Viridiplantae > Streptophyta > Magnoliopsida > Fabales > Fabaceae > Sindora > Sindora glabra. Next base: position 36,205,549 of record CM035231.1, read on the forward strand.
TATGAATTATGAATATAACAAATCTAATCACATTTTATAATATTTGCATATATCAAAAATTATCAATAACATAAATTAAATTTATAAATGGACACCATACTTCAATTTGATATCCATGAATTTTGGATATGGCAAAAGAAGAAGAAACTAAATTAGAGATGCAATATGGCCAAAAAAAAATTAGAGATGCAAAAACAGGCTTGGCCCCACAAATTTTGAGGATATGATTGGGATACAAGGCGGGCCAAATTTAAAAATTTAGGCTTGTGTGCGTGTGTTGTAACGAGAATGATCTAATATCTTAAAAGCCCAATAAAACAACCAATACAGTTTATAAAAAAAAGTTATGCGAACATAGAATGAGACAAACCTGTTGTTTTTAGTCCATTAAAAATGGAAGCCCATACAGGCTTGGCTGCATGGTCTCAAGCTGTGGGCTTAGCCCATTTAAACCCGCCTTCGTCCGCTTTGCATCTCTTATAAACTCCCCGCTACCCTACATGCCATTATAAAAAATCTGTTGGATAAATTAGGTATATCAGTATTGCCAACAAGAAAAAGCGATACACTGCTGGCCCATGTTACTGTACGGATTGATTTTTGATTGCATGGGCCTCCACTAAATGATTCATCAGCAGATTCAACTTTGGACGATCGTGGGCCACTGGGCCCAAATACGACACCTAAAGGACAAAAACCTGCCCTTTTCTCCCTCCGTGTAGTTTGTGGACCAAAATCTCCTACGGGGAAAGGTGTCAGGCTTGGCTTGGTTTTGGGAAATAAAAATAATTAAAAAGTAATATTTCAATAGCATTTTTAATTATGTTAAATTAAATTTTTTTGTACATATATTTTGTTTTAATTTATAATTTTATTTTTATACTTTATTCTTATAATCTAAGCAGTTTATTTATCATTTGTAATTAGCTTCCTTTTCGTAGTAATTTGGAAATTTTAATGTGCAATTATCTTTTAATATTTATGAATTTATACAAATATATTGTGACACAATGATAAATAGTTATTCACTGAAACGACATATTGTCTTGTTTTGAAAGTAATATTAAGACAAATACAATAAAAAAATAGCTAAAATGAAAAATATACTTTGAAATTGAAAGTTTTTTAATTTGCTTTTATGTAATGATATAATTGTATTAATTGACAAATGTTTATTATATCAGATAATTAAAAATAAAAATCTCTAAATTAATTAAGGCAAGAAATTAATTACAAATAAAACAAAACTCTAGTAATCTAATCGATTGAAAAGTGTATAAGAATGAAATTTTTTAGGACAAAAAATAATAATTTAAACTCTTAATTATTTCAAAAATATTTAGAAAGCCTTATTTGTAGTTGCAATTTTATATAAACCATGGGCATAATAAATATTTAAGAATTGCAATCCCTCTCTATGAACTAAATCATGATTTCTTTTAATTTTGAAATGTAAAAACAAATTTTCCAAAAATTTATAAAAACCATAAAGAATAAAGTGAAACTGGGAAAGTGATCTGGACATGTTAGTTCTGAATGAATGATGAAAGTTTTTGGTGCCTTGTGATGCAGACATAAGGTGTATGGGCTCAAAGTTGGAAGGCAAATACTAAATGGCATCTACTTCTATACTGAAAAATTGAAAATGACACTTGCACTTTCTAAGTGTCCATAGCATCAACCGTCAATCTGTTTGAATATTTTAAGGATCCACTTTAGCACCAGATTCAATTAATTAAACCCTAAATCCAAATCCCCCCTTGTTTTAAACATGTCAAATTTTGAGGCTCTCTTGTTGAGTTTGAAAGATGAAGTGTTGCTGAATGCTGATTGATGGGCTTTCCTCGTCATCCTTCTTCTTTGTTGGAAAAAATATAAAAATTCCTTCAATTTTTTAAATTAATTGAATTTTTCCGTATTCAATTTTAAAAATTTGAATATTATCCCTCTAAATTACACAAACTTTGAAATTAACACTTATAGATTTAATTTTTCATTTTATTAAATTGTATAATTTTTCATAAATTTTTTAATAAAAATTAAAAATTATAGAATATTAATCTATCATATCATTTTTTTGCAACTCATTTTTAAATATTTAATTAAAATTTTATATGTTAAATTTAATTTCTATTAATAATATGATAGAAAAATTGTGGGGGGAAAAATGATGAAAAAAAACTTATACATTATAACTTTGTAATTCTTGTTTAATTTTTTTTTTGAAATAATCATATAATTTAATAAACTCACATATTATAACATTATAACATTGTAATCCTCGTGATAATGTTTGCTTTGATAGTGCCACACTAATTTTTTTGTTAAAATAATACACAAAACACCTTTAGGACGCTCCCTTTTACATAATTTTTTTTTTATATTTTGTTGAGATCCATTGAGAAATCCATCTAAGAGCGTTTACTTGGGGAATAATTCTATCAATTTTCTTTTCTTTATTTTCACCCCAAATTATATATTAATACATTTTTCTATCTATATATCATTTAAAATCATGCTTCATGAATCTGGGATTATATCTCACATATGAATAAACTGTAAGAAATTTTAATACTTTCACAAAATCACAAACCAGATGTAAAACCATTGAAAATGATAAATTAAATTTAAAAGAAAGAATAGGATTTGGTACATTTTTCAATTGATTCATCTATAATAGTTGTATAAATAATATATTCAACACTTCTTTTATATTCAACAACGCAACAGAGCATCAATGGGACAAACTATCAATCATCGTATAAAAAGGAGATTTAACTTTATAAATAATCTTTAATTAAATTCAGGGTTAGTAAAAAATTCTATATTAATTTTATCTCAATATACTCAGTTATATTCTTAATAAAATAGTATACTTAAAAAATAAATTAAAATTCAATGAATCACTTAATAATAATTTAGATTACTAAATCAAGTTACATATTAATTTAATTTTAACAAAAATAAAAAAAATTCAACTAATGGCAATCTAAAATAAAAAAAAATCTTACGTAAACTATATATCAAGAACATATGAATTATGACAAGGAAGAAATCAAGGTTAACATATTCATTTCAATATATTTTGAGGGGTCTCAATTCATAATTCTTCTCTTCTTTGACCTAATGATCCCTATCACTAATATCTAGCTTTAGTTCTGAAAAACGAAAACATATAAGCTTGGTACAAATGATGAGGAGAAACATAGCGTTACGACCAATATATTATTACAACATGTAACATAGGCTATTTAAAACGATAATTAGTAGATGACGAAATGCCCCACTTACTACTACACATTTTACTGACCCAAGAAGGGAAAATAAAAAAAAAAGTAAAATTCAACCATATAAAGTTAATATCAAAGGGTACTAAAAAGTGACGAAATTAGAATTTTTCATTCGAGGAAGCCAAATATAAATTTTTTTTATAAAATATGTCATTTTTAAATTTTTGAAGGATTACTCTAAAAATATTATAAATAAAAATGGAAATATTAAATTTTTTGGAGGGATGAAATTGTTATTAATAGTAGTAGATATAGGTTAAACTACTCGTCAATGCCTACAGCCTAACATATTTTTAATCTAATGCAGCTTAACAATATCTTTATCTAAACAAGTGGCTAAAAAATAAACTTATATAAATAAATCATGCCTATTATTTGTGAGTTCAACTTATAAATTTATTAGGTATTTAATAATTAATATGTTTATATATAATAATAAAATATATTTTTTTAAAATAAACATACACATAATATCAACATAATTTTAATGTATATAATTATATATAAATCTAATTTAATTATTAATTTATTTTTTATTTTAGTTTTAGAATTTTATTTGTATAAATAAAATTTTAATTAAATAGATTAATAGATCAAATAAAATTTTTTAAATTGGTTGGGACGAGAATGTTAACTTTATATATTCTAGCAATCAAACTCAAATTAATAATTTATAAAACAAATTGACCTATTTAACTTAACCTGTTTTCATTTCTAACTATTAGCCCCAAACTATTGAAGACAATAATATTTCTTCTCTCAAGAATAATTCCAATAATTCCATTTTTTTAAATCTAAAAACATATGTGAGAAATATCATATTTTTAATAGAAGACAAAAATCGACAACAAAATTTATGAAAATGAAAGTAAACACAGAAGGTAGAAATATATATGATTGGATATGTTTTTATTTTTTATTTTTAAAATTATTTTTAAAATTTGTATAAAATTTAATTTTTTAAAAAAAATTATGAATATATAATGTTTGGTAAAGTAAATATATAAAAAATTTATTTAATTACAAAACTGTCATCAAGAAAAAATAAATTTAAAAATATCTAAAATCTATTCTTTTTTTAAACAGGAATTGCAGAAATAATTTTTACAAGCAGATTTTAAAAACGGTTCATCAAATAAAAATTTTATTTTTTAAAAGTAAAAAATAAAAAATTATTTTTAAAAACCAGTAAACAAACAGATTCCAAATCTCGCGTTTCTTCCCTCTTCCATGATGACGCATTATGAGCTATGCCTAGCTTCCCCCTTGCGCTCACAACCAGCAGAAAGTGAAAACACAAAGTTAATTTTGCATGCCCTAATGGAACACTGTTTATTTTAATCCAGTATATGATATGCAGCCTTTAGCCACTAACGGTTCTAATTATTAACTCAACTACTGAGACAGGAGCAGAAAGGTAATTAAGAACCTATGATTATAAATTTATAACTAAAATATTAATTAAAAAAATTGTCAAATACCCATCATTAAATTGGATTGCACGCGTGCATTAATTATTAGATACATATCTTAAGACACTAAATCCATTTTTTCTGTCTTTTGGAAAAAAATATTCTTTTTTATCTACTATTTTAGAATTTTACTAAAATACTAAATATTTTTAATTTTATCCTTCTTTTATATTAATAAATATTTCATTATTTTATACTTTTAGTTCACTTCTATTATATTTTTCTCTTTATTTTTAATTATTTTAAATTTTGTACATGGAAATAATCTTGAAATATTCATTAAAAATAAATCAATTAAATTATTTTTTAATATTTATAAAATTAATTAATTGTAATAAATAATAAATAATGGGGAGAAATAAACTTTCCTGACTTAATTCGAATATTCGACAGCGATGGATTACTTTTTGATCATGCTGTAATTTTAATGTTTATCTACTCTTTTTTATGATATGTTGGAATGTTAGAGATATATTTTTCTCGTTTTTTCTATACTTGTAATATGGCAATGTGTGAAAAAAAAAAGGTCAAAAGAGGGTAATTCAACTGATCAACTCAGCTCCCTCTTTTTCAGTTTTTTCTTTAAAAAAAAAACTAAATACACTTTCTTCAATAATAATTTAATAAATAAATGTGAGAATAGGTATTTTATGAATGCTTTGCATATGTTCTTTTAACAAGGGAAGATATTAATTAGACAAATTTTATAGTGCTCCTATAGATTTGAAAATCTTAGGAGTATGACAAAATTCAAATCATTAGATGAGATTACTGACAATCTCAATCACTTATGGTAATTTTGTATAATGGATTGAATTTTACTATACTTCTATAAGTTCTAAATCCATAAAAGCACCATCAAAACCATCAATGTGATAGATGAGAAAAATAAATCATAACCATCAAATTTTATATTAATGATTAGGATTAAAATATAATTCAAAGTTATGTGATCACTTAATAAAAAATTACTTGATCACTTTAAAATAATTACATAATTTTATATTTTAATCATAATTTTTTAATTCTAGATTGGATGGTCATGATTTACTCTTTCTACTTTCACATAAAAATGCTCGCATCACTTAATATGTTTCTATATATATCTGTGTGTATGCGCGCGCGCGCGCTTTTGCATATTATAATCATTAGATTAAGTTAGAATAGAGAGTTAAAATTTGTTATAATTTTTTTAAATTTAATATTTAATATAAATAATTTTAATTTATGCAGGCGTCAATCCATTCCCTCGTATCAATATTTTTTATTAAAATTATTTTAATATTTTTATTATTTTATTACCATTAAATTAATAACATAATTTTTTTTACTCAAATGAAAGAATGATAAATGCTAACATCCACGTATAAATATAAAATTAACAATCCCTCGTCATGTATATATATTCATTTAAATCATTAAACATCTGAGTATTAAATATGATAACTCTTTGGAGTGATGGGACTCCCTATTTAAAATTATTTTAAAAGAAATTAATTTTGATTAAACAACAAATTAATTTGAAGAGGCTCAAAATCAATTAGAAAATTTATCGTTCCAATTTTATCAGAAGTCGCCGAAGGGACTTATCAGCCATTTTCATATGGTGGATAATCTGTGAATATTTCGTTAACCACCATTAAAAAAAAAAGTCAATGATATATTCTGATTTCCCTTTCATTCAAGCAGATTTTTTAATGGTAACCTGCATGAATAATTATTTCAGCTTTGTCACTTTAAAGTTTGACACAATTTCTATAAAGCGAAAAGTTAGACACAATTACTTATATAATTGATAAAGTTTTGCTAATTTTTTTAAAATAAAGTTTTCCTAATTAAAATAAAGTAAATTGTGCACCAATGTCCATCCTTAATGACGGGCATTGCAAGTTGGGCCACATAAAATTAAAAACATAGGAAATAAAAAGTAGAGCAATCTGATTGTTTAAAATGATAAATTATTTCGATATATTTACAAAAAAGAAAAGAAATATATTTCTCTTTTTTTTTCTTTCAATTATATTTAGCTCTTTTGAGATAAATCATAGACACTTGTCCTTTGTGGCCATAAATCACTTTTTGCTTTAGTTATATCCATAATAAAGACAGAACAACATATATAGTATTCAGTGAAATATATAATCTCTTTCTTTTCAATTGACCTCATGGAATAAAGTGTTAGACATTTCAACTCTAACTTGTATTTTCATAACTAGCAATGTCGAACCATTTGATCCACAAAAACTCAACATTTTGAATCCCAAAATCCAAGATCTTGAAAAAGAAAATTTTAAGATAATATCATGTATCATGATTTCTAGTACTTGAATGCCGAGACTATAACTTGTATCATTCTTTTTTATTATATTAAAATGGTGATATAGCGGAATATTCATTTCAAAAATTAGATTATTAAAAGACTACTTTTAATGAATATTATTTTTTAAATTCAATTTTTTCATTAATAAATAAAAATTGTTTAAAGTTGATAAATTATATATTATGATTTGATTTATTTTGATGAAAAATAATTTTTATAAAATATAGTTATAAAATACTAAAATAAAAATATTTTATTTATTTAATGTTAATATTAAATATAAAAAATTAGAGAAAAGAACTTTTTTAATTTTAAAAAGAAATTTATTCTAATCTATTACCATACTTCTAAATATCATAATTTTTTTAACTACTAATACAAGTAACATATAACTTCTATATATATATATATATATATATATATATGCAAATAATATTTTTTTACAAAAAATAATTTTTGATGAAATAAATAGAGCCTAAAATTTTATTTAACTGGATAGAATGAAATGAAAATCATAAAGGAAATAACCAAAAGTTTTGTTTAATATATGGAATAAGAATATTCATTCTATCAAATGATAAAATCTCAATTCCATAACAAAGAGGATGGAACTGGCCGTTCTCTCATTTATGGAAGGATATTTTTACACCTTATCAAATGAAGAAATTTCAATTTTATAGCAAAGAGAATGGAATTGGCCATTTGGTCATTTATGGAATGATATTTTTACATTTTATCTCTCACATTTTTTATATATTTCAATATTACCTTTTAATACATATGTAGAATATTCATTCTACATACGTATATCTATGCAAATAATATTTTTTATGAAAAATAATTTATGATAAAACAAATGAAGCCTAAAATTATATTTAGTTGGATAAAATGAAATGAAATGATAAGGGGAATAACCAAAAGTTTTGTTTGATATATATTATGGAATAAGAATATTTATTCTATCAAATGGTGAAATTTATGGAATTGGCCATTCCATCATTTATGGAAAGACATTTTTACACCTTATCAAATGATGAAATCTCAATTCTATAGCATAGAGGATGGAATTGGCCATTTCATCATTTATGGAATGATAATTTTATAGTCTATCTTTCATATTTTTTATATATTTTAATATTACCTTTCAATAATAAATAATCAAATAATATTTGTTTTAATATTTTTTAAAAATATTTTGGTAACTACATATTTAATACTAAAATTTAAAGTAGGATATTGTTATATTCTTTATAGAAAATTATTTAATCTAAAAAAATTAGTTAATTAGAATTTTTTTTGCTAAATTTTTTGTAATTATAATTTTGACAATAAAATTTAAAGTATGATCATTTTTATTATTGATTTTATCATATATTTTTATTATATCAATTTATTTAATTAGGCATTTATTATTTTTGTAATAAGAATATTATTATTAATTATTCTTTTTTCATTACATTACTACATTATTTTGATATATCAAATATAAAAAAAAATAGAATGTCCATTCTATTCTTAACCATATCAATGTAATTATGAAATAATTATTTTATTTTTATTTCTACTCTATTCCATCAAATCAAATGTAACATAAGGATGTGTTTGTAAAACTGACGACTTTAACATTAAAATTTAGTGCTAGAATTTAACTGCTGAGAATCTTAAATGTTGGATTTATAATGTTTGATAATATATATTTTTACACTAAATTTGATTGAATATTTGAAATTTTTTAATTATTAATTTAAATTACTTATTAATTAATCTTGAAATTAAGTCATTGTGTTTCTTTATTATGTTTGTGGTCTCTTAGGTGTTAATTAAAATTATTTTTGCCATTGTTTTAGATCAAATAAAAAATTATAAAACTAAAATTTCACACTAACTTGGAAGAATCTTGTGAAAGTAACATTAATTACATTAATTTTAAGTTATATATTATTGGTAACTATAAAGTTTGGCATAATTTTGTTTTATATATTAATTAGACTAATTTTAATTTACATAATATTGTTATACAGTAAAATGTGAGAGTCACAGTTACTTATAATAAATAAATTCTAAATATTATACTTTTTTTAATTGTAAAAGTAGTTAAATCATTAGGAGTACACATCTAAAGATTAGGAATTGAATTTCAAATATAAGGAAAAATATAAAACCTTCACAAAAAATTAGACATCACCTGAGTTAAAGATAGTTGGCAAATTTTATATATTTTTGTTATACAAGAACATTTCACGAGAGAAGAATGTTAGTATTTTATGATCTATAAAAAATATTTCAATATTCATACAACTATAAATTCATAAAAAGAGTACAAAAATTGCATAAATAGAATAAAGAGTTTTTTAATTACCTGACCCTCGTACTACATCTATTAGATTTGATCAAGAAATTTGTAAAAGATGAAGGATGATATCAATTAGTTGGATCACTACCCATACGTCCTCAGGTGAGTCTCAGAGAATTATCAGAATAACAAAACTATAATTTGATGGGAGATTGCAGCTCGCCTTATAAGAAGGTGGGTAGGGATCTAAACCCTAATTATAACTCAACTAAGATTAACTTGTTCATCACAATTAACCTAAAGTTAGGGTATATATATACACATACTTTATAATTATATTATACAATATATATATATAATCTAAGTATTATTATTATATTAATAATATTGAATTATTATTTAATTCAATTATATATTAAAATGTGTTAGTGTACTAAATTATTTACAATCTCTCATTTGGATAATCATATTTTAATACATAATTTTGGATTACAATATGTGGTCAAATTTAAACAATATCATTAATGCAATTCATACCATTACAACTATAGATCAAATATGAGATTTCATTAGATGCATACCTAATCATTCAATAGGGTTGAAAAGATATACATATATGAAATACCCATTCCAAATGACCAAATAAAATAAAGTATGTATAGAATCAAAATATGCAAAATGGGTCGTACATTTGCCTAAAATGCTTTTATAATAATTTGAAATAGGGTCTTAATATCTCTTTATACTGTCATAATACAATAAGTGCATTTTTAAAATATGATAAAATGGCAATATTGTAATAAAATCTCAAGATCAATACAATTTCAGTTTCAAAATACACAAGTATTCCCACTAACCTAAAACATCAAAAGATTTAATAAGGCCCATACATGTCTTTTAAATATTTCTACAGTTAGGCCTTTGGTTAATGGGTCTGCAAGCATATAGTTTGTCGAACTATGTTCAATATAAGTAAGATGCTTGCATATCTTCTCTCTCACAAACTAATATTTCACATCAAAATACTTTGTGTGGGCAGAACTTTTATTATTTTGAGAGAAGCTAACAGCAGCAGTATTAGTATTGTCACAATAAATGGTTAAAGGTTTTGAAATGCTTTTAACTAAGCAAAATTCAAAGATAAAATTCCTTAACCATACAGCCTCTTGAGTGGCTTCGTAGCAAGCGACATACTCTGCTTTCATAGTGAAGGTTGCTGTTAAAGATTATTTGATACTCTTCCACGATACAGCTCCTCCTGTAAGCATAAAGATTATTTGATTTCACATCAAAATGCTTTATGCAAGCAGAACTTTTATTATTTTGAGAGAAGTTTACAATAACAGTATTGTCGCAATAAATGGTTAAAGGTTTTGAAATGCTTTTAACTAAGCAAAATTCAGAGATAAAATTCCTTAACGATACAGCCTCTCGAGTGGCTTCATAGCAAGCGACATACCTTATTTCCATAGTGAAGATTGCTGTTAAAGATTATTTGATACTCTTCCACGATATAGCTCCTCTTGTAAGCATAAAGATATATCCAGATGTTAATTTCTTATCATCTGGACAACCTACAAAGTCAGAGTTTAAATAGCCTTTATAAATTAGATCACTGGACCTTTTATAAGTTAACATATAATTCTTTGTACCCTGAAGGTATCTCATAACTTTCTTGAATGCTATCTAATGTCTTTGACTAAGATAACTAAGGTACCTCCTAAGCCCACTAATTATAAAAGCAATATCTAGGCATGTATATACCTAGGCATACATCAGGCTACTAATAGCGAAAGCATATGGGACCATACTTATTTTAGATTTCTCATCATTATTTTGAGGATATTAGGCTTTGGAAAATACATTATCCTTTTGAATGGGCATAGCACTATGTGAGCATGAAACTATGTTAAATTTTTTAAGCACTTTATCTATATATGATTTTTGAGAAAAACCAAGCAAACCCCAAGATTTGTCATGATGGATCTTTATGCCAAGCATAAAAGACGCATTTCTAAAATCCTTCATATCAAAATTCTGTGACAATGTCCTTTTTATCTCATTTAAAAGATTCACATTATTACTCGCAAGGAAAATGTCATCAACATATAACACGAGGATCATAAAATTGCCCACACTCATCATATAATAGATGCATTGATCCACTGCATTCTTCTTAAAACCAAGAAAAGAAACAATCTCATGAAATTTGAGATACCATTGCCTAGATGCTTGTTTCAAGCTATATATTAACTTATTAAACTTACACACTAAGTGCTCTTTTCTATTCTCTTGGAAATCATCTGGTTGTTTCATATAAACTATCTTTGACAAGTCACCATTAAGGAAGGCAGTCTTTACATCCATCTGATATAGCTCGAGATCAAAATGAGTTACCAAAGTCATTATAACTCGAAACGAATATTTGTTTAAGATTGGTGAGAAAGTCTCCTTATAATCAATTTCTTCCTTCTGCATGTAACCTTTAGCTACTAATCTGACCTTGTATCTTTTAATCTCACCTTTAGCAGTCCGTTTGATCTTAAAAATCTATTTACACCTAACTGGTTTACATCTTGTAAGTAATTCCACCAAATCCCATACATTATTCTTATACATTGAATTTATTTTATCCTTCATTATATGAATCCATTATGAAGAATTAGAACTTGAAATAGCTTATGAGAAGCTAATAGGATCAGAATCATCATTCACATTAAACTCATGTTCTTGCAAATAAACCATATAGTCATTTGTAATTGCCTGACAACAAGTTCTTTATAATCTTCTTAGTGGAACTTCCTCAATTATATTATTAAGTTCATTAACCAGTTGGATTAGTTTAATCACAGGTTAGACTGATTCAATCATAAGTTGATTTAGATTAATTCACAACTCTATATAAGATGGTTTGATGAAAGGAACTATTAAAGGAACAACACTTTGTTTATCAGTCGTTTAGGAGACATTGTTTTGTTCTTTTCTTAGAGAGATCTAAGGTGACTTTCTCCCACTATTCAATTCATCCTTAAAGTAAACATTACGATCTGACTCAATAACTCTTAATGAATGAGATAGATAATAAAACCTACTTCCTCTTGAATCAATGCAGTAGCCAATGAAATACCCACTAATTATTCTTACTTCAAGTTTCTTAGTATGTGGGTTAAAAGGCCTAATTTTAGCTTTGCAGCCCCAAATATGAAAATGTTTCAAACTAGATTTCTTACCATACATCAGCTCATATGGAGTCTTTGGCACAGATTTGCTCAAAACTTGATTCAACACATACGTAGCTATTCTTAGAGCATCACCCTATAAAAATTCTGGTAAAGTAGAATAAGTAAGCATACATCGTACCATCTCTATGAGTATTCTGTTCCTTTGCTCTGTAACTCTATTATGCTCTAGCGTACTAAGCATAGTGTAACTAGCTTCTATTTTGCACTCTTGTAAATATCTTGCAAAAGGACCAGGATTTCTTCCAGTTTCATCATATCTACCATAAAATTCATCACTTCTGTTTGAATGTACACATTTGATTTGTTTTCCCAATTTCAATTCAATTGCAACCTTGAACCTTTTTAAGGCTTCTAATGCTCTAGACTTTTCAGAAAGAATCTCCACCCATCTAAATCTAGAATAATCATTAATGAAGGTGATAAAATACTTGAAGCCTTCCATTGTATTAGGTAAGATGGGCCCATACATATAAGTATGGATTAATTATAGAATACTTTCTTTCCTGATCTTCTTCCTTTTTCTAGCTCTATATGTTAGTTTTCCTTTAATACAATCCACATAGATGCTGAAATTTGAGAAGCCAAGTTTAGGTAAAACTCCTTCTTTTATTAATCGTTCCATTCTTTCCTTAGAGATGTAGCTTAATCTTCTTTACCAAAGCATTGAAGATGTTTCATTTAATCTTGGCCTTTGATTTCCAATAATTGTGTTAATGAAATTTTCAAAAGTATTGTCTAAATTAATTTTATATAAATCACTATTTAAAGTACCAGTTTCAACAACACAGGAGTCATATTATAACTTAAAATTATTATTTTCAAATAAACATAAATATCCATCTTAGTCCAAATAAGTTATAGAAATTAAATTCCTTCTCATACAAGGTACAAAAATAAAAATTTTCAATTCCAAAACATGAGCAATGGAAAGAGATAAAGAAATAACTTCTATGTGTTTAACTTGTACTTTGTCTCTATTTTCCAGTTTCAAAGTTATTTCACCTTCACTTGGCCTTCTCAAATTTTTCAACGCCTGAAAATAATTAGTGATATGGATAGTGGCACTAGTATCTAACCACCAAGTGTTAAAAAGAACTTCAATACTATTAGATTCAAAATAAACTAGAGCCAGAGGGTACCTTTCTTCTTCTTTTCAAGCCATTTCTTGAATTTGAAGCAGTTTGCCCTTTTATGCCCATACTTTTTATAGAATTTGCAGTTTCCTTTGAACAAGACTTTTTTAAGCTTATGCTGCTGCTCCTTCATATCATTCTTCTTCCTTTCATGATTAGATTTTCCTTTATTGTCCTTTTGGAATGACCTATTTGCTTATCCAGAACTCGAACCATGAGAGATAAAATTTGCTACTTGCATCTTTATTTTCTTCATATCCTTTTCTACTTGAGTCACTATAGAAATCATTATATTAATGGTTCATTCTCTTTTTTGAGTATTGTAGGATGTTTTTAGCACATCAAATTGAGGAGGAAGTGACTCCAAAGCCCACCAAATTAAGTAACTATCTCCTAGATCAACATTTATACTCTTCAACTGATTGTAATAATGCACCAGTTTCATTATATGCTCTCAAACACCACTCACTCCATCATACATAGTTTTCTCTAATAAAGACAATAATATCCTTTTTCAACTTTATCAAATTTGACATATTTTTCAGCTACTGAATCCAAGAATGCTTTTGCCTTCTGATTATCAAGAATACTCTGCCTTATAGTCTTATCCATAGTGTACTTTATTACCATTAGACAAATTCTATTGGAATGAATCCATTTTTTATGTTGTGCTCTTTGAGTAAGAGTTAACTCCTCATTAATTTCTGGTTCCTTTTCACACAAGGCCAAATCAAGATTGGAGACCGCTAAATGCAATTTCAAAGATTCCACCCAGTCCTCATGATTAGTCCTATTTAAAATTTTCACAAAGGTTAGTTGCATAGGAACAGAAACTGAGAAAAATTATTAAAATTTATGAAATTAATCATAAATTAACAACATAGCATGTTTGAACAATAATTATGCTTAAATTTTTCTCATAATTATGCAACTATTTACCATATAATGCTATGATACTTAGTATCGATAGGGTATAAGTATCACAATATAATACAAGAACTACATGCTAAATTCCTAAAACCTAACACCAATAAGGTATTTAATAATTTTAAAAAATTAATATATAATTCTAACACTCATGTTATCACTTTCTAACTATATTAATAGAACTATACCGATAACGTATAATTACCATTAATATAGTACTCTCCTAATTTTATTATTTCAAAATTTTAATTACCATTATAGTAATTAATCAACATAATATATATATTTAATAAAACATTACAAAAAATTTTATGCAATTAACCCATGATAGGTGAGTTTAATTGCATAAAATTTAAAGGCTTAACATGAGCAATTATAATCTTTGCATAAATTAAATAATTAATTGCATATTAATGACAAAAATTAAGAAAATGTGCATATAATATATAAATCATTTAGAAAAATTTTACATAGTAGATAATTATATAAAGATTACACAATAAAAAATTTCAGGCCAAAATTTGATTAAATTAATACTAAAAAAAGAAAATAAAAATTAATGAAAAATATTTTATTTCCAAAAAATTATGAAAAAAATTACCAAAAAATCAAGCTCAAAGAGTGGAGCACAACCATATTTTTATTTTCATAAAATTATTTCTGGAACACTTGCGCATGCCACCCATGCGAGTAGGCATCGCCCATAATTGGCGCTAAACACACAGACATGACGCATGCACTATACATGCCACACACACAGACATGGTGCGTGTAGTGCACGTGCCATGGCTATGACTGGGCTTCCCCTAGACGTGCTGTTTGTTCTTCTTCTTTGTCCAATGCTAATTTTTTAGTTTCGAAAAAGTCTTTTCGAGTCTAGGGAAAATAATTTAACCCCACCTGGTTCTTCAGTTTTTAATGTCAAAATTAATAGATTTTAATCCTAATTTAATTTATAAAATTATGCACTAATTAATTCTAGAAAAATATGCATATATCATGCATTTAATTTTAGTTATAAACCATTACGTTTTCATCTTTATTCAACATTAACATCTATTTAAAACTTATTATCACAAATCAATTTGAGGCTTTTTATTCATTATTGTGTTTCTGATATTTCTGTAATTTTAGTTTTCCAGAATTCATGCAAAACATTCAATAATTTTCTAGAAGTTTAACAAGTTCTTCATATCTTCAAAATGAATTAAAAAATTGTTGTCAAAATTTAACCTCAAATCAAATGAACAATATTTTGATTTAAAAAAAAGAAAAAATAAATTTAAAAATAATATTGCCATAATTTTTGTGATTTATTATGGTCAAAGCATATAAAGAATTCATATTAGGTAAAAATAAAATGTCAAAATATAATTTGTATAATCTGACTCATCAATATGAATTTTGAGCTCTGATAACAATTGTTAGTATTTTATGATCTATAAAAAATATTTTAGTATTCATGCAACCATAAATCCACAAAGAAGAGTACAAGAATTGCACAAATAGAACAAAGAATTTTTGAATTACTTAACCCTCTTATTGCATCCATTAGATCTGATCGAGAAATTTGCAGAAGAAGAAAGATGATATCAATTGGTTGAATCACTACCCATACGAAAGATGATAATTTATACAATCTGACTCATCAATATGAATTTTGCGCTCTGATACCAATTGTTAGTATTTTATGATCTATAAAAATATTTTAATATTCATACAATTATAAATTCATAAAGAAGAGTACAAGAATTACACAAATAGAATAAAGAATTTTTGAATTACCTGACCCTCCTATTGCATCCATTAGATCTAATCGAGAAATTTATAAAAGATGAAAGATGATATCAATTGGTTGAATCACTGCCTACACATCCTCATGTGAGTCTTACAGAGAATTATGAGAATAATAAAACTATAATTTGATGAGACATTGTAGGTCACCTTATAAGGAGGTGGGTAAAGATCCAAATCTTAATTATAACCCAACTAGAATTAACTGGCTTATCACAATTAACTTAGAATTAAGTTATATATATACACACACTTTATAATTATATTATACAATATATATATATATATATATATATATATATATATATATATATATATATATATATATATATATATATATATATATATATAGTCTAGGTATTATTATTATATTAATGATATTGAATTATTATTTAATTCAACTATATATTAAAATGTGTTAATTCTCTAAATTATTTATAGAGAATAGTATAACTGAATCATTTTGATAAATTTTAGTAAATATAATAATATTATAAAAGTAGAAAGTGGATGTTGAAAGAATAAA
The DNA here is from genome assembly GCA_020226215.1 of Sindora glabra. Classification (NCBI taxonomy): domain Eukaryota; kingdom Viridiplantae; phylum Streptophyta; class Magnoliopsida; order Fabales; family Fabaceae; genus Sindora; species Sindora glabra. The sequence continues at coordinate 36,222,546 of CM035231.1, forward strand.
ATTAATTAAAATGACATGAAAGAAGAAATAGGTGTATAAATATACGAGAAGTCATGTTATTATGACGAACTATTAAAATGCATAAATTGAATAAAATTTAATAATTTAAAATTAGTATTACATCTTATGTAAAAGTTGTGTATTGTAGTTATTTCCTAAATGTTACATCTCTTGGATTCTTGGTGAATTTATAACTTTTAGGGATGACTATTTTTAAAAAAAATTATAATACATCATTAAATCTTACAATTAATTTATTATTTAGTGTATTAAATTTAATTTTTAAAAAATTAAATTCAATGTGTAATATAATTTAATAATATATTAGTGTATTACTGTGTTAATAATGTATTGTAATTTCTTTCTAACCTTTTTAATCAAAGAAAGGAAAAGGGTGCTCAAACTTGAAAGCATTCATTGAAGACCCACTCGCTGAATGTAGTCAGCACCTTCCCACTTAATTTCAATTTCCACAAAGCTTAATCAAACAAGCAAATAATAGATTTAGCACCAAATGATTTAAGAGCTGACGATGTTTTCTCCAACAAGTTTTTAGTCAACTCCTTATTAATACTTATTAATATCTTTCCAATAATAAGAGTGGTTAAATTATTAACTATATATAAAAATTAAAAATTAAATTTTAAATATTAAGTAATATATATAATTTTTAAAAGTTATTGAATATCACTTACACCAAAATCCGAGAGTCACAATTACTTATAATAAATAAATTCTAAATTTTACACATTTAAGAGTAGTTAAATATTAAGAGTGCAGGCATAAAAACTAGAAATTGAAAAAAGGGAAGATACAAAACCATTATAAAAAATTGAATGTCACTTGAATTAAAAGATAAATTTTATATATTTTTGTTACACGAGAACATTTCAGGGGAGGAGAGTGGTATAATTCAATCATTTTGATAAAATTTTAGTGAATAGAATAAAGCAGAAAGTGCATGCTAAAAGAAAGAAATTAATTAAAATGACATGAAAGAATAAATAAATATATAAATATATGGGAATTCATATTATTATGATATACCACTAAATCTAATTGCTGGAATTCATTTATCTATATACGAGTGCATAAACCGAATGTCCTTTAATGATTTAAAATTAGTAGTACATCATAAACTAAAAGTGGTGTATTGTAGTTATTTCCTGAATGAATTACATCTCTTAGATTCTTGGTAAGTTTATAACTTTTAGAAGATGATTAACTTTCAAGATAATTTTATGATATACCATTAGATTTTACGGTTAATTTATTATATAGCGTATTAAATTTAATTTTTAAAAAAACTAAATTAAATGTACAATATGATTTAATAATATATCAGTTTATTAATAATGTATTGTAATTTCTTTCTGACCTTTTTAACCAAAGAAAAGAAACGGGTGCTGAAACTTGAAAGCATTCATTGAAGACCCACTCGCTGAATGTAGTCAGCACCTTCCCACTTAATTTCAATTTCCACAAAGCTTAATCAAACAAGTAAATATTAGATCTAGCGCCAAATGATTTAAGAGCTGACGATGTTTTTTCAAACAAGCTTTTAATCAACTCCTTATTAATACTGATTAATATTTTTTAATAAAAAGAGTGATTAAATTATTAAATATATATAAAAATTAAAAATTAAACTTTAAATATTAAGTGATATACATAATTTTTGAAGGGTATTGAATATCACTTAAATTAAAAGATTTCAAAATTTATTTATATCTTTAAATATAAATATGTTGAAGAGTAGGAAGCTAATTCATGCATGAACTTGCCACTCAATGTTGACGACAATAATTGTTTAGTGCTTTTTAATAAGGAGCAATATCTTGCACTTGGCTTCCACAAGATAGCAAAATGTTCAAAAGCTCATAGATTGCCATTATTAATGTGCAACTTAGAAAAGTTTTTAAGTGGGTCATATAGAAGAAGTACACTACCAATATACATTGAAGACTTTATGCCTTTTCTATTCTTGAGGAAGAGAGCACAGTGTCCCCCAACAAAGCACCCAACACTAATTACCAAAAACAAAAAGCACCCGACAATGAAATGGGTGGAATCATAAGCAGGCAAAGGCAGCAATGCAGCAGCGTGCAAAGTGTGCAATATTTGGAAAATAGTATGTGTTTGTAGAACTCTTTACACTCACACGTAGATTAATTATAATCGACTCTATTTATTTTAAAAATAGTGATCAATTATAATTCAAGTTATGATAGGCATATAATAAATATTTAAATTACATATTATATATGGATATATTTCATAAAGTACTAATGTCAGAGAGGAAAAGTTCTTTCAATTCTATTAGTGGAAAGTGTCATGACATATTAAAATTGTTAGTAAAAATTCATCCCTAAATTTCTTCAGTTTTAATCAATTATTTGATCAGCAGCCTCGGAGTATCAGAAATATTCGCAAAAAGGATTAAATTTATAATTGTAAAAGGTCACAAAATGTTTTTAAAAATCCCACCGGCCATTACTCAACTACGAAACATGAAAATTATATTTTAGGCATTATGTTCAGTTTATATTGGTCGTTAATTGTTGTATTCAATTGCATTTTAAATATCTATTATACAAATCTAAAAGAGAATGAAAATATCAGTACTTTTAGTAATATAATAATATCTGATATTATTTTAAGAGTTCTTACTTCTCTTGTGTTCTAAGTTCAAATTTAATATATATATATTAAATAAATTATTATTTTTATCTAAAAAAATATTATAAGTAATGTAAAATTAGAACTCAAGGATCAATAAAAGTAAAAATGTTTTAATATTTAATAAGGATAAATTTTTAATATTAGTAAAAATATTTTAAATAAAGTACATAATTATACGCATAGTTTTAACAAGAAAACATATCCCCACTGTTGCAAGCAAATAGTCTAAGACCTACTAAGACCATATCTTGTTTATACGCGGGCGTGGATTGTGGAAGATAGACCCCACCGGAGGGAGGCACTTGGCTCTTTGGAACTACCCACCTTCGCCACTCCCAAGTATCATTGCTCTCATGTGCATCCTCTTTGTCCACAACAAGATAAGATGGTGCCCGTATTATTTTATTTTGGTCGTTAAAACAAATTCCTCAAAAAATGGAGATGGATCGGTGTATTTTTTAAAAATATATATAAAATAAATTTTAAAGAGAAATAGATATAATTTTTTAAAATTATAATTTTTAATAAAAAGTTGTGGAATTTAGAATAAAAATCGCATTTTATCTCTTAAAAAAATGACAAAAAGGAAAAAATTAGGACCAAGATCCTATAAGAACAAAACTTGCCCATCCATGTCCATATTCATAATATTCCTTTTGCCTAATCCATTACTTCTTAATGGGATAAAAATGGAAGCTTACCCATGATCTATGTGAGGTAGATACGGATTGAAAGTTTACCCACAAGTTTATTACATATTCTTTTAAAAACACTTCAAAATTATTTTCTCTTGCAAACTATACGATTAATCATATTTCCATAAACTCTATTGTTTATTAAAAAGCATTCATGTTACATGGATCAGGTATTAAGTATTTGATTCTTTTATCCGTACGAATCGACAAGTGCATGTCTAATCTAAGTATTTATATGGTCTATTGGTAAGGCATGGGAAACATTTAGATAATGTAGTGATATTTTTTATCTTTGAATACTCTTATTGTCAATGTAAAAAAAGATATGAGATTACATATGCATGTGAGTGTTAGCAGAACCATGCTTGGGACTTTAAGCAAAATTATTAAAAGGGTTTAGTATAATATAAATAATCAAATTCTTACATTATTTTTCTAATTTTCTAAATTATAAAATCACTTATCAAAATTTTATAATTAAGTAATTCTAATATTTTACTTTCAATAAATAATATGATTAATACATTTAGTCTATCTTATAATATAATTAATCTCAGATAGAATTTAAGTAATTTTAATTTTAAATTTTTTTTTGGCAGTAGCAATCGTTATAAGTATTATCAATAATATTTTATAAGCAATGCATGCAATAAATAATAACAAATTTATTAAGAGTAGCATGTTGCGATTGAATTAACTTTTTAACTTCTTTTTTCTTTAATTTTTCAAAGCCAAATTCATACTTTTTATTTGATATCTTCTATTACTACAAAGTATAACAATAAAATAAAATAACAACAACAATAAAAATATAAATAAAATAGATTTATAAAGTAAATAGAAAAAATGATGAAATAATAGAACTTGAAAACTTGGAAATAAAGAGAATTGCACATCGTATTATTTATTACAATAATTTGACATCAATTCACTTTAAAAGAGTGAGAAGAGAGAACAAAATATGAAAGTTAAGAAAATTTGAAAAGAAAATATTAAAATTTTGTGGTATATATAATTAAAAAAATAAATGTTATAAATTATAATATTGAAAATTATTAATTGGTGATATTGTGCAAATATAATATTACCATTAGATTACTAACATAAAACTCCTTAACAATACATCTAAATTTACAACTAAATTATGTGTGCATTTCATTAACTTATGATACGTTATTCCTTAATTAATGAGGTGGATAAAAACATAACTTTAAGTTTGATAGTGATAGTGTTATATGTTGGTGTCTTGAGAGAAAAACAATCACTCTTCTTATCCAATCACTAGTATATTGGCCATTAACCAATGACTATATATATATATAAAAGTAAGGCCTAAGAAAAATTAGGAGCCTAGAACAAGTACCTTACTTGCCTACATGGCCCTCAGTGTTAATTTTTTTCGTAAATTATATGAAATTTAATTTAATTAGATGCAACATTTCTCATTTTTTAGAATTATTTATTTTAACCCTCCTTGAAGTACTTTCATTATTATAAAATTTAATAATATTAATTTTTCAACTACATCTCACTTCTCATAATTGAATAAATATTTTTTTATAATTTTATTTACAAATATTATAACATAATTGTATATAAAAATAAAAGAGTGTTTTTATTCTTAAATGAAAGAACACATTTGTACAAAAAAATATAAAAAATTATCTTCCTCATAAGGGATAACATTAAAAAAGAATTGTGATTTAAAAATTTAATATTATTGCATTTCATAAAAGTAAAAATATTTCAAGGTTTGATGTGTATATTTTCAAAAGAAAAGAGATATCGAGTGTAATTAAATCAAATATAAAAAAATTAAATGTCATTTGCTCTAATTTTTTTAATTGTGCAATTTGAAAAAAAGGAAAAATTTGAAACATAAGTATTTTTATTATTAAATTATATTTAATATATTAATATTAATATTTTTAATTTTAATTTATTTATTTTAAAATTTAAAAAAATAATCAATCTCTTAAAAGAAGTTGCCCTAATTTAAAATAACTCTAAGTAGAAATTAAACATTTTTTATGAAGCCTATTTCAAATTTGACCTGGTCAATTTTTTTTCATCACCTTTGTGTGTAGTGTGTAGGAGGACCATCTGCCTATACATGGGAATAATAATTTGATGCATTAATTGCGATACGGAATCTTGGAGGCATGCAACCAAAACCATTCGGAAAAGGACCCATTTGCTGGCACACACTTCAAGATTTTGGTCCTCACACCCACAGTTTCCTCAAACTCAATTTTTCTACGTCGATCGCTGTCCCGTTCCTCGCCCCTTCACTTTCAGGTCAGCATCCTCTCGATTTCTTATAAAAATGAAAAATATGATTTTTGATAACAGATAAATGAGTTTAAATTTCCACCTATTATTAATGTAAAATAATTTATGTTATCAAAGAATTAAAAAATACATCACTAAAAATATAAATAATTAAAAATTAAATTTAAATTTAATTTATTATCAATATAAAATACTTTATACTATTAAAAAATATATTATTAAAAAATAATAATATAAATGAGTGATAATATGAAATTAATTTATTTTAAAAATAAATTAAATTTAAATTCAAAATAAATATAAAAAAATTATATTGAACGAATAAGTATTAATAAAAATAATATATATATCTATATCTCTATCCCTTAAATAATGGAAGAAAGAGTGAATTCAAATCTTGACCTCCGCAGCATAAATAAAATTTAATGATTTAAATTAATTATAAATAAATAAAATTAGTATATCATAATCATTAGGGCGGTCAGCCTATTTTTATTCTCAACTAAATTTTCTTAAAGATGATTGTAATCTATTATTAATATAATAATATATTAATATATTAAAAGATTTAATTATCAATATATTATTATATAATATATTAAATATAATTTTAAAAATTAAATTTAATATATAATTAAATTTAATAATATATTAATATATTATTATACCAATAATTTATCATAATCTTTTGCAATTTTCTTTCATCCTCTAGAATACATGTACTGGTCGGACCGGACCAGTGAAATATCATTTCCCTCGCAAAAAAATGAGAGTTATGGATTGTTTCGATACATGTAAACTTTTTTTTTTCTTGGGATTTTTCCTCCCGGGGGGGGGGACAAGAATATATGGGCTTTTTTTAAAAAAAAATTTCTTTTAAAGAGGGAGATAAAGAGAGTTTGTGATTCAATATAACATTTAATTCTTAGTTTATAAAAATAATAACTATTATATCTTTTAAATTTTATAACAAACATTATTATTTTTTATTTTTACTTTAGTATAATTATTCATTTTTCATTTATCTGTAATATTAAAATAAATAAAAAATATTAAAATAAATTATTAAATTTCACCTTATTAATATTAAGTACATAATTATTTTTTAGTTATTACTTTTTATTATTTATTTTAGTATTATAAATGAAGAAAATAAAGGATAAATAATGATAACCTTCCATTCTCCTTCCTTCCCCTCCCTCAATTCTTTCTCATTGTCTTCTCTTTTCTTCTTCCATTCTCTCTTATTGTCATTCCTTCCCCTACTGACATCATGCATATCATTAATTATTTTAATAAAAAGATAAATATAAAAGTTTTTTTTATTAAAATGATGAGTTCTAGTTAAAAAATAACGGGCCTCAAAAGAAAGGCTTTATTTTTATTTTTCTAAAAATAATAGTAAAAAAAGAGAAAAATGAGAGAATTCAAATTTGTAAGAATTATATTAATTTTTAAACTAATTGTATGTTTAAAACACAGGAGACAAAAGAGAAAGAAAATAATGAGAGAGAATGAAAGGAAAGGAAAAAAATAATGAATGATTAATAAAAGATTATTGTTCCTCTCGTGTTTGGATGTTTAGAGATTCTTCGGAATATCTTTAATTGTACAAATACAAAATAATGAATAATAAAGAAGTTGGAGGATTTTGGAGGTTTATGAATAAATTTCTAATATCTTTTCTTTTTTAATTGAAACTTCTGGAAAAGGAAATATTATGTTATAATCTTCCTTTCCTTCTTTTTTTCATTTTTTCTTTCATCCAAACATAACATAAGAATTTTTCCTTGGAGTGGCATTTTTTATATCATTTGAAAATTTTATTTTCTATGCATGTTAGATTTGGCCATGGTTTTGGAGTTGAATATAAAATAATAAAAATGTAAAGTACTAAAATAACATTGGATGTTCTATTAACAGCCAGTTTATTGAATCAATTATTAGTTAATATCTAATTATATTAATTGATTTGATTATATGATAATATTAATTATTTATATAAAGATATTTAATAAAATTAGCTATTTATTATTAATCATTTTATGTAAAATAATATATAAGAATATGTGTATATTTTTAATTTATTTGATTATTCTTTCACTTTAATGATAATTTTTATTATCATATATTATTTATTATATTAATTTTTAAAATATATCATTATAATTTATTATACTTATTTGATTTTTATTTTAAAAATAAATAATTATAATTTTCTAGTTAAGAAACACTTATAATATTTTGGTAGATGTAGTAAATATTAAAGTTTATTTTGTGTCTATTTTTAATATTAAATTTAAAATCCATATATTTACCATTAAAAATATTAATAAATTATATATTTTAAATATATGAAGATATCTTTCACAAGTAATATCATCTTGATATTTCTTTATATATATATATATATATATATATATATATATATATATATATATATATATATATATATTATTCCTTAATTCAAAAGATTAATGATTTTCTTGATACATATTTTTATTATTTTCTATGAAATGAAATATATATTCTCTTATTTTTTATGCAATCTGATAAAAAAGATATGATTTTATTCATATAATTTTTTATTATTATGTAAATATTTTAATATAATTTGTTAAACATATTTAATTTTTTTTAAAAAATAAATAATTATAATTTATTATTTTCTTATTTATCAAGGATGAAAATGTAAAAAATTGTATAATTATGGCTAAGAATATCTATTTTTATATTAATGATTCATTTGATTTATAGTAATAATATGACAAGTTCTATTTTATGGGGAATAGAAAAAGTAAATTATTTAGTTAGTCATTGTCTGATAAATTTGAAAAAGTATGACTTCTTAAGAAATCTTACTTTTTATAAAATATAAAAAATTACTTATTCACCTCATCTTAAATTAGTTCTATTTTTTATATTATTCATGAATATAAAGATAAAATTATATTTACTAAATTTAATTAATAATAAGTAAAGTTTAATAATTTATATTTTAATAATACTGAGATACAATAGTTATTTTGTTAATACTTTTTAAAAAGTTTAAAATGAATTAAACAAAATATAAAAAGTTATTTTTAAAAAACATTACTTTTTCAATATCAACTAAATAGTTTTAAACACATTCTAAAAAATTTATACAAAGAGTCATCTCCTAAAAAATTTAACTTCTTGTATAAATCAAACAATTTCTAAATACAAATATCCTAACTAAACATTTAATTCAACTAATTAACTTTAAAAATATTTAAATTAGTAACAAATTTATTAAAAAGAACTATTTTTTACACACCATCGATGTATTTCAAAAAGGAGAACACATTCAGCATTCTCATTTTTCAAACGGGATACAATGGTCAGAAAGCATGGATTTCGGATTCAAACAAGCAATGATCCTCTTTGAAGCAGTTTTCAATCACAACCTTTGAAATTACAAATGAACGTGGTTTCACGAAACCTAGTTGATTTCCCACCATGGATATGATTCTGGGTGGGACCTAACTAAGCTCTTTAGTCATGGATGTCATCATAGACAATCACTACCGGTTTCGTCCCATTGCCTTCATAATCAAATTCAATCATTAGAATCAGCCACACCCCACAATACAAAAGCTAAATATCATAATCCTTACCCCACTTCTGATCTTGAATCTCATGATTTGAAATTATCAACAGTTCTGGAGGTGGGGCCCATAGGGATGCATAATTATGTAATGGACTGCAAGATACTCAATCACCAACAAGATCCAGCAAATGCATGGACGGATGCTCAAGTTTTGCTATTTCCATCTCACATTTTCGAATTTGAATGCCTCGTTGCTAAATGAAATTAAAATGTGTAAATTTAGGAAAAAATAGGTATAAATTTTTTTATATTAAACTAGTTTGTTTTAGTAAAATATAAATTTGTATTTTATCTTTTTTAAATTGAAAGAAATTAATAAAAAAAAAATAAGGTCAAGATCCCACATTTTCATATTTTACAACCTCCATTTTTTTTGTGGAAAAAGTTGGTGAGCACCAATCGTTGAGATAAAGATAGATAAGATTTTATATATTTAAAGACGAACGTTTCAGTAGCAATTCGACCAAATTGCTACCGGCGACACTAAATGAACAACGATTATCTAGTTGGATGAAAAACGAATGGTTCATTTCAATGATCGACATTTCTCATAATCGATAATAAAATACGATGCACTTAGCGTACAAAACTTACTGTATTGGCTTTCCATACTTGGGCAGGTTAAGCTGTTGATGGTTGGGGGTATCTTTATCCTAAGCTATGCTGGCAGTCCTGGCTGTGTTAGTAATGGAGAATCTCTCTATATAAAATATTTGAATTATAAAATATTAAATTTTAATTCAAATTTTGAATTATAAAATATTTGAATTAAATTCTCATTATTTACCATTTAATACAAAAATGAAAAACATGTTAATATGAGTTGATTATCCATTAATAATAATAATAATTAAGTGAAACTTATGATAATGATTTCCGATAATTGAAACGGATATAATTCAATCATGAGTCAATTTTTATCCGATTTAGTAATTTCATTAAAAGAGTGATGGAGAAATGAATTTATTCATCTACTGTCTTGATAATAAAAAAATCCTTCATGAAATCATGAGTTCATGATTGAATACAGTGTTTAGTTCCGGAGATCACAACTATTTTTAATAACAGAAAATATAACAAATATATGTATGTTTTATGTAATTCTTTGTTCAATTATATTCATATATAATTCATGCAAAATCATACAGTTTGATTAAATTATTTATTACAAAATTTTAACATCTTATTTTCCTTATCAACTACTCTTTCGCACTTGTTTTTTTTTTGTCAACAATGAGATTGGAATCTTTTTTTAACACTTTAGCAGGTCCTCATCCCCGATGGCTTTGGCCTCTCATTTTTCTTATTTGTTACTGAAAGTATTAGGTGCTTCACCTTTTTAGACCTCATGTTTAGTTTTGATTTTGAGCTTTGAATTTTTTATTTTCAAGGATGCATATCTCTTAGTTAATGGTGGTGTTTTCTTTATAACAAAGTTATGGGTTTCAAATTCATGGACTATTTTCTTTTTGGACAATAAAGTTAAATAATTTAAAATATTATTCCACTAAATCTATTCTAATGGGGAGTTAAAGAGTTGGTAACTTAGTAAAAAAAAATAATCTTTAAGATGGAAAATGAATCATCAACCTTTAAGGTGACTCTTAAATCTGATTTTAAGTACTAATTCTATATTGTTTGAATTTGAATTTATTGTGATGATACTTTAGATGTTTTCGGGGACAGACGGAAATATGGTTTTAATTGAGAACTTGAGTGTTCCAATCAAAGAATTGGCAGCAATTCTTCAAGAATTTCGATAAGGCCCTAACTAGAAGGTAGGTTTTGAAATTGTTTGATGACTTTTCCTGCGCTCCAGTTTCTAAGTTTCTGAAAATTGTGGGGTTTTTTCTTGGACTTCTAAAATTTGTACATCAGTTGCAAATTATGACACGTAACCATAATTTTTTCATTGTATTTTGTTCTGCTAGAAATTAAAATTATGAAATTTTTTTTTGCTATTATTAGCACTGTCAACTGATTTTCTATTGAAGTCCTCCCTATATATAAATGGTATGATTTAATATAAAAATTTGTAAACTTCTATATAATCTAACTTATTTATCTCTTTTAAAATTTGAAATTTTCAATTTCTTCAAAAAGTTACATTCTTCTTTTTTCACGTTCTTATAACATAGTTAGTTTCATTTATTTTAATAAAAACATTTTTATTGAAATAATTTTATTTATTTGCATCTATATTTATAAAATAGTAATATAAGAGAAAATATTTAATTTATTTAATATTGAATATAAAAAATATGATACAAAACAACATTCTCAAACCTAAATTTAAAGAGGAAGTTCTTTTAGTTATAACTATTCAAGTGATATAAAATTTCTTTATTTACATATAAATAGATGAAGAAATTTTTAAGAATTTTTTTTAATAGAGCAAATTCAGGATAAATTCACTGCATCCAAGTGGTTAATTCTTTAGCCACTGAAACCTGGGTTCGGGTTCCAGGATAGAAACAAATACCCAAACGGAAGAGATATATAGTTCAAGATTTTGATATATTCTATCATTGATATTATTATAATTTTAGTAGCAGCAATCCTATACAAATATTTTATTATTATATTTTCATTCATTTTCTCTTGTAAATAGTTGAAGTTTAAAATCCTAATCCTAATTCTTTTGTTTTAGTAAAATTGTAAAACATCATTGTTATTTTAGTAAAATTTATATATATATATTTTTAACATTTCTTAATTTTTTTTAAATTTTAATAAAAAACTAAATTTTTGTATGGTTATACAATACTTGAAATACAAAAAATTAAATATATTCTAACACAAAGAAATGGAAAAATGATTTAAATTTAATTAATTAATTTTATATTATCATTTATTTATGCATTATCTTGCTAATAAAAAATTATTAAAAATATTATTATTCCATTATAAATTTTTAATTACTAAATGATATATTATTTTTTTATCCATTAATGATATAAAATATTTTATTGAAATTTTTTTAACTTAAGTAGTATCTCATATAATAATATTGAGGTTTTAATACTACCTTTACTTAAATTGTAATAAAGAGGATATTTTAACGTTATAATTGGATGGACGTTAAAATTTATGGGGAAACTATCTTATTTGTAAAATTACAAATGGAAGTATATTATTATAATAAGATTAGAAATATCTTCATCTTTTATATCCTTTTGTGTATCTAAAATTCAATTTTTATTTTTTATGTGTATAAATTAAGTAATTTAATTATTTTTACTATTAAAAAATATAAATTATCTTATATTGATAATATATTAAAAATTAAACTCAATAAAAATAATAAAGAAAGTGACCTAACTGCCTGAAAAATCCACTAAAAGGTCGGCGCGGCAACGGACAGACCCATAAAGAATAAAAAGATTTCGGGAGACGGAAAGCCAATCAAAGCGCGGCCTGAGCCTGCAATCGGAAGTAGATTGCAGGAAGCAGTGCAAGTTCGAGTTACACACTCCTTCTTCTATGTGTCATTACTTTCGTAACATTCAGTAACTCTTTCAGATTCTTTCAGCATCGCCCGCACTCCATTATTTAAATTCGGGTCCAGCCGATTTCTTCCAAAGTTGAAGAAAAAAATATGATAATAAATATAAATTTTACTTGTCCTGACAAATTCCAGGAAAAAATGCAGATATTTTCTTTAATTTTGAGCTAGTTAAAATTTATCTCTTTTAATTTTAAAATTTAAAAACCATTTTATTAAATTTTATGAAATTTAGATTTAAATCCTATCATTCATTTAATCAATTATTTTATTAAATTATGTTATTTTTTTAATGAACTTTTAAATAAAAATTATGATATTATACAATATTTTCTCTGTTTTCTATTATCCATAAAAATTAATCAATTTTACATATATTAAAAAATAGTTTAATTTATCTATTTTTAATACTATCTTTTTTTTTTTGTAAAGTTATGCGTAAAGTTTAAGATAATTAAAAATAAAAAGAGAAATATGATGAAATAATTGCAAATAGGTTAAGAGTGTAGAATAATGAAATATTTATTAATAAAAAAATTGAAAAAAAATTAATGCTTTATTGGAATGCTAAAGTGATAGATAAAAAATAAAATGTTTTTTCAAAATGTAACATATAATAAGAAATGTATGAAGTATTTATTTATTTTATTATTTTTCATATTTAATTTTGCACCTCATATATAAGTATTTAATTAAAAGTTCATATATAAAATTTAATTTCTATTAATTATAAAACATAGAAAGTAAATGTGAAAAATGATAAAAAAATTAAGATACAATAATATTGTAATTTTTATTTAAAAACTTCATAAAAAAATCAAATAATTTGATATAATGACTAATTAAGTAGATGATAAGTGTTAATTCTATATTTTTACAAAAGTTAAGGGATAATTTCTAAATTTTTAAAATTAAAAGTGGTAAAATTCAATCACCCGTAATTGAAAATGGTATTTTTCATATTTTCCGTAAATTTTAAAAATACTATGTTTATATCTCTTCTTGAAACTAAATGAAATCATATATTTAAAGATAATTTATTAACAGAAAGTTATATGACAAATGAAATTTACAGAAAAGTAAAAGATAAAAGGACTGTTTGATTAGTTGCTATGTAAGAAGCTGGTTATTTATGTGCATAAACTTTTAATTTTTATGACTATTTGAATAAGAATAATTTCAGTTTATTTATAAATAATTTTTATTGTTTGGATATTATATTTTAAAGTAACGATTTCAATTCATTTGTAAATTAGTTTTTAAAATATTAAAAAATATATAAAATTTAATTAAAAAGTAAATTTTTATAATATCATGATAAATATAATATTGAAAAGAGAGTAAAATTTTTTATGACTTATGTTTTTTAAGTCAAATAAAATGAATTTTAATGAAGTTCTTATTAAATTTAATAAATTTTATAATGATATAGATGTAATTAAAATAAAAATTATAAATAAAAAATAAAATTCTTTTTAATGTAAAGTTAAATATCATTTAAAATAAAAATTATTTAAAAACGAGATAAAATCTTATATCATATAAAAGTTAAGATTAAAGTATAGGGATGAAGGAGGCTATTAAAAGAATGATATAAGGACAATTCTAGACTTTATAATGCTTGACATTCATCCATATAGATGTGGGAAAATTATATCTCATCCACATATAGTTCTGCTTGATTTCATTTGGCTTGTTAGTCACGATGGTTTTTAAATTCTTATTAAGAGTACTTGATATTCATCAGCATAAATATGGAAAAGTTATATTATATTAATTTATAATTTCATTTTATCTTACTTAATTTATATATTTTTCATTAAAAATTAGATGGAATAAAATTGAAATGAACAAGATATTAATATTTAATTGTATAAGTGAGAAAATTTTAATATTTAAAAATAAATGTGAATTAAATAAAAATTGGTGAAATCTTATATAAATAAAATATATTTTTTAATTATATTATATATTTAATCATAATTAATCAATAAGAATATTTATTAATATTTAAAAAATTATTTTTTAATATACATAAATTTATAAAATTAATAAATATTTTTTTATTAGTTAATCATAACTAACAATGAGTAAATATACATGATCTAATTGATCCTTGCAAAAATTTTTCCCGCAACGGCTGATGTTTTTGGACTTTTTCCCCCCTCGTGTAAGGCCATGGTGCATCCCGAGGCTGCGCTCTCAGGGCAGCGAAGTGAGAGAAAGTGTGTGTTGCAGGCAATTTTAAAAGCAAAGGCGCAGGGCCTCACAAGCCCTTCAACATGTGATAAAGAAAACATCGAGGGCACTACGACTTCTTCTGCTTGCATGCCTGTACATCATTATCATCTCTCTTTTCATTCTCAATCAGCATTACTTTTCTTCTTCCTCCTTTAAATGTCCCAGACCTCCATTAAATACCCATCTTCTGTTTCCATTTTCTTCTTAACTATGGCGTCTTCCATACTTGCTTATTTCACTCTCTACTTGGTGAGCTAGCCAGTGAGGTTGGTTAGTTGGTGAGTTTTTGATTTTTTTGTTTTGACTTTCTAAACTTAACTGTATTTAATAGTGTAAATTTTGCTGCATAGAAGCTTTTTTTTATAATTTTTTTTTGTTCTGCATATCTTCCAGATAGTGATTTGGCTGCCCTTTTCAATGTTTACTATTCTTTTGTTCTTAATTTTTGTTTTCTTCTGGCTGTTCTATTCACCTTCCTAGGCAGTCCTGTTGGTTTCAAAATCTGTCTTCACAGTCAATTCTTTATTTTATTTTCATTTTCATTTCTTATGATTTTTCAGTTCCATTTTTCTTTCCTTCTCTGGGAGTTTTGGCAAGAGTTTAGCTCACGGAACTGGTTTTATCTTCTGGGTATTTCAATTTTCTGAGTTTCCATATGTCAAATTATTCAAAACCTTATTCATGGTCATTTGTCTCCGACCAGAAAATCGAAGTATCTGTACTTTTCTGGTTATGTTGTCTTTTGCGCTTGTGTGCTTGTGTGATATTTCGTGTTGGCAGAGCTAATAGCTGCAAATTTGCATCGAAACTTCATGTCTGCCTGCCTTTAAAAAACTGAGCACAGACAGAATACAACAACGTTGTCAAACTTCTATCTTCTGTTTGCCTTATTTGGTTCGGTACGATACTGCCATAGCAGTTTGGGCAAGGAAAAAAAAATAACTGTTTTGGTTGAGTTTGGTGAAATTTTTTGTCTACTGAAACAAGGGTGAATAGATGGATTTTCAGTTTTTGCAAAACAATAGTAATGCTGGTAACCATAAACAATGGTATGCTTTTCTATCATATACAATAACATTTCTTATCATTTCTGATCATTAAAGTCTTTTTTTTTAATAAATTTTTTTGTTGTTACTTTCTCACTTTATTGCAGTCATTGGTCATTTTGCTTACTGCGATCTCAATTTTCCATCTTTGCTATTGTATTCTTAGCTGAAACAGTGGTACTGTGTGGCATATATAAGCAAAAAACTGGAGAAAAGTGCCTCTGATTCAATTGGCGTTTGCTGAAGCTTGTCACCTTGCCAGTGCTTTTTGTTGTAATCCATTTTCATCAGCACTCAACAAAACCAGCCCAGAATGCCAGTGAGGCAAATGAAAGAAAGCTCAGAACAACGCCTTTTGATCAAAACCCATTTGCAAAACGCCATGAACCACCCAGTTAAGAAAACGTCAACAGCTGTGCAAAACGGCAAAGGTCCACCGCCACAAGAGGCCCAAAACGCCAAGCAGCATAGTCAAATTTCACCACAGACCAAGAACAGGGGAAGAAGACGTGGTAATAGAGGCAGAAAGTCCGATCAAGGTGAGATTTTGATGCCACCCTATTCTCGCCGTTGCACTGCGCCAAACAAGCCAGTAACAGTGAACACAAATGAGGCTCTGGTAGCAAATACTTCAAACCGGTCGGTGGAAAATGGCGGCGGTTCCTGCGATATAGAAATGGGATTTCCAAGTTCAAGCAAGTGTTTGAGCTTTGCCAAAAGACCAGGTTACGGACAAGTTGGGACAAAATGCATTGTGAAGGCTAATCATTTCTTTGCAGAGTTACCAGACAAAGACTTAAATCAGTATGATGTAAGATCTTCTTCTTAATGTTAAACTTTCCACAAATATAAATTCAAAATTGGGTTTTCTCGGTGATGCAAGTACGAGGATTTAATGGTAGTAAATAAGTTTATTTTATAATTTCATAATTTATAATTTCCTTTTCCATGTACTGATAATTGCTCATGCAATTGAGTAGGCTACTGTTTTTTGCCTTCTGCATTTTTATTGAAAGTGCCATTTATGAGAGTTTAAATTTAGCCCGAGATTTTGTTCTTACCGTTCCTGTGTTCTAAGACCAGCTGGGTTCTGTATTTTTTGCAGGTTACTATTACGCCTGAAGTGTGTTCAAGAACAATAAACAGGGCCATCATTGCAGAGCTTGTGAGGCTCTATAAAGAGTCTGACCTGGGGATGAGACTTCCAGCCTATGATGGCAGAAAAAGTTTGTACACAGCTGGGGAGCTTCCCTTTTCTTGGAGAGAATTTATGATTAAACTCTTAGATGAAGAGGATGGTGCCACTGGTCCCAAGTAAGAATTTATTGGCGGTCCCATTGTTACTTAAACCTCTTCCCATTTTTTTTTTATCCTTCTTGTTTTCCCTTCTTGCTACTAATGTATGGGCCAACAGAGATATTTGAGTAGTTGCGTATCTGAAATTATGAAAATATCAATTTTGAAGTCTTCAAATTTAGAAAAAGTAAACCTATTAATTTAGATCTTTTTTACTTGACTGTGATAAATTGTAAGCTTAACTAAATTGTGATAAATAACCATTCCAATGAGTTTAATTTTGACTGACTCATTTAGTTATATAACTCTACTAGAAGAGAAAGAGAATACCGAGTGGTGATCAGGTTTGTAGCTCGAGCAAACTTGTATCACTTGGGTCAGTTTCTAGCTGGTAAACGTGCTGATGCTCCACAGGAGGCGCTTCAAATTCTTGACATTGTTCTAAGAGAACTATCAACAAAGAGGTAAGGTTAATCATGAAGCTCTGATATTCTCAACTTCCTCAATGATAGTAATTGAAGCTTAAAAGTTCTTTTTGAACAAAATAAGGAATTTTAGTTCTAGTTTTCTCAAAAGTTTGCATTATGTAAAGGTTTTGCCCCATTGGGAGGTTCTTCTTTTCACCTGGTATTAGAACACCACAGCGGCTGGGTGAGGGATTGCAATCATGGTGTGGATTTTACCAGAGCATAAGGCCTACTCAGATGGGCCTCTCACTCAATATTGGTATGACAGATCATTGATTATTTAATGGACACAATCTTGATTCAGTTCAAATTTATCCATCATTAATCCTTGTACTGTTCTTTCTTTGTGTAGACATGGCTTCCGCTGCATTTATTGAGCCTCTTCCAGTGGTAGAATTTGTGAGCCAGCTACTGGGAAAAGATGTGTTATCAAGGCCTCCATCTGATGCTGACCGTGTTAAGGTAGTTAGTTTATATGAATAATGGTTGTTGAGTTTTTTTCCCCTTTGCTCATATTGGATTCTGTATTTCATAGTTACTATGCATTGTTTGACAGATTAAAAAAGCGCTTAGAGGAGTCAAAGTTGAAGTAACACATAGAGGGAATGCACGCAGAAAATATCGTGTTTCAGGGCTGACCTCTCAACCAACAAGAGAACTTGTGTAAGTTAATTATCATCGTGAAAGCAAATTTATACAATGTTTGTTGGTGTTATCTCCCTACTTGTTCTTTCTTGAGTTATGATTCTCAATGAACATCTATTCTTTCATATTCAAGAGAAATTACTTGCTTTGTAAATGATACAGAAAGCTATAAAGTCTTTCTTCTTGTCCCCTGTCAGGTTTGCAGGAGGTTTGATAGTCTTATGCTAGGTTCCTAATCAATTAAGATATATTTCTTCAGGTTCCCAGTTGACGGCAACTCAACTATGAAGTCAGTGGTTGAATACTTCCAAGAGATGTATGGTTTCACCATTCAGTACACTCACCTTCCTTGTCTTCAAGTGGGAAACCAAAAGAAGGCAAACTATTTACCTATGGAGGTATGGGTTGTTCTTGGTGATTTAAGTAACTTCAAGCTTTTGCAGCCATTTCTGTGCATTCTAATATTTCTGGTTTGCCAGGCCTGCAAAATTGTTGAGGGGCAACGTTATACAAAAAGGTTGAATGAGAAGCAAATTACCACCCTGCTGAAAGTAACTTGCCAGAGACCATGGGATCGGGAAAATGACATCTTGCAGGTATTCCTTGTTGGCTTTTGGCGCTAAAAGAGTCCACTATCTCCATTCCTTTCCTTTTCTAGATTGTAATGAACCAATGGTATTTGGTCTGTGATGTTGATCTAATCTTTCTGGTTGTAGCGTGATAAGGAAATATATTGTCAATTTGGATTAAGTTATTTTAAAATCTAGTATCAAGAAAATTATATTTTCTAGTCAAAATCTGTGCTTTACTCTCAGAGGGTCAGTATAAATGGTTCCACTCTGTTCTAAGCTAGAATTGGATTATAACAATGAAGTATATAGAGATATTGATAGTATGATGCCAATCTTATGATGGCTCTTATGACATATGGAGCCTTGAAATACTGCCAAAACTTTGAACATTAGGGAATGTTAGCATTTTTTATTTTGGAATAAGAAAGGAATATATGATGTCACTGAAGTCATATTGTCATATTGGGCCTTCACATTGACTTTTTTCTATTCATGATTTTTGGTTTTTAAACAGACGATTCAACATAGTGCTTATGATCAAGATCCATATGCAAAGGAGTTTGGGATTAAAATCAGTGACAAGCTAGCTTCTGTTGAAGCCCGTATTCTTCCTGCTCCTTGGGTTAAGTTCCTTTAAAAATTATACTGTTTGTAATATACAAAAAAAAAAAAAAGAGAAATTATTGTTATAGTTTTTTTGGAACAATACACTGATGGGTGGCACTTCTGTCTGCAGTTGAAATATCATGATACTGGTAAAGAAAAGAACTGTTTGCCCCAAGTTGGTCAGTGGAATATGATGAACAAGGTATTGTATGTTGGAACTGGAGCTATCTTTTGTCTGGTAGCATAGATAGCAACCATTTTCTCTTCTCAATTTTCTTATCAACTGTAATAGCCAACATCTTCCAAGTTAGCAGTTTTATTGAATTTACCTGTACAATCAGAGTTTAGACTAAGTTGGGCCTATAGTTAGTGTATGTCATATTCTTAGGTATAGAAGGTAAGAGATCTTGTTATAAGCATACTCAGAGAGGTACATGTGGATGGAGAAGGACAACACTGCCACTGCCACTGACACAGACACTGACTTATCATCATCATTATCTATGATTTCATTAACCGATTTATTTAAAAATCAACTTATAAAATGAACTACGAGGAGCCTTCGATATCAAAAGGGCTTTTATCTATCCAATGCTTAGGTGAAACTTTTACTAATGATCTTTTTGTCTCCTGTTGCTGAAATGACACAGAAAATGATTAATGGGATGACAGTTAGCCGATGGGCATGTATAAATTTCTCACGGAGTGTGCAAGATGGCATTGCTCGCAGCTTTTGTGGTGAGCTTGTTCAAATGTGTCAAGTATCTGGCATGGTAATATTACATATCCATCTGTTATTGGTTATATGAAAATTTTTTACTCCAATTTTTTGGAAGAAAATCTTTTGAGCTTTAAAAATGGTTTGTATACTAGGAATTCAATCCAGAGCCTGTAATTCCAATCTACAGTGCCAAGCCTGAGCAAGTGGAAAAAGCTTTGAAGCATGTTTATCATGTGTCAATGAACAAAACAAAAGGAAAAGAATTGGAGCTTTTGTTAGCTATATTACCTGACAGCAATGGATCTCTCTATGGTATGCCTCATATGCTGAGTATAATAAATATAAATATTTGTTGTATCAGTCATTGACCACAATTTTCTTGGCTAAAGCATAACTCTGAAGATATGGCCAGAAGATCAAATTCTTAAGTTTTTAATTCAATATCCTTCTTTTCAGGTGATCTAAAGCGTATTTGTGAAACTGAACTTGGTTTAATTTCACAATGCTGTCTAACAAAGCATGTCTTTAAGATCACCAAACAGTACTTGGCTAATGTGTCTCTCAAGATCAATGTTAAGGTTTGTGACTTCTCAATCATATGAAGTGCAGCTACTTGAACTTTAGCTTAAATTTCTATCATGATTATGAAATTATATTGAATGTTTAGAAAATTAGAATTTTCATAGAGCATATGGTGGTACTGTTCTTCTCTGTCTAATTTTAATATCCAATGCTGAGATAGTCAAAGTGGGCTTTCCTTCTCTTAGTTATCTATGTTGAAATAACTTCAGTTCTTAGCAAAATTTCTAAAATTAGTGGTTAGTTATTTATACCCCCTTCTTGGATCTTGGTGCAGATGGGAGGGAGAAACACTGTTCTGCTCGATGCAATAAGCTGCAGAATACCATTGGTCAGTGATATACCAACCATTATATTTGGAGCAGATGTTACCCACCCTGAAAATGGGGAAGACTCAAGTCCCTCAATAGCAGCTGTAAGATTATCATATCCATTTGCTTTGATTCTTGTTTATTTGCAATTTTTTTGAGAATTTAACGATTGATGTTGTCCAATCTATAGGTTGTAGCTTCCCAGGATTGGCCTGAAGTGACAAAATACGCTGGTTTAGTGTGTGCTCAAGCACACAGACAGGAGCTTATACAAGATTTGTACAAAACTTGGCATGATCCTATTCGTGGCACAGTAAGCGGTGGCATGGTCCGGTAATATGATTCACTTCTCTCGTGCTAAGAGTCTTATTCTATGGTGTTGTTTTGTGAATTTGTTTCTTTAGATGTCGCCCATTCATTAATGTGCTTGTTTGTGCAGAGATCTCTTGATTTCCTTTAGAAAGGCAACAGGACAAAAGCCTCTAAGGATTATATTTTACAGGTCTGTTAATATATTATATTTATAATGCAGAATTGTCTTCTTAAACTGCTGTTTTTTCCTTGAATTGTATAACCATTAAGCAACAATAGTTTGAAGAGGCTCTTACTTATTATTAGGTCTCCTGCTAGTTGACAGTTTTTAATGGCAAACATGCATGATTACATTATGTGATTAAATGAAGACTTCTGCTGTAATTTTCAATAGAATATGTATCCATAATTAGTAATTACACTCTAATAAATATGCCCTTAGGATGCATATACCAAAGGATATAATTTTTTCTAGATTTCTCAATATGAAACTTCTTTATACCCACAATAATTCCAAGTTCCAAACAGTCTTCTTCTAATTTGCTTCTTAAATAGTTATTTTCAAGTGGATGTGATAGTGAGAGTTTATAATGATATCAATCAAAACATGTTTCACTTTCCCATTTTGCCAAGAGGCCTTTTGGGGGTGGTGATGATAACATATTCCTGGTTTTCCTTAAGAATTCTCAAGCATCCATTTGTTACCTAGGACTAGCTTTTCACAAATATTTGTCTCTGACATCGTCCCTCTTAAAATCACATGATATATCTCAGTGTTATTCGAACAGGGATGGTGTGAGTGAAGGACAATTTTACCAAGTTCTACTTTATGAGTTGGATGCAATCAGGAAGGTGAGAGTTTGTTGTTTACTCTCCTATCAGACATCCATAAATTATTGTTGATCTTCGAACAATGAAGTTTACGGGGAAGTAATATCTATACAGGCATGTGCTTCTTTAGAACCAAACTATCAGCCGCTAGTGACCTTCATTGTTGTACAAAAGAGGCATCATACTAGGTTGTTTGCAAACAATCATAGGGACAGGAGCAGCACAGACAAGAGTGGTAATATATTGCCTGGTAAGTTTGACCTGCAAGAAATGCTTATGTGTTCAGAGATTCATGAACCATGCTTCACGTTAAAAGATGTCTAATGACATGGACATTTTTCTTTTTGCGTTCTTTCAGGTACTGTGGTTGATACTAAAATCTGTCATCCAACAGAATTTGATTTTTATCTATGCAGTCACGCTGGCATTCAGGTACAACATAGTTTTTCTCTGTTCAGTACTGGAGTATGGGTAGTGGGAGAAGCATTAGTTAAAAGATCCGACATACTACCAATTTTTTTTTTCTAATTTTATTTCATGTATTGAAAATTATGGAGGAAAAAAGAAAGTACTCCCACTACTAACAACTTCACTACTAACAATTTCAATAATTCAGATCCTTCCAAAGGGGTCCCTCAGAAGACCTCTTTCTCATTTATTTCTTACTATGATCTTTATGGGGAGGAAAGCCTTATTAGTAACCCCTTGATCCAAATTTCTTTGAGAAATAGGTATCATATATCAACTGGGGAAAGGTTAATGAAAATGAATCATTGACTGAACAGACAAGATGTTAAGATGCCAGATTAAGGTCCTTAGAGTGATTTGAATTTGGAAATTCCAACAGCCCTTTTCAAATGCTTGTCCAGAAAAATAAATATGATTATCTTTGGAGGCATGGCTTTCATCATTTCTGTTCTGTTGTTCCAGTTAATTATATGTTATCGTGAGGTTTCTTGAAGCAGTAAAGGATGATACCAATTCTAGAACTCATGCATCTAAGTTTAGGACTCTGCTGATTCTAAGTTTTTTGGGTCAGCTACGAAACTTAGGATGCATTATGCTGGTCACAGCATAGTATCAAAGAGCCTCACCTTACGTAGAGCCATTTATTAATATGTGCCTCCTCTAAAATATGAATTATAACCTTACCTAGGAAGGATTAAAAATGAGCCAAAAGTGGAACTCTAGACTGCATATTATGATATATTTTGTTCAAGTTTATTTATCTTCTACAAATTCTTGATGTTTTATTCTGTAATATGCTTCAATTCTGAAAATCATTCTAATATGATGCAGGGTACGAGTCGACCAGCTCACTATCATGTTTTATGGGATGAAAACAACTTTACAGCCGATGGAATTCAATTGTTAACAAATAATCTCTGTTATACATATGCCAGGTGTACACGCTCGGTATCTGTTGGTAAGCACATTTAAAGAATGAAATAATACATAGCTCTTCCCTGTTGAGTCCGGTCCCTAAAGTTCGGTAGCATATAATACAAGTGGCTGTACTTTTGTTCCTGTGCAGTTCCTCCAGCATATTATGCACACTTGGCAGCTTTTCGAGCCCGTTTCTATCTGGAACCAGACATCCAGGAGAATGGCTCCTCAGGTGGTAACGGTTCCAAGGCATCACGATCAGCTGGAGAATGTGGTGTCCGGCCACTGCCGGCCTTGAAAGAAAATGTGAAGAGAGTCATGTTCTATTGCTAGACTGCAGAATGGTTTTCAAATAGAATTCAACAGTCATGAAATTCTACTTTGCTCTAACATCAGTGAAAATTCTCAGCCGGCAGTAAGTTTCCAATTACAGATTCTGGAGGTTTAGTTTAGGAGCCTAGAAGAATTTGTCTAGAAAATGGGAAGCACATACCAAGTCGTTTAGAGGTCCTAAGACTCCTAGCCTTCTGCAGTCTTCCAGCCATGCATTATGGAGAATTGGAGATGGTATCAATGTAGGCAATGTAGAGAATAATTTTATGTATCAATCTATATGATGCAGGAAATTTTGCCTGTAAGAGACCTTCTTAAGATGTTTAAGAGTATAATTTTATGCTAAGGACTTATGTGCCCGTTGCACTAAAACAGTCTAAACCTCTAAACCACCGTGAATAGCATCGGAGTGTAGAACTTTTTTGGAAAAATATATGTTTACCATGTAATTGACCAGAAAATATGGATTTTTGAGACAAATGTTTGAGTCTTCCAGGTAAACAAAACAAAAATATGAACCCTGGCATAGCCAAAAACAAAATTTTCTCATTTTCAAATGAATTTATTTTTAAAATAGTATTTGAGTTTAAGTAAAAAGAAATTTTATTTTATTTACAATTATTATTTTAATTACATTCGTATTATTATGAAATTTATCTAGTTTAGTAAGGATTTTATTAAAATTTATTTTCATTTGTCAAAAAAAATATATTATATAAAAGATTTATTTTTTTAACGTTTTATTTACCATAATATTGTCAAAATTAATTTTTATATATTTTTCAAAATGTTTTAAATAAAATAATTCATTACAGATAAATTGAAATTATTATCTTTTGATAAAGTTTTCAAATAATAGAATTTATTTGTAAAAAAATTAAAATTATTTTTATAAAAATAAAATAAAATTAATTAAAAAAAATTGTATTTCAAACGAGGCCGAAGCAGTTAGATACTGACTGGAACACTGAGCCTGAGACCATTTTCACGTACTGCATGGCACAAGTTATAGTCCATATCAGCAGTTGCATATCTTGTGAAACAAAAGAAATTGTTAGCAAGATAATAATTGAGAAAGAATGAAGTCTATTGTCCATCCCTCACATAATCTTTCACATGGGCTTTATCGTATTATCTAATTTCCTAAACGAGAAAATGTGCAATCCTCTAAGGAGGTTTCAAGATTATGTACGAAAGATATTGTTGGAAAAGGAATATGCATGTAACGTTATGGAAGCTATTATACAGTAATATATTAATATATTATTAGATATAATTGTAACAATCTTTCAAGATGTACCATATATTAACAGTTAAATTTAATAATGTGTCAAAATATTATTGTGTCAATGATATAACAATTTTTTTTATTCAATCTGATCTTTTTTTTATAGTAATAATATAAATTAATATTTCTCCATGCATTCAAAAGCCATATCAATTTGTTTAGATGTGATAGTGAAATAAAAATAACACAATAATCATACTTCACTTGGGGTTTTACTTTCACCGTTATCAAATTTCCTTAAAAAATATGTATGTTCCATAAAAAATCTAATGAATTTTATGATCATGTGAAGATATTGAAAGAAAAGAGAGCGTGTATTAATATTATTATTAAGTAATCATTTCGGTTTCTCTTTAATAGTAAAATAATTATAAATCAAAATTCTTTTGTGCATATGATAGTGTTAATTTCATTTCGAAGTTTGCTAGAGAATCAGAAGAAGCCAGTTACGAAGGATGCAATAATTTGTTTTCACCGGAGAGTATGCAACTGCAGATTGCATGGAGGAGCCCATCAAAAAGTTGGGTTAAAATTAATAGATGGTGCTTGTATGCTCAATCCGAACCTCATGGATTGTGGGGGTAATCTTTAAAAAAAATATATGTATATATTGGTTTTGTCCCCCCCCCCCCCCCCCCTTTTGGGTATGTGCTCATCTCTTGCAGTTAAATTATAAGGAACTTCTCAGGATTATCTTTTGGATGTTTGGCTTTAAACTGATCATCTTGGAGACGGCTTTGAAACAATTGATTGATCTTCTGACGAGCGAAATTCTCCCTTCTTCTAAACATTGGTCTTTCCTGTCTCAGTGTGGCTCTTTAATTCATCAAGGTTGGAAGGTAATTATCAACGTACCTATAAGGAAGGAAATATACGTGCAAATTGATTAGTATCTTTCAGTCTTAAGCATGACTTAGGATTGCATATTCTTGAATCTCTTCTTGCAAATTTAAGTAGTTTACTTTTGAGTGATGTTTTAGAAATTTCTATCTCTATCTCTTGTACGGTTTGTTTCTTTTTTGAAGTCAAGCCCCGTTTATTTACTTAAAAAAAATTCCTTTATGTATATTAAAGTGTATTTTTACTATGCTCTATAATAGTGAATGTTGAATTTTAAAGGGATAGCAAGAGCAAAAAATGGGATAGCAAAAATGAGAATGTTAAGATGGATGTATAATTATACAAGAAAGGATAAGATACGAAATTATTGCATACAAGGGTATATTGGCGTGGCACCTATTGAGAAGAAGATGACAGAAAATCGGTTAAGGTGATTTGGACATGTGCAAAGAAGGTTATTGGAGGTATCAGTAAGAAGAGTTGATTATATAATTTTTAACTCTATGAAAAAGTGCAGAGGGAGGCCAAAAAGGACTTTAGAGGAAGTTATAAAAAGGGATCTCTTAGTAAATAATATTACCAAAAACTTGGTTTTTGATAGAGCCCAATGACGTCGTGCAATCCATGTAATCAATCTCACTTAGTGGGATAAGACTTTGTTTTTGTTGTATATTAAAGTGTATTTTTATATTTTAGAAGATTTCCATTCTTGAAAATGAAATCAGTTTAAATTATTTTCATATTAATGAAAAACTTATCTGATATAAAATTTCTTTTAAATAAAATCGATCTCTAATTGATCCATAAAAGATCAATAAAATAATAGTCATACTACTTAAATCATTTGTGCATGTCAATTTACGTTGTGAGAAACATTTACCGCTTGTTAAGAGTACATAAAAATAATATTCCATTTCATTTTTTAAATGAATTTATTCTTAAATGATGTTTGATTTTAAATAAAAAGATATTTCATTTCATTTGTAATTTCTTTTTTAATTACAATTGTGCCATCATAAAATCCATTAAATTTATCAAGGATTTCATTGCAATTCATTTCATTAGACTTAAAATACATGTTATAGTAAAAGTTTCACCCATTTCTAAATATTGTACTTATTATAATACTATCAAAATTAACTTTTTAATTAAATTGCTTGCATTTATCAATATGTTTCTAACGAAAGAATTTTTTTACAAATAAATTAAAATTATTATTTAATATAATTTTTAAATAATAGAATTTATTTATAAATAAATTAAAATTATTTCTATTGAAATGTAATAAAATTAACTCTAAACAAATTGCATTCCAAACAAGCTGTTAATTAAATATCCCAATATCTATTTCCCCGTAATTAACTGCAAAAAAATTGGGTAATCTATAATTTAGACACTCAATATTGTTGTCCATTCTTGTAGAAGAATCAGGCTATGTGCCGAGTGATTTTTGGACGGTGATTTCCAATTTCCTCGTTGTTAGATTAGTGACTTTCTATGAAATCATAACATTTACCATTCACAAAAAGTTCGTTTATATTCGTTAGAGACTGGAATGGTCTTATATTGCGGCGGCATCATGTGTTCCTGTTGGAATTCATGCCGCAATTACGACAATTTTTTAATTCGAATACTGTTGCGTGCTGTGGCCGCAGTACCGCAACGTTACATATTATTAGGTTGCAATAATCGCAATAAATTCATTTGTAAGTTTTTTTATGACATAAAAATTGAAAACTTTAATATTTTATTTATGAATATATTTTATTTTGTTTGACATGATATTATTTTCCATTAAAAGAATTAATATCAAATAAATGAATTAATAATTATATATAACTTTTATTATATATTGTGAGAGTAACAAAATTTTACAGTTGCAATATTTGCGATCAGCATTTTTACTTTTGTAACATCCACAATCATTTAAAGCACATCACAACTGTAATTGTGTAATTGTGATTGCAGTTACAATTTCGAACTTTGGAATCTGGTTTTATGGTGAGCTCATTTTCTCACACTAGTGAGAAGATTATTTTAACCTCTTTGGATGTAAATTCAAGGAGAATTTCAATTCTTCTCTTCCTCACATCCCCTTTACTCAAAGCGTTCCACTAGAATTTTACTCGATGGTTCGATAAAAAAATCATTAAAGTAGAAATGACTCTTGATTCCCATACTTAAAGTTAGTTTTTAATCACATAAAACGATTAAGAGACTGGCCAATTTTTAGCTTACAAAAGAAAAATGATTCACTACATTTGATAACTTATATAATGAGTTCTAGCTTGAATTTGCTCGGTGAATTTTTGCTACTATTACATAATCATAAATAGATATCATCACATAAGAGTTAGTTAAAATTAATAACGATATTTATTTTAATGTAATAATATTTTTAAAATTATATAAAAAATTAAAATGATGAATTATAAATAAAATTGATATCTATTTGAATGTGATTCCTTTTTTGAAATATTTAAAAAATTTACAATGACAGTTGAAATATATAACTATCATTTATTTGAATATAATAATATTTATGAAATTATTAAAAAAACTTAAGAATTGATTCTTTACTAAATTGACATTTAAAATGATTCACTATGTTTGATAACTTATATAATGAGTTCTAGCTTGAATTTATTCGGTGAATTTTCACTACTATTACATAATCATAAATAGATATCGTCACATAAGAGTTAGTTAAAATTAATAATGATATTTATTTTAATGTGATAATATTTTTAAAATTATATAAAAAATTAAAATGATGAATTATAAATAAAATTGATGTCTATTTGAATATGATTCCTTTTTTGAAATATTTAAAAAACTTACAACGGCAGTTGAAATATATAACTATCATTTATTTGAATATAATAATATTTATGAAATTATTAAAAAAACTCAAGAATTGATTCTTTACTAAATTGACATTTAAAGTCATGTGAACCATTATTTTGCAGAGCATTGAGAAAATTTAACATGTTAGATATTTTTAAAAAATTGACTTGATAAGTATGTCATGTTTAGATGTCGATTTTTTATATAAAAATCAAAGTTGAAAGTGATGCAAGTATTTTTTTTCTAAGGCTTACTTTATATGTTTATTTTTATATAAAGTCAATGTTGTTTATTTAAGAATTTGATTATTTATTTAAAAAAATCAAGTTTAAAGTTTTTGCTTGCATAACTTTTATTTCATTCTTTGTTTTTCTTTCACTCTTGCTTTTTGAAACCTATGTTTTCCAGCAATAATCTCCATTTTCATCATTTCTTTGACATTTCCTAAACCTTTGCCATGTTCTTTGTTTCATTTATGGTGAACTTTGAGCTTGTTTTCATTATTATAACCATTCTCAATTATGTTACCATGTCTTAGTTTCATTATTTTTTTAAAAAAATATTGATAGATTATTTGACTTTATTTAGTTGCTAGATATATATGTATTATGTATAATGATATTATATTAGCCTCTTTCATCATTAACTCTAGATTTGTATTATTTATTGGATTTGGTAATGTTTTTAGAGTTTAATTGCTCTCGGGATATATGGTTACATCAATGCTTTGTTTGGCAGTAATGATTTTGAAAAAATCTTCATTTTACATTGCCACCTTTACTATTGCATGCCTTTGTTGTGATTAGAGGGATTAGGGTTATTATATTATGGAATGAATCTTATTCGTGCCCTACTTATGTGAATTTAGTGGAAAAGTCTATAAAGTAGGATGACTATTATAATTTAAGTTCAATTGCTTGTCATACAAGTTATATATTTTGCTATTATTATCATATAGCATTTGTTGTGAACATAGTTTGTATAATAACCATTTTCTTAATCATTAAATAATGTTAGCCTTTGACTTTATCTATATATAATTATAAATGAATAACATTGATTTTTTGAAATAACAAAAATATGGATCCTTTTAGAGAGATGATTGCTCTCACCCAAAAGACCAAGAAAGGTCTTACAACAATGAGGTTTGTTGTCACAATATAGGTTAAAAGTGAGAAGTTACATGTTGAATTTAATGCCAAGTAGTAACCAATTGGTCTAACTAAAACACCACTGAGCAATTACATTGGATTGTTAGCATGGACCAAAATATCAATAGGTTACATAGATTAGAGACATGTCTTGTTGGCATTGAAGGATAACCCTTAGGATTAGGTCTTGATGTGTACATTTGATTGTTTTGCATGTTAAAGATTTATAAAGCTACATTTGTAGAATAATTATATATAACTCTTTTATGTGTATTTTTTTTCTTATTGATTTTTTTTTAATATTCCTAACACCTTGAAAATATGTAAAAAATTACTATCATAGGTGACAAATCACTGGAAAGGCATCAAGACAAGGTTTCCTTAACCAATAAACATAAGAAAAAATTCTAGATTGACATGGCATTATAGTGGCCATATCTATTGGGATCGGGAGCTATACAAGTGCAGCGGAATAAATCGATCCCAGCCAATGGATCCATGTAAAACGTTAAATCAGAACAAGGATTCGTTCAATACCTTAATAATGACTCTAGCTTAGTCGTTGATCACCTCTTCAGCTTCCTTTTTAGCCGAAGATTTCGAGGTATCCACACGAACCTGCGAATCACCGATGAACGTTCACACGAACACTGATTGAAATTATTCTCCTTTGCCTCGTAGTGCTAGCTACACCTCTTCAAGGATTTTTAGTCAATGAGAGGTGTTAGATTTTTTCTATGCTTAGGATGCGTGAATAATAATATATATTATTAGCCAACAAGTCTATTTAAATAAATGCATAGAAAATCCTAACTATTTGGGCTTTGTTCCATATATAATTATGAGCTTATTATTGGGCCTTATAATTATAATATGGAATTCTTAAATATTAGGCCTAAACAATTTAGTCTATTAATTCCAAATTCACAAAGCTCTAAGTGTGCGACCCTACAAGCTCTCATCACGTTGGCAATGATCATTAATCATATTAATGATCATAAACAATGAGCGGTATTTAGCAATATATTATTGTTACCCAAGTAATGAGAAAGTTAGTGATTTGACTAAACCTTTATACGTGATCGTCATCTATATCTTTTTATCTTAAACATCTAGATTGAGCACGAGACATGGACCGTGTCATTCCCGTATAGCCCAATCTTGAGGTTTCTTGATCCATAAGTAAGCTGATTGAAGCAAATATAATTGACATTCCATGTCAATTCATTTGAGCATGGCCATACATTTCTTCAGCTTTACTTAATCACGGAGCCCATAGATGTTGCTCCTGTTATATAGGAGGGATAAATTCCATCTTGATCATACAAATCCCTCCGCATGATATGTAATATATCCAATAACTACCCTTACATTCACTCAACCATGAGTGACATAAAATAGTATCAAAATATGAAACTCACATGTAGTGAACTTTGGTGATCTCGGGTTAAAGGACCACATTAATAATGATTACTAAAAATCACTCATAACACTCATATAACAATCTATGTAGTGTTCTTAGGATGGGTCAGTCCAGTATGCAAGTTCTCTAACTTGTACTCATGTGTAAACTTAATATCCTATATAAGTCATCACACATGCTAGTCTTAACATATCAAAGTAACCTAATCCACAATGATATATGACTAAGGACATTTAAGAATATAATTATTTTAAGGTTATTATCATAATTAAATATATTACGCAGATAATATATATAAATATAATAATTAAAATTACCTTTAAAATAACATGATTCAAAATTACAATCACCAATATGATTAATTTTAGGGCATATACACTAATAATCTCCCACTTGCACTAAAGCTAATCATCAATGTATCTAATACCTATGGATCTCATATGACTATCATGTTTCTGCTACGTTAAGACTTTTATCAGTGGATCGGTGACATTATCATCGGTCGGTATTCTACATATCTTGACATCATTTTTGTCAACAATATCTCTTATGAGATGATAGCACCGGAGTATATGTTTGGATTTCTGGTGAGATCTAGGTTCCTTGGCTTGTGCAATAGCTCCATTATTGTCATAATAGAGCCCTACTGGGTCAGCAATGCTAGGAACAACTCCAAGTTCAGTGATGAATTTCTTAATCCAAACAACCTCCTTTGTGGCATCTGATGCTGCAATGTATTTAGCTTCTATTGTAGAATCAGCCACTGTCCCTTACTTTGAACTCTTCCAGGCCATAGCGCCACCATTAAGGCAAAATACATAACCTAACTGCAACCTGAAATCATCTTTATTAGTTTAAAAGCTAGCATCAGTGTAACCACTTACAATGAGCTCTTCCTCACCTCTATAAATGAAGAACATGTCTTTAGTTCTTCTTAAGTACTTAAGAATATTCTTGATAGCTGTCTAGTGACTTTCACCAGGATCTGATTGGTATCTGCTCGTCATACTTAAAGCATATGAGACATCAGGACGAGTACATAACATGACATGCATGATAGACCTAATCGCAGATGCATAAGGGATCTTACTCATGCACTGTCTTTCATACTTTATGGAAGGACATTGAGTTCTTGAGAAACTTATGCCATATGACATCGACAAGAATCCTCTTTTAGAATCTTGCATGCTAAACCTCTTTAGCACCTTATCGATGTATGTACTTTGACTTAGACTAAGCAATTTTCTCAATCTATCTCTATAGATCTTGACACCTAATACATAGGAGGCCTCACCTAAGTCTTTCATAGAAAAATAATTTTCTAACTAAGTTTTTACAGACTGTAGTGTAGGAATGTCATTTTCAATGAGTAATATGTCATCTACATACAACACCAGAAAGATTATTACGCTCCCACTAACCTTCTTGTACACACAGGGTTCATCTTCATTCTTGATGAAACTAAACTCTTTGATTGCATCATCGAAATGAAGATTCCAACTTCGAGAAGCTTGATTCAACCTATAAATGGATCATTGCAATTTGCAAACTTTTTCAGCATTTTCAGGATTTACAAAACCTTCGGGTTGTGTCATGTACACATCTTCAAGAAGATTTCCATTAAGGAAAGTAATTTTCACATCCATTTACCATATTTCATAATCATAATATGCTGCTATAACTAGAAGAATCCTGATGGATTTAAGCATGATAACTGGAGAAAAAGTATCATTATAGTTAATACCATGGATTTGTTTGAAACCTTTTACAATCAATTGTCCTTTAGAGGTACACAAATTACCATTCATGTCGATTTTCTTTTTGAAAACCCATTTGCACCTAATGGGTTTTACTCCTTCAGGTGGATCAACCAAAGTTCAAACTTAGTTTGAATACATGGAGTCCATCTCTGATTTTATAACTTCTAGCCATTTTTTAGAATCTGGGCCTATCATAGCCTCTTGGTAAGTTGTGGCCTTATCTTAGTCCATGAGCAATATATCATTGTGATGAATCACGAGAAATCCATATCTCTCGGGCTCATGACATATCCTACTAGATCTATGTGGGTTCTATGTTACATGAGCAGGTTCTTCCATAACTGGTTGTGGAATTGGCTCAAGTTTCATCTCAAGTTCAATATTTTCTCGTTGAACTTAAATTTCTTCAAGTTCTATTCTTCTCCCACTAATTCTTCTAGAGATAAATTCTCTCTCTAAAAAAATACTAGTTGGAATAATAAACACTTTTTGCTTAGTTAGATTATAGAAACAATATCCTTTTATTTCCTTAGGATATCTAATGAAAAAATATTTATCAGATATAGATCCAAGTTTATCAGAAGCCTGATGTCTTACGTAAGCTTCACAGCCCCAAATCTTTATAAAAAATAAACTAGGACGTTTCCCAGTCCATATCTCATATGGTGTCTTTTGAACTGATTTTGACAGAACACAGTTTAGTGTAAAAGTTGCAATCTCTAGAGCATGTCTCCAGAAGAAATTTGGAAGGTCAACCTGACTCATCATTGACCGAACCATGTCTAACAAAGTTTGATTCCTCCTTTCAAAAATACCATTCCATTGAGGTGTTCCTGGTAGAGTGAGTTGTGATACAATGCCACACTCCTTTAGATGACTAAGGAACTCTCGGTCTAAGTATTCACCACCTCAATCTGATCGAAGTGCTTTAATACTTTTACTAAGTTAATTTTATACTTTATTCTTGAACTCTTTGAACTTTTCAAAAGATTCATACTTGTGTCTCATAAGAAACATATAACCATATCTACTGAAATTATCAATAAAAGTAATGAAGTACTAATAACCTCCTTTAGCTTGTGTATTTAAAGGTCCACATACATCACTATGTATAAGGCCTAATAAATTACTAGCCTTTCGCCTTTCCCAGTAAAAGGGGCTTTAGTCATCTTACCTAATAAACATGACTCACATATCTCATATGATTCAAAATCAAATGAGTCCAAAAATCCATCCTTATAGAGTTTGGAGATGTGTGTCTCATTTATATGGCCTAAACGACAATGCCAAATATAAGTTGGAAAATCATTAGTTTTGACCTTTTTCGTATTTATGTTATAGATTGAATTTCAAGGTCCAGAACATAAAGACCATTCATTAATTGTGCATTGCCATAAAATATTTCATTTAAATAAATAGAGCAACATTTGTCCTTTATTATAAATGAAAAACCTTTATTGTCTAAACAAGAAATAGAAATTAAATTTCTACTAACAATAGGCATAAAATAACAATTGTCCAATTCTAAAACTAATCCACTAGGTAAAGAAAAATAATAAGTCCTTACAGTTAATGCAGCAACGCTTGCTTTATTTTCAATGTGCAGGTCCACTTCACCTTTAGCTAACGATCTACTTTCTTTAAGATCCTGCACATTTATACAAATGTGAGTACCATATCTAGTATCTAATACCCAAGATGTAGAAGTAGATAAATTAACCTCTATAACATAAATACTTGAGTTGGAAGTCCCACTTCCCTTTTGCTTCTTAAGCTATTCCAGGTAAATCTTGTAATTTCGCTTCCAATGTCTTGGTTCTTTGCAATGGAAGCATTGCCCTTCCTTGGCCACGTCACCTTTAGGCTTCAGTGTAGAGGAACTTGACTTGGACTTTCCATCAGTCTTGTCCTTTCTCTTTTTATTCTTGGCCTTAGAATTGCCTTTTCCTTTGCCCTTTTGAACCATCATAATGGAATTTGGCTTGGACTTTTTCAAGTTCTGCTCAGCAATTCTCAACATGTTAAGCAGTTCAGGCAAAGTCTTGTCGATTTTGTTCATGTTATAATTCATGATGAATAGACTATAGCTCTCAGGCAACAATTGCAGAACTATGTCAGTAGCCAATTCTTACTGCAAAGGAAAACCTAATCTTTCAAGGCTATTAATGTACCCAATCATTTTAAGCACATGTGTAGCAACAGGTGTTCCTTCAGCCATCTTGCACTGAGACAATACTTTAGATACATCATATCTCTCATATCTTGCTTGCTATTGGTAGAGCTGTTTAAGGTGATCAATCATATTGAATGCCTCCATGTTCTTATGTTACTTCTGAAGCTTAGAGTTTAATGTAGCAAGCATGAGACAACTGACATTTAAAGCATCTTTTAGATGCTTCTTATAAGCATCCTTTTCTGCTCAAGGAGCATTGGCAACAGGCTCATCTGGAGTAGGTTGCTCTAGGACATACTACTTTTTCTCATGCTTGAGGACAATCCTCAAGTTTTGATACCAATTGAGAAAATTCATCCCATTCAGTTTATTCTTCTCAAGGATAGATCGCAGTGATAAGTTTGATGCATTTGATGCCATGGTTGTTTACAATAGAAAAAGTATGCAGAATGAGAATCATGTATTTTATTTATTTAATAAGGTCTTTTATTAAATAATACTCCCATTATTTTTCTCAAAATAATAGCCCTTACTATTATTTCGAAAAATCTTATCGTCAAAGTTTTCTAGTGAGCCAAGATTCATATTTTACTAAATCTTTAGTTAGTTTTGGCTAATTGCCCAAGATATGGCTGTTTAGGTAGATAATTCCTTGTCAATTACATCTTATGCAACTCTTGGATAGTTAAGTGAATAACACTTATTCAAATTTATCTTATGAATTCATAACTAACTTTATGCCTCTAAGTCCCAATCCTATTGGTATAGCCTAGTTAAGTCAAGACCCAATAATTAGCAATTTGGATATCACTATTATCCTGTCGCATCTTTTCAAGATAGACTTTAGGTACTTTGCTTTGGCAAACCCACCTATAGTCAATTAAGATCTTGACGAATGCTATTATTGGAAGGTATCTCTTTTGACTTAATATTTTATTTGAGGGATTTTAATTTATTTGATCTCACCATTATGTACTTGATTTTATTAAGCATGATCACATACATCTAGTATAGGTATCTCATACATTCATCATATGCATCTCATACATAAAATATAAATTAAATGTGACATGATTATGGCCTAACCTAAGTGATATCCTAAAGCTAAAGAATGTCAAATAAAACTAAGAAAGAAAAACTTCTTCCTAAGAATCTTTTTTTTTCTTCATGGTTTGATCTCCACTTCCATTATTTCCTCTTCAGGTGCTCCAATAAAATTATTACATAATAATAAAGAAACCTCGAGTTACATTTGAGTGGAGTAAGATGAGAAGAGAATGTACAATTTAATAGAGAGGCACAACACGCAGGCCATATTTTAAAATTACAACAAAACCAAAGGCCATAATCATGCACCATACATCAAGCAACAAAACAACATGATAAGTGAAACATATATCCAAATATATTTCCAATATCAAATTTTGAATTAATTAATTCTAAATTAATTAACTAATTACTTAATGTCATGCTACGCAGAGAATTTACAGCGGTCCCACTAGCCGGTTAGTGGGTAGGGTCAAGGGGCAGTGCCCCTGCAGGGGGTGAGGGGCGGAGCCCCCGCTCTGAAAAATTAATTGCATCTGACATTCAAATTGGAATTCAATTTGTCAACAATTGACACGCCCCATTAGTCAATCAATTCAACAATTATTGACACTCAAATCAGGGGTTTTCAAATCTAATTTATGACAGAATCATAATGGATAAATTTTAATCATATTAAAATGGATCCAATTAATTCACAAATTTTATACGAAATAGATACAACAATTAATTTCGTGAAAAATCATATTCAACCATTAAGTGCAAAGTATATCACATATATGAAAAAGATTCAAGAAGTTAATTTGATTAATTTTGATTTATAACAGAATCTGCATTTTAACCAGAAAATATTTTTCTTCATACATAAAATCAGATTCATGTAATTAATTCCTTTTTGATTCTGTTCAAAACAGAATCCAGAAAATCATTTCAAATTCAAATAAAAAACTCAAAATTATTGTAACATATTTAAACTTAAAACAGAACCTAAAAATTCATTTTAAATTCAAATAAAAAATTAAGAATTATTGTAATAGATTTAAACTTAAAAAAGAACCCAGAAATTCATTTGAATTTCAAATCAAAATTCAAATTCAAACTAGAATAGGAATTAATCATGAAATATTTTTCGAATTTAAATCAGCATTCGAAATTAGATTCAAATTCAAATTCAAAACAGAATCAGAATTAATCATATTAATTTTCTTGAACCAGAATGCACGAAATCAAATTCACCCTAATCCTGATTAGAAATCATTAAAGCGTGATAAAATAATTCATCAATTACAATCACGCAATCAGCAAATAAAAGAATTTTAATTTAACATTTCACAAGTAGCTCTGATACCACTATTGGGATCGGGAGCCATACAAGCGCAGCGGAATAAACTGATCTCAGCCAACGGATTCATGTAAAACATTAAATCAGAATAATGATTCATTCAATACGTTAATGATGACTCTAGAACTCGATTGTTGATCACCTCTTCAGCTTCCTTTTTAGCCGAAGATTTCGAGGTATCCACACGAACCCGCGAGTCACTGATGAACATTCACATAAACACCAGTTGGAATTGATCTCCTTTGCCTCGTAGTGCTAGCTATGCCTCTTCAAGGGTTTTTGGTCAAGGAGAGGTGCTAGGTTTTTTCTATACTTGGGATGCATGAATAATAATCTATATTATTAGCCAACAAGTCTATTTAAATAGGTGTATAGAAAATTCTAACTATTTGGGCTTTGTTCCATGTATAATTATGGGCTTATTATTGGGCCTTATAATTATAACATGGAATTCCCAAATATTAGGCCCAAATAATTTGATCCATTAATTCTAAATCTACTAGGCTCTAAGTGTGTGACCCTACAGGCTATCATCACATTGGTAATGATCATTAATCATATTAATGATCATAAATAATGAGTGGTATCTAGCAATACATCATTGTTACCCAAGTAATGAGAAAGTCGATGATTTGACTAAACTTTTACACGTGATCGTTATCTATGTCCTTTTGTCCTAAACATCTAAATTGAGCACAAGACATGGATCGTGTCATTCCTGTATAGCCCAATCTTGAGGTTTTTTTATTCCTAAGTAAGTTGACTGAAGCAAATATAATTGACATTCCATGTCAATTCATCTGAGCATGGTCATGCATTTCCTCAGCTTTACTTAATCAAGGGGCCCATAGATGTTGCTCCTGTTATATAGGAGGGACAAATTCCATCTTAATAATACAAATCCCTTCGCATGATATGTGACATAACCAATAACTATCCTTGCATTCACTCAACCATAAGTGATATAGAATAGTATCAAAATATGAAACTCACATATAAAGAATCTTGGTAATCTCAGGTCAAAGGGCCATATTAATAATGATCACTAAGAATCACTTACGATACTCATATAATGATCCATGTAGTGTTCTTAGGATGGGTCAGTCCAGTATACAAGTTCTTTAACTTGTACTCATGTGTAAACTTAATATCTCATATAAATCATCATATATGCTAGTCTTAACATATCAAAGCAACCTAATCCACAATGATATATGACTAGGGACATTTAAAAATATAATTATTTTAAGGTTATTATCATAATTAAATATATTAGCAGACAATATATATAAATATAATAATTAAAATTGCCATTAAAATAATATGATTCAAAATTACAATCACTAATATGATTAGTTTTAGAGTATATACACTAACAATATCTACTTAATGTCTTTTATATATATCATTTATACTTGTGAATTAATATTTATTTTTGTCAATAAAGTTAACTATAGTAAATTGAGAAGGATGAAGAAAAACATATATCTAAATAGGCTCTCCCATAGAAGTTATTAAAAGTTAGAGCAAGAGTTAGTGAAAGAAAAACTTACTTCAGTTGAGGATGATGACATTGATAAGGCATTTTCCATTTCTCATAAAGAGTTATGGAAGTGTGCTAGAGTTGACTTATTAGGGTAATACATAACCTAGAGAGTCGAGCTATTATATAGAGGATTGTAAGTATTTAGAATTAATTTAAAATGTAGTATTTGCTTTTGAAACTTCTATTTCATGTGAAGTTAATCTAATTATTTGTGGTTTATTGAATGCTATATGATAATTTCATGCAGTAGGTCTCCTAGAATAAGTTTTGACTAGTTAGGAAGAAAGATATTTTAGCTATAGCATTAGGATTTAAGGAGCATCTTGATTATGTTTGAGATATTAGATATGGTACAAGCCTTAAGAACTACTTTGACATATCAAAATGCCATTTAGTGGTACCTAAGTTAAAGGACCTCAAAGTAAAGGTTACTCGCAATGTGGAAAAATTGACTTAATACAGGTTCAATGGTAAAGATGTAGTAGATGCTAGAGTAATACAAGTATATGCAATAGCAAGAGTTTTGCACTTTGATGAAGTATACTTCCTTTTAGTAAATTGTACAATTAAGGTCTATGTTTGCTTAGGTAGCCTTTGCAACCACTATTTATATGGTAAAGTAGGCCTCTATGACCAATGTTGAGGTTTTTGGGGCTATAAATTAATAAGGGGTCCCAACCATTCTTGTCACTAATGAGTCAGAAGTACTAACCCCTTCATCTATGCTCACCTACTTAGAAGACAATGCATAGACTATATTGAAGCTAAATGTTATCATGAACTCTTATATTTTTTCATACACACATATATATGAAATGAGTTTCTAATA
The DNA here is from genome assembly GCA_020226215.1 of Sindora glabra. NCBI lineage: Eukaryota > Viridiplantae > Streptophyta > Magnoliopsida > Fabales > Fabaceae > Sindora > Sindora glabra. The sequence continues at coordinate 36,262,943 of CM035231.1, forward strand.
ATTAGGGTTCACATTAAATAGGGTTAAGCCTTATATGTTTTAATTGTAATAGGACCACTTATGCATTAAGTCTTAATTGAGTGGATTTTGAAAAGCTATAAGCTCTACCATTAACCATTATTGTATGATCAAGTTAAGGTAAAGGTTAACAAGTCCTTAAAACATATAATTGATGTGTCAATGCTAAATGATGAAGTCTAAATAGTGGACAAAGCTTATAAGACCTTCATTGCATGGCCAAAGCTTGTTCAATTCCTAAATGAAGTATCATTATGAATCCTTCCACCTAATTTTGTATATAATTAAAGTTATATTAGTATTATCATTTAAGTTTACAAACCTATGATTTATGTTTTAACAACCTTGTGATTGTGATCAAAAGGTGTTACAATTCAAGTTTAACAATTGTTGAGGTGTTGATTCCCAGTTCTAGATCATGATAAAGGTAGAGATGGTAGGAAGATTTATCCTCTATTCATTATGAAAGGCAACATCTTACATCTTTTAAGGAAGAAAGAGCTTGATGTTTCTTATATCCAGCTTTAAGTAAAGTGAGTTTTTTTTTCTTTGAAAATACATTAATTACTTTTATCTATTGTTTGAACAAGCATTTAGCTCTTACATTTCCTATTATAAGTATTGTTATGACCATTGCGCCTCCAAGAAAGAGATAGCTTATTAAGTATTCTTGTGTCCATATCACATTAACCATTAAACTAGAGATAACAAGGAGATAGAAGAACATATATAAGTTGCAATCCTAGCAGATTCTAAGAAAAAATGCTTCTTCCCATTGTATCATTAGAGATAATTCTTATTTATGGGTTAATTATGATTGAGAGGTTTTTGTATAATGATTTTGACATTTTGTATGCCATTATATTATAAGCTTGTCATGGTATACCTAACAAAGAAGCTTGTCTTCTAGTTAGATCCCTTAAGCAAAGTACCATGATCAACATTGACGCAAGTCCTAGACTATGCTCTGGATGTATATTACAAGTAAGATGTGGTACTAGAAAGGAAAGGCAAAAAAGGAAAATGGGTCAAAGTGAATGTAAATTTCTTGAATAAGATTGTAACATTTGCAAATAAAAGCTTATGCATTAATTGGATGAAATTGACCTTTTTTTTTATTTTTCACAATGCTCTAGACAAACTAACAAAATGGAGTATAACTATTACATCATGTGATATTTGGCTAATATACTAAATATTCAACAAAACCTATTTACTTATTTATAGCTTTTATACATGCTTATCTAAATTGGTTTTGATGCTAACATGTTGATTGTTTATAATTTGTAATGCTTTAACAATAGCACTGAACCATACACTGAAGCAAATCTTGATAAAATATGAAAGCCTTGGATAGGGTATCTCCTTAAAGCTAAAGTTGCATTGGAATGAACGATTTTGGTTCTATATATTTGAATGTGTACTATCGAGTTAAGATTATATCTTGTTGTAAATTTTGATGATAGTGCTTTATTTATAAACAATATGGTTCTGGTTTTTTTCTTTTTAAACTATTGTTATTATATTTTGATGTATAAACAAAAGTTTAAAAAACTTTATATAAAAGCTTTAACAATAATTTTTATTGGTCTTATCAATTATCTATTTCTAGTATTATTGTTAATTGGTATCTGTTCCTACTATTATTGTCAATTGGTTATTTCTATGATGGATTAAAAAAAAATTGGGTCATAAAAAATATGTTAGTTATTTACTAAAAGATGACACTTTTTATAATGAGAATTTAGTTTCTAATAAATATTTGTCATGGGATTTCTATATTATCACATTGGTTACTTCATAAATAACTAACATTCTAATGTTTCTTAATAAGAAAAATTCATTGACATTTAGAAATAAAATTTCTAATTTATAACTAATGTCAAAAGTTTTTGTATAGAACGAAAGGTGTCACCATTTTTTATGTTAGTTTTATATAGAAAATCAAATTTTTGAAAATGATGTTATCTTGACAACTACTTTACAAAACCCCTTGGTGGGAGTTGAAAAAAAAAAATAAAGCATCAATGCTAATTGTAGATTTCATCCCGAATATTTTTTAACCTTAAAAAGGTCTTCAAGATGATTCGTTTGTGTTTATGCTTATAGAATCTTTGATTTTGTGTTCATATTCACTAAATATTTTGTGAAAGTGATGCTTTGTTAGCCCATCACTAGATATACAATGTTGCACAATCTTTAGAAAAACATAATATATAATTGCAAGGATTTGTTTATTTTTATGTTTGTACTTGCAATTTAGTTTTTAGTTTCATAATCAACTATATTTTCTCATCTATCATCTTGATGCAACTTCAAAAATTTAATTTTATTCATCTTCCCTACTTTTTAAAGGTATTATCTCGTATTTATTAATAAATACTAATGCCATTTGCAAGTAATGGATTTAAGAGTGGTTTTCTAAAAAATACTAACCTTATATATTGAGTAATCAATATCAAGATAAATTTAACTAAGCACCTATATCTAATTAGGGTATTAGATATAATCTTTCATTGTTTTCACATTTTTTTAATTTATTTTTTAAAATTATTGAAATTAAAATTTTATAGTATTATAGGAGATGTTAATTTTTATTTCGGTTAAGGTGCTTTGTAAAAAGAAATATAAGGGCATGTACCAAGGGAGTAAGGAGGACTAGGAAGGGAGAAATAAAGGAAGGAGGTTAGGTTAAAGGGAGCAAAACATACCATATCAATCATTTAATAAAATCAATGTGATATTTAAAATATTACATGTCATTTTTTTAAATCAACATATAATGTTATTTCTTATAACAATTCAAAAAATAATGAGGCTAGTTGTTTTCAATATAATAACTAATGTTATTGTTATTTTTCATGACAATTATAGAACTAATATCAAATTTTATATATAATGACACTAGATTAGAAGTGTTACCCATCCAATGCTTATTTACATTTATGTAGCTATGAATTTTTATTCTTGCTTAATCTCATTCTTATATTATTGATATTTTATGTTAAAAAAAAGGTAATTCAACACCATGAATCATGCAAAAGGTTCAAGGAATAAGAAATTGTAGTTACTTATATAGTTAGATTCTCCCACATTGGTTTTATGCAAATATGTGTATGGCTTGTACAATTTGTAGGCCAAGGAATCCTATACCCTCAAGATGGATAAATTGAGTGTTAGCCAAGATTTTACCCAAGAGGGGGGTGAATTGGGTTTTTAAAATTTTTTTTGCAATTATGCCTAATTTGAAGATAATGTAAATAGGAATAAGTGTTAATGTGAAAGTGAATGCAAGATAATACAACAATCTGATGAAGAATGTAAAGAACAGAGCAATATGTTAGTCAAGTAAAGAAATAAGGAAAAGAGATATCAAACATTGCTATTTATAGTGGTTTCAGCCTTGAAAATCCAACACTCCAAGGTGTACATCCACTACCAAGCCGCTCTGACTTGGATTTGAAGTTTTATCCACTATTCCTTCAAGTTTGAGGGCACTTAAAGAAGCCTCAGTGCAGACTCTATTTTTCCTTCACTATCCCTTTGAGAATCCTCTCTCAAAGCACTTAATAAATCCCAAGAGATTCACCACTCTTAAAGTCTTTGGGGATACCTCACCCCAGTATCAAATAAATGAAAGAAAGTAATACAAGAATGCAGCTCACAAAACTCTAGAAAGTAGATTACGCAATGAAGCTCAATGAGAGGAGTTTTTCAATCAAGTAAGCTTAAGGGATTGCAGGTTATGAAAGGATGAAAGAATGTTTCTTATGTCTGTATAACAGTGTAAGCTCTTTCTCTTATGAAATAATTTGAAAAGAAACCTTTATATAGGAGTTAGAAGAGTTAAAAAGACGTTACTCAGTAAATATAGCCATTATGGAGTTGTTGGTGCCCTATGAATCGATTCTGGAATCAATTCAGGGACCCTACGAAAAATTTGAAAAAGGTTGATGAATCAATTTAGGAATCGATTCATACTTGAAAAATTCCTTAGTGAATTGATTGTTGAATTGATTCACTTTAACTTCATTTTGGCTCTGGATGAGCAGAATCGATTCGGGAATTGATTTAGCCTTTTTTGAAACAAGACTAAGAAAAAAATAAGACATAAAGAGTGGGTTGAGCAATCAATTCATTGGAAAGAGAGATTAAACTTTTGAAAACATGAATCGATTCGAAAATCGATTGATTTTTCTTTGAAAAACTTTCTAGACCTTGAGAATCGATTGTTGAATCGATTCGGGCACACTAGTTTGCTTTTTGGATGCCTGGAATCAATTGGTGAATTGATTCAAGCAAACCAGTTTGCTCTCTGAATGTCTGGAATTGATTGGTGAATCGATTTGGACAAACCAGTTTACTCTCCGGATGCCTGGAATTGATTCTGGAATCGATTCAACGTCAGAAACAACTTTGAAAACATTCTTTTACCTAAAAAAAAAATAACCCATTCTTTGTTTAAAGGAGATACACAAGATTAACATTATGATTTTGAGAAAAACACCTGATCCTTTAATGATTGAATCCTTTCTTACAAATAAATTCTAAGGGGATTAACTAAGAACTAACTAATCTAAACATGATCTTCTTCTCTTTATCTTCAAAACTTGTAGCAAGTTCCTTGATAAGGAGGGCCAAATCCAAAAGTCATCAAAGTGCTTTGTTATTATCAAAACTCTTTAGAGAGGCTAAGGTTAACAATCTCCCCTTTTTTTATGATGACAAACCCACTTTGAGATTTGGCTCCCCTTTACTATAGTGCTCCCCCTCAGAGTATGCCATTTAACAAAAAGAACATATAATTGATATAATTCTCCCTTTTTTAGCATCATTCAAAAAATAATAATAGTAAAGAAAGCTATGAGCGAGAATAAGTAATAGACATCAGCATAAAAAACATTTCTAGCATATTTATATAGATAAAATTTACAGAAAAGTGAGTTGTTCATCAATTTAAACAACCTATGGGGAAAGTAGAGGCTAAGGGAACAATGGTATATCTAATCATCATTTACCATTTAATCAGAGGAGTTCCCTTCTTCTTGCTTTGAACCAGTAGCTTCTGAATCTGCTGCTTCTTCCTTATTTGCTCCTTCTTCAAAAGGAATGGCTTCTTGTTTTCTTTTGGTTTCCTTTCTGTAGTAGGAGAGAGGGCTTGTTCTTCTTCAGCAGAGCTATCATCATCCTCAGCAATGTTGAGCTTATTTTTTAGCTTTTTGAATTGGAGCTTAGTGTAGGATTTTAACTCCTTTCTAGTTTCTTGATAGAGGGTTGTGATGTGATCTTTTAGGCCTGCATATTAAAATCTCCACCAACTTCTCCTCGTTCACCTTCTCTTTCAATTGAAAGCCATACTCTCTCAATTTTTTGAAATGACATTTATTTCAAATGTTTGCCTTTCAATCTCCTGGAGTCTTTAAATTTGTCAACTTTTGTTTCCTCAGATACTTCTATCCCAGAGACTTTGAAAATCTCAGTGAGGATCATTCCATATGGAAGAAAATCTCTGTTAGCATGAGAAAACATGTGGAGTAGTATATGATAGGAAAATTTAATTGAAATATTTTGTCTAATGGCCCACATAAGAAATAGTTCATGATCATCAATTTGGGTGAAGTTATGCCATTTGAGAAGAATGATCTTAGCAATGGTATAGTGGAGAATACGATCATTCATGGAAAGGCCTGTAATCTGCACCTTGTTCTTAAGAATCTTTGGATGTGGTAAGGCTAGAACATTTGAATTGCTACTCTCTTTGAGTATGCTTCAATACTTCCAGCACTTGTGAATGGAAGATTTACATTCATGTCAAACACAACAGCAAATTCTCTAATCCCAATGGAGAACTCTTCTCCTTTTATAGTAGAATATAATTCCAGTAAAGTTTCTTACACAGACTTCTTTAGATTTGCGTAAAATTGATATACCAAACTTGAGTGTACATTAGCAGCATATCCAACAAATTTTAGAAGTTTCAGGTTCTCCAGAATGTGATATATTTCCAGATCTTCATTTTACAAGAAGTTTGTATCCCTGCAGTTTCTAGGTTCTATTTCTTTCGTCATACAACGAAGAAAATTTTGAAAAGCATTTACCTCAGAGTAAAAGGCCTTCTCTAGTATCTGATCAACAGAGGGTAAAGGTTAAAATGATGATCCAAATGATTTTCCTTTGCCCTTACTGGATTCAATGCGAGGACGTTTGGTTGCCATGTTTTTCTTCCCTATTAGAGTGATGATCAGATGAGTATGAAGGAGAAGATTTTAAAAATCGGGTTATATAGAGAAGGTTTTAGGTTTGAGAATAAGAAAGGTAATGCAGAAGGCTGTGGGAGATTAATGACAGTGGGATAAGTGTGGAAGAGGTTTAGATGATGCTTTTGAGGTTTGTAGGCTTAGAGAATCAAAGGGGATTTGTTGAAGGTGAAAGGGTGCAAGGTTCTGCAGAGGGAAGGTTGAAATAGGGTAAGAATGGGAAGTTATCATGCGCGGATTTTTTTAAATAGGTCTCTATGAATCGATTCATATATGAATTTTGTCATGTGTAAATCGATTCGGGAGTCGATTCATGATGCTTAAAATTCAAATTTAGAAATCCCCTCCACATGCTAACAATCACTTGCTAAGTCAATTCCAGACCTCCAGAGACCAATTTCATCTCAAGAATTGATTCAGGAATCGATTCACTCCTCAAAAATTTTAACTTTAGAATCGATTCATTTTGAGACTTCTTGTCCTTGGAATCGGTTCCGGAGTCGATTCATTGACCTCCAAAAAATCATTTTCCCAACTACACTACTCTAACACTTGATAAAACTTCTATTTCCATTTAGAAAGGATTGAAATGCTTCAAAATGACGATGTTTGTTGAAGAACAATGATTGTACCTGTAAAATAAACTTTTAGGATATCTCCGACACTTAAATCAGTATAATTGATAATGGATTATTTATTAACTAAATTCATTATGCCCAATTCCCTTCTGATAAAATTGAATCTATCTTCACTAAGGGGTTTTGTAAAAATGTCTGCTAATTGAAAATCAGTTTGAACAAATTATAATGAAATATTTCCTTTTTGAACATGATCACAAATAAAATGATGTTTTATATCTATATGCTTGGACCTTGAATGCAAAATGGAATTTTTGGTAAGATTTATGGCACTAGTATTATCATATTTGATAGGAATATTTGCAAAACGAAGATCATAATTAGATAGTTATTGCTTTATCCACAAAAGTTGAGCACAGCAACTTCCTAGTGTAATATACTTTGCTTCAGCAATGGATAAAGCTACACTATTTTGCTTCTTGCTATGCCAAGAGACTAGTGAATGGCTAAAAAAATTGACATGCTCCACTAGTGCTCTTTCTATCTAATCTACTACCAGCAAAATCAGCATCTAAATATCCTATCAGGAAATTGGATTTTTCTTTTGGAAACCATAAACTAAAGTGAGGTGTGCCTGCAAGATATCTAAAAATTCTTTTCACAACAATTAAGTGTGAATCTTTTGGATTTGCTTGAAATCTTGCACACATACATACATACATTAAACATTATATCAGGTCCACTAGCAGTTAAATAGAGCAAAGATCCTATCATTCCTCTATACATTTTTACCTCAACCTTTTTCCTTGCTTCATCTAGATCCAGCTTAGCAGCTATGCTCATAGGAGTTGTAACTGGTCTAACTTCAGTCAGATTATACTTTCTCAACAGCTCCTTGGTATATTTGGTTTGGTTGATGAATATACCATCTTTTGATTGCTTGATTTGTAGTCCAAGGAAAAAATTTAGCTCTCCCATTAGAGACATTTCGAACTTATTCTGCATCAACTTAGCAAAATCTTTGCACATAGATTCATTAGAAGCACCAAATATGATATCATTAACATATATTTGAACAAGAAGAATATCATCACTGATTTGTTTTGTAAAAAATATGGTGTCAACATTTCCTCTTGAGAAACCTTTTTCTAAAAGAAATTTGCTTAACCTTTCATACCAAGCTCTAGGAGCTTATTTTAGTCCATATAGAGTTTTTCTTAATTTAAACACATGATTAGGAAAGAAATGACTTTCAAAACTTGGGGGCTAATCTACATAAACTTCTTCCATAATAAAGCCATTTAAAAAAGTACTTTTCACATCCATTTGAAAAAGCTTGAAATCTTTCATGCATGCATAGGCTAATAACATCCTCATGGCTTTTAATATAGCAACAAGTGCATATGTTTCATCATAATCAATGCCTTCTTCTTGATTATAACATCTTGCTACTAATCTGACTTTATTTCTAATAATGATGCCATTTTCATCTAATTTATTTCTAAACACCCATTTTGTGCCAATGATTGAATAATTATTTGGTCTTGGTACAAGTTCCCAAACTTCATTTCTTTCAAATTGATTTAGTTCTTCTTACATAGTCAAGATCCAATGTTCATCAATTATTGCCTCCTCTATGTTTTTAGGTTTAATTTAAGATAAAAATGCTAAGTGATCACAGATATTTTTAAGTGAGCTTCTAGTTACCCTTTGAGTTATATCACCAATAACTTGATTTATGGGATGACTTTTCATCATTCTCCATTCTTTTTCATATCCATGAGTTTGCTCTTGTTGTGCATCTTCACCTTAAGCAACTTTTTAAAAATCATCAGCCTTTTCTTCCTCTTTTATTTCTTCATTTGACAACTTTTCAATCATCCAAGAGTCCTCTTGCTCCTTTTCTTCATTTGATACCTTTTTCACACTAGAGGATTCATCAAATACAACATGTATGGATTCTTCTATTAGCAAAGTTCTTTTGTTATACACTTTGTAAGCTTTGCTATTAGAAGAATACCCGATAAAAATGGCTTCATTAGATTTAGCATCAAATTTTCCAAGGTTGTCCTTTCCATTGTTATGAACAAAATATTTGCAACCAAAAATACATAAGTGAGAAATATTTGGTTTTCTTCCTTTTTAAAGCTCATAGGGGGTTTTCTTTAAGATAGGTTTAATAAGAGCTCTATTTATAACATAGCAAGCTATGTTTATTGCTTTAGCCTAAAAAGATTTTACAAGGGAACTGTCATTAAGCATAGTTCTTGCCATCTCTTCTAGACACTTATTTTTTCTTTCAACAACTTCATTTTGTTGGGGTGTTCTAGGAGATGAGAAGTTGTGCTTAATTCTATTTTCATCACAAAACTTAGTAAAATCAAGGTTTTCAAATTTTCCACCATGATCACTTCTAATGTTTACAATGGATGCCCCTTTTTCATTTTGTAAGAATTTTAAAAGTTTCTTGAAAGCTTCAAAAGATTTGTTTTTGGAAGGAAGAAATAACATCCATGTAAATCTAGAAAAGTCATCAACAATCACAAGTACATAGAGATTTCCTCCACGACTTTTGATTCTTGATGGACCAACTAAATCTATATGAAGAAGTTGAAGTAGTCTAGTGGATGAAACAAGATTTTTTGACTTAAAAGAAAATCTTGTTTGTTTCCCTTTTTAGCAAGTATCACAAACCTTGTTTTTGATAAATTTCAATTTTGGCAAACCATCAACTAAATTATTTTTAGAAAGTCTACCTATTAAATCCATACTTGCATGAGCAAGTCTTTTATGATAAATCCAAGAGTCATCATTTATACTTACTAAGCACTTTGAATCTAGAGAGGGATCATTATCAATATCAATCATATAGATATTTCCATATCTCTTATCAATTAACTTAATTTGCTTATCATCCTTATTTTCAATAATGCAATAGGAGAAATCAAATGTCATTTTGTTTTCTTTGTCACAAAATTGACTAATGCTAAGCAAATTATGCTTAAGTCCTTTAACATATAAGACATCATTAATACAAGATTCAGAATTCTTACCCACTTTAGCTTTTCCCATGACCTTTCCTTTTAAGTTATCTCTAAATATGACATTGCTTCCTTCTTTGAGTGTTAAGGAGAGAAATTTGGATTTATCTCCAATCATGTGTCTTGAGCAACCACTATCCAAATACCACATCTCACTTTGAGTTCTTAGGTACACCTACACAAGAAATATTAATTTTTGATTTTTGGTACCTAAATAATTTTAGGTCCATATGTGTTAGATGGTACATATATCCCTTTAGGGACCTAAATCTTTTTTATTCTAACCTTTGTATTTCTTTTATAGGCATAATAATGCATTAGATGTCCTTTTTCTCCATAATGATAACATGTTATCTCTGGTTGACTTCTCATAATTTCTTTAACAAAGAAGTTTCTGTAAAAATCATTTTTCTTGTTTGGAGTGTAATCAAGACTTTCTTTATTAAAGTTAGTCTTTTGACAAGTAGAGTATCCAGAGAATTTTTGCCTTTTGTGAACTTCTCAAGAGTTTTGTTTAAATCAAGTTTTTGCTTAAGAGTTTCACATGAAGAGCAATTTTAAGAAGTTTTTTTAAGATTTTCAACTTCTTCAACCAGTTCCTCATTTTTTTTCTCAAGTTGATTAATATTGGCTTCCAAAGAAGTTATCAACTTCTTTGAAAGTTCAATATTCCTTTTAGCTTTAATTAACTCTATATTCAAATAAGATAAAACATATCCAGGTTCTTCATCAGAAATAGAAAGTGATACCTCATCTCCATCTTGTTCTCCAAAGGCCATTAAGCATAGAAGAGCTTCTTCATCTTTATCATTTTCATCACTTGATTTATTTTCATCATCATTTCCCCAGGCTGCTAGTTAAGCTTTCTTATAGGAGCTTTTATTCTTCTTTTTCTCTATCTCCAACTGCTTCTTTAAGTAGACAGGGCAGTTAAATTTAATGTGTCCTAGCTTTTTGCATTCATAGCATGTTGGAGTGGCTTGCTTGCTAGCTTCTCCTTTGTTAGCACTTTTGTTTCCTTGTGGCATTCTCCTTCTTCCACCTATTCTTCTGAGTGCTTTTTGGTATTTCTTGATGAGAAGTGTCAGGTCATCCTCAAGTGATGTATCAAATAATTCTTCTTGACAGCTCTCATCACTCTCATTCTCATCCACAGCTGTATCTGCTTTTAGAGCTATAGACTTCTTCTTTATTTCACTGTCATTGGTTTATTTTTTGAGTTCTAGTTCATGCTCCTCCAAGTTTCCAAATAAATCTTGCAGAGTAGGCATCTTTATTTTCATTGCTTCTTTGATAGTAGTGATTTTTGGTTGCCATTCTATGGTTAAAGATCTCAACGCTTTGTGGACAAGTTCTCTATTTGTAAGTTGCCTACCAAGAAGACTTAATTGGTTAACAAGAGCAGTAAATCTTTGCATCATATCTTTGATGGATTCTCCATCATTCATTCTAAATAATTCATATTAATATACTAATGTATGCATTTTACTTTCTTTTGCTTGTGTGGTACCTATATGAGCTACTTCAAGTACATCCCACATTTTTTTAGCAGTCATACAATTTGATACTTTTTCATATTCACTAGGCCATAAAGCATTTGACATTATCCATTTGGCTTTAGAGTGAAGATGATGTCTCTTTCTCTCCTCATCATTCCATTCATGCCTTGGTTTCAATATTTCTAACCTATTTTCCCTTTTTATTGGCATGCTATAAATATTCTCTATCAAGTCCCACATATCAATATCAGTAGCCTCTATAAAGCCCTTCATTTTTTGTTTTCAATATGTGTAATTTTGTCCATTAAAGCCTAATGGTTTGTTTAAAGGAGGACACTTAGTTAAAATACTAGCATTTGACATATCCATAAGATCCTCTTGAGATCTCATACCAAGAACCAAGCTTAGATACCAATTGTTAGCCAAGATTTTACCCAAGAGGGGGGTGAATTGGATTTTTAAAAAACTTTTGACAGTTATGCCTAATTTGAAGATAATGTGAATAGGAATAAGTGTTAATGTGAAAGTGAATGCAAGATAATACAATAATCTAATGAAGAATGTAAAGAACAGAGCAATATATTAGGCAAGTAAAGAAATAGGGAAAAGAGATATCAAATATTGCTATTTATAGTGGTTTCAGCCTTGAAGATCTAACACTCGAAGGTGTACATTTACTACCAAGCCGCTCTGACTTGGATTTGAAGTTTTATCCACTATCCCTTCAAGTTTAAGGGCACTTGAAGAAGCCTCAGTACAGACTTTATTTTTCCTTCATTATCCCTTTAAGAATCCTCTCTCAAAGCACTCAATAAATCCCAAGAGATTCATCACTCTTGAAGTCTCTGGGGATACCTCACCTTAGTATCAAACAAATGAAAGAAAGTAATACAAGAATGCAGCTCACAAAACCCTAGAAAGTGGATTACACAATGAAGCTCAATGAGAGGAGTTTTTCAATCAAGTAAGCTCAAAGGATTTTAGGTTATGAAAGGATGAAAGAATGTTTCTTGTGTCTATGTAACAGTACAAGCTCTTTCTCTTATGAAATGATTTGAAAAGAAACCTTTATATAGGAGTTAGAAGAGTTAAAAAGACGTTACTCAGTAAATATAGCCATTATGGAGTTGTTGGCACCCTATGAATCGATTCTAGAATCGATTCAGGGATCTTGTGAAAAATTTGAAAAAGGTTGATGAATCGATTCAGGAATCAATTCATACTTAAAAAACTCCTTAGTGAATTGATTGCTGAATCGATTCACTTTAACTCCATTTCAGCTCTGGATGAGTTGAATAGATTCAAAAATTGATTCAACCTTTTTTGAAACAAGACTAAGAAAAAAAAAGACATAAAAAGTGGGTTGAGCAATCGATTCATTGGAAAGAGAGATCAAACTTTTGAAAACATGAATTGATTTGAAAATTAATTAATTTTTCTTTGAAAAACTTTGTGAACCTTAAGAATCAATTGTTGAATTGATTCGCAAACCAGTTTGCTCTCTGGATGCCTGGAATCGATTAGTGAATCGATTCAGACAAACCAGTTTACTCCTTGAATGCCTGGAATTGATTCTGGAATCAATTCAACCCTAGAAACAACTTTGAAAACGTTCTTTTACTTAAAAAAAAATAACCCATGCTTTGTTTAAAGGAGAGACACAAGATTAACATTATAATTTTGAGAAAAACACTTGATCCCTTAATGATTGAATCATCTCTTACAGATAAATTCTAAAGGGATTAACTAAGAACGAACTGATCTAAAGATGATCTTCTTCTCTTTATCTTCAAAACTTGTAGCAAGTTCCTTGATAAGGAGGGTCAAATCCAAAAGTTATCAAAGTTCTTTGTTATCATTAAAACTCTTTAGAAGGGCTAAGGTTAACATTGAGTGTTTTGAAAACTTTCACAATTTTTAAATTCTTTTTTAAAAAAATTATTGGTTTTGAGAAGTCATAAGAATAATTTCAATTTAAACAAATTCAAGAAAATTTTATGAAAATGTTTTCACTTAAGATTTAGCAAGTGCATTTATATAAAGCAGCTCTTTCAATTATGTATAAAAAAAGCATCAAGAAGCACATGTATAGATTGATATGTCTTTTAACTATTCAATCATCAAAGCATAAGCATTAAAGTATAATATATCCGATAAACTCCATCAATAAAAACAAATGATGAAAAATAATGAGAGTAAAGGTAGAGAAATCAAATACAAAAATTTATAATAGTTCTCCCTTGAAGATCTTCTCCAACATGTACATCTACTCTCCAAGCTTCAAAAGCTCAACTACTTCTTCACTATCCTTTTAAGTTTTAAATGGCACTTAATGAAGCCTTCAATCTCTTTTTCCTAATACAATCAATTTCCTTTAAGACTCCTTACTTAAAACTCTTAATCTTCAAGAGATACTTCATTATTGGTTTATTTTAGGATTCCTTATCCAAAATATAATGAAAATTGATAGAAAGTGATGAATAACTCAAAGAAACTCTCTTAAAGAGTAAATGAGATAAATTTTTTTATGAAAGAAAGAATAAAATGATGTTAAACCATTAAGTTTTGACTCTCTCTGTATATTGTATTTGATGATTCTTAACTTATATTAGAAGCCTATTAGGTATTATAGTCATTTGGAATACTTAAAAATGAAAACTATTTGTTTACAGCCATTATTTGTATGCTAGAATAGAGTGAATTGATTCAAATGAAATTTTTATTATCTATCTAGCATAATAAAGAGATTCGAGAATCAACTTATGAAGATAAAATTATATACTTAATTTTAAAAAGTCATAACTCATTTATTTTAAGTTCATTTTGAACAAATAATCTATCATTAGAAAGATATTTAAGTCTAATTTCATACTCATATGTTATATAATTTGTGAGATATGATTAAAATAATAAGCAAATCTTAAAAACTTGGATTATAAAAAGTCTAATTCTAAGAATCAATTTATAAAATTCATAACTATATTATATCCTGATCATTTTAAAAAATAACTTCTTTATGGAAAGCAATTTAAGTTTATTTTTATACAAAATAAGTTCATAATTAAATAATGAATAATTTGTGAGATATGATAAAAAAAAGTGATTAAAGATTAAAATTGAATAGATCAAAACTCATTTCTCTTTTATTTTTGAAGTGTTTCAAAAGCTAGCTTGTAAAAACATAAATTTGTGCTATCTTTTTAAAGCATTTTGATTAAGTTAAGATTTTAAAAATGTGTTTCTATATTATGAAAAACTTTATCTTACAAGAAAGTTTAAGCCTAAAAAGAAAATCTATACCTAGTTAAATCCTTAGGTTCTTCTTGATGCTTCCAAGCTAAAAAATTTTAAGATTTTCATCTATCAATACTTGAATCACATACTTTTTCTTATCTTTTTTTTTTCTTTCTTGAGTTTAGTATGACAAAATTTTTCATCACTTAGTTTATACAACATCAATATACATAAACTTTACAAACTATATAGTTAGTCCAATCTAATATATTAAGATATTTATATGCATGATTTATATATAAAAAATATAATAAGTTAGCTTAAAAACATGGATAATCATTAGATCATATACAGGTATCAATCTTAACATAATATGTTCATTAAAGCTTGTACAATATATATCATTTTAGCACAACACATACATTGCAATTGCATTCTCATTTATCATCATTAAAACTAAGTATAGCACCACACTCTTTTTAAAACATTTGCTCATATTATAACTAAGGAGAAATTATATATTATTTTGGTATTAATACATGTCCTTATTCTCAACCAATAAAAAGAAGGCGATTGTTAATTTTATGGAACTCAAATATATTAGAAATTTCATTTGTTTAATTTTCAATGTATTGAAAATTATAATTATCTTCTTTATAAGAATATGTGTTATAATTAAAGTATATAAGAATTTATTAATTCTATTGGTATATTACAAAAATATTATGATTCAAATCTTATATTAATAATTTCTGTATTATATAGCAAAAACTTTTATCGTCTTTGGCTCAAATTATGATCCATGTACACTTTGACTTTTCCTTGCTCTCAATTTGCATCCATTTTAAATCTCTAAATTTCTAGGTCAACCTTAAGTTAGGAATGACAACAAGAAAGGTATAGGTAAGGAGACTAAGATCCCCTTGCCCTTTCTCATTGTAAAATATTCTGTCCTTCCCTGTTTCCATATTCGCATAAATAGAGTTTTCAATACACATTGTGTCCCCATTAAATATCCATTTTTTCATATCCATCCCTATTTCTCTATTTTATTTAAATGATGCATATTTTTGCTATTATAATTTCTAGTAAAAATTAAAGATATCCTATTATTTTTATCTTTTTTATTCAATTATAATTTATTTATATCTTATTATATTTATTGTATTTATATATATCTTATTATTTTTAATAAAATAATAGCTATTTAAAAATTCTAATAATGATACAATAAAAATAATATAACTTCTTTTGTTAAAGTTTATCTTTAAAAATTTTATATTTAAATTAACTACTTATATACATAAATTTAATTTTTTATTATATAATCAAAACAATATATAATTATAAATTATTATATATTATTTAATTTAATATTATATAATATGTGTATGGGAGGATTGGGTAGTATAATTCTCATACCCATACTTAATAAAATCTTCACAAAAATCCCTTACCTATATTCATATTCATTTTCAAAACTTCATACTCATACCTAAATGAGTAAGAATTGAGGATATCAATTGAGTGTGGGTCAAATTGTCATCCCTACCTCAAGTCAATAGATTACGAACAAATATCTCCCAATAATTGTAGAGCTGCTACTTTCTACAAGAATTTACATAATCCAATCTTAGGATTTTTTTAATGATAATGCTAAGATATTAATTTGATGGGAGCTCTCAATTATAGTTATTATTATTTATTTTTTTTATAAATGGATACTACTTATGAGCACAATACTCTCTCAAATTTCTTTAGCTGACATTTGTTAATAAAAATATGATTCCAAGACTTTTCGATCAAATCTAACTTTTACAAGGGCAGATGATTTCCAAAAACCATTACATGACTCATGCCGCTGAAACCCTAGTAAGGCCCTTACAGTTATCCTCCTTTAAATCTTGCTTTATACTTTGCTCATCAGAATAGCGTATCCACGAACCAATTAACACTCCAAATCAATTGTATAGTGTAAGCATAGTTTCAATTTCCTTGCCACCACAATATTGTTGTGGTTGCAGAGGACCCCACAACTGTAATTTTCCATGATTTTACCTCGTATCAGTTGCAGTTTTTGGCATTTATTTGTAATTTACTCATTACAATGCGACCACAGCATATACTTTGCTGCACATGATCGTCGTCGTATGCTTATCATATGAACTGTATAAACTTCGGCTTCTTCCCTCCTGCAGTTATTTTTTAGGTTGTAATTATAACGGAAAGAATATTGTTTCTTTTTAATTTATACATAACGATGTAAACTTACAACCATCAACATACATACTATCCTAGTTCCTTACCACTAATCCACCTTCCAGAAGCTTTGAAAAGGATTTTGCTTTGATGTAAGAATAGCTAGTAAAAATTAAAAACGATTTATATTATCGCTCAACCGCGCGCGTGCCACCTATCAAGAGAAAGTTTAAAGCTCTTATATAAAATTATTGATACCTTATAAATTTTTTGGTGATACGACTATGTAAAATGTTTTACACATACAACGCATGGAATTTAAACTATTGATTGAAAATTGCAGTGTCTATGATGTGAATATCTAAATTTAACATTCCCAGTCTTTTTTCCTCTCTTTTTATTTATTAATTTCTTATGTGAAAATCAAGTAAATAGAAATTATAGCGACCACCAAGATGATTGATTTAATGGTATTAAATTATTATTTCATCTTAAAAATTATGAGTATGACGTAAGAGAGTATCAATTTATAATCAATAAAAGGGTAAAGATTCTTGGAGTCAAAGTTAGTATTATGGTAATAAGTTTGTCCTTTGGGTATAATTTTTCAATTTTTCAATTACAAGATATAAAAATATACGATACTCATTATAGAAAATGAAATTTTTCTACGAGAATTATTTTCCAAAAAATAAACAAAGCCTTAAGGTGTGATTTTGACGCTTTCTTTGGGGATCATTTTTTTTTTAATTATAGAATATAGAAACACATAGTACTTCTTCACTCATATACAAGAAAATGAAATCTTTTTATTAAAATTATTTTTCAAAAAAAAAAAAAGAATCTTAGGGTGTAATTTTTTTATTGATGATTTGTTTCTACAAAATGGACAACAAAGACACAAACACAGACATGCATACATACTGTTTTACAAAGTGTCCTTTCATTTTGAAAGTCTGCGTTGGGTTTATATTGATAATGTTGGTACTATGATATTCTTAGCAGTGTAATAAAGGATTTCTTGTTAAAATTGTAATTGGAAAAAATAAGAATTACAATAAACAAGTTGACACCGAATGTGGTACATTTCTAGTCAATGTTGTGAGCAATGTTTCTGTAATAATATATAATATACAGTTACGTAAAGTGACAGCTCTTCTTCACTGAATACACACTAATTGGTTTGTTTGTATACTGGGAAAAAGTGGAGGGAAAGGGTAATTAGGAAAGAGAGGCTATCTGGGGAAAATTGAACAAAAAATGAAAGATAAGTCCTGTCTTTCTCTTAATCTACAACAAAGCATAATGCTGATGCAAATATCTATCACTACCATAATTCTAAATTGCAATTGCGATGATATCTTAGTTAGATCACAAAATTATGCATAAATACAAGATGCAATTGTTCCACTATAAAATTGTAGTTGTTAAGAGCACCAGAATTGCAATATTATAGACGCAGTGGCCATTGCAGTCGGCAACTTGAAACTGGCCACCCATTTTTGGGGATTCTTAAAAGTTAAAAAAGCCTACAAAATACAAGAGTCTATATGTAGCTAGTCAATACATAGACTTGTGCATGTTTCTGAAAGACAACAGCAAGAATGAACATAGATATACTAATAATTTTCAAGAAATGAATCAAGTTGATCCTTTCATTTATTTCAATCAGTTATCATAAGAAATCAGCAGATAACAAAAAGTTTAATTAGCTGTTAATTAAATGGATCAAATCAAACCTTTAGGCATACATACACCAGTTTCTCTTGAACCTAGGCACATATGGTTTGTTAAGTCCATATTCTTCTGGGAGGGTTAATCCTACTTTTTTCTTTTCTTTTTATAAACCATGATTTTAAATTATGATCCATCATTGTATCCACTAAGTTTCACAACTATAATTTTCTGTTATTTTATGACTAAAATTTTCAAAATCTGTTGACAATTTTATTAATAGCATCGATGCAGCTTTGTAATTTTTGTGATTTAAGTTCCTTCTTGGAACCAAGAAAGTAAGGCTCTGCAAATGCATCATCGACATACATAAAGACACGGGGAAAGAGTCGGAAGAATCACAACAGTGACCATTTATGCTTTTAGGTAATCACTGAAGGCTGAAAGCTATGTGGAATCTTTACCAAACAGGCGGCCTCAAGTCCAAAGAAAAACTTCATTTCCTGAGAATTAAAAGCACGAAGATAGAGAAAAATTAAAGAAGGCCAGAGAGGAAGTACATGTAGAGAAAAACAGCCAGCCAACTAGGTGCAAAGATCCACAAATTAAAATATAATATGATGGAGACACATTGTTTCAGTTTGATGGGGGGTACACTTGGAAACAGGACCCTTCTTCTCAAGTACATTTTTCTTCTGAACAAAGTATACTAATGATATATGAATATTCAAATTCCAAGCCTCAGCCAGAAACGTGCAGCCAGATCGAAAAGGAGAAGATGCTTGCTCAAACGAGACAAAGTACTATTCCATTGCTGAAGTCATTCTAGATTCTCAAAATCTCAGGGACTTACCCAATCTTGCTATTTTCATGATCCCTTTTAGCTAGTGGCCTGAGATTGGAAAAAGCTTACACAAAGATATACTCTAAATTGGTGATGTCTAACTGTCTCAGTTAACTTGCAACATGATATATAAATTTATTCAAGTTCTCGAATTTTTTATTAAGGGTACTTATTTATCTTAAGAATCTAATACAAAAAAAAAAAAAACGATAAGTAATAATCTTAGGTTGAACTCTTCATAAAATTATCCTTAACAAAATAGTTTTTGTTTTTTTCAAGGTACTGCTGATGTTCAGATACATCATTCAAGTTAAATATACAAATAAATATAGTATTGAATCTGAAAATTAGAACTGTAATCAATTGAGCCAAGAAGAAACAGAGAGATCGAGTGAACCCCACATATAAATGTTGAGACATTTAAACAAGTTCAAAATCTGCTCCACCCAGTGGGTAACAGGCGAACACTTTTCAAGAAAACCCTAGCTAGTTAGTGAACAAGGATCATAATCCATTTATAGAGAAGTTTAGCAACTGCAGAGAAATGGGGGTAACACAGAAAATCCAGTAACCATGGACTTCATATAATTTGATTATATAAGCTAGCCATCAACAGGAACCATAAGTTCATGTTAATCTCACCAGCAACACCCCATTTCCCTACAGGGACGAGCAAAGAAAATGGAAAAATTAATAAAAGGAAAATGGTAAAGTTGTAATATACCCAATATAAATCTGCAAAAAACTGAACGGCACTCCCAATGCAAGGAAGTAGGCTCAAGCACCAAAGCTTGAATTGGATCTTGAAATCGTTGAGAACTGCACCGAGACCCACAATTTCATGTCTTTCAAAAAAAAAAAACCCTAAAAATCATATTCTTACTGATAAGATTCTGTGCCTAAACCTTATCCTTAATTTCACACAATGGAAGAAGAAAGCATAATCATAGATTCGCAAGTATAAAACTTTCTCCCCGAAAAGAAAAGAAAAAGGAAAAAAAAAAAAAAGATCGACCCATCATTGTACATAACAGAAGAAAGCCTGAAACCGAGGGGAATGAAAATTTAAGGTCAACAAGGGCTTACATATTTTCCAGTGATCGACATAGAAAGAGAAGCAGAACCTAGGGTTAAATGATAGAAAAATTAGGGTTTGTTCATGCGGCCAGCAACAGGTGAAACTGCCACATGATCTGATCTTTCCTCAGCAGAGGAGGCAAAGTTAAGATCATGCTGGCAGCTTCAACTGTTAGTGGTGCATGATAAGAATATGAAGATAGCAGATTGAGGAGATTATTGAATAAAGGGAGGTTTACTAGCCATTGAAGCGAGCTAGGTAGCTGGTTTTGCTAGGGTTTGGATGGAGAAGAGAGCGTGAAGAACCACGAGTATATATAGGAGATTTCAGTGAGAGGGCTCCATATGAAAATTAATTATGAATTTTTTTTCTTCTCTTTTTATTTATTTTTTATTTTAATTGATGGAATATTGGAGGGCTTGAAAGCCTACGAAGAATTATTAAAATAAGGAACAAAATGAGAGAGGGGAAAAGTGGTCCCTACTGATGCAAATTGAATATTGTCACGCCAACACTAGCACCATGCAGTTTGCAGACAGGATAGTGAGTGTTTCTATATATATTGTGAGAGCATTAATAACTTTAGTGTTGGGTCCTATGGAAGTGGGGGACCCTTTACATTCTTTCTCAAAATCCTTTTTCTCTCTGTGTGCAACTGTGAGAAGAAGGCAAGAAATTTAAGCAAAAGTAAAAGCAAAATGGTGCACTCTATGGGGGACCATTTTGCATGGCTACATGTTTCTGAATTGTGATTTCTAATTACAATATTACAATCGTGCTAGGTTCTGCAATTACAATTTTATCTTGTAACAGTTAAATTATCACATATTTGTTTGTATTTTTGCTAATCATAACTATGAGTTAGAATTATATATAGTCATTTAAACCTAATTATATATATCTGTATGCAATTTTGCTTCGCAAGAGTTGGATTATCCGGTATTTTTAATTTTAACAATCACAATCACAATTTAAATATGGAGAATTTTGAACAAATTCAAGTTTTGTAGTTGTCATGATAATTTTAAAAAATTTAAAGGCTATAACAACCTCAAATCCCTGCTAAATCTCGCCCTGGTTTTCATTTAGACGATAATAGTTAAAAAAAATTATAAATGATTATTGTGATATAAAACTACAACAAATTGTAACTGTGGGATTAGCACAATAACAAATTTGAGAATGGAATTACAGGCAATGATTGTGATATTAAATTACAATAAATTGCAATTGTATACTGAAATTTAAAAATGTAAGAATCGAAAGCATCTCAACCCAACAAAATTTTGGTATATTTCTCTCTCTCTTACCCACTCGTTTCTTATAAATGTGTGCTAGGCGTTCTCTTTCACATTTGCCATTTGTTGGATGCCTGCTTCACCTGCATTTGGTAGCTGCCAGCTGCACATGAATCCCACTTATTGAAAACATTTGATACCAGTGACTATGAAAAAGACTTGTTTGTTAGAAAATTAATTCTATCAGGAGTTCTTTTTCCTTCTTATAGTTAGAGCAAGTGACATGATCGAAATAAAGTATATCTGTCATTTTCTATATCATAGCTTATATGTGCTTAAATTGACATCTAATCAACTCTTCAAGATTTTACTGGAAGTTCATTAACTGATCTTTATATACATATTCCTTTTTAAAAATTGGGAAGAATGTATTATTGTTGTGACACTGATTCAGATTCCTTTAAGAATTCATCTCTCATAGAATATATTCCTTAGTTGTTTTATAATTTTCTTCTAGAACCAGCAATCATCTACCTATACAATGGCGAAATATGAGCAAGTGAAGTATAGGCTAATCATGACTTTTCACATTGATTAAGATTCAATGCATCATTACCCCTGTTCCCTCAGAAGATAATTTTTTTTATTCACAGTAAGAGTAATAAAATGCATAATATATATAGAAGTGTAAATAGGTTAAATCAAATTAAATTTTACCTTAAATAGGATAAGTTTATTTTTTAAATCATTGGTTTGAATTTAGTCTATTAACTTTTATAAAACCAAAATTCAAACTTCACTCAACTTATTAAAGAAGTCTAATTAGTTTAGCGTATTTAAAAGTATATTTATATAAATAAACTTTCAAATTTACTAATAAACTAAAGTTATTTCAAGGCCTAAAGTTATTTAATAGTCTACCTATATATATATATATATATATATATATATATATATATATATATATATATATATATATTTAAGTATTAATATTATATATAATTATATATTATTTATAATTTATAAATTTATTAAAAATTAAATAAATTAACTCAATAAACTTACAAGCTGAGCCTAAGGAAGATATTTTGACTTATTTATTTAAATAAATTTATTTATTAAGACTATAAATAAATTAAAAAATAATTAAGTCTTTCATAGACTGCCTAGCTCGCTCACTTGCGCTCCTAAATATAAACAAAAAGTTTAATTTTGAATTTAAATTCAAGACATAAAAGGAGAAAAAAAGGGCTAAGAAGCAACATTACTTACTACTACGCCACTAATAATGAGGAGAGATAATTCCTTTTTCTTGTTTGGCCGTGTTATAAATGTAATGAGTAATTATCTTCTATGGCCGCTATTTTTGCATAGGATAAGTGACCAGCTACTTAACAGCATTTTGTATTTAAATCCATGACACTAAAGAGGTGTAATCCCATGATAATATTGAGTGTCAACTGTGCCATTAGTTGTGACGGTAATATAGCCATTATTGTCAGTGATGTAATAGTAACACCAATTATTTGTTATAAAGGTAATGAGTAATTATTTGACATGGCTGTTTTTTATTTTTTATTTTATAGCAGAAGTGATATTACCTAACACACATAATACATAATACATATGTAACATTATGGATTTAAACTCGACAAAATTCTAGGATAATATCGAACATCAATTGCACTATTGGGAGTGACAGTAATATAACTATTATTATCAGTGATGCAGTAACACTAATTATTATTTTTTCTGAAGAATTTTTCTCTCTTTATGTCCAGAATTAAAATCCAAAAGATTATTCTTGAAATAAAGAATAATTACTAGCATGGTTATTACGGCTTTATATTCCCTGCATAATCATAAACTCACAAAAAATACAATATTTTAATTTGCTTCGAATTTGGGGAATTTGATCTAAAGTAGGCCAACTGCCTATCATAGAAACTACAGTGCCTCATATATCCACCTCCTTTGAATTGTTTAAAGACCAAACTTGCTAAAAGAGAAAAAGGATCAATACGTGTTTTGATGGGAATTGCTTGACTAAATTGATGAACTGGTAGAAGGCCACGTTTAGGGTATGTGGAAAGAATATATGTAGCTTGGTTATAAAGGATTCTATGGTACAAAAGGAATTAGTATTTTTATTTGGACTAAGATTTTAAAATGGGTACTTTAGCTTGTGGGTGCGGCGGCTGCGTTTTGTGGGCTTTAAGTGGTGCAATGTGGATAAAGTGAGAGCACAAAGCATCCAGTTGCAGACGTGGTGGTATTTTTGCCAATGCATCATCTTGAAGGAATGAGAATAATACTATGTATTTTCATTCGTTGGCCCAAAAAGGAAACCATATTTACAAAATTTTAAATTATTTTTTTAATTCTTTATCTGCATTTTAGTCACACAGATAACTTATTAAATGATACATGATTATTCTTTTTCCTATCAAGATTAATCTTCACTTTATAATTTTAAACAAGAATATTTAGATGCATTTTTTGTAAAAATGATATCACTTACCCTTTGCTAGATCAATTGAAAATATATTCATGAAGTAACTAAGATGTTGATGTAATGGGGGCATAATAATTAGACTTTAGGGTTTGCAATTCTGCTTTAGAAAAAAAAAAGAATTATAGGGTTTTTTTACCCCTAACTAATATATGTATCATTGCCAACGGAGATGTTTTTTACACGCGAAGCCTAATTAATTCTTTGGGATGGTTTTAGCGACTTTAAAACTGGGGGAAATTATAGAAGGATTTCCTACGATTTTAAATTTTCCTATATTAAATTCATATATAACTTCTCAAAATTTGAAATATTTGCATTCAAATCTTCAATTAATTATATATCAACTCTTTCAAAAGTTTTCTTTTAACTTCACCCTGCACTCATCACATTTTTAATATGGAGAAATTGGTTATTCAATTACCTCTCTAAAGTACGTTTGGATGGAGCTTTGCGATTTAGTTCTAAGAAAATTGTTCACGTATGTATAAAATCGAAAGAAGAATATGATTATGTGACTATACATCAATTTTCTCAACAAGTGGTGTTTAGATTTAACATCAGCAATCATTTCAACATAATGATTAAAAACTAGATCCAACAACAAATTAGAAAAATCATTAGATCATTTAATTTGATTAGTAGTAATGATTGAATTGAATAGTACACAATTTTTTTAAAAATTTATTAAAAATTAAAAAAATAATAACTATATTTGACATTATATATGTAATCATAATCTATAAAAAATAATAATAAATTGTATTTTATTCACACATGATTTTGTTATTTTTTACTTAACCTAGCTATTTATAATTTTAAGTGTTAAAATTTACTTATATTTTTCACCTTTAACACTTTATCCATTTGATTTTTTTTTTCATTCAAAATTTAACGATAATTGCATGTGCAAAACTCATGTCTCATTTATCATCAATTACTGAAAAATTAAACTTAATTTAAAATTCAATTTTAAAAATAATTTACTTGAAAGGAACCCTAATCCTCCTTTTCTTGAAGCAATTCTACAATTTAAGATCAAGTCCATTGTTTTTAATTTGAAACCCAATTTCATAAGAAAAAAAATCCTAACCTAGTCTCTTTGTCAAAGCATTTTGCATTTATGTTGATCACTGTCATTCATTTTGGAGACTCTGCTCTTTTTCGATAATCTTAGAGCAAATTACTTCAACAATTTTTTCATGGATGTTAGAATTTTCTTTTGTAGGTAAATTAATTTTAAAAATCAGTATTAAATTAGGTTAAATTTGGGAAACAGAAACGATGTGCATTTTACATGGTATGACAGTAAAATCATGATAAAAAATAATTCAGATAAATAAATAAAGTACATATGAACAAATTTTAGCATTTAAAATCACATATGTGATATTTATTAAAAAAAATCACATGTGTGATAAAAAGAGTAAAATTATAAGTGTGTAAAGTATATTTTAACTATGAAATCAAGCAAACAAATGGTCTATCTAATTAATTAGATATTAAATTTCTTCTTTTATTTTTAAAATTTTTATTACATGAAGATTTATTGGATCAATCCAAAAGAAAAACCCTGAAAATTAAAAAAAAAAATTAATGAGATCAGTTTTTGAAAATCGGATCAATTTTTAAATTTTTATTCAATTCTTCAAAACGGTTAAAATCGGTCCAATTGTCAAAATGATTTTTAAGATAACTCAACGCCGATAGAAGAATGGTTTGTAATTGAACCCTCCCATCAGTATCTGTAAGGTTTTTTTCTTGTCTTTTTTTTTTTTTTTGTTAAAAAAAAAAACCTTGGTTCAATGTTAAAAAGTTCAACTCTATCAATAACTTAGGAGTATGATTTTTTGTCCTGACAAATCACTAATTCACACGTAAAATTTTGAGTTTAAATTATTACGTAAAAAAAATTGAGCCCAAATCTAAAATATAAAAGGAGAAAAATCATAACTACGAGCAGTAATGCACCATTAATGGCACCGACGGGCAGAATGCTGAAGTTTCTTATAAGCGTTTGAAGTACCATCAAGTTTACATAATTTTAAAACCAATGATTTATGTAGGTTAATTATAACGGACACTTTATATAAATTGGTCACTTTGCATCATGCAATTTTAAATCATTAACTCACACGAATTTGTCTGCTGCAAAAACGTTATGATCTTGTTGTGATTATTGTCGTTCCGGTGTTCATCTTCCATTGGCTTCTAACAACATATTAATTTTGATATCTAAATATAAAACAACTTAGCTTAATTCCTACCTGTATATAATAATTCTGCAATTCCACATCTCAGTCTACGATCGGTTAATATTTGTACTAATAAACTATGAAACCGTTTAATATCACTAGTTTTAATTGCTTATTCTTTGGAATTGTATGCCTAACAGTATATCACATATAGCATCTATACTCAATTCCTAACATAGGATTTGATTTCTTATTGGTTTCTTTTCTTGATTCTGTCTTTGGTGTAGAAGCATCCAAGCAAAAGCCAAAATATTAGGGACAAAGTGTGGTCCAAAAATCTAACTCCTTTTTCTTTTAATTTATGATTCTTTTGATATTTCTGTGGGGATCTAACACATGCTTTTAATGTAGTAATTAAAGGGCTCAAAGCATGCAGTAATCATTGATAAACTCAACATGTTTGGATGATTACACATGATCTTTTTTTTATTTATTTTTTTGCACATACATGATTTGAATTATTACAGAACAATGTCTGATTATATATTCGTTTAAAGATTGTTTGGTTGAGTTTTTAGACTTAATAACTTGCCTCTTAAAATTTATGGCTTCTAGTTCAATGATAATACTAATTAATGCTATTAATTAAGATTTGACAAGTCCAAAACTCATTATAAAGGATTTTGTTTTTTTTCATCACGAAGCAACCTTAATTTCTCTCACTTTTTATACCCGAACAAAAAGGTTGAAACTTGAAAGAGAAATTAAATCTCTCTAACTTTTTTTTTTAAATAAGAGGCTATATCAATCATTAAAAATTAACTATCATGTATGGATATGATATTGGTATTTGATAATTTATTTTACTTAGACACAAAATATACCTTATCAATCCCCTCATATCCACTTGTTGATGGTAATTCATAATGTAAATTCTTAATTCTAGATTCCCAATTGCAAATTATAACATGATTTCAATGAGAAACATTAAATTCCCCTTTAGCAAAAGTTTGGGTAGAAGAGAATTGTGCATACCTTTTAATCCATCTATGAATAAATCCCCAAATTCCATAACTTTAATCATCCAATTACTCCTTTTATAAACCAACTATACCTAAAACATCTAGGATAAAAAGAATATGTTACGAGAGAGTCCTCTCTTCCTATGGTATTCTATTGTGTATTTTTTAATAAGAGAAATTGTCTTTGAATTCTAATTTAATAAAAAGGTAGCATCATAAATTATTAGAAATAGAAAATTTCTTTTTAATTAATTGAACTGAGTTATAACTCCTATCAATTACATGATCCATACGCAACTATGAATATAAAATAATAAAGCAATATGACCAATAGTTATAACTTTTTGTTAAAATGGTAAGTGTTTGATCATTACGTTGGTCAGAGACGAATTACATGTTTGAAGTGATGTCGTTGGGGAAGATTGTCTGCCAAATGAGTGCCGGGGCCTCCCCTTTTGTGTGCCTATCTACAATACATATAGAAGCAGGATTCAGTCGATATAAGAAATAAGAGTTGCAGACTTTCACCTGAAAAATATGAAACTAATATATATTTGTGAGTGTTAGTTGATATATTTCTCCAAATAAAAATATTTTAAGAATCAAATTTAAAACTCTTTAATAAGCTTGGGAAACTCAACCTACTCCCACTAACAACCGATCATAGGTCTTTGATTAATAGATTTGAAAGTGTGTGATGGGCACGCCCCTTTGTAAATTTTGTCGTGTACGTAACAGCGTGTTTGGATTTGGTCATAGAAGCAATAGCCTTGCAAAGGTCCTTCTAGCCCAGTGATTGGTCGTGGTTTCCAAGATTTCTGGCCATCCAATTAAAACCCAACAAAATAAATGCCTGCTCAAACGGAAATATCCAATTGAAGATAGAAAAAGCAAAGCAATCTTCTTCATCAAACCCACGTTGGATCATAGTGCATATTAATTTTACACTCCCTTTAACTGGCTCGACTCCCATGCACAGAATACTTTTTTTTAAGTAAAAATTAATATATAGATATATATTTCATATTTTATAAATCAATATTATAAAAATTATTATAAGATTTATATAATTTATATAGTTAAAAATTATATATAAATACATACATTACTCTTTTTTTTAATTTTCTATAAAAATCTTCTATTTTATGAAAAATTTAATATAAAATACTAAAATTAATAACCAGATAAAAAATTAAAATTTGAGAAATCAAATGCTCAATTCTATTAAACTTACATATTTTAAAATTAGTTTAAAATTATAATAATCACTTTTTTAACTAATAAATACATTATAACTTATTATGTATGAACAGTATAACATTTTATAATATATGCATATATAAATAATTTATTAAAAATATAAAATATATTTAAATAAGAAAATAATTATTTTACACTACACTAATATTTTACCTAAAAATGATTTTACATTCCGTGTATATGAAGTATCAACTAATAAAAATATTAGTTAAATTATAAAATTAATAATTTAAAGCTTGATATAATTTAAAATATAGTGAGAAATCTGTTATAAGAATTATTAAATTTAACTAATAGCATGAAAGAATAGTATTGTAAATAAAATATTTTAAAAATATATTTACAATATGCAAGTTAAATATATATCTATGGAAAACTAAATTAGTTTTAGTAAAATATTGTGGTAACAAATGTAAAATATATGTTCATATGAGCATTATGATTACAATAATATTAGGCAAATATGCAAGAATATTACAATGATTTACAATATGGGGAAATACATATAATTTATTAAGAATGTAAAATATATTTTAATAAAAATAAATACTTATAATATCTTTAAGATGAATATTAAATATGATCTATTAGTAAATTGTAAATTTTTTATTTATTTAAAAAAGGAATGATATTAAATAATTGTAATATATTAAATTTAGAAAGAAAATAAATTAATCTAATAAAATATCAAAATGGGAGACATTACATTAAATATTTCCTGACATGAATTTTTTTGAGGTTGTTTTGAGAGGAAAATTTGCAAGTGGAAGAATTTTAGAAGAAAATAATTATATAATATATAAATAGATAGATAGATATAGATATAAAATAGAATATAGATTAAAATTAGTTTAAAAAATAATTATTGCAGTTTTAAGACAAATATAAAATATAGTTTATCAATGGTTGCAAAAAATTTTATTTATTTAAAAGAGAATAGAAAGTTAAATAATTTTAATATATCAAATTTGGAAAGAAAGTAAATTAGTCTAATAAGATATAAAAATATGAAAATTGTATTATATGTTTTTTAACATGAATTTTTTTGAAAGTTGTTTTGGGAGGAAAATTTTTATATGGAAAAGTTTTAGAGTAATATAGAATATATATAGAAAATAGACATATAAATAATACTTAAAAGGCCAATATAATCGAAACATAATATAATTATACAACAATTCATGTCTTTTAACATTAATGATAAGAAAGATTAAATCTAAGACCTTCTGACAAATTATACAAACAATTGGTTGTTAAATCACATCTAGTGGATTGCACTTGCAGGGTAAATATTAGCAAACAAAAAGCATTCTTCCAAAATTAATTATTCAAAATATATTCTTCGTTCATCTCTCTCTAAAATATTAATTTATTCAATTTTATCTTTTGATTAGTGTCCATATAAAAATTAACTTATCTAATTTTTTCAAATAAAATTTAACAAATTAATATTTTATAGCAATAAAATTGATAAAAAAATATTTCATGAAAGCAAAAAAAATAAATTTCACATAAACAAAAAGACGATTTACTCTTGATGGATATAAACAAAAATATTTAAAAAGGATTAAAATATAATTATAAAATATGTAAAAATATTTTCTTTAACTTTAGAACCATTGTATTTTGCCTCATTTTACATTGAAAATTTGAAAACTACAAATTTAGAATTAATACTCATCATCAAGTTAATTTATTATTTTATCAATTTACATAATTTTTCTGATATTTTTAAATGAGAATCACAATATTATAGCATCTTAATTTATCATAATTAATTTGTATGATATAATTAATTGGATTTAGTTTTGATTAAATAATAAAAAGAAAATTAAAAATTATATATAAAATTGATAAAATAAATTAATATACTATAATATTATAATTTTTGTTTAGAGAGTTCATTAAAAATCATATAGTTTGATAAAATTATTAGTTAAGTTGATAATGGATGTTATCAAATATCTTGTAAATTTTAAAAAAAAAATTATTTCTAAGTTTTCAAAGGAAAAGGAGAAAAAAATTCAACAACCCTAAAATTTACAGGATATTTTACATTTTTCTAATATAATTTGTTAAAAAATTTTGCAAAATAAATTTTAATTGAGGTAATTACCCGATGCATTGATTTTCCCTTTAATAAGTATATATCTCTCTCTTAAAAGTTTGAGTTACTCTGTCTACTGCTTTTTTCTTTCTTTTTCATTTTTAGATTTTTAAAAAAGCCCCCCCATACTTAATAAACAAAATATACACAACAAACACGTAATGCTTTATTATGTTTAGCAACACCTATAATAATTTTCTTTTGGTTACAAATACACCTTTTTTTTCTTTGGCAAAAGATAGTTTAAGACTATACGCTTCGACAAAGGAGGCTACAAGACTAAGAAAAGTACATTAAGCAATATGCTTTGCTTATTTAATAATTAACTCCACTCACCTTTCCAGACTATTGCTACGTATGAAACATGCATTATTATTAATTTTCACAAAAATAATGGTTCTGCTCATCATTGTTTTATCCAATTTTAAAAGAAAAAATTGGGAATAAATTATCTCAATCACATGAAGTCACATCTATAATTATGTGATGAAATATCTTGTGATTCTTCTGGATCACAAAAATTATTTCAACAGTTAAAGCTTTCTCATGTATTCATAAATCAATACCCTACTCCTTTTACGATTTATTTGGGTTTTACCTAACAACATGGAATTTGAAAGTGTGTGGTGGTTGTGAAATTTATGCAAGGGACATTCACAAAAGCTATACAAGCCAGCCTTCTTATGATTCCATAACCAATCGCTTTTGGTACTAGCCTAGCATTGGCACTAATATAACACTTTTCCCGTTTCATTTTAAATACTGTTTTGAAGCAATTTTTAAGTTGTTATTATCACTTATTCTAGAAAATCAAAATTGTAAATCTTTTTAAAATATTTTCCTTATTATTTTAATTCATCAATAATCTATATTTTTACGTATTAGTATACTTCTAGTGTTTATATATTAACAAAATATGACTCTTTTTTTTAAATTAAAAATATTTATAATCCTTCTTAATTTTTTATATTATATGTTTACCTTAAACAACAAATTGAAGGGAATGGAGGAGTAGTATACCGCCAGGTAGAGTGTTAGAGTTTGAATTCAAACTCAATAAGCCAAGCAATCTCATTAATTATTTGGTGCTGATTAGGAATGGCACTACGGCGATGGATCAAGCTGGGTAGATGAGCCGTCTCTTGTTTTTCCAAGAAAATTAGTTTCATGTTCATGCTTCATTGTTGAAAACAAAACTTGTCCTATTTTCATATCGTACGGTTCGATAGAGTTTCATGGAAAATTTTCAAGAATGATAAAAGAAAATAATTAATAGAAAATAAAAATTTTGAGGTTAAGTGTTACAATTTCACTTCTAATTATTAAATATTCTCGAATTCAAATAAATAAAATTGTCAATTTATGTATAATTAATAATAATTATTTTAATTTTTTTTGTCTTAAATTGAATTACTCATCTATACTGCAATTAATTTTTTTATATACTTGATATATACAAAATACGATAAATTCAAAAGTATATAATACTTAACTACTTTTATTTAAAACGTATAAAAATAAAATAAAATTCGGGACAGGCGCAGGACCAGTGAGACTATATTATTTGCTTCATCTAGACTTTTACCCCATCGTGATCCCGGAGATAAAAAACTTCTCCATCCCATAATCCTCCAGACTAATTCCTAAAAAAATCTCAAATTCAAGGCAGTGTTGTTCAACTTGCTAAGCTTACCTAATAGTTTCAATCTCCCTACACTGAGCATAACTTGTGTTGGCTAAAAGGATTTTCCCCCCCTCCCAAACAATAACGATTTTTGGAATTTGCCGTACTCCTCTCATTTGGCGATTCAAGCAATCTTTTTACAGCCTTTCATCAGATTCAAACCCAATAGAAATTAATAAAATACTACAAGAATTGTTGCATTTTTCATCGAAAATTTGTAAAATTGTCTGTCGAAAATAATAAAATAATCCATTAGAAGCTTGCCAAAAAATGGTTGAGGAAATTTTAAAATTTTATTATTTTTGACAAATATATTTCTATCAAAAAATTGGCACAGATTTTTATGTAAAGAATCTTGTTATGAATTTTTTATGGAAAATCTATCAAGATTTTCAAATGTTATAAAATAGTGAGCAGAAACTCTTCCCCTCACATTTTCTTTCCTCTAAACGTGTATTTGTGTTCTTCAATTTTGTTAAACTTTATTTTTACAGTTAAAAGGAAAGTTTAAAAACTTTGAATTGATTAAATTATTCTTGATACTTTGGTTGCAAGTTCTACCAATTAATTTTAATATTCTTTGCATTTTGTGTAGCTTCGGGCTATAGTAATCTCTAGAGTGCCTTTTCTTTCAATGTTCTTAGCACTTGAATAGAGGGTGACAGTTTTTTTTTTTTTTTCATTTACTTACAAGTATTTTTAGTTAATTTATTTAATTAATTTTAAAGCTTTATTAGTTTGATTTATATGTTAGATAGAACTGTTTAGGTAATTTTATTTTAATTTAAATTTCATTCATTATTAGTGTAAATCAGTTTTTCACTATCACATACTCATTTATTATTATGTTAATGAAAAATTATTAAAACTCATTTCTTGCACTTCAAAAATTTTAATTATTATTACTTTTTAATGACATGTCTTCTCATCATTTAGTATTAGTATAAAATATTTTTTATTGATAGTAAATCAAATTTACACTCATTTTTTTCAATTTATTGCTTAGTTTATTTACTTTATCATAAAGTCTTAGATAATTAATTAATTAATTTAATTATTTGATAATTTCATTTAGTTGATTACTTAATTTTTTTAGTTAATTAAAAACACTTGTCAATTTTATAAAAAAATTAATTATGAATATTTAATTAATTTTATTTAGTTAATTGCATAGTTTATTATTAAAGAATTTTAGTTTTATTAGTGAGTTGATCATAAGTGTTTACTTAATTTTATTTATTTAATCACTTAATTAATTGCAAAGGCTTATTAATTTCATAAATAAGTTAATTAGAAATGCTTAGTGAATTTTTATTTAATTAATGACTTAGTTTATTTAGTTCACTTTCATCAATAAATTAATTAGAAATATTTAGTTAATTCATCAATTTATTATAAAAGCTTATTAGTTTCATTAGTAAGTTGATTAGAAATGTTTAGTTAATCATATTTAGTCAATTGCTTAATTAATTAATTTAATTAGAATAATTAATGAGAAGTATTTAATTAATTCTATTTAGTTAGTGACATCGTTAATTACAAAGGCTTATTAATTTCATCAATAAATTAATTAGAAATATTTAGTTAATTTTATTTAATTAATGACTTAATTTATTTAGTTAATTAGAATGACCTGTTAATTTCATCAACAAGTTAATTAGAAATGTTCAAATAATATTATTTAGTTAATTGTTGGAAAAGTTTAGCTAAATATTGGAAAGATTTACCAATTTTAATTTATTTAAGTAATTACAATTATTGTTGAATTTTTTCTCATGAATAGTTTAAGTAGTTTATGTTGTTGATTATGAAGGTTTACTGCACTAGTTCAATTTTCAATCCTTTCATACATACATACATACATACATACATACATACATACATACATACATACATATATATATATATATATTACAAATGACTAGACGAGATCATAAATATGGCTAATCAAGGCAAGATGGAAGATAAGGTAGCTCAAATTGTGTTAGTCAGTCATCAACAATCTCACACACACCCTTCCTAGATATTTCCCACACTCGGTTTAGGAGCCACTTTATTGTCATCACACCTTTCGCCAAGTGAGCTAATGCAATAGCAATCTCTTATCCTTAGTAGGTTCACTTCAATGTCACAACCTTCTTTAGTAGTATCTAGTATGCCCCTAACCCTTAGTGTCATAAGCTGGTAGTTATGACCAATTCGGTAGACATACCTTCTCAATTTTGGATGAAACTAGGCCTAAAAATCAAACATAGTGTAGACGTCCAATGGAGTAAATTTGGAAGTAAATGTACTTGTAGATTTTATTTTTATTTTTTCCAGTTTAAGGGCATTTTGATCATTTTAGCATAATTAGATAATCCTTAGGGGTTTAAAAAGCCTATATTTGTGATTCACACATTTTTATCTTTGAATTGGTATATTATGATACTAATTGAACACTCAAAGCACAACAAAGGAGGTTTATGATAACTAGAAAAAAGTATACCTACTTTTTTCATATGGACTTTCATTTAAAATGCTTTATAAAGGGTAGAGTGTTAAAAGATCCATTAGCCACTTTGACACTCAACTTGGAACTCGAATGTGTTAGCTTGTAGCTATTCTCAACACTCAAAATTGTGTATGAGGCATACACCATCAAATGGAGTTGTCCTTTTCCTTTTCAATTATACCTAGAAGCTCCTAATATGGATTGTCCTTGCAACTCAATATGTATGAGTGGTTTGACAACTTGATTATGTTGCCTTCGGATATGTTATATATGGAATTTTATTATATGGGCTATAAATCTTTGATGTCCCACTATCTTTTCCAAGTCTACAATAAAAGGGTTTAATGGAAAAGCTGACATTTTCATTAAGAGTGATTAAAATGCCTCACATCATTTTAACTAGAGAACTACTAGTCTGCAGCCTCTATGCAACCTATTCTTGGTCTCAGGGAAAGTGTCATACTTTGTAATGATGGGTACATATTCATTTTTAATTTATCTTTTGTATTTGAATTTCCTCATTAGAATAAATTAATATGTTAATTAATTATAGGTTCATATTTTTAATAGGTTCTTCTCCACTAAGTAGCCCATTGCCTTCATTGCTCATATAATAAAGAGTAAGTATATCTCAAAAATAGATTCTAAAGCCTACTTAGAAAGTGTTTTTTAATGAGTTTAGTGTACTTAAAAGTTTATAATTACAATCATTATAGAACTTAATTGTTATAATTTTTTTCTCATTGGCTAACAATTTTAATATTATTTTTCTTTCTTAAAACTATGGAAGTATTGCATGTGAACCTCATTTACAAGTAGCAAATGTGGAAAATTTTCACCTATAAGGCTTTCAAAAAATTTAATGATATTATGGATGAGATCAAAAAGAAAAGTTCAATTAAGCTTGAATGCGTAGCAAATGTAGAGTGCAAAGGGCTCTATAAATATTGGGATGAACTTAGGCTCACCTAAAAGTCTCAATAAGCAAAAAGGAATATGGTTTCTAATATAGTAGTACTAAGGTCATTCTTGAACACTAGTAGTCCATTTTAGTGGCCAAGTACTAGTTCTACATGGTATGTAAACGTATGTTTATATTTTTAGTTATGTATAATTTAAAATCTCATAATAGTTGCATTAATATTTTTCCTTGTCATTGTACATGCAAATTGCCAAGATTACAACATAATCCTTATGGATGGGATATTCCTTTGCATCCACACAACCTTATGTAAGTAAATTCCCTATATCATTTTCATATTTTTCCTAAATTCTAAATAATTAATTACCTATTTTTGTGCAAAAGGCTTTTATGAAGAAAAAGAAGGACTTAACTTAAGCCAAGATGTAGTAGGAAATGAATGAAAGGGGATCATCCATTGGGGTTACCTATCTTTTTAGACCTCAACTTATGGATGAAGATAGTTAGAGGCATAATGAAAGGTTAGGTTTATGGGCAAGGTTCAAAGGCCCTACTATGGAGATCGTAGCTTCCACTATTATAGCACACTTTGAATGTGCTTATGTAGCTCAAATGAATCGAGCACTAAGGAAAGGTATAAATAATGACATG
This sequence comes from Sindora glabra, assembly GCA_020226215.1. Taxonomy (NCBI): domain Eukaryota; kingdom Viridiplantae; phylum Streptophyta; class Magnoliopsida; order Fabales; family Fabaceae; genus Sindora; species Sindora glabra. The sequence goes on from CM035231.1 coordinate 36,299,450, forward strand.
CGAGATGGTGGAAATTAGGGCCACTCAATAGTAACAAATGCAATAGCCTCAACCACTTCACTACAAATATTAGAGGTATATGTTGCCAATTCCACCACAACACCCTCCACCTGCATACACACAAAGATTGCCTAATGGATGGTCAAAAGTCCTCTCTCACCCTCAAACTTTCTTAGTTTAACATGGTTATGATAGTGAAAACACCACTATGAATAATTTTTTAGGTTTTATTTTTTTTATTTAGACTATATATAGGAATAATGTATTTGAATATTTTTAATTCTTATAGGTTTTAGGGGTGAAAGCCTGAGTATAATAATGAAATCTTTAAAAGTGGCTTAAAGGAAGAAAAAATGAGCATTTTTCATGAAGTATTTTAAAAGGGCAGAGGAAGCCCTTTGTAACAATTCTTGATTAGGATTTCTTATATTACTTTTTACATGGTGCATGCTAGGCTTTTATATATATAGGGAGGCGGTGGCATAAACAATAGGTCATAATTTGTTAGCTTGAATTAGGATTAATCATGTTATAGAAGTTATTATAATTGATATAAATAAGAATGGGCTAATTATATAAAATATAGCAAATATTGTAAGATTTTCATGGTAATGAATATAGATCAATATAGTGATTTTATTCAGCTATGATAGGTTATAGCTATTGGGATAAAGGAGCAAGAATCATGTGCCTTTCTTATTATCTTCATGCAAATGGTCCACGGTGAAAAGGTGTAAAAGTGATGTACCTAACGCTCCTATGTACCAATGATAGGGCCTTTATTCCAATCCAATCAAGCCACTTTTAAAGGAGTTTCCCATAGGCCAACGTGGAAAGAGATTTTTACTTTACATAGCCAAAGTAACTCTTACCTTAAGCGGAATGACTGCTAGATGATTCCAAGCTTTAGATATCTTCTCTATTTAAACCCTCACAAGATTCAAATGCTAGTGGTTCTTTAGTTGCTTTTGGACCTCCAATTTTGGCTACCCCTAATGTTTTGGTCATTTTAAACCTATCTCTTTAGGCTAATATAAATTGGGCCTCTTTCAAGTTTTAATTCATTTTTTATCTTCTTTTAAGATACACTTTGAAGCTGGCTTTTGCCTAATTTCAAAGACTAACCTCTATTTTTGGCCTTTTAAAGTTAGAATATCTACAAATATTATATATGTTATATTTATATTTTTAAGTTTTAAACAAAATTATTTCATTATTTATAAATTTTATACTTATTATCTTATATTTATATGCAATTTAAAAAAAAATCTTGTGATCTTAATGAAATTGTTTTCACTATTTTTGATGGATTAATTCTATAGACACAAAAATTTAGTATCCTAAAATTTTGCCCAAAAATAATAAGAGAAAAATTTTCATTAAAAATCTATCATAAATTTTAATTTTCAACTAAAATTCCTTTTCTTTTAACAAAATTTTCCATCTAAAACAAAGCAAATTTTTGCTGTCAAATAGCTTGCCCTTTAAAAAATTTAAGTGGGAGAATCACTCCAAAAAGTAGTCTAATGGAGCTAACTAGTATGATACACACTTAATTTAACACTTTGTTGATAAATCTCTTGTCCCTAACAAGTAAAGTCCATCGAAATTTGTATGGTACCACCTGAATCAACATTACTTTGAATTTTGAAACTTCTAAAGTACTGTAGAATTCATCGCATCTTATTGATAAATTTCTTACAATCTAAATTAACATATGTTGATCTTGGTTCATTTAATAAAATCAATTACATAAACTAAAAAAAAATTAAATTTGAATCTTGGCAAAGATTCTTTATGATTAGAGATCCACCATTGGATTGATATTGAAATTAAAACAACTTACCTGCCTTCTGATATCCTCTGTTGCTAAGAAATTGTTGTATCTGCATATAATAATAAAGACCATGAATTCTAAGAGATTAAGATCAAACTATAAGAAAAGGTGAGATATGGGTTTCCATTAAACAACTATGATAACCGTATCCATGGGTTATATATTGAAATTTTACCCACATTCTTATATATGTTCCATGAGATGAGATGTAATTGATTGTCATTTCATCCTATATAACTAAGTGCATGTCAAGTAACAATGACATACACATCTATTACCACACAATTCAATTTTATTTAATAAATATGGATGAGTTTGAAAATATTAATTCAATGTTAATTAAATAGATTTAGATTTAAAATTATATTATGTTTTATTTTATTTGTTTGCACTTAATATCAAATTAAGTAGACATTCATAAAAGGGTTTTTGGAAACACTAATTCAACGCTTAGTTGAAAAAAATTAGTCTTAAAATTATATTTCATTTATTTGATTTATTAGTACTAAATATTAATTTTAGTAACAACTAACTTAATCCATATATTAGAAATTATACGGCTATATATATTTAGAAATTAATTCTATTTTGATAAAATATTCAACATTATTTCTACTTTTCTTTAATAATAATTGTCTAGTTGAATACATTTAACAACTATTTTTATTTTGATAAGATATCCAACATTATCTCAATTTTTATTTAGTGATAATTATCTAGTTAAATACATTCAACAACTACTACTAATTTGATAAAATATCCAACTTTATCTCTAATCTTCTTTTACAATAATTAGATATAATATATACATCACATCATTTAAGGATTTTAAGTATAGAATTTTTAAAATTATAATAATTATAAATTTGAAATTATACAAAATTTTAACATATAGTGATAAAATTTTCAAATTATTAAATGCTTAAAATAAGAAATTATTCAAATATTATAAATTTATCACTTAAGGAATTTGGCACTTAAATTCAATGCTTGCATAGGATTTTTAGAATTATAATTGAGGAAAATATTGAAACTATACAAAATTTTAATATTTTTGAATCAAATTATTAGTTTAGTTCATAGTTTAGATAAGACTATTCAAGCATTATGATCTTAATAATTAATGAATTCAACACTTATGGTGCTAAATATTTCAATTTTATCAAATACACCCATAATTTAATAAAAAAGTTTGGAAAATTAATGAAAAATCAAGACATCAAATGTTATTTAAGTAAAAGAAGTTAACTTTAAATAGCTCTTATTAATAGTGTCAATTAGTATTCACATAAGGATTCATGTTATGTCAAAGATTAATAACAACACAAATAAAGTCAACTTAAACTCATTTCAAATAATAAGTATATTGTATTGAGTCAACTTATTTATTAAATATGCTAAATGAGTCGACTCATCTACCCTATTTAATAATTTCATTAATAAAATTTATGTATAAACTTATTAATCAAATTTAATTACTTTTTACTTATTATTAAAAGTATTAAAAGTATCTTTAATAATTGATTAAATACCCTCACCATTATAGAATTACCAATTAATGTCGATTGTGTGATACACTCAATGTTAGTTATGAACCAATGCATATACGAGCATTATTGTATATTAAACGATTCCACGTTGGTTTTATAACTAATGCAAAAAAGATATAATAACATCGATTTCCATATATATTAGAATCATTGTTGTTTCTTTGTTTGGAAGTCTCTTTTTAAAGTATCTTACAATATTAAACATTAGTTATTTATTGTTAAATAAGCAACTGATGTTAAGTAAAGATATTCAACTATAATTTTTATTAAATAACTGACATGGTATGCCATATTCACCCTATAAAATTAGCTCACTTACAATTTCTCCTTATCTAGTCCATCCTAACACGAACCCTCTTCTCATAGTATCTCCAATAACACTATAGAGTTTCACTTTCAATAATCTTAAGGACTATAATAAGAGAATAAAAATAGTAAAAGTTTATATTTAATACTGATTGATCAATATGTAAAGTTAGCACTCCCTAGAAAAATAAATGTAAAGTTCAATATCTACAAATGTAATAAATATTAATTAAAATTTGATATGTAATATTACACATCTATTATAAATAAATAGTAGATAATTCCACTAAATACCAAAAATGATAGATGAAATTATGTTTCTTATATGTATAAATCTATAAAAGTTATATCAAAATGAAAGATAACAAAATATAGCCAACTATGAAACCAGAAACTAAATCGTAAGAACAAACAAATACTCAAAAAATTAAAAAAAATCTTTACTTTAATATATATTATGTGCTTTTTCAGTGAATGTACAATCTTATACATTTAGACAGATCTTCATTATTACAAAATAATTTACAAGCATAAATATAAAATTAAAAAAAAATCATCTTAAGGTTGGAAATTAAGCATACCTTAGTAGAAAAAGAATTATTTTAAGATTGAAAAAGTTTCATAATAAAATTTTTAAATGACATCATGATTTCACTTTTTTTATTTTTAACTGGCATAATAGTTTTAAGTTTTCATGTTGATTTTTCAATAAAACTCATTATCTATAATAAAACGATGTTGTTTTACTAAAGAATTTTACATGTCAACTATTAAAAAATAACTAACATAATAAACCAAATTTTCCTAACTTATTCCATTATCTTTCAAGCAACAATTTTTTAATTTAAGAATAAATCTTGTAAGAATCGACATCATTTTATGAAATAAAGAATTTTGTTTTCAATACAACTTAATCTAAGTGAAGTTAGTAATAGTAAAATTGTTATTTATATGATGATGTTTTGTAATATAATTAAACAAATACAAATAATAATAGATTAAACAAATTAAAAACTATAATTTACACTAAACAACAAAAACTTAAAATGAAAGAAAATTTGAGATACCTCTTTTTCATAATTCTTTTATGTTGCTCGAGAGTTTTTGAATTAGAGAATATAAATAGTTGTAAATTAATGATAAATTATAGTGAAAAGAAATAGTATAATCATTTTTGCAATAAACTTAAACCTTTCAATACAAAAATAGGAACGCTACTTTTTCTCTTTATAATTTCTTATCAGTTTGTACATCTTTGCATTTTCTCAACATCCTTATTAAGATGGAATCCAAATGCAATGATTTACAATGAACAACAAAGATGGCTTCAGAGGTTGTAGATGGTAGTAAATTAATAATACATTACATTAACAAGAAGAAGCATATCCAATTTTGCAATGAATTTAAGCCTTTTGATGCAAGAACTTCTTCATACTACAATTTCTTGTTAATTTACACATTTTTATGTTTTCACAATATCCTTTTTGAGATGAAATTCAAATGCTATAATTTATAATTAATGATAAAGATAACTTTAAAAAGTGTTAATGGTTGTAAATTGATAAAAAAATTATATTAAGGAGCAGCATATCCAGTCTTGCAATGAACTCAAACCTCCTAATACAAAAATGTATATGCTACTTCTTTTTATTATAATTTTTCATCATTGATAAATATTTATTATATGTTAACTGGCTATTCGTATAAGTTTAGATGTAGGTAGGTTAAAAGTCCAATATGGTATTTTCTTTTAAAAAATTATGTTAATTTTTAATTAATAATCAACATTATTTACCTTTTTTTATGCAACTTTTACATCCTAGCATTTTTTAAAAACAATGACCTACACAAAAACTACTAGATTATTAATATAGCTTATAGCATAACTAATACACAAAATCAAAACTAGGTGGATTATAAGGATAACACGCCTATTTTTATTGCAAAATTAGAAATATTTAGAATCTTGTGATCATGGCAATCACATCAAATCATGGATATCTTCTGCTTATGACCATCTATTTAAGGTCAGAAGATAATAATGGTTTGATGGAATGCTCACGATCATAAGATTCAAAAAATTTTTAAGGCTCCATTTCACATAACTAGCTGATAAGTTAGCTGATAGCTGATAACTGATAAGCTAACTAAAGTGTTTCGTAAAATTAGCTGTTGAACTAGTTGAAATTGTAAAATGACATAAAAGAATATATTAATAGAAATATATATAATTAAAATAATTTATATTTATCTAAAAATTAAATTATATTAATATAATTAAAAAGTTTAAAATAAAAGTATAATTTCTAATATTTAATTCATTATATTTTATAAACTTATATATTTATTTACTTATATAATTTTATTTTATTATTTATTATAAAATTATAATTACTTAAAATATAATTAAATATATTTTTTAAAAATTACTTAAATTTATATTACAAAAGATATAGATTGTAAATTAGAAAAAAGAACAAGGATAGATTTGAAAAAAATTTAAAAAAATAAGAACTTATAAGTTATAAGCTACTCTAAGTAACTTATTAAATCAGAACTTATAAGCTACTTAGAGTAACTTATAAGCTAGTGCGAGAAACACGTCTAAAGACTAGCTTATAACTTATTGACCTGATCAATAAGTTATAAGTTAACTTATTTATTGCACAAAACGGAGCCTAAATGTGCAACAAGAATAGTTATGTTGTCCTCTTAAACTACCTAAAAATAAAAAAAAATGAAATGAAAAGGAAATATATGGATAAAATGACAAATAATATACATTGGTTATTAAATCGAAACCAATGTCCTTATTGAATTTAACCAGTGTCATAAGTTTTGACGATTTCCTAATACCTTGTAAATGTCATTCTCGGTAAATGTTTATTGCCATCTTTGATAAATGCTTAGCATTTATTACAAGTTATATGACTATTGCAATACCTTTATATGATTTTGTCAAAAAAACTAACCTTATAACTTCATCCTAAATTTTCTAATCCAGCTCTTCATCTTTCATTCCAATTTTTTAAGACCATACCAATTTTTAAATAAATGACCAATATGATTTGTCCATTTTTTATACAATAGATACTAATTTTCTTAAACAATATTATCAATTTTCTGCATTTGACATTTTTTAACAATAAATACTAATTACAAATCATTTTTCTAATGACATTATCATTAGTAACTAGTAAACATTTTGAACATTATAATTAATTATTTGATGTAATTTACAAATAATTGTACATTATATGTTCCTCATAAAACAACAACTTACATAAAAATTATAACCTACTATCAATATAATTTACAGCATAGCCATTTATTCCTCATGTTGAAGAGATTAAAATTTTTATTGTAGATTCTTATTTATTAAAGAAATCTAATATATTTTCATCATGTTGAAGTACTCCACCAAATTCTATAGAGACATTAGCCATTTATTCTTCGTGGTATTAGGTGGAATATGAGAACAATACATATGATTGATGTTGCAAAATTAGAAATGCTTCAAATCTTATAATTATAAATTTTCAATTAGATCACAAATATCTTAAGATAGCATTCCATCTCGATAGAAGATAAACATGGATTGATGAGAAACTTATAATCATAAGCTTCAAAGCATTTCTAATTGTGTGGCAAGGATGTTATGTTTTTCTCATATGCCACTTAAACAAAAAAAAATGAGGTGAAATAAAAATTTATAGACAATGGAAGCATAATAAATGTTGGTTATAAAAGAAAAACCACCATATAGTCATTTTATGTTTCTTAGAAAGATGATTTGAATATTTTTGAGATAATAGTTATATGAAACCAACATGCTAACTTATTAATAAAATGACTTTTGATATCAGTCTTATATTGTAACTAATGTGGTAATTTACACTTAATTTCAAAAATGTGACAACACCAACTTATCATATTGATTTTTTTATTAGAACCACAGTTAGATTTGCTTGTAATTGCAAAATTGCCATCACATTATTACACATATTGGTTTTCATGCTAACCAATATTTATGTAGCAACATTATAGGCAAATTTGTAGTAGTGTTTATTGAATTTGTTATCATTTTTATTAAATCATAAATTTTATCTTTGTACTGTATAATATTTTTAATTTATTTATTAATTATTTTTAAATGATATTTTTAAAATTGCAATATAAATTCTTAAATAAATTATGTGTCAGCCCATTTAATTTTAAACCAACTCTAATTTAATTCATTTATTATTTGTGTTTTATGAATTGATTCATTTATATAATCCAAATCCATATAAATTTGACCTTAAGCTGTATAAGATATCTAGTGTTCATGTCAAATTATCATATTATATTTAGGTTCTATTTGTTTCATTAGAAAATATTTTCTATAAAATATAGTTATAAAAATGATAATATGAAGGAAAATATTTTACTTATTTAATATTAAATATAAAAGGTTTAGAAAAAATAACTTTTTCTATTTGAAAAAGGAATTTACTTTCCTCCATTTTTAAACTTTTATGTATTATTTTTTTAGTCATAAATGTAAATGACATATCATCCCTTTATTAATTTATATATAAATGACATTTTCCTACAAAAAATGCTTTTCCATAAAACAAACAAAGTCTTAAAATCATCACTCCTTATTCTTATTATCTCTTTCTTATATTGTCACACACTAGTCCATGATGTATACTCAAATTACTAAATTATCTTTGTGGGGTTGGGAGAGCACCGGACGCATTAGTTTTCATTTTTTATAACGTCATGTCATATTCTCTCTCTATTAAAAATGCTTAGCACGTTAAAATAAAAGAAAACATTTATAATCTCGCAAGATATTGATGAAAATAATTCCATTACATTCCTATCCAACAATGTCATAAAAATCGACCAACTAAATTAAATTGCAGCCCAAGTACCATTTTTTTCGTAATATAATTATTGGATGTGATACATTCTTTTAAATCTTAATTATACTAAGATATTATTTTTGTTTTCATAGTTTCTCTTAAATCATGAACACCTGTACACTTCACAATTTCTTCGTCATACTAAAATTTTCCACTACAGTTTCAGTTTGTAAAATAGTGGTCCAAGGGCATAACTTTTTATTTTATCTGTTTTCAGAGTAACCTTTTGGTTGAAGTTAAAAAACTCTCTCTCTCTCTCTCTCTCTCTCTCTCTCTCTCTCTCTCTCTCTCTCTCTATATATATATATATATATATATAGCACATGCTATGCAGTTTAAGCAAGTTAAATAAACATTAATAAATAAAATATTAAGGTTAGTTAATTATGATGAATGCTTACCTTTTTGGCTAACATTTTTGTATATCTAAAATATTTCTTGTATCTTCTCCCCCCAGAAAAAGTTTCTGGTTCTGCAATAAATCTATGGACCAAGCAAGGTCAGCTTCCTTCATGGATAATTAGCATAGACATGTAACTGCATCTACTTACTTTTTTCTGTTAATTATACACTACCAGCTGACCAGGACATTCTTAACTATGATTCAAATAACATCCAGTATTATTTAAAGATTTTATATCTTTTCTACATTCAAAATTTAATCTTTCATCTTTATGAGTACGTTTAATAGTTTAGTCACTCTTATCAAAAAAAAATATATGAAAAATTATTGTTCATTCAAAACTTTAAAAAGGAAGTATAATTCAATTCAATTGAAATAAAACTTGTAAATAATTTTACTGTTAAATTCAATTTTAATTGAATTTTTATTGGTATATTAATAATGAGAAGTTTAAACCTGTAGGTTTTAGTGTACTATCCAAATCTCTTATCACCAATCCACCACTTAATATTTTTCAAATTTTAAATGAACTGAATTTTAATTTTGAAGGTATAACAGGAGTCTAATTTTTTCTTTTTCCATTTTCGACGGATACTTATTAGTAAGTTTCCTTTCTCCCATTAGTCACCTATGAGGAATCTCTAGCTATTTCCCTCTTATTTCTTATGTCAATAACGTTTCATGTAACAAAAACAAATACACAACATCAGCCACAAAATTAGATTCTGTCACAAAATTGTAATTGCTGCCCATAATAGAAATTCTAGTGTAACCGCTCAACCACCATTAGGGTCCACCCATAAATGCCTCACTCTAGCTAGCAACAAAAACAGGCTGGCTCACACCCACAGGCTGTGTCTGCTCTCAAATAAAGCATGCTTCATTTGGCTAATAAGTTTTGAACTCTGGAGCTAGGGTTACACAAAGTAAATATAAAAGGGTAAAATAAAGAGCAACATCAACACCCTCTGTAAAGAAATAAAGCATCTTCATCTTTGATAACTGCAAATGGGATCTTTTTGTCACATGCTCAGTCTTCAAGTGATGTCTATGTCACTTTCTATACATATGCATGTGGGTCGTTTCAAGTTAGAACACTACCCTTTAGAAGAGCAAAAAGAACGAATAATGACTATTAGATATTATATTAAAAATTATGATTAAAATATAAAGTTTATTTAATTTTTTTAAATAATTATATGATCTTTATTTATATTTTAAGCATGACCATTAATATGAGATTTGATAATCATAATTCACTCTTCACACTTTTACACAAAAGTACTCTCAATTGATATACCCTATATTTATATCAAAAATGCTATAGCACATAAATTGAATTTCAAATATTTAATATTCATTGAATTAAATTTTTATAAATTTACTTCATCATTGTATTTATCATCTTATATTTAATTGATAATTTTTTATTTATATTTGAAATATAATTTTAGATTCTAAATTTATATTTGGAATTTAATTTTGAATTCTACTTTCGCTATAACACTATTGTATTTATGTACTAAGTAAAGAAACAGTGATATCTAGTTGATTTACATTATTAACTTGATATGAGCGGAACCACCAATGGAAGTTAAGAAACGCCTGCAAGCTGCTGGCGATCACAAGCAGGCTGCAAGCTGCTGGTGATCACAAGCAGGTTTTAAAATGGGGGGCCTCGCTACATGCACGCTGCTCTCGTGAGAGAGAGAGAGAGTTTTAGGATTGCGTTCCCTAAGAACCCTAGAAATAGGGTTATGGATTCTTTCACTTTAACTTCTTTGCTGTGGTTTCATTGTAACTTCCTTTCGATGGTGTTCAAAATTTTAAAATTTGAAATTGGCATAACATATTCTTAAATTATTGAATTAAAATTATTTAATTATAATTATTTATTTTTATAAGGACATAATCAACAGCTTCAATATATCGATTTGACACATTATTTTAAAATTTGAAACTCACTGTGAAATTCACCAAATTTTAAGGGCAAAGTGGTTTTGGTCCTTATCTTACGATGACATGGTTAGGAGTTGAGTACGAGTTTGTTTTGTGTGTAGAGTGGTCCAGTTTTTCTGTTACTGGTCTGCTAATTAATTAATCCCAACTGCACTCTGTTGCATATGAACTTAAAATTGGTCTTCCTAAGGAAATTAATGCTGTATGTGCAAGATTATGATTGTTTGGCATAGCAAATAAAACCTCAAAAATTAATTATAATTTTTTAGAGATATTTGATTTTAATTTTAATATACTTAAATAATTAATTATAAACAATAATTTCAAATAAAACAAAAACTACCCAGAGTAGCTTTTACTTTAACAAGGATTATAGCAAAAATTACAATTCGAACCTATATTCTCTCCTGTCTTTGCTTTTGTTTTCATAATTTTTATTCTAACAAACGTCCCGCATTCTTTCTCTTCTTCTTGGCTTTCTGGTCTTTTTCTAGTAATTTAATAGAAAAAAAGTAATTTTTCTATATACCATCGAAATAAAAATAAATAATGTATAATCAATTATGAAAAATTATTAAATATAAAATGGATTATATACAATTATTAAAGAACCTAAGATTGAGTAAAAATGCAAAGAGAAAAATGAAATCTTTTAAGAATATAGGATGTTACTTGAATAAAATTCTTGCAGCAAATATATTTATACTAGATTTTAAGCTGTATGATGCATGCATGGATTACAATTTTACTTAACCAAAAGTTAATATTATAATAAATATATCACTCAACAATTTTATATTGTCAACAATATAGGATCAAGTAACTTTCAAAAAGAAAGATATAAAATTATATTTATATTAAATAATTCATAAGTTTTAAAATACTTCCTTAAATACAATATTAGTTGTGATATTGGAATTATTAGACACTTTGTTATAAATTAGCATGGTTGTAAATATTTTCATTAATTAATTAAAGGACATTAAATGTGAATTAATTTAAAAATATTATTAATCTACTTGTCATAAATATATATTTTTCAATTATCTTTGAAGAAAAGGAGTTATTTGAGGAATAAGAGTTAATGTGATACTTATACAAAATTATAAATTTGGGTACATTTCCTTGAATACTATATTAATAGTGATATTTGACATATCATTTATATTATTATAAATTAATACTAAAATTAAAATTATTTTTTCCTAAAATTGCAATTAATTGTTATTCTCTTTAATTCTTATGCATTTACCTTAATGCAGATAAAAATAAATTAGAGAGTAAATAATTAAGAAAATTTCATATAAATACTTTATTTATATTAAGTATCAAATAATTAAATTAAAGTAGTTAAAAATAATTTTTCATATTATGTATCCTACTTAAAAGTTTCATGGGAAATTTAACACAAATAAATTTCCCTATATTACCCACAAATTCATGTGAGTCTTCCTCAAAAATCATTTCAATTTAAAAATAATTATAGAATTGAAAACTATAAAAATTAAATTATGGTTTAGAAAATTGTAATTTTTTCCTCAATTTCAATTATATAATTTAAAATTGATTTTTTCACATTGGATTCTACCAAACTAAACTTGTATAGTTTCTTCGATCGATGTTAATGCCAAAGTACATATTGAATGATTAAATTATAGTTTTTATACTTTATGTGACTTTTATTATAATAATTGATCCTCAAAAAAAATATGTATTTAGATTTGAAATGTCAACTTCTTCAACAATAGGACGAACATATTACTTAAAATTCTAAAGATATCATATTATTCCAAATATTTAAATTATTATCATTAAAGTATAATCTAATGCTTTTTATGATAGATTAAAAATTTTGCAAGTTTTACCGCAGAAAATATCGCTCAATCAATAATGAATATGTGCAAATTACTAATTTATCTAAACAGGAAAAAAATTCTAACTTTGCCATTTTCATAGTTCAATCAATTAACTTTTTTAGTAATTATTAATTTTGAGCCTAATTCAATATATCAATTAAAATTTTTATCTTTTAATTTAATCAAAATTATTAATACAAATTAAATGTAACGGAGATCAAAGAGATTATAAAAATATAAAAAACAAGAGAAAGAAATCATAGAAATTACTCTAGGCAGAAATACAAAAATTCAATAAATTCAATAAATTAGGAAAAAATAAAGAGATTATGAAAAAGTAATAAATGAGAAAAAATTATAGAATTTTTTTATCAATTTAATATGAATGAGAGATTTAATTTCTTATATTAATTACATAAATGTGACTCATTGTGGTGCAATATTCATTAAAAAAATATTAATTGCACGAGTATAAGTCATCATAGCACAATATTCATTGAAAAAGAAATAATAAGAAGGGATTGATTATATAAGTATAACTCACTACAATATAGTATTTATTGAGAAGAAATAACAAATTAACACATGATGAGTTATAAAAATAATACTTATCATAATAGAAGATAATGAATATAATAATTAATATATAATATAAAAATGTTGTTATAAGCATGTCTATTATCAAGCTATGAGTATTTTCATCTAATATGCAATTGTAATTCTTGGTCCAAGATTTAAAATGTGTATATAGTCACATATAATTATAGAAATAATAAAAAGACATAAATATTACAAGAAGAAAAATGACACAAAATGCAATAACGTAAAATTCTAAAATCGTTAAAATGCAATCCAATATACAATGCAAACTGCATTGCGGGTCTCATAGGTATCATTCATTATATTGCTTCCCACAGTTAAGAACAGAATATAATTTAAATTAACGTAATCAATTTAAGTAAAAAATATCATATGTAGAATTGTAAGTATATGAATCTGATAATACGATCGTTCAAACAATAGAGAGTAGTGATATATGACTATTAAATTTTGTATCGGTGAACATGACTAAATTATCATCTAAAATTAAATGATCATCTAGAAAATTTATATGATTTTATTTTTTAATTCTAATATAAAATTTAATCACCAAAACACACTCGTTACTTTCAAAGTTCCGTCGGTTGATAATAGCAATAGCATTATTATCTCGTAATTGTGGACTCTAATAAGACACTCGCGATAATTCCTAGGGACAGTATCATTCCTCTCTCTCTCTCTCTCCCTCTCTACTCTCTTGCTTGCGAAAGAGCGCGAAAAAGTAATGTTATTTATATTCTTTCTTCTTCGCTCTTTTCTCATTTTTCTTTTCATATTTAGAGAAAAAATTAGATTTGAAAAGGAATGAATCAATTAAGTCAGTCGACATTTTTTAATATAGAAAAGAAAGTAAGAGATTAATGAAAGAAAAGGGCGTAAATAGCATTGCCCCTTGAAAAAACATGAGAAGCTGGAAAAAATTTACAAGGTTACTTTAGCACCAAAAATTAAAATCGAAGGGTAGGTTTGGATATATTTTTATTTTTATATTTTTAAAAATTATTTTTAAATTGAAAGAAAATTAATATTAGAGGGCGATTGATATTATAAATAAAAAAATATTTTATTTAATTATAAAATTAACATCCAAAATAAAAAATAAATTTATAAAACAATTAAAATTATTTTTATTTTTTTATTATTAAGTTACACATTTAGACAATAATTTTAAAAATAAATTCTAAAAATAAGTTACTAAATAAGTTCTTTTATTTTTAAAAATAAAAAATTATTTTTAAAAATAGAAAATAAACAGACCCTAAATCTTAAAACTCAATGCTATTCTTTTATAACTTTTATTAAGTGTATAATATTTTCAACTTAATGGTCTTAGCAGAAAATTAATTGTTTTACAGCAAAAAATCATATTATTGTGTTGGAAAAAGAATACACTTAATAAAAAGTGTACTTCTTCTATTCCTTTTTAAATGTTGTTTAATGTTAATGTAAAAAAATTAAAGAACATAATAAATAATATTAATTTTATGAGAGATGGATTGTAAGTAAACTCATTGAGCATTTATTTTGATAGTAAGAATGATATTTGAAAAATGATAATAAATATAATTTTAATTTCTTAAAATAATAAATAATTAGGAATATGATTTTTTCTCTAAAACAACACTTAAAATGAAACAGAGAAAATATAAAAATATCGTTGAATTTTAAGGCATAATGTAGCATTAAAAATTTTCCGAGGAGCAGCCAGCAACAAGGATGAGGCAATCTGTCGGACCATTAAACAACCTAACTAATTAAGATATTAGCTGCATCTCTCTCTCTCTCTCTCTCTCTCACACACACACATGTTAATCGTTATAAAAAAGGAATTTGACTTTTTGCTTTCGATAAAGAAGAGCTATAATGACGACAAATGCTGCATGTGAAACCTGCAGATCAAATTAACACCCCTCAATAAGTTCAAACATAGAGTGATACAGCTTCAGTACTGAATCACTGATTACCCCCATCTACAAATGACTAATTGATGCAAATATTGCTCATTGCACTTAATTTATGTATAAAATATAAGTTGCATAATATTTTTTTTCCTCTCTCCCAACTACACCGATTCTTCCACTATTTCTGATAGATAAGCACCGGTTCATTCCGAATCAATTTGTAAAATAGGTTAAGACAATTTAATTTAGATTATGTAATATGTGCATACATGAAAGATGTTTTGAATAAAGTGTAAACGCACTTCCCTTACATAAAAAGTATTTTTTATAGCTGAATTATTGATTATGAGAGCAAGAGAAACGCCATTCTCAAGTGGTCATTATTAAAATTTTATGAACATAATCAATCGCCAAAATCATGTAAACAAACATAAATCATATGCATATTATCAACAAAGTGAAAATTAATATGATATATGTACTTATTTTAAGAAGCCCAAGTATTCTAATTACAGTAACTGCTACAAGCACTCTTATAATCTTTTGAAGGGTTTTCTAATCATCAAGTATTTATATGAACATGTTCACTCCTTCTAAATACTCTGATTGTACATAATAACTTTTGAGAGGTTGTTTTTCACTAACCCTAATAGAGTATATGCAATCTAATCAAAGTATAGGAGTGGAAACTTTATTTTAATAGAATTACTAAACCAAGTAAAATCTGACCATAATTGGATTCTACCCATTTCAATTACTGAAAATTATTGTCATAAATTCTACCTAATTATTATTATCACTAATGGGCAATTAACTTATATTAGCACACTTCTGTTTCTGTAATAAATGATCTATAATGGGAATTTAATTCAGATATTGTATAATTTGAAATTTGAATGAAAATTCCAACAATTTTCCATTTATACTACATAATATAGAAATTATGACCACTTTAATATGTCAATGAAAAATATACTAATATTACACTTATGGGTTTAAGTTGAGATTATAAGTATCCGATAGTGCATAATAGTTATATTCAATAAGGATATAAACATTATACATAATGTATACCTAGATCTCGCTGACCAAATGAAACTCAATATCCGATAGGGATATTGGTATAAAGTATGTATAATAAGATTTATATGACAATAAACAAAATTATATGTAAATCTTCACATAATGGTCTTAGCATTTGCCCAGTATACCAAATGAGGATCTATGCCCTCAATAATGTAGTGAAACCAAGTTTAGACAACTTTATTAACATATTGTACCCATAAAACATGCAAAATTAATAATATATGACAAAATATAAATATTTTATTAATGTACATTTCAAGATAAATAATTACATTAAATTACTTCCACTCATCCAAAACATTAAAAAAACTTGTCAAACACACATTAGTTACATGACTATAATACATTCCTACTATTAAACCTTTTGTTTAGTGGATTTATGAGTATATGATCCATCCAAATATGTTCAATACAAGTAACATACCTGTATATCTTCTATTTGACAAACTAGTGCTTCATATTAAAGTGCTTTGTACAAGCAAAACTCTTGTTGTTTTGAGATAAGTTTCCAAAAGTAACATTGTCACAATAAATGATTAAAGGCTTTAAGATGCTCTTAATAATGTTAAGACATTACTACAAAATTGTTGATTTATATCATTTGATTTGCATCAATTTACATTCTCATTGACATTTATTTTGATGCAGTGACATTTTTTGAAATTATACGAAAACTTGAGATGACAATGAAGAATATAACCGACATTTATGTTAATATGATGGTATCTTTGAAATTAGTGTGAATCTTATTTTGTTGGAGGTAGAAATAATCAACATCAAAACTTTTGTAAGAAAAATTAAGACATCAATTTTTTATCTAACTATCATTTAAAAAGGCATTTGAAAATGTTAAAATGTTGACTTCTAAAGTAACTAAAGTCAAAAGTTATGCTTACCAAGCTCCATTCTTTGAAAAAATGAAGTATACAGCATCAGGTTTACTTTACTAACAAACATAACAATATTTAGTTCAAAATTTTGCTCTTACTCTTTTTTATGTTTGTGTTTACGTTAATCCTATAAAATGGTTCAAATCTTGTGAAAACACCTTATCTAGGACTCTGATGTCTTTTGCTCAATGAATATTTGTGTAAGAATCTTTAAAGTTTTGGATGGGATGCTTTTATAAGTAAGACGCCTGATATCTTTAGAATCTACAAAAGTATTTCAACATGACAAAAACAAATATACTTCCTTTAACATATAAAATTTGTAACAAGGATTTGACTTTGTGTTGTAAATTTAGATACATGGTGATTATGTTTTAATAGTGTATAAATGATCTAGTATGAGTTTTTTTTTATGAAATACAATTAGATGTAATGATTTATAAAGAAACATAATTACTTGAGTGATTAATTTTATGTTAGAATAGAACATTGATTATTTAAGAAACCATTATCCAAAAAATATTTCAAAAGCCACCACAGGAAAATGAAAAACATTTACAAGTCAATTTTGTTATTAATTAACATTTAAAGGCATTTTGAAAAGTCTCCTTGAGTAATGCAACTATCACTTATTTGATAATCAGAAATGCCTAAGATGTCAGTTTTTAGTTATCAATCCGATGTTTGTAGTTTTGTATATTGCTTTCACTCCTCTCCATTTGAAAACATCTCATTGATACCTTAACCTCCATAACTAAATATAGTATTTCTAGGATAGGAAGACAACTTCCTTATCATTTTAGATAACACTTTTAGAGATATTATAGAATTAAAATTTTGCTCCTTTATTTGGTGTCATCTAAATGTGTCAAATGAGATAATGGGAGAGTTAATTTCCTTTTTATTAGATAAATGCTAGTGTTAGTAATAGAGGTAAATATTATTCCCTAGATCCATAATTTACCGATATCTAAATGGAATTGGCATCAAAGAGTAGTTTCTAGATGATGGCTAAGAGAATTGACACCAAGGTTGACAATGAGAGTACAAGATAAAAATCTCCATTTTTGTCTTTATCTAATATTATTATAAACTTATATTTATTGATATAATGATATATCTAATAAATAAAATTACAGAATAAATTTTTTTGTATTAATGTCTTCTTGTATTTTTTGTATATTCATGTTTAATGTATTGATATTTGTAGCATTGTAACAAAAACATGCAAAAAGAATATATAACTTATTCCAAATTTTTTATATTTAATAAAATTATACAAACATTCTTTATTAATTTTGAAACTAACATTATTTTTCTTCAAGCTTACAAAAATTAATATCTTAAAATATATCATTTTTTTTATACAAATTTTTTACTTTCTCACACTTGATTCATCTCTTAAGCAATTGATAGAATGATCTGTCTTAAACTAGTAGATGTAATTTTCTAAATTCGATATGGTAATTAAGTTACATTAAAATATATTAGCAAAGTCACTTACAAAGAGACATCAATTGTATGCAAATAATTGACACTTGAAATTATAAATTAACAATTTCTCTAATATGACCAACATTATATTATATTTACTAGAATGACACTGCTTTAATATAAATGATGGTTATTGTAACTAAATGTCTAATAATTGTTATGGTTTAATAAGTATCAAATTCCACATCATCTGTTATTAGAATCAATAGGAAATGTGCTAAAAAATTTATAAAAAAAAAAGATTAGTAGATGTATAAAATAAAAGACTAAATCACTCTAATGCTATTTGCAGAATTAGAATTCTTCTAATGTGAAACTCTATCTTACAAACTCTAACTGAATCATGAAATGCAGGTTACTATTCCACTTTTTTATGTAAATATGGTACACCCATAAAATATTTTAAAGTTTTCATTCTTTATATGTTTTGACATTTCAATATAGATGTGTGGATTTACTTTTCTTAGGTCTAACTTAATATATTCAATTTAAGATATCGAATGTTAAGGTTTTGATGCCATATTATATGTTTATAATTTTCTGTTAGCTTATAAACATAGATCATAACCTGCATTATGAAATATATTGTATATAAAAGATTATCCTCTATAAATTTATGAAAATGTTTTAGCTTTAGATATATACTTAGTAAATGTTATGTTCTAGATAATTTAGGTTGTATTATTAATGTATATAATGTATGAATGCATATGTGTTTTAGGCATATATCTAAGAATATATACAAATTGATATGATATAAGATTTAGTTAATATTCTTGCATGTATGGTTCTTAGTGGATTAGCTAGTCATGGATCAAATATAAATATATGTTGCTTAGCATAAAGCTGAATATAAAAATAAGGTTGAAGAATTTATCAAATTTGCAGTTACTTAAGGAAAAAAATTTAGTTATGGCTTTTTAAGGCACCTCCTATGGTAACTATTGTATTATAAAGAAATGGATAATGGAATATAGGAATAACCACACGTTTATGTCATATATAATAGTGAAAAGATTGAGCTTTATATGAATAAGCATATTACTCTCATAAAAGAGCTCCATCATAGTAAGAATGAGAAATCGATACAAGTTAAACATAATCACTCATTCATAAAGTGATTTTAAAACTGGGTAGGTAACATAATAAAGAAAACATTAAATGTTGTTTCCAAAACCATAAGATAGTTGACCAATTAGTCTCGCATGAATTTCATATCTTATCATATGATATTAATAAATATTCATTTTACATTAAAGGATAAGATGGGAGGAGTATCATGTGAAATAATAGAATCTCTCTAGTGGCTCAAACAATGTATATTTCTAGTGTTAAAAAAAACCTTTTACACAACAATATCATATTATAGGGTTATTAAAGATGTATAAAAGCCTAACTACATTCTATTGAAGGAGTCCATCTTTTAATGTAAGTAGGTGAAGAATAATAATAACATCTAAATGGATAAGTTAAGATTCACATGGGTGAATCTTAGTAAAAAGGGTCATAAAGAGGGGCCATTCATAATGGCATCCTAAGAAAAATAAGTTTTCTATATGTCTGATCTAATTAATAACAAGTGGTCAATAGTTTTTTAATAGAAGAGATAAATTATTTGTAGTGTGAATAAAAAGATGTAATCACTAATATTGAAAACACACAGCCTTTCTCATCAAGACTACCACTAATTAATCATAAAGGAAATTTCAAGGAGTTTTATATATATGCATCAGGATCATGGAGAAAGGATATGGATTGATAATCCTTTCACATAAATTTCCTATACCAAAAGGTATTAATGTCTTAATATTCAAAGTTATTGTTACATATATAATTGCTTATTTGTTAGTTTATATAATTATAAAAATTTTGGTTAATACAAGTCCTATTTGAAATATGTACATCAACAATGAACTAAATATACTAAGACAAAATGAAATCCATAACAAATTAGAAGGTAATTTTTCTTTTATCTTGATAAATTTGTAATTGTTGTAATATTCAAATTTTTATTTACTTATTTTGTTCCCTTGTAGTTTGAAAATACTCCAGATATATGCCATTCAATAATGCAAATCATTAGTTATTCCTTGATCCTATATCAAAATTACATAGAATTAATGTAAAAGCAAACTTAGCTTCTATTTATTATGAATTGCATTTGCTAAATTTGAAATTTTTGTACTGTAATTAATATGAAATATATATTACTTTTTATTCCCTTAAAGGTGTGCACATATAAAGTTAGAGTATTATCTTTTTAGGGAGTTCTGAATGTATTTCAAGTTGGAAGTTATGTAATAAAAAATATTTTGAGATGCTATACAGAATGGAAAGGGTGTAAAAATGAGTTTTTTTATTTTTGGGTGAGATAATACAATGTCAATCATTTAAATTATCAATGTGGTATATAACACATTCCATATTAGTTAATAAAATAAGCTAATATTAAATTTCAATTTTGAATGATAGCTATAACTCTAAAAATTGATGTCTTTGACTTTGACTAGCAACTAAGTTATATGACCTGTAAGAAATGATAATAATTTATTTGTCAGAGGAATTAATATAATTTTTATTTTTCATGATAATTTGGTAATCAACATCATAAAATATTTTCAATGACACTTGATAAAATGACACTCTAAAATTGACATTTAATCTATTAAAAAATCAATGCAAATTAGCAGTTCTATGGTAGTGACACTAGCTATAAAGTTCCAAAACCATACAATCTCGCAAGTAGCTTCATAATATATGACATACTTTGCTTCCATCGTAAATGTTGCTATAAGGGACTAGTTAATACTTTTCTATGACACAATTCCTCCTACCATCATAGAGATGTCAATTTATGATCATTTATATAACTAGTAAAATTTGAGTCTAAGTAGCCTATAGTTACAGGATCTTCTGATCTCCAGTAGGTTAGTATATAATCCTTATACCTTAAAAGTACCTTTAAACTCTTTTAGTAGCAATCCTATGTCTCTAACCAAGTTCACTTTGATACTTCCTAGTACACCAATATCATAAGCTATATTAAGATATATACATACTTAAGTGTACATCAAGCTACCTGATGATTAGGACATTTTTCAATTTTTTAATTATCATTCTAAGGACATTGAAACTTAAAAAAATATTACCTTTTTAAACAGGTGCAAAAACTTGAAAGCACGTAGACACGTTAAACCTCTTTAGTACTTTTGTAATGCATATCTAATAAGACAAATTAAGCAAACTTCAGGATCTATCACAATGGATCTCTATGCCTAAAACATATGCAACATTCCTAAGATCATTCATATTAAAATGCTTTTAAAAAATTTGCTTCGTCTCAATCAATAGGTTCACATCTTTACTAATAAAGAGAATGTTATCCATGTATATTACCAATATTACAAAACTATATGCATTCATCAGCATGTAAATAACCTAATCTATATCATTCTCTTTAAGCTTAAAAGAAGTCACAACCTCACCAAACTTGATGTGCCACTGTTTAGAAACTTGTTTCAAGTTATATATGTACTTTTTGAGCCTACACACAATGTGTTCTTTACCTTTCTCTTTGAAACCACCTAATTGGTTTATGTAAATAATCTATAATAGGTTACCATTTAAGAAGGCTATCTTGATATCCATTTGATATACTCTAAATCAAAATGAGTCACCATCTACATAACAATTCAAAATGGATCTTTATTTGAAATTAGCAAGAACATTTTTTTATAGTCCATCCCTTCCTTCTAAATATAGCCTTTGGCTACTAATCTAAATTTGTATATCTTAATTTCACCTCAAGCATCTATTTTCATGTTGAAAACCTACATAACTTACATCTTACAAGCAATTTAACTAGATCTCATATCTCATTCTCATGTGTTAGGATTAGTTCATCCTTTATACCATTTAACCATTTTTAAAAGTTTGAATTGGAAACCATTTGTGAAAACATTGTAGGATTAACATTATTGTTAATCTCGTACTCATGCTCCTTCAAATAAACCTAGTAATCATTAGGAATCACCTGCCTATGAACTCTACGAGATCTCCTTAAATGAATTTTTTCAATTATCTCAATTGGTTTAACATCTTTTATTATTAGTTGCATTAGATCATTTTGTAGGATAATAGGAGATAACTCTGCCAATATAGATGTTAATGGAATAATTGTACTTTCTTTAGTAAGGTTTGTGATGCTAGGTACTCAGCTCTCATTATCTAATTCATCTTCAAAGAAGATAGCTCAATTTGATTTGATTAGTTTAGTTATATAAGTCAAATAGTAAAATTGACTACCTCTCAAGCCATTATAGTACCTAATAAAATACTTATTAATTATCTTTGAATTAAGCTTCCTTATTAAAGGAATATATGAGTTCAACTCAATTTTACAACCTTTAACATGAAAGTGCCTTAAACAAGGCTTTTTATCGAGTTCTGAGTACTGACTTGATAAGAACTTAGTTTAGAATATTTGTAGTAGTTTTTAACATATCACTATACAAGAACTCTATCAATGAAGTATTTGTTAACATACACCTCGCCATATCTATAAGTTTCTAATTCATTATTTCTATCATTCTATTTTGCTTTAATGTCCTAAATATGATGTAACTTGCTTTGATTCCATACTCCTATAGATATCTTACAAAAAGGTTAGAATTTCTTCTAGTTTCATCATGCTTATCATAATACTTACCACTTCTATCAAAATTGACACACTTTATGTTATTCCTAGATTGAGCTTAATTATTTATTTAAACAACTAAAAGGTTTTTAGTGATTTTGACTTCTCACTAAATAGTTCTATCGAACTATATCTGGAGTAATCATCGATAAAGTATTTATATCCACTTATAGCACTTAATACAACAGGCCTACTAATATCAATATGGAATTCTAAGATACTTTTTTTTCTACTTCTTTTTCCCTTTCTAGTTCTTACTAGAAGTTGATCCAATGTGCTCCACATCTATTTTGTCTCTACATAATCAATCTCTTTCATTTAGCTTCCTCAAATTCTTACTGCTTAAAAATAGTTTGTTACATGAATTGTAATAGTAGTGCCTAACCTCTAATTATTTGATAGCACATCAAATATATTGGACTTAAAATAGATTAGCTTTAGATAAATGCCTTTTTTTTCCTTATTAGTTCATTTCTTATACTTGAAGCAATCTTTGTTCTTATGTCAATACTTTTTATAGAATTTGCAATTAGATTACCCTTGAACTAAGCTTTTTTAGGCTTATATCATTGTCCACTACTCTCACACTTCTCAATCCTCTTCCTTTATTAGGAATACCGATAATTGTTATCTTTCTAATTAGTCCTTGTACCTTGTTCTAAAATTGAACCATATATAGTGTAGTTAACTACATAAGGTTTTCCTTTCTTCATATTTTTCTGAACTTAAGTTACAATTGAAATTAGCTTATTTATCCTCTACTCACTTTTTAAAATATTATAAGAGGTCTTCAAAACATCAAATTGTAGTAGTAAAGATTCCAACACTTGCTAAGTTAAATAGTTGTCACTTAATTCAACTTTCATACTCTTCAGCTCATTATAATAGTTAACACACTACAATATATGCTCTCACATTTATCACAACCCATCTCAAGATATGTAAACAATGTAAGGAATCATTTTATATGATAATTGCTAGCCTTTTCTAATTGCTCTAATTTCATGTTTCACATGCAATCATGCTTTTCGTAAATAAAAGAATGCAATTTTTGAAAATTTATCATGGAATAAATAAAATAAATTATTTCTACATAACTATTCTAATTATCTCAAGATTTACCTTACCACTAAAATTCTCATACAAGCCTACTTTTGATTCATCTAACAATATTTGAGCACATACAAGGAAAGGTCCTTAAAAAGAAAACCATAAGAGAAAAGTATAAAAATTAAGTTTTTGTGAAATTGGATGAATAAATGTTAATTAATAAAAAATTATTGCAACTACATCTTAGAAGAAACCTATAAATTTCTATCCAAATAAAATGATTACATTTTCATATGTTTGTTAAGGATAAGAGAAAGTAACCAATAGGTTAACATATCTATTAGTAGGCTAATTACACATGCATATAACATTAAATCTCAAACAAAGCCTTTTCAAACATTTACCTCATTATGGGTACAAGGGAAAAACTCAATCTTATATTTTAGTATTATCCATAGATAATTATAACATTATAACATATGTAAATAAACAAGACATGTAAATCTCTTAGTAAAACTAGATGAATAAATGTTAATTAATAAGAAATCATTACAATTGCATCTTAAAAGAAACCTTTACATTTCTATCCAAAGAAATGATTACATTCTCATATGTTTGTTAAGGATAAAAGAAAGTAACTAATAGGTTAACATGTTTACTAGTAAGCTAATCATACATACACATAACATTAAACCTCAAAGAAAGCCCTTTCATACATTTACCTCATTTAGGTACAAGGGAAAAACTCAATCTTATATTTTAGCATTATTTATAGACAAATATAACATTATAACATATGTAAATAAACAAGATATGTAAATCTCTTTGTGATTCCCATCTAACATAATCTCTCATAAATCCATCCTTATCCTTCTAAGATCAGCTTTATCCTTTCATAAATAGGTATACAAATTTAACGCAAACAATTATTAGATAAATAACATCACCCTAGTATCAATAACCTCATAGATTTCACAATAATCAAGATCATAAGATGAGCATTTTTGGCATTTCTATTTCATAACCAAATTATAAATATCCATATTAAAATAAGATCATAAATGACAATTATTATTAATACAAATCAAATACAATCCTTGCAATTACATATAAAATACATACATAAATATCATAATTTCTTAAATTCAATATTATAGACTAACTCAATTTACACCAAAGAATTTGAATTTCAATATATATCGAATACTACATTAATACCATGCCTTTTTACATGAACATACAACACTTACTCAACCTTATTTAATGTATGATAATTAATCTTAATGCCAACATATCTTAGGATATAGTCTACTATGTAATGGACCATGTAGTCCCAGTAATAAGTACATAGTCAACTAACTATAAAAGCCCAGAGAACAAAGGAATGGACTTATAGTTAAATATGTTTTTCCTGAAAACATATGCATAGTTGATTATGTAGTCGACTTTCAAGCAGCAAAGGCAGATTGAAAGCTTGTAGTTAACTATACTATCCTTAAAACTAATTTTGTAGAAGAATAATTGACTATGTAGTCGACTACAAAAGGCTAGTAAGGAATTTTTCAACTTCATAGTTAACTATGCATTTAATTGTGCTTGCATAAGATACAAGTCCTTGAGCTATAATTAACTATATGATTGATTATCATCTTGGTTTTTTATAGATTTCCATTGAATACACTATTCATCTAAAATTTTAACACTTAAACCTCAATCTACAATCTAGCATTTGAAACCAAACCACTACATATAATATCTTCATCATAATACATGTCAAATCCATCAAGAAAATCAATTCAAAACATATATTTCATGCAATATCCTTAAAATTTATCTTAAGCTTAATAAACCTAGCTTTACATAACCAAACTATGTGTAATCAAGCAAATTTGATTAAATTATTCACTCATCTAATATGGAAAAGATTCTAAATAAACAGAATGGTGGGTTGTTTGTTCCTAATCATCCAAAAATAAAATCCTTGAGTTAATGCTCAAATTCCCCTCTTTAACCTAGGATACCTTAATCCCATTAAATTCAAAAAAGATGAGAAGAAACCTAGTATAGGTTTGAATTTGAGAAGCCTTACCTTGTATAGATTGAAAATATGTAAGTGATTTATTGAAGATTTACTTAGATTTGATAAGAAGATAAAAAAAAAGGAAGAAAAGGAAAAAGGTTTAGGTAAGTTTGTTATTAAAAGAAATGAGAAGGGCTAAAGAATTTGGGGAGTAAAAATGAAGTTATGGCTAGGAGCAATTTCATAAAAGTAGCATAGATCTCCTTTACACTTAATTATTCAACCTTAAATACATCATTATCCCTTTTTTTTTCCTTAACTATTTCACATAATTCACTATTTCTACATCATTCAAATAATTAATTATTTTTTACGAAATTTTCCTTTATATTTGTTCATGTTAATTTGTTATTCTTATATAAAAATATTTTAAGATTTTGGAATGACATAATAGCATTACACTAACACCATTGTATATTTATCTTCTCTAGTAACAAGTATTATCATCCCTTCTCATCCTTATTGAATTTAATGTAATTTTCAACCATAAAATCCATGAATGTCTTTCCATTATTATTTTCAAGAATGCTCTCTCTAATGGTCTTATCTATCATGCATTTCATCACTATAACACATACCCTATATAAATAAGTCCACTTCTCATGTTTACTATTTTGTCTTGGAATGGAGTTATCATCAATAATGGACTCATTTTCTCTAAAGTTTAGATCTAGATTAGTGATTACAAGATAAAGTTTCACCAACTTAGTCTAATCCTCATGATTTGTTTCATTTAACATCTTAACAGCATTCAATTGCATAAGAAAAGGAATTAAGGAAAATAAATTCAATATGTTAATGCATATTTTACTTTAATTATACTTCAAATTTTCCTTATTAAACTATACAACACTTTAAAATTTAACATTGATAGAATATTTAATACCTTATAATATATACAAGAACTAAATATTATACTCCTAAAATCTAACACTAATAAGGTGCTAAAAAATTTTGATAATATAATTTTTAATCCTACACTCATATTATTATTAACAAACTATATTAACAATAATATCATACTGATAGAGCATTTAAATATTATTAATATAACATTCTCCTTAGTTTAACTAACTTCAACAAATATTAACAAAATTTTATTCAATTAAATCCATGATAGGAAGCTTTGCAAATATATAAAATTCCATGGCATAACATGAGCTCAAATTAGTTCCTATAAAAATATTCTTTTATGCATATATCCATATAAAATTAATTCATAGGTCAAACAATGATAAAAAAAAAATTCATAAAAATATATGTGGAAGCCTAACTATAGGGATCACATAGTAAAAATTGCAAACCTAAATAAATTCAAATAGGCACTTAAATAAAATGGGTAAAAATTAACTTAAAAATTTTTAATTCCAAAATAAATTTTAAAAAATCCATAATTATGACCTTAGAGAATAGAGCTCAACAATGTAATTTGCACCATTGTTGGATGCCACCAAAATGGCATGTAAGTATGCACTAGCATACATTATTCTTCATTTTCTCTAAAGGTGGAGAATCCACATGCAAACCTAATATGACCTAATTCCAAAATTCACCATTTTATATGCTTCTTAAAGTAAAGTAATTTTTGTACCAAATTAATCCTAAATGAGTTATAATGCATTTTAAAGCAAAAAAATTTCCTAAAATGCATTACAAATTTATTTGAAATTCAGAAATTTTTCTAGAAAAAATGATTTTAATGCCCTTAATATATATTTAAAATAATAAACTGGTAATATTTCACATCATTTAATTACACATTGTGATGTTTACTCGATATTAATTCTAAACTAATCAAAAAATGTTTGGAATTAATTTTTGAATTCAATTTCATAGTTCTTTGAAAAAAATAATTGTGGAAAAATACATATTGAATTTCGAGGAAACTTAATGGAACACATATCTAAACACTATCATTTTTCTTTTTCCTTCCAAAAAGCTTATATTCATAATGCACATGCCAAATCATATTTCATTGTTCTACACATAGTACATAGAAACCATATTCACATTGTACTACAACCATATATATAGAGCCATGTTATGCCCATCGAAAATGACTTATGATGCATATTGGAATCTTTTTTCAAAACTCAACAAATATATAAAATAAATAAATAAAGTTTCTAAATGGTGAAAACTTTAACCTCTGAAGAACAAAATGCTCTATCTCATAGCAAGCAAAAACTTAATAGAGTTTTATATGCTGCTCTAATTAGTGATGTAGAGGGGTTTGGAACCCCAAAACAACTAAAATAAAGTTATAAGGACCAGCTAGTTGGGCTTGTGCCTAGGGCGTACGAATGTCCATTTTTTTTAAGAAAAAACTGAGGTTAGCATGACTAATTCTAGCCAGATGTTAAATGAAAATGAGGTAGTCTTTCATCTATCTGATAATCTCAAAAATAGATTATACGAACCTTGGAGCTCCATTTTGACTGGGAAGGTCTATGGTAAGAAGGTGGGGTACTAGTATATTGATTTCAAAACTAAGGCTGTTTTACAGCCTGAAGGAAAGTTAATAGTCCTTGAAATGGGTAATGATTTCTTTATGTTTAAATTCGAGTAATATTCATATTACAGTCGAGTTCTAAGTGATAGCCCCTGGTTCATTCTAGATCACTTCATAGCCTTAAGAAAATGGGAGCCATTCTTCAATCCTTCTATTGCCCACCTATCTTCCATTGTAGTATGGATTAGATTTGGGGAGTTACTAGTTGAACTCTATCATCCATATGTTCATCCCGAAATTATTGAGATGATTAGTCCAATGCTAAAGGTGGAAATATATACTTATTTAGGGGATAAAGGAAAATATGCTTAAGTATGTGTTCAAATCAACCTTAGTAAACCCTTTATTAGAATAATGCATATTGATTATTTTAAGCAACTAGTAGTTTATGAGGTTTAAACAAAGTATGTTTTAGGTGTGGATGAATTGGGCACCAGAAGCACTTATGCCCATATGCTAAAACTACTACTTCAAGTTCAAAAACTTCCACTTCTTGTGAAGAAGCCCCAAAATAGAGCTCTCCAAAGAAACAGCCAGAAACTACAAGAAAGGAAATTTCCCAAAAGTTTCCTGGATAGACCCCTAGTGAATCTAAGGAAGCCAACATGGACAAGTATGGGTCGTAGATGTGGAAAGAAGGAAAAACCGACAACCAAAAAAAAAGCATAGACTTGCAAAAAATACCTATGCCTATTTTAACTAAACAACAGACTAGGCCTAAGAAAAATAGGTTTGAAGCAAAAAATCAAAAAAGGACTTCTCAAAAGGAATAAACCTTATCACCTCAAGCCTCACACTCTCAGGAAAACCTAAGGAATATAGAAATGGCAATTGATGCATCTCCAAAACATTCAATGTCTTCCCAAACTTTGGATTTATCAAACCTTACTTCACTTCCTTTGACCTATAACTCTAATCCAAACAATGGCAATGGAGTCCCCTTTCAACAATTTGTCCTTCTTAGTAATGGAAGAAGATAACACTTTGAGTCTACTTGGGTAATTTAGGGTACAATGTAAAGGATTAATTAGAGCGATCTCAGAAAACAATCTAGAATGGATCATGTTGGATCCCACCCAGTTGCTAGTAAACTTCAATCCAAATCATGCACTAGCTTCAAAAAATTTAATGTCATTCAAGTTTCATCCAAATGGCTTAGATTTAATTCCCTTAGAAAATGAGATAGCCAACCACCTGATACATCCCAACATCATCCACATGGATAACTCCTCATGCTGGAATGCACTAGAAATTCATCTAAATCTGCTCAAACCTAACAAACAGCCCTCATTAGTACTCGTGTCCAGTCCATTTCATACAATAGCCCATCAAGCATGGTAGGAAATGATGTAGCTCCAAAAGAAGGTGTTAGGAATGGAAGTTATCACACTGATCTATCACGAAGGGAAATCGAAGTTACAGTTTATAATAATGGATATGAAGATTCCTAAATGTTTGATCAAGGTTATCAACACAATGATGCACAATTAGGAAATGTTCAACTAGATACTAGTCCAAGTAATGGTCACACCTAAAAGGACTCCAAGGAGATCCAATCATCTCTTTGAAGCCAACATCCAGTCAATTACAAAAGCTGCAAATTTAGGTATCATGGTGTGCAATGTTCAAGGTGTCCAACATCCAGATTTTAAGAAACTCCTTATAATACTGCTTAGCCGAGAGAATGTTAAACTTTTCATTCTAACAGAGACTCGCCTTGATGGTGAAAGAGCTTAGACACTAAGAGCCTTTTTACCATTCTCTCAAATGGAATTCATAAACATAATTGGCTATGATGGAGGGATTTGGTTGCTGTGGAATCATAAGGAAATCCATGTTGAGGTGGTTAACAAAATAAAGCAAGAAATTCATGCTCTTATTAAGGTAAGTTTTTCTTATTCTCAATGGTTATTAAGCGGTATATATAGTAATCCCAAGTTATCAAATAGAAAAATACTTTAGAATAATCTTAAAATTCTAGTTGAAAATCACTCATTACCTTAGCCAGTCCTAGGTGACTTTAATGAAATAGCCTCCCCCTCGGAGAAGTTTAGTGGAGCCTCTATAAATTTCCATAGAATGAATTTATTTAATAAATGTTTGGGCTACTACAACTTAATTGATATAGGATTTAAGGGTCCTCTTTATACCTCATCAAATATGAGATTAGGTAGACACTTAATTTTAGAAAGACCAGATAGAGCCCTCTGTAATAATTCCTGGCGCTTAATGTTTCCTAAAGTTAAAACCATACATCTTCCTCAGGTTATTTTTTACCATTGCTTGTTATTGGTCAAGTTAAATAATTCACTCTTAAATACTCTACCTAAGCCTTTTAAAAGTTGAAACTCGTTGGCTAATACACCTAGATTTGCCCCAAATAGTTTTTAGATATTGGGCAAGAAATTTATCCTTCTATCATGCTATAAATGATTTTGTTAATTATATTAGTTAGTGGAATATTCATGTGTTTGGTAACATTTTCAAGAAAAAAATAAAAACTTCTAGCTAGAATTAGAGGAATCCAAAATATCTTGAGTATGTCTCATTCGGAGTCTTTAGCTAAACTAGAGAAATTCCTGCAAAAAGAGCTTTTGGAGGTGTTTAATCAAGAGGAACAATTTTGGGTTTTAAAGTCAAGATTAGATTGGATAGTAAATGAGGATAGAAATACACACACTTATCACTTTTCCACCATTATTAGAAGAAGAAGAAACAAAATTGAAGCTTTAAAAACTTAGGCTGGGATTTGGCTTTATAAACCAAAAGACATTCAAGTCCATATTTTTTAAACTTTTTGTGAGAGATTCACTTTTCCCAAGTTTTGTCCAACTCTACTAGCTTTAAACCTAGAAATTGGAGGAGATATATGGATAATAGGTTTAAAGATTCTTTAGTCAAAATCCCTAAAGAACAAGAAATCTGGATTGCCTTGGAAACTTAGAAAACTAATAGAGCTCCTAGCCCAGATGGTTTCCACCCTGGTTTTTTCTAAAGGTTTTAGAATTTTTGTAAAGGCTCTATCATAAAATATGTCCAACAAGCTTTTTACTCGCTCTTAATCCTTGATTGGATAAATTATACTTCGATTGTTTTAATTCCCAAAAGAAATTCTTATGAAACTTTAAATGGCCACAAACCTATAAGTCTCTGCACCACTATTCTAAAAATTATTTCAAAAGTTATTGTTACTAGAATAAAACCATTCATGGAGGATCTTATTTCCCTTTTTCAAGCTGTTTTTGTGGCTTTAAGGAAACTAGCTGATAATATTATAGTTTTAAGAGAGTTAGTTCACTCAACAGATAAATCAAAAGCGAAAAATGGTTAAATGATTTTGAAATTAGATATGGAGAAAGCTCATGATTCCTTAAAAGTGGAGCTTTATTAGAGATGTTTTAATTTTCTTTGATTTTCCTGAAAGCATTAATTATGAGCTTGGCTATTAAAGTCTCCTATCAAGTTTTGATTGATGGAGGAAAGTTAAATATTATATATCATTCCAGATATCTCAAACAAGGAGACCCCTTATCTCCTTATTTATTTATTCTTTGTATGGAATATTTTCATGTGTTAATTGACTAACATTATGCTTAAAAAGCTTGGTCTCCTATTAAGACTAGTAAGCATGATCTTAAAATCTCTCATCCTTTTTATACTGATGATGTAATTTGTGCACTAAAGCAGATTATAAAAATTGCCAAACTATTAACCAAGTGTTGGACCATTTTACTCAAGTGTCTGGTTTAAAAGTCAACAAAGCCAAGTCTAGAGTTTATTTTTCAAAGAACATAGCCCTTCCCTTGCAAGATCATCTTAGTGATGTGCTAGGCATACCTCATAAAGGAAGTCTGGGAAAGTATTTAGGTATGGAAATTAATGGTAACTATAAGGCTTCTAATTTACTTATATTATAGATAAGTTAAGAAATAGGATTGACTTTTGGAAGTTTAGAAGCTTATTTACTGTTGGTAGATTTATCCTTATAAATTCTACTTTGTCTACCATTCCTTTATATCATATAAGTTATTCCAATATTCCCAAATCAGTCCATAACTAGTTAATAAAAGTTATTAAAAATTTTCTATAGGAAGGCACTCAAGATGCTAGGAAACTTCACTTAGTAGGATGGGACACTATAACTCTCCTAAAGTTCGTAGGGAGTCTTAGGATTAAAGATACTACCACTATGAACCTAGCCTATCTAACTGAGTTAGCTTGGTTATTTATCCATTATGGAAACCTTTTATGGGTAAAAGTGCTAAGATCAAAATATCTAGGGGTAGACACTCAAGGTTAAGTTATCATTAGGAGGAATACATCCCATAATTGGAAAGCTCTCAAATCTACTAAAGATATACTCCATCAAGGGATCAAATGGATCGTAGGTAGTAGAGAAAGGATTAATTTTTGGACAAATAAATGGCTAAACTTAGGTCCCATACAAAATCCGATTGTTAGACCTCTTCCACTCTATCATGCAAATCACATTATAAAAGATTATCTTATTAATGGGTACTAGAACCTTAATCAATTATCTGTTGAGATGCGAAATAAAATAATTTTGCTGATTTTAGGTAGCCCCTTTTGTATCCATGAACAAAAAGATAAAATGGTTTGGGGTTTATCCAAGTATGGTTTTTATACTATAAAAAATGTTTATATGCTTTTGAAATGCCAAACTTTACAATTTGTTAATCAAAATTTTTCTTGCAATTGGAAGATAGATGTTTATCCAAAAATTGAATTTTTTATCTAGTTGGTTGTCTTACATAGACTCCCAATAAGGGAACTTTTGATAGCAAGAGGCATGACTATCCCCCTCACTGCGTGTTTTGTAATAAAGTGTTAGATAATATAGCCCATATATTTCGAGAATGCCTTGTAGCCTTGTCTGTTTGGAACTCCCTTCCTCTTCTGGTTTCCTAGCATTCTTATTTACACTTCGATTTTAAGGTATGGTTGAAGAAGAACCTAACTTCCACTGAAAGAAGTTACAGCAGTTCAATCCCATGGAGAATAATTTTTGCTTTTACTTTATGGAACTTATGGCTTTACCAAAATAAGAGAGCCTTTAATACTAGCCATGGAATAAGAATTTTTTAGCTAGAATTCTAAGTAAATCTTATGAGTATTGGGTTGTTATAGCGAAATCAAAATGCTTTTTTAATAAACAAGTAATGTAATGTGGATGGGAGCCTCTTCCGATCGGTTTCTATAAATTAAACTTTGATTGTGCTTCTAAAGGCAACCCAGGCTTAGCTGGGTATGCTACTATTATCAAATATTACAATGAAAATTAGGTGGTTGGTTGCTCCAGGGGATTGGGAATTTGCTTTAATTTTGTAGTAGAAATTATAGGTTTACATAATGGCTTGATGATAGCAAGAAACAAAGGCTTGTTCCCCCTTATAGTTAAACTAGATGCTATGTTTGTTGTCCTTGCTATCTCTAATCCTAATACTAATATATTTGTTCATGCTAGCAGCCTTCTTGAAGAATGCAAGGAACTTTTGCAATAGCTAGGTAAGCCATCAATGCAACATGCTTATAAGGAAGCTAATAGGGCGGCAGATTTTGTTGCTAAAGCTGCTATAAATATTGGTAATAGGATTAATATTTTGATGTATCCACCTATTGGAGTTTCAATACTCCTTGGCTATGATGCTATGGGCACTAAGTTGCCTAGAACTATATAGTTTGTTCTATTTGGTTTTAATAAATTCTGTTATTTACCTATAAAACAAATATATAAATTACATAATGATAACCACTCACATGTTGGACCAAACGAGCCTCATACTATTCCACTATAATGAACTACAAGGAGATTATTTTTGTGGTAAAATAAAAAAACCAACCATGAACCCAAAAGCCATCATTAGTTAGCCCATCTAATAGTGCTTCACTAACCTTTTATAGCAATTAATGTAGTGTATGTTAGTCAATTGATCATATCGCTAATTAGTTAGCTAAAAAAAAGCTACTAATTGGTTATATTAGCTAGTATTCGATAAATTTCATAATAACCTTTTCATATCTATTAACCATTTTATCCCTATATAAAGTGATCAATTTACCCTCCAAATGATCACTATATAAAATACGAAATACACTCTCTTATCTCTTTAATTACACTCTTACACTACTTCACTGCACTATTCTCTCTATCCTTCTTTGATGTTGAGCATTGAAAGGTCCTCACTATACACATCACCACCTAGAACTTTTGGCAGGTCAACCTTCTCAAAAATTGATTTATCTTCATCTTCCACCACTCATTACCAATCCTTAAATCACTTAATAAAATCTAAAACATCATATAGTGTAATAAAATACACAAAATTATGAATACAAACAAATATATACGTTGTAAAACTGATGTTTTACGAGAAACATACTTATCACAACACATAATACACACACGATATGGAACACATATTAAAACTCATTCAAAATTATACATTGATCATATAGGATGAATCATACAATAAATTTGATAAAGAATTTATAATAATAATCATATATATGTTTATAATTCATCATGAAATTTGAAATAGAATAAGGTTATCGAATAAATGTAAAATTCATAACATTTTTCGCTTAGGAAGATTACAATAAAAAATTACTAAATTATTAAATCTCAACTCATATCTTAAATCCGCATATAAATCAGTCATATTTACTTGATTTACTAGCTCTATACCAATTGTTAAAATTTTATGGAAATAATATATTGCCAAAATCACATAAACAAATACAAATCATACACAAATAATTTAAAGAGTGAAAATTAATATGAATATGTAATCCCATTTTGGGATTTTGAGAAACTCAAGTGTTCTGGTCACAATCATTGCTACAAATACTCTGACAATCTACGAAATGATTTTTTAACTACTAAATTTTTTAATGATCAATTTCACTACTCTTTTGTTAGAATAATTTTTAAGTGACTATTTTTAATTGAGTGCTAGTGCTATTATACACAGCCTAATTAAAACATAAGAGTAGGAACCTTGTTTTAATAGAATTATTGAACCAGGTAAAGTCCAACTTACATTCAAATCTCTCCATTTCAATTACCAGAAATTATTACCATAAATTCCATCCATTTATTATTATTATCAATGGACAATCAATTCACATTAACATATTTCCATTTTTGCATTAAATGATCCATAATAAAAATTTAATTTAAATATTTTATAATTCAAAATTTGAATTAAAATTCCAACAGTCATATTATATGCCTGCCGCATGGCATGAATCGTGAGACAGGAACGGCAATATTTATGTATCTTCAATATTTTGATTCATTTTATACACACACATATTGAATCAAAATATATACATAAAACCTTGATTCAATGTGTAGTGGAATCGATTTACAAATAACTACTGCAAATGAATATCACAAAAAAAAAATTATATAGAATATAAGTATCAAAGGCTGAATTTTATGAAATATCCTCAACAAGTTTTTCTCTTTGAAAGTGCTTAACTATCATTAGTAATATTAATAAATATGACATTCTCAATGCACATAACTAAACAACTCTTTGTTTATTCATCATTCATCTCATTAATTAATTGACTCTTTATAAGATTTATAATAGAAAAAATTCTTTCTATTGTTTCAAAAGTGAAAAAAGTAAATATGTTATCTAGTTCATAACATTTCCCCCATAACTTTTTTTTCAAGAACACTAATTCTTCTCAATGAATTTTATTAACTTCTTTTTTCAGTCTTATTTTCAATGAATAAATTTTATATTTAGAGAGGCATACCAACAATTAATGTAATTTTCATGTTGATTATCAAGATTCAAAAGATTTACAACTTACAGTTCAAATAGATAAAATTACAACGAGAAAAGAAGTTTTTGTTTATTATAAGCATAAAATAAACCATAATATAGAACTTGGATTCAAGCAAGTTATGAAGGAAAGCAATTCATTGCTCTTCTTGTTAGAACGATTGTTAAGTTTTTGAAGACATATATGAGTTATAAAATATTTCAATACAATGACACAAATTTAAGATTTAGGGAGCTTTAGACATGGATCTTCTTAAAAAACCAATAAATTTTCTACATCTAGCTTTACGAATATGAGTAATCTTAACTAAAAATTTCCCAAACTTCTTTCCTTGAATAAAAAAATATTTTTTTTATCCCCTACATTTGACCCCACTACGTGATGCTTCCCTCGTCGCTAACCGGCTTGAACAGCTAAATGCTCTCATGTGAAATTTTGGTTCAAATAAAAACTACATACAAAATTGATTCAAAACAAGTCAGTTTTACTTTGATGAACACATGCTTTTACTCATATTACATGTAACAATTTAAATATTTAAATCAAAGCTACCGACATATTTAATTGTACATCGATACCTGATGTCATCATAGAACTATTACCCCTCTCATATTGATTTCAAATACAATACTTATCACTCTTATCATTATTTGAAAAAAAAATATCAAAGCTTTCTCTACCTGCCATTAAACGAGTAGAACTAACATAGTTGATATTTTGTCATGATTTTAAATTGCATTTTCACAACTACAATTATCATTATGTAAGTGGTATCGTAACCCCGATTGCACTATGATCCACGATATCATGTATTACATTCAAGAGATGTTCGATGCACCTTAGTGTGCAAGTGACCTTTCGCTTTAATTTCCTCCATTTCTCGCATTAATTTATGATGGAATTTTGCTTCTAAGCCTACAGGTCCCAGTGTAAGATTATCATCTTTCGCTCGGATATTATTAAAGTTTATTTTAAAACTAGGAATAAAAAGTCTTCCACAAAAATTGTTACAACCCTTCATAGGATGCAAATAGGTAAAATCGTTCAATTCCAGACCAGTTACTATCAACTTGGTCGATAAGCCAAGATGACATTTATCAATAACACCAGCAAATTTGAAACTTTAAGTACAATCATAGTACAATCATACAATAATTTCAATATTGGAGGAATGCAATAATCAGAATGAACCAATTACATGAATGCCTCAAAATTTAAAGCCAGGGAAAAAAAATAAAAAGACTACTCTAAAAAATTTACAGATCTCAATCAGATTATATAGAGATGAATGGATGTCACCCCTTGTTATACTTCTGAAAATAATTCAATGTATAAAACCTTGTGGGGATAACTATTCTAAAGTGGGAATGAAGACTAACCGAAGAATGGGAAAAAATGAAATATACTTTATTCTAATTATATATGAATTTCTTGTAGATGCTTTGAATGAGCAAGTAGCATTTCATTGATTTCCTCAGCCGCAGGACGTTTAGTCGGATCATCTTCCACACACCTATAAAACAAGTCAACAAGGAATTCCAAGATATCCTTCGTGGCATCTGGTTTTTCCACTTCTTCACCAGACTGAATCATTGTAAGTTAATTTAATGAACCTAAGGACTCCATCTCCTCTGTTAATAAGACAAAAATTAATTAGGGCTAAGAATGATTACGGCTGCCCCTGAAATAAATATCTCCAGCACAGCCAACAGAGCCTGAACACTATTATCTTTGTGATGTAAAACATTTCATGAAAAAATGAGAACCATACCTGCAGAACGTCATCGAACTGCACATCAGGCACTCAGGATATGGAACTTGCAAAGTCGACAGCTCCAGAAGCAAACATCCAAATGACCACATATCAGCTTCCTGCACATGATAAAGAAAGAAAACTAATAACTCGGATGATCATAGTAAAACTATGTTCCATTGCAAGGAGTCTAATGACCCGAACTAATCATCTTCTGTATGACATTAAAATATAGACAATATGACCAATTAAAGACCTTTTAGGCATAGTTATTAAAACCAAACCAAACATTAAATCAAATTTGGGTCTGGTTTAATGGATCACTGGTTCAATCAATGGGTCATTGGTTCAACCGCTTATAATATTAAAATATAAAAAATAATTAAAAAAAACACAGCCGCAGTTGAACTAAAAGGAAATGAATTAAGGTCCCACAAAATTTCATATTCAAATAAATTAAAA
The DNA here is from genome assembly GCA_020226215.1 of Sindora glabra. Lineage (NCBI taxonomy): Eukaryota > Viridiplantae > Streptophyta > Magnoliopsida > Fabales > Fabaceae > Sindora > Sindora glabra. Next base: position 36,338,619 of record CM035231.1, read on the forward strand.
TTTTTTTTAAAGGCCAGCACTTCAACCTACCTAAACCACCAGTTGAACTAGTTTTTTACTGGTTGAACCAATTTTTCACTGGTTCACTTGCAAAACCGGTCTGATAATATGACCCAGACCAGACCAACCACCAGTTCAATCAACCAGGTTGATCGGGTTTAATAACTATACTTTTATGCTTAAAACAAAAGAGAAAAACAAAATAGAAGGCCAAATAAATTTGTTTTGCAGGTACCCCCTTGGTCTTATCACAAATTTATTTGGTAGGATATTTCTCTTTTTCAAATTTGATAAATGTTGGTTGATTGTGTATTTCATTATAGTTCTATAATTCAGAGTATCATTTCCTATTTGATATTGTCAAACCTATTACCTTTTTTATGTTTGATATTGTAATTGTCAACCTTAAATATAAATTTCGATTGAATTATGCTTTGCTTAAACATTAAGACATGTGTCAGCAATATAGTTCATGCAGCACTAGTTTCTGAGGTATTCAGCAATTGAGGGTGCCATGTAAAGAACATAATTGGCAATCAGGACATGTAGATTGAAAATACTATTGGGATGAAAATGTCTATAAAGAAACTATTGAGATTAAAATATATTTACAAAAACATATCATTTCTTTCATACATTATTTCAGTTCTAAGCTTTCCTAAATTTTATCAAAAGAGTAACCATTCACTACATGACAAGTAAGTGTGATAGCCATAGTGCTGCAAAAATATTTTTCAGAACTAGGATCAGCCAGAACATTCTAGTCAAACTTCAACATCAAGAGAATACAAACCATGGCCTTTAATTCCAACCCTTCTACTTTGCAAAGCTTAATTCACTTCCCCTTTTTCTAGGTATAATTTATATAAATAGAATGTCTTTATTTTCCATCACACTCGTTTACTTAACCTTGGAGCTTTGGTTAACCTCACAACACAGAACTTCAAAATTAAAGAACTGATAGCAACTAGTTTAAAGCTTCACATAATAAAATCTTCAGATTATTGCAAACAAGTCCATAGATTTAGCAGATGCAAATTGCAAGTCAGAAATAACAATGAATAGCTAAATCAGGGGCAAAATATGGATAATCAATTAAAGTATCTTACCAATCCATACGTATCTTGTTTATATGCAGTTTGCATAACCACAGGAGCCTCCCAGTGAGGTGTCCCAACGCAACTGTAAGGAGGAGGTATTCCCATTCATGCAAAGGTGATCAAAGTGGCACTGATATATCAAAATCACAAAGCTTCACAGCAGGGGTCCCATCATCCTTCTTCCTCTCCAAGTCAATCAGAATGTTTTCACTTTTTATGTCACAATAAATTATTTGCTTTTTGTGCATCTCTAACAAAGCACATGCTACATCTCTGGCAATACACAAAGGAAACTCAGCTGGAACATGCTTTTTACCAGCTTTTGATAGCTTTCCAAGATAGATCTGTGGGAAAATGAAGTGCAAAATCACTAAAGTAGAAAATATATATACTACAGAATTTAACTGCATAGACAAAAACGGGAATGAGAAAACTTACTCTTAAAGAGGCCCCCTCCACATACTCCACAAAAATTGCAGACCTTAATATGCGTTGCTCAGGACTACCATCTTCTGAGCAAGTCTACTTGGAAGATATTTGGTGTCTATACAATTCCACAATGCCCATTTCAAAGCTTCCAGAATTCTCACTTCTTCCAAACAACTATATTCGAAGTCTCTAATTTCGTTTGCTGAATTTTGTGGCACTTCCAAAGTACGCACCTGCAACATCACCCAAAATATTTGCAAAGAAAGCTTTAATATTATATTCCAGAAATCAGAATAATTATTTAGATGAAAAACAAGAGCCAAAGGGAAAATTGCGTGACAAATAATGGTGTATATCAATTAGCAGAATTTAGACTCAATGTAACTGTAGAACAAGAAAACAATGCAAGGCAAATGATTAAAAAGAGAGAAAGAGAGAGAGTGTGAGAACAACATAAATTAGTAATTAGCATAAGGCAGTAAATGAGTTGAAGCAGGCAAAGCCTGTCCATGTCTAATGAGCAGCTCCTGTAATTTGGGAAGTTGATAACACTAGGTTGAGCATTCTTGAATGTCCTCTAATTTTTCCTAAAAAATATGTCTACTCACCTAAGTTACCAGATTTTATTCTATTTTAAAACTAGTTTACAATATAATAGACAATTCAATTATCTTTCCATTTAGGCCGTTTAGGCCATAAGTCTGTTAAGGGGTGTCCCCAGTGATGACCATTAATACCACCAATGTTCGTCTGTGAAAGTGATTTAAATGGCTAATCCCTAATTACATCTTTGTCCCAGAGCAAGGGCAGTAATGACTAAAAGGCCACAATTATTTTAATTAAGCATAACCAAAAATATTGGCATGTTCATCAGGTCAGTACCTGGAACTACATGACTATTTTATATGAGAGTACCCATAGTACATACTTTCAAATTCAGACAATAACATGTAACCATTTTTTTTTTTCTTTTCCAAAGCATGGGAATATTAAATTAAATTACAAAATGGAAAAAATGATCCAGAATACCCATTTTCAATCTAGTAGGGCAGATTGGGCAAATTGGATGCTTGCTCAAATAAAAGAGTAAAAGGGCAAAAAGGAAATTATTGCTGACCCATCTGCCACATGCTGAATCTACATAATAGTCATCGTAAATTAATTAGCCTACAAAACTCCCTTGTAATCGAATTGCAATAGGATGAACACAATCTCTTGGACTTATGACATGATCATGTCAAAGCCTCTGAAAGACTTTAGGCACACACCTTGGCTGCAGCCTCAACTGATCCGAATTTGCACCAAACTGAAGTACTTGAAGCCACTTTTGCAATTTCCTCTCACACAGAAAGAGAAGGAAATGAACAACCAGGACTAGGACTTGCTTCAGTTGAAAGAGGGACTTTAGTTCAACTAAGAAGTATACAGCTGGAATGATATGCAAAATATCAGATTCCAAAGAAACCCATATAGTTTCAGACATACAGCAGAACTAAACATATTTTCATGCAGTGCTTGGAAATTGTCATCTATTCAGGAACTTAAAGTCACCTCTTGTATGATATAGTGCTCAACCTTCAAATTCCTAGAGAGGGGGGGGGAAGCCTTTTTTTTCTTTGATAGAATGGGAAAAAACAAATTTTTGTTTGTCTTAAAAGGCCAGTCTACAATCAATAAATACTATACTCAACTTATAAATGAATTTCACATAAATTCATGTAAGAGTACAGAAATATCAATTTTGTCAAAATCAGAAACAAAAACAGACCCAAAATCCCTTTTTACAAGATGAAGAGTTGCATGACAATTTAAGACCTCAAGTAGGTACCTGCAAAAAAACTCAGGGTCTTTCTCCTCTCTTATCATGAGGTCGGCATGCATCAGTTAGCATCCTAACCCACATATAATCCCTCTTAATCAAAACAATATTCCAGGCATGTGGTGAAAAATCCAGGTAACTCCTCACAAGCTCACAAGGTAAAGGTGGGTCCACGTGATCACATAAATACTACAACAATATAATGTTTATTATATCATCATTGTTAAAAAAACACCAGGAAATTTTTTTCCAAAAAACAACACAGAAAATTACAACAAATGAAGATTTCAAAAAAATTCTAATATAAATATGGCAACGGTGATTACCTTCAACAGCAGAGCTCTGTGCCTGCACACACCAAATTGCACAGTTCCAATTGGAACTATGATTGAACTTTTCCTTGCTTTGATAGAACACATAGATTTTTCATAGATCTTGGATAAAGTAATATCTTCTGCAGTGTCAAGTGGTTTAGGGAAAGCACTAATGTTGCCACTGCTTCCTGTTGAGCAAGTACAGACAAAAAGCTTCCGACAGTTTGAACCTGAAACAGATTTTCACATTTTCGCATCCTTTCTACAATAGCATATCTATCACTACGCCCAAAATGATCTGAGACAAAGAGGACAAGCAGTGAAGCAACCTGCAAGTTACCAACAGCAGCCTGATTCCCACGTCTGGCTAAATCATTCTGCTGCTTTAACTGAAATAACAATGCCTGAGCAGCGATTGTAATAGCATCTAACTCTTCATCCCTTTCTCTGAAGAAGAACGAACAATTGGAATCAATTACATTAAAAAATTGCTAACATATTTTCATGATGCTATGGTACCCAAAAATATAATGTTTCTGCTCATGCTAGCATGAGGTGCACATGCTTCTTGTAATAAACGACAACAATAACATACCTATCCAATAGTATGACTTCACAGGAGTGAAGACACTGATTTTGCTCATAATTCTCAAGAAGCATAGAAGGTCAATCACGTCCTGCATCATAAAACCATCTGGCAGAAGGTCCTCAATGCCACAAAATGATATTCTGCCGTATTTGAGAGACAATAATGAACTATCACTAATTGGTTTTCTAGACTTGCATGGTTTGGGATTAACAAGATCCTGATCAGAGGGTCTCTTCGATTTATAAGATTTATAAATCTCAGAACATGATGCTTGGTCTTCCTCACTATGCACATCCTTTGAAGGGCTTAAGGATGCATCTGTTCCATCTGTACCGTCAGCAGGGTAGCTATTTTTCTAGTAAACTGCTTTTGAAAAGCCAGATCATTGTTGTCAACATTATTATTCATATTGTTAATTCCTATCCAGACTTGGATTGTATGCTAAAGTTTCTCTGCAACTTTCAGAAGCACAACCAACTGAGTTTCCTGGTTCAAGAGTTCTGTCCATCTTCTCACTTAACAGCTCAGCATGACCTACACCTTTCTACTGCCAGCTGTTGTTTAAGCACTCTTGACGGGTTTTCTTCTGTAAAAAATACCATCTTTTCAACTTTTACCTGATTTCCAAGCTGCCAAACATCTATTATTCAATGAGGTGTTACTTGATGCACTCGATGAGGCATAAGAGCCTGCAAAAAAGTCATGAAAGTATACACTTAACTCCAAATATGTGAACTCACACACTCAAGCTAAACAGAGAGCATTTACTGAATTTAAGGGTACAAACCCCCCCACAGGCCTCACCATGAGAAAGGGTTCCATCCCCTCCCTGTCAATTGGTTGATTCATACATATCCATTTCAACAGAAGAACTGATAAAGTCATCATTGGATGTACCTCTGTCATTTCCTTCCAGCATACAACATACCCACGAAGGTATATGAAAATTTCCTAGAAGCTTATTGTACTTGAACACAAAAGAAATCAAGAAAGCATGTCAAATTTATATAATCAGATACAGGAAAACAATCCTCCAGGAAACCAAATTAATAAAGGATACCATAACGAACAAACAGAAGTATTATATAAATGTGTGCACACACCCACACACAATAACTTTCATTTCATGGAAAAGCTAAAAACAACTAAAAGTTGTAGTTGGCCAATTTTTAAGAAATGGTTTTCAAAAGAAATAATTCTGCAGGAATTGATTCAGGACTGGAACAATTAATTTTAAAAAATCATATTATGTTCAAGAATCTTATTGAAAAATGACTTCACATAAATCAGTTTGGTTTTATGTATGAATATTAAAAGGCTTTGTAAGTGTTAATAAATTACTAAATGTATTGAAAGACTGACTATTTACTGAATTAAATGCTGGGACAATTTAAAAATTTCATCGTGATGAAGATTCAGAATCAGTTTTCCCAACAAAAATTTAAAGATCTAATAAATTCTGGTAAACCTCTTTTAAGATTCATTTTTTTTAAAATAATAAGAGGAAAAATATCACTTTCATTTGTTACCAAACATGAATTTGGCCCACCAAAATACACTATGAAGGATGGAAATCAATTCTGAGCCATGTAAACCCAAACCGAGGCATTTAACATGTACTAAATCAATACACTGCAGTGCAAATACAAGGGCACCTTCACCATAGCATCCCTCCACATCCAGCATATAATATGTTTTGAAAAATTATCCTTAAAGCCTTAATAGAAACTAAAATAAAATTTTCCACATTGTATACAAGGACACACAATTAGCCATAATGATAATGTACTGTTAGTACTTTAGTTCTAATAGAGATGTAGATATTTACAAAAGGTTTACTTTGGCAAGGTCCAATGAATTGAAACCAGTTGAAATGTAGGGACCATAAGATGTGGTGGGAAACAAACATCACATAATAATTCCAGCAGAACCATCAGAATGTAAGAATATAAGACAAACAGTTCAATGATGAAGTGTAGAACAAAAAGCCAAGATACTAATAGATTAAGCTAATATAACAAAAAAGAGAGCATGCTAGAACAAGAATATTAGGGACTAAAAGTAATCCTAAAACAACAAAAGCACCACCTAGAATAACAGAAATGTCAAAATCACAATTCAACTAATCACAACTATTTACCTGAAGATTTAAGTACTGAAGTTTTCACATAAAGCCAAGTTCAAGGGAGCCCAATGAAGTCAACCTATTATTTGACAGGTCCAAGTTCTCCAAACTAGACAGAGAGGACATAAATGATGGTAGTTCCACCAACTTATTACTGGCAATTTTCAAGGACAGCAAGCCATTCAAATAACCGGTTTCAGGTGGCAATGTCTTCATCTTATTAAATGAAAGATTAAGATACTCCAGATTCTTTAAGAAGCCAATTTCAGGTGGAATGTATCTAGTAAAATACAAGAAATAAAAAACAAAAGATGAAGCAACAGAAAACCTGGTACAGTAATCCCACACTAATGATCCACCAAAATTCAGTCATTTGTAGACAAAAGTTTACGACTTTGAATAAGAAGACTTCTAAAATAGGTTGCAATTGCTAAAAATACTATTAATTATAAATGCCAACTTTCATACCAAATCTACAATCAAGTATCAGTTTACTAAGACATGATGCTTGGATTTTTTTTTTCTCCCCTTATCTTGAAGCATTTTATTTCACTAGAAAATCACAAATTTTGATTTATCTATCTACACAAGTAATGCCTTGAAAGACAATAACAAGGTCATCATAATTGTACAAACTACTATAGTAGCATTTTACAATGAATCAAATCCATACCAACGATTACATAACTAAGTTAAAGTTGACAGCATCTCATCTGCAGTTAAAGCATCTCTTATGAGCCTCAGTTCTCCATTGCAAACCCTCACATTAAAGCAATGGCGGTACTTAGCCACAGCATCTACATTAAAAATAACACTCAAGAGTGTGCTTAAAAACACTGCTTCAACACTTTCAGACTAAAAATTAAATTGTTTGTTTGATTTGTTAAGACTAAATATTAAATCAAACAAAAATTCATTGAATTCACAGCAACTTACAAGCGGAATACATTCATTCAACAACTATTCTTATTTTGATAAGATTTAGTAGGAAAAAATATTTTATCTCTATATTTTTTTTTAGATAATAATTGAATAGATAATATGTATCCAATCATTTATCAATCTAGTGTAAAGAATTCTTAAAATCATAAAATCATAATCAAGGAAAATATTGAAATTATATATAATTTTAGGATTTTGTGAAAAAAATTTTAAACTATTAACTAAATTATTCAAACAATATAAATTTAGTTCTTAATGGATTTACCAATTAAAATTCAGTGCCAAATTTCAGTGCTAAATATTTTAGTATTAAACCCACCAGCAGACCAGGCTAATCTTAAGTTGTAATCAACATCATTATAATTTGTGTAATTCAGAGAAACATATCCGACAAGAAGAGACAAAAAGATAAGCAAGATCACAATATCTAACTTCTTATGCGTCCACACATACATCAATAGTTATTGAAAACCCAAATAGTTAATGCAGCAGTAATGTTTTGAGAGCAAATACAAGATAATAACACTAACCTTATAGAGAAGTGACAAATGGAAAGCTTGATCAAGCAATGGAGACCAGCAATGTCATTCAATATTGGGAAAGGAGAGAGCCAACAAGGTGCTTTAGAAAGCTCGAGCTCCTTCAACCCCTTCAACTCATGCAATGACAACCCACCAATCCCAGGCATTGATATCTTCATCTCCAAAGATTCCAACCCCATGGGCATCCAAATTCAGAGCCAAACAAATTGATCTCATTACCAAAAAATTTCAACCTCCTTAGGCTCCCAAGATCACCCAGTGACTTTGGGATTAAACTGTAAACATTCTTATAAAGATATAAGTTTTCCACAGAGTCTTCTGAATTCTCCGAAAGGAGGAACTCCACACTCTTCCCTGAGATGTCGAGAACCACACCTTCATCACTCCACACTCTTCCCTGAGATGTCGAGAACCACATCTTCATCAATGCCAATGTCATTTATAGACGTCTCTTCTTTGTCGGGTTTCTCAGGATATTCACGCGCGTCGGAGGCAATTTCTTTGGACCTGAGAAGCTCCATTAGCTGCAAGATTGAACTCACTAAATATACAAAAAATAAAAAATAAAAAAGCAGGAATAGTCGGTCGCTGCTAAAAATTGGTGGGTTCGCAGGAATATACCGTAAGGAAGGGATTGACAGCGAGAGAAACAGATATCACTTTGTTAACAAGGAAAATCTATGCCGGTGGACGAATGACGGAGAAAGCGGGAAACAGTGAGGATTGGAAGAAACATTTCCACCAAGTCTGAGAATGGATAAAGCGAAAACCTAGTCGATCTTCGCAAAGTTGCATGACAGCAAAATTGAAATTTTCGGAGCTCTGGAAGAAGGACTTGGGTCTTGTTGCGTGCAGCGTAGTCTAATTAAAGGGTCTGCGACTGCGGTGGTACTGGTAATTGTGAAAGTAGGGATGGGCATCGAAACCAAGTCAGAATTTTTGTCTGTGCCTCCCCTAGTATAGGAGCCGAAACTTAGGTTTTGTTTGGTTAAAAAAGAAAGTGGGAAAGAAAGGAAATAGGGAAGAAAGAAATTGGAGGAGAAATAAAATGAAAAAAGAAGTTACTTTTCTTATATTTGTTTGGTTATAAGAGAAAATAGGAGAGAAGAAAAAAAAAATTTAATTGTGTTTAATTAGAGGTGAAAATAAAAAAAGAAGAAGATGATTTGTAAGTTTTTTAATTTTATTTAAATGCGAATAAAATTAATAGAAAATATTTTACTATATTAGAATAATCATAAGACTTTTTTCTTTTAAAATATTAAATTAATTATAATACCAATGTTTCAAAGTTCTAATTTATTTATATAAATCCCACCATTATATGTATAAAAAAAATAAAAATTACACAATCAACATTTTAAACATTCATCAAATTTACATAAACCCAAAAATTAAATAAAAATACCATACAAATAAAAAAAATTATGCGTCCTAATTATAAAGAATAAAGAATAAAAAATTAGGATAAAATTTACAAATTAAAACATTTCGTATATAGTTAAAATTTTAATTTTCTTTTAATCATTTAAAAATTATGCAGCCTTAGTAACAAAATTTATGCTTGGAAAATTGATGCTAAATGCTACATTTAGTTTGAGGTTTCTATTTTTAAGTTGATTTTTTTATATTAATAATAAGGAGGGTTGAATTTATGACTTTCATTATACTATTTAAATTTATGGCACAATTAAAAATATTTTTTAAAAAAAGATAATAATTATTTAATTAATATAATTAGATAACATATTTAATATAATATAATTAGCAAAACAAGTAAATTTAGCAATAAGATAAATACCATCAAATAACAAAATTAATATAATTATATAATTAATATAAAATATAAAAAATAAAGATTATAACAAAGTAACAAATAAATATAAATATGTATATAAAATATGAATCAAATATAAATTTTTATAAATAATATAAGTATAAAAATCCAAATCAGATATGCAAAATATGTTATTATTTTTCTATTAGATGTACATAAAATCTAAAATAAATATAAATATATATTAATATTATAATATATAAAATGTGAAATGGAAGGTTTAGAAGGTTTTGTTGCGTTTTTACTCCATTAGCAGGAACGTCCTCTGTTTTGCTCTGTTTAGCATCTACATCCCTGAGTTGGCATATCTTCTCTGGCAACTTTGTCTTCTCCGACTTTCCAACAATTACTTTGATCAAAGATGTAAAACGAGGCGGGCAATGTGGAGTGGGGCAAGCCTGCATAAACCCGCATAAATAAAATGAATTAGAACCACAGGTTGCCCGTAGGGGCCCACGGGTAACCCGCACATTTTTTTTTACTCTTAAAAATAATTAAATTATTATAAAGACACATACAAGAATAAAAAATTCAAACTCTAAAAATTAAGAAAAATATCTTTAATGGGATACTAAATTGAGTTAGATTAAAAATATTTATTTTGTTCATAAATTATAATTAATTAATTAAATTTTTTTATTTTATATATTGAATTAATTAAATAAATTTTAAAAAATAATATTAAGCCATTATACATTATATTAAAAATTGGTTTGGATTAAAATAATATCTAAATATATGAAAAATTATTAAAAAATTTTATTAAGCCCGTGGGGGCTCGCGATTAAGCCTTACCCGTGCGAGCAAGCTCGTTTTCAGCCCTCATTGAAAACAGGCCTCATTTTATAGGGCTTAGACCGCCCCGCACCCGTGGAAGCCCACACAAGCCCTCGGGCAATAAGTTCGTTTTACATGCCTAGCTCCGATCTAGCTTCGGGTTTGCAGATCCATCCAATAGCAAGGTGGACCTCCCACGCGCAGGCCATCTGCAGCAGCTTCTGGCACCGACAAGTGATTACGCCCACCACTGAAACACTGGTTTTGGGTTTTTGTTCCAACTTTCTCCTCAAATCTGAGGAGAAATTCTATTGATGGGACCTACAGCATTTTTCAATTTTTTTTCTCTTCTCCCGTTATTTCTCCTACAGCCAAACGGAGGAAAACAATAAAATCTACCCCATTTTCTTCCCACTATTTCTCTTCTCCCCACTCTTCTATGTAACCAAACAAGCTATTAGTTCGCGGGATTCGCCAGTCCAAGACTAGAATTAGAAGGCTAAAAAAAACTTTTTTGAAAAAAAAAAGAAAAATCAGCTCATATAAATATAGAGATTTTAGTTTGTTTAAATTTGATTTGATTAAATTCCAAGCTTTTTTTGAATGCCCAACCTTTCATAAAAAATGAAGTTTCAATTTAGTTTTATTTAAGTCCAATCTTAAGGTATAATTATTATTACTACATATGTATGAGAGAATATATATATATATATATTATACTTGTATTACTTATATTAAGATTTTTTTACATAAAAAATACAATATAAACAATATATATAAACTATGGATTATATTATATAAATATATACACGTTTAGGCTAAATTGATTTCAATGGTTTATAGACCTAGAAAATATAGTATTTATTTTGATTATCAAATTTTAAATATAGGTCCTATTTAGTAATTAGTTAATTATATTAGTGGTTAACTAAATGAATTAGCTGATAATTTATTATATTAATTAATTTAATTAATTAATATCATTATCCATTTACATAAAGATATTTGATGAAATTATTTATTTATTATTAGTTATTTATATATAAAATAATATATAAAGATATGTGTATATTTTATAATTTATTTGAATACTCTTTTACTTAAATAATATTTTTTTATTATAATATATTATTTATTATATTAAATTTTAAAAAAAATATATCATTATAATTTATTATAATTATTTTATTTTTATTTAAAAAATGTAAAATTATAATTTTTTAGTTAAGAAATATTTGTAATGTTCTGGTAGATATAGTAACAATTAAAATGCATTTTGTAAGTATTTTAAATATTAAATTTAAAATTCATATATTTATTATTTAAAATATTGATAAATTATACATTTTAAGTATAAAAATATATTTTTTACAAGTAATATCATTTCATTTTTTCATTTTATTGTTTTTAATTCAAAAAATATTATTTAACAAAAGATTAATTTTCTCAATAAATTTTCTATTATTTTTTATGAAATGAAACATATATTTTCTTTTTTTATATAATTTGATAGAAAAGATATGATTATATTCATGTAATTTTTTATTACTTTATAAATATTTTAATATAATTTATTATACTTATTTAGTTTTTATTTAAAATAAATAACTATAATTTATTTTATATATATTAGATTTTAATTCAAGAAATAGATAAATATAATTTATTATTTTCTTATTTATCAAGGAAGGAGATGTAAAAAAATTTATAATTGTGAGCAAGAATACCTTTTTTATATTACATGTAAATCAATTATTTCAAAAAATTATTATTCTTAATTTTTTCAAAATGGCTATTTAAAAGTTAATAAATTGACTAAAATAACTATTTACCAAACAATCAACTCAACTAGTTGATTTGATCAAATAATTAAAGGTATTCAAATTAGTTAAAAATTAATTAAAAATATTATTTTCCAGACACCATCATAATCAATTACTCAAATACTCCATCTATTTTTTTTATTTGTCTCATTTGCAGGTAGTGTTTATGATTTATATGCTTTCTTCGGATCAATAAATACATCTAATAACCAGTTTACTATTCATTACAAATGACTAATTTTTTGAACTTTAAGTTTACATTATTTTGTATAAGGATTAAGGTGATTTAAAGATGACATATTCCATGCAATATCCTTTTTTAATTGCTTATTTTCTCCTCCAAATGCTAGAACAGTTGTTTCATCAAAGTGATGATAAAAAAATAAGCAACAAAACATCTCTTATAATCAGTTCAAGATATTTAATAATCGTGGGAGATTCATATAAATATATATATACACACACACACATATATATCCTCAATATCTTTTTAAGACTCATTTTGTAGTAAAGTAATTTGAATATATATTGCATATCCAAAAAATTCTTAAATAGGAAATATTTAACTTGTAATGAAAAGCTAATGGTAAAAGGAATAGTTATGATAATTTATTAGCCTGATTTGTATAAGTATTATTACATGTAAAACAGCATGTTCCCAAGCAAAAATAGAAAGTCTTGTTCTTATCAACAATGGTCTAACTATAAGCTAAAGATGTTCAATAAATGATTCAACTAAACCATTTGTATATGAACATATGTTATAGGATATTCAACAATTATTTCAATTAATATACAATAATCATTAAAGGCTTTAGATGTAAATTCAATAGCATTATTAACCCATATTATCTTAATTGAATAATTAAAAAAATTTATTTATTTGAGCAAGTAATTTAACAAATGTTAAGTTACACATTGACAATAAACACATATGTGACCATCTTGCAGAAGCATCAACTAAAATTATATAATATCTAAATAGTCCACTTAGTGGATGAATAAGTCTACATATATCAACTTGTATTCTTTCCAAAAATGCAAGGATTCAAATCCAATTTTAGTTGATGATGACCTTATAATTAATTTGCTTTGAGAACAAGCAGCATATGAAAATTCATTAGATTGAAGAATTTTTTTATTCTACAATAGATGACCAAATGAATTTTTAATGAATTTTTGTATCATTATTGATTTAAGATGACCTAACTAATTATGCCATACAATGAAAATATTTTAATTAGTAAACTTTTGGTTAACTATAGCATTTATTTCAATTGGATTAATATACCTGTAATATATACAAAAAATAGTAATTTTTCTAATACATTTTTCTCATTTGAGACAACTACTATAAGATAAAGACATTCTACATCTTTTCCATTTATAGTCTCAATGTAGTATGCATTTTGTAATATGTCTCTAAAACTTAATAAGTTTTTTCAAGACATGGTAGATAATAATGCATTATTTATAATTATTTGTATTCATCCAAGTAAAATTATATTAGCCCTTTTGGAGCTTTCAATCAATTTGATACTATCAAATATTATATTAACATCATTTTCACTAATCTTTAACTAAGAAAATATTTTCTATTCTAAAGAACAGTGCCATGAGACACAAATCTTTAATATTGCATTTTGATCCAGAAAATTAGGAAGTGTCAATGTTTTCTTCTTTAAACCAAAATAATAAAAAGTATAAAAGAAATTGCAAGATAACAAAAAGAAAACCTTACATATAAAATTTCATAACATAACAAAAGGAAACATTATGTATAAAATTTTAAACTAAAACAAGTGAACAAAAGAGAAACATAATTAGAAAAACTAAAAATATATTCTCTTAATTTTGAACATTTCTTTCACTAATCAAATGGGCAATTATTCCTTCAAGGTATTTAAAAAAATTTGTCACATCTAAATATGTTGAATCATGGCTAAAAGCATCATTTTCATAAATAAAATTTGCTTCCACATTTTTCTCTTTCTCTTTAAGTAAAGCTTGATAGAATTCAATCAGATACTTGAATGTATGATAGGTACATGACTAATGCTCTTTCATACCACATCGATAACATACATTTTCTGAACCATTTGCATTCTTATTATATTGTCTCTTTTCCTCATTGTTCTTCCATTTCTAGTGGTGAGAACAAATTTGATGATTATTTTTATAACCATCATAATTGTGATAATTAGTTTAATTTCTTTCATAGTCATAATTATTATTGTAATCTTGATTTCACCAAAATATTTTAATTGTTAATGCATTCACTTTAAGAAATGGAGCAAAACTTGTTAGGCTAGTTTTATGATTTTTCATTAAAAGCTTATTATTTTATTTGGCTAGAAAAAGATATGAAATTAATTCAAAATATTTTTAAAGCCTTTTTATCTATATTGTTATTGTAGGAGTACATTGGTTGAATGTAAAGTGAAGAATGCTTTTCCTAACATATCTTCTTTAATAACTTTACCTCCATACAATTTTAGTTGAAAGTTAATTTTAAATATTGTAGAATTATATTTACTTGCTAATTTAAAATCTTGAAAACTTAAATGCATCCAATCATAACTAGCTTAGGAAGAATTATAGTTTTCTATTAGTCATACTTTTCTTTTAACCATTTACAAAGGACAGATAAATAGTTTATAATAAGATATATATTTTTCAATCCTTTGTGAAGATGGTGATAAAAGAAAATCATTACCTTTGCATATTTTTGTAATAATTCTTGATTTTCTTCTTTAATTGTATCTTTAAAATCTATTAATTTTAAATGTATTTAAGGATCCAATATCCAAGATAAATAATTATTTCCAATAATATCAAGGACAACAAACTTAAGTTTTATGAGATTTGTCATAATAATAACTAAATATAAATAATGATTGAATTAAAAATAAAATATTAATTAAAACATGAATACCAAAAAAAAGTAAGAAATTGTAATAGACATTATCATTTGCATATAGGACAAAATTAAAAAATTAAAGCAATAAATAATATACTAAAAACAAACAATATAATATAGCAAATAGAATATATCTTAAAATAAATTAATTTAAAAAAAACTGAACCTAAGAATTAAACAATTGACTATTATGCAAGTAGAAATGGTAACTCTAAAATTTAACTTAGTTCAACAAAGCTTTGTATCAATATTATTTTATAAAATGAAGGCAAAATAATTAAAAAGTAAAGATGAAATGAAAAGTAATGTTTTGCTTCATATGTATATTACTACCCCTTTAATAAAGGGATATGATTTTTTTATAGGTAAAAACAATTTCTTCATGATGAAGAAAGATATATAAAAATAATATAATGATAGCCTACAATGTAAACTCTACATTGTAGTCTACCAAAGGAGATAACTTAGACTAATTTCTTGCGACCTTGGATTGGACATCCATTTACTATTAATATTATAACACTTTTATATTAAAATTTTAACTTATTTAAAATATTTTTATAATAAAGGAATGATTTATAAAAAGAATTTTGCAAACCAATCTCTTAAAGGGATTCAATAAAAGTAATAAATTATCACTCTTTCTATATGAGTGCAAGTAGAATATACTTGCTTTAAGAATAACATATTTTAAAATGATAATATCATGACTTATATAATATTAGGAAAATGTTAAATATGAATGCAAAATTTGAATTTTCCATTAATAAAATGATGAGAAAAGAAAATTGTAACATAAAGTTCAAATAAGATGTTTATATTAAGGGTAAGGATGACAAAAATTCAAAATTTGGGGCTTGCCTTGTGGGGCACAAATTTAGCATGAATTTTCATAGAGCAAGGCATGGACTAAGTTTTTTAACCTAAAGCAATTTTAGAAAATGAGACAATATTATGTTACCTTACATCACAATGCCCCCAAATGTTAAAATTGCATTTTTATCCTCTATATTATATATAAGAATATATTACTATAAACCCTTTTTCATAATTTCATAATTAAAAAAACAAATACCATTAATGAAACTTAATCAATAAACTAAAAATTCCTAATTTGCTAGTTCCCTCTTTTGTTAAACCTAGCTCAGTTGAGAAAAAAAGAGCCATGAAAGCAGAAATGTAAAACGATAAAGTCCTAATTGTAAGACTTTATTGGCCACTCTGCTGCACCATACCACTTTTGTCATATTTCACTACTATCAAGCAAGTAAGCAAAGATTTCGCCATTCTTCGCTATTTTTTCTTTAGATCTCCTTGTACTTTAAAATTAGCTTAGTGGTTGCAATTTTGAAATTAAAATAAAGTTCAAAATTGTTTAATGGTTATAATTCTGTCCTTATCCATTGTTCTTTACTATTTCTTCTTTAGTTCTCCTCTTATATGTCTAAACCCTCTTACTTTTTAATGAAAAATACTTTCCAATTTTTCCTCCCTTATATTCTTTCTATTTCTATGTTTCTTTCCCTATTTCCCTTGTTTCTTATCTTTCTTCCTCTATTCATATGTTATAAGTAGTTGAATGTTGGTCTGAACTTTTAATTTTGAATAGTTCATGTGTTTCAATATGGCTTATGCATTTTATTGGAGGCTAGATGAAGCGCTAATAAGGACATACAAAATTTGATAGCATGTTTTTCTATATGAATTATATAGACAGTCATTTAGTATATATTTTATTCATCATTAACATATTTATGGGTGCATTATATTAACATATTCATAAATTGCCTCTTACAAATAAAAAAGTAGTATTTTAAGCTTTTTTCCATATTCTTTAAATTTTTTTAATATTTTCAAATTTCCATCTGGACTATTAGTGCTCCATAGATCAAGGGGATGAGGTGCCAACTTATTCTACAATCGAAAATGAGCTATATTTGAGGCAAATTATTAAGGGTGAAGGAGGTAGTATACAAGTAATTTGTCCTTATTCCACTTCTTTGTCACCTTTAATCAAGGGACCATCTATAATGCACTAACAAAAAAATTAATGTAGATGCATACCACTTTATTGATGGCCTATATTTGATCTCATAATTTAATTTTGATAAAATGTGACCTATTGTTGATAAGTGACAGAAATTATGAATTGACTTTTATATTTGGCTATGAAATGTTTTAAGCCCTATCAAAAATTTGTAAAATGGCTTCTAGTGTAGCAATCAAAATTGTTTAGTGGAGTTGAAGTCTTGATATACTTAGTATCACAAAAACAAATATTATAATTATAATTAAAAATATACCAAATAAGAAAATAAATTAAAATTAAAAAATCACATAATAGTTATATAAATTTACTTGTCACTATTTTAAAATTGAATTATGTATGTGAACATCAAATAAGAATAAATTACTAATAGACTTTTATACATTTACATCAATTATTTAGAAAATTATTTTCTAAATAATAAATTAAAATATAATAAGAATAAAATTTACATAATAGTTAAGTCAATCAATTTATCATTATGTTAAAATTAAATTATAAATAAGATAACCAATAATGAATATTAGTTAAACATTTTAACATTTTTTAAATATTAGAAAGCGAATAAGTAAATGGCTCATTAAGAATGACAATTTTTTATATGAAAAAATAATCCTACATGTCGAGAGCCTTTAACTCATGTGACACGAGATGTCCCTTGAAAGTTGTATGCCTTCCGCTACATTTAGGGTTCAATCCTTAGTTCTTGTGCGTGTGTGCTTAATGGTTTAACTATTCTTACAATCACCAAAAAAAATATTAATCCTACACAAATAAGAGACATTTTACATAGGTCAAGATTGAGCTTATACGAAGTCGAATTATAAATAGATCAATTTATTTAACATAAATAATATATAAGTCAAATTATGATTGGCTTAAAACTAAACAATACAATAAAAAATAAAATTCTTGTTTTAATAAAATAAAATAAATATTCTATAAATTAGTTAATAAATAATTAAAAATACTTTTAATGAAACATAATATATAATTAAATTTGAAAAATATGTTTATAGTATATTTTTTTAATTAAAGGTATTAAATGGATTATATGGATTGATCCACCTTAATATATTTAATAAATAGGTAAACCTGACATAATATGATTATTATTTTAGGTTCAAGTTGAACTTATTCAAATTTATTACTAACTTTTGATATGACATAAGCTTGTCTTCATTTGAGTGTGTGCAATTTAAAAAATTGAACCTTATAATTTCTTACAAGATAAGTGAATCAATTAATTTTCAGAATTTGAATCCAATTATAAAAACTAAATGACGAACCATAACTTCTCTTTAATAGAGTTAGTTGTTAAAGTTATACTTTTATATTCATTATTACTCAATTAGCATTTATAGAAGAACCAATTAGTACTCTTAACTTTTATTCAACTAATATATTGTAAAAAAAAATTAATTATAATAATAAAATTAAAAATTAAATTCATAAATTTGAACCTAATAGTTATAGATTTTTGGTCGACCATCAGGCATATGAACTTGTATTATCATTTTTACTCATTCCTTGAAGCAAAACTAGAATAAGTATATTGGAAGGGTTGAACTATAATTTACTAAGAATTTCATTAACAATCCTTTCAATTTTAGGGGGTGAATATAAATTTTTCAAAAAAAATAAAATTGTCATGAAAATTTCATAAATCTCCCTAATTTTAAGGTGGCACATATAAGGCTTTGCCAATAGAGGATTAGAAATAGTACAAATATGAACTTATGTTATCATTTTTACTCATTCCCATTGACGAAGCTAGAAGAAATATATTGAAGGAGCTAAACTATAATTTATTAAAATTTTAATGACAATGCTTTAAATTTTTGCAAGTTAAATATAAAATTTTCAAATATATATGTACTTGTTATGAAAAATTTATAAATTTCCTAAGTTTTGAGGTGGTGGGCACAAGGCTTTTGCAAGCAAAAGAGGATTATAAATAGTATAAATTATATTAATATTAGAAATTTTAAAATAATAAATATAATATTAATTAAGTTTTTTATGAATTAATAAATATTATAAAGATGTGAAAAGTAAATGGAATGTTATTACAAGTATAAAAGTGTTATAAATTTTAGTTAGTATGTGAAGTTATTGATATATTACTCTAGTACCAACTTTGTCATAACTTATTCCAAGTTACATGACCAATGTAGGGGCTACTCCTTACAACCTTTTACTACCCTTTAACAAATGCAACTTAAAAAAATGTAATAATATTTTATTTTCCAATGGATATAAATAACACTAAAATTGGATGCAAATAAATGAAATTATTATGCAATAGAGATATATGTACCATTATCTGTTCCAATTATCCTACAATTCGCTTTAGTGCTAGAATGCACGATTGGCCTTAGTTCTGTCCTAATAAATAGTTGTTGAATACTTAAGGAGAAAATCCCTATAGGATGTATAAGCACTGAAGTTGAAAGAAATAAAAATACAATCATGATTTATTATTAATTTTGATATCCACTCCTCTATAGGGCTCTTTTTAAAGGAATTAAAGAACTTTCATACCTTTGCTGGTAAAAATAGGACAATTCAAAGAAATAACCTATCGTTATAAAGTAACAAATATAATTACACATAATATAAAACCCAACTGCTATCATTTTAGTCATTATATATCATCACACGTACTAGGAAGATTAAATCATTAGACCATTATATTCACATACATGATTTTACTATCCAATATTAACAATTTGATATCATACTTATATATAACATAATAACAATAATTATCAACCATTTAGTTTAAGGAATTTAACTTAAAGATAATTCATGAACACTTAAAAATGAAAAGCAAATAAACCTTCTTGTGACTTGTAGTCATCCTTATCCCTTCACAATTCTATCCTTATTCCATCAGAATCAACTTTGTCCTTTCACAAATTGGTATGTGGATCTAGTATATAAAGCCACATCAATATATATTCATTCCCATCATCATCAATATCACAATCACATGATAATTCAATTAATTATATGTGTGATACTAATACTAACACTTTATTTCCATGGTACGAATATCCATATGTAAGCAAGATTATAAATAATAATTGATAATAATACAAAGTAAACATAAACTTTATAATTTAAGTTCACAATCTATATGCACACGTTACAACATATCCATGCCCTCTTTCATGCCCTCATATCTTACATTTATCACTATTCACTATGTAATAGTCTATAATAAAACCATAGAACACTCATATATACCTTGTCTCCCTCGTATAACATAATGTATAGAGCTTTTACAAGATATAATTGACTGTTTACTAAAAATCAATTGATACTTTGTTTGGGTTATATCTTGTTATATTCACACTATATTGTTATTAGGTCTTAAAACCTAATTTAGGAACTAGCATATTATATTTTGAGCAAGAGGAAATATAATTATGGATGTTGACACGATTTCAATGTATAGTTGAAATGAGGTTTAGTGGAAGGTCTATAATAGTGTGATTTACCCCATTGATTGGTACATTCATTTTTATTGGATTTTAAATATTATGTAAAGGACAAATGTAGGCGGTGTTGATAAAAAATCATAAATAAAAACATGTCAATGTGGAATTAAAAAATTTTTGTTTTCCTAAAAGATATTTTAAAATTATCGTGTAAAGTTTTTAAAAGTTATTAAACATATTAAATTTAAAATTTTAAATACAAATATAGAAATGATAAGTGTTAAAATTGACATAAATTATTTTATAAGTATATTATCAAAAACAAATCTATGGCAACAATTTTTTTCCTTTTAAACAAATTAGAATTATAAAATTATTCTTTATTTAAAAAATTAACAATAATTAAAAATAAGAAAATATGACAAAATAAATGTGGATGGTTTGAAAATGTAAATAATCAAATATTTTTTAACTAGAATAAAATTAGGAAACATTTTTTTATATTTAAATAAAATTCTAAAACATAGAATAAATTTTTTTTTATAATATGATAGATAAAATTTTTTATAAAAATAAAAAATAATTAATTTTCATACTTATCAAACTTTGCAAGTTAAAATATAATAAATAAATGTATATCATTAAAGTGTCAATATTTGAAAATATTTAAATTCAATCGTATGTAATATTAATATTAGAGGTAGAAGAAAAAATAAAAAATACTACTATTATTTAATTTATTTGAAAACTACCTCTTATTAAATGTATAACATTCTATCATGATATTATAAATATTTCAATTGGATTTGTTAAATTAATACTATTATAAAAATTAATAGTACATCATAAGGGTAAAATAATAATTTAACTCGATTCTATTTCTACCCCATCTAATTTCACCCATTCCAAATAAAACAAACTAATTTTATTTTTATTTCCACTCTCTCCCATTTTCACCCATTTCAAACAATCTAAGTGAAATTACTTCCCTCTCTATTTCCTTTCCCTTCCATTTACTCTCATCTCTATTTTCTCTCCCCTCCATTTTCAACTCCATCCAAACAAAGCATTAAGTGTTTTTAATGGAGGGTAGTAGAAATTGAATAAGATAAAAAAATGTATTAGTATTTATGAGGGTTAAAATAAATTATTTATAATAATAAAAGATAAAATCATATAATTTATATTTTAAAAATTAAAATTACATATAAATCTATTTAGTTTATGAAATTTATGATTTTTTTAATAAAGTATTTTGTGTCTTTTCTTTATATCATGCGGTTGAAGGGCATATTAACAAATATAAGTAAATAAAAAAATGGGTTTTGAGTCACTATATTAGTCTTCATATTTGTAATGAATAATTTTTTAGAACACTGGAACTTTTATACTTTTGTAAAATATTGGGACTTCATATAAAATAATAGGATAAATATTGAAGACCTTACCTTTTTCTTACTTCAATAATTTTTATTTGTAAATCACAAAAATGTTTTTGTAAGATTGAAGGAAATACAAAAAATATATTATCGGAAAAATTATCACACATTATTGATACAGTGATGTAATGTGACCGTACATTAAATTTATTTTTTCATATTGTTAGCATTCCAAGAAAAATAAATTGCGCATATAAATATTGGAAGGTCGGCCATTATTACGAATAAAAAATGAAAAAAAAAAGGAGTGAATTTCTGTTCAGCTTAACGAACGTCTACATCATTTCCCGCTCAATATATATTCGGGGGTTCATCTCCCATTCACAATTCAAAAAATCCTTCTCACTTTCACAGTGAAATCGCATAGACGCATTCAAATTCTCTTTAAGAGATCAGCTTTACCCGAGCAAAGATGCTTGCTACACTCAAGTTCGTTACAAAGGCTTGAAACTAGTTTAATTTCTTATTTCTTATTGATTTGAGATTCGAATTCTATCTAATTTAACTGCATTCGATCTTCTCTGAGTCGGTGATTGTTCTGTAATCTGTTTCTTTTCAGAACTGAACAATCCAGCGGCCAACTGCAGCTCGTCGAACGAGAAGATTTCGACGACGAGGAAGATCTCTTTGAAGCCATCAGCAAATGTATAATCGCTGAACTTTTCTTTTTATTCAAGTGTTTTGCGACTTTTTTTCTTGTCATTTTTGCAAAGCGTATTGACAAAGAAAACTACTGGTTCTATATTGCTGTGGTGTTCTGGAACTATTTGATTACTGTGATTTTCTTGTCCATCGTATTCCTTCGTTTAGATCCTCTAATCTTCAATTTCTTCTTCTTTTTGTCCTCTAATTTTCTCTTATTTTAACGAACTTCGTCAGAATTTGAATTTTATTTACTTGAGAATGATGATCCAGTTTGAATCACCACTTTTCCGTTTCTCCTAGTTGTTTTTTTTCTTTTTTAAATCTATTTTTGCATATTTGTTATATTAGAACAGTTTACTTGATTATGAGTACGAATCTCAGCTTAATCTCTATTTGAGTAGTAGTGCTCTGTTTTCTTGTTGTTTTGACTTTTATTCGCCAAGATCCTCAGCGCATAGCCTAGTTTTACATCCATTTGAAATATTGGCCTTGTACTCTCATTCAGTGGTTTCTCATGGTATCAATGCTGGAGACGTGAAGAAGCTTCAGGATGCGGGAATTTATACATGCAATGGGTTAATGATGCATACAAAAAAGGTCTAATCCCTGCAGATTATAATATTTTAACAATGAAAGTTTCGTTGGTTCTTTAACTGATACATTGTTATACTCTGCAGCACTTGACAGGCATTAAAGGTTTATCAGAGGCTAAGGTTGACAAAATCTGTGAAGCTGCTGAGAAAATAGTGGTGAGAGAGCAGATTAAATTAGCTTCATAATCTTTGTGTTCAATTTCCTTGAGATTTAATCTTTGACTTATAATCTTATCTCCCTTTTCCCTCCTCTGATGTAGAATTTTGGTTATATCACTGGCTCTGATGCATTGGTCAGAGTAAGTTGCCTTGTTGTTTAAATTTTCGATTTGAATACTGAATGAAGTCGATTCATTGATTCAAATGGTCAAGATCTGTTTCTGTTTCTGTTGGTTTAATTTACAATGTGAAGTTATGTTTATTGCTATTCTATCGCAGAGAAAGTCGGTTATTCGTATTACAACGGGAAGCCAAGCACTCGATGAATTATTGGGAGGTAACGTTGGCTTGGACCAAAATTCTCCAATTTTTCCTTTTTCACGGCTTATAACTACTCAGTTTTACCTTGTGCTTGTAAGTTGTATCTAAGTCATTTTAAATTTAAATTTGAAAAGGTGGAATTGAGACCCTGGCAATAACAGAAGCATTTGGAGAGTTTCGGTGAGAACACAGGGCGTAAACAGTTTAATATTTCTGGGTCCTAATTCCTATTCAGTTTCAGAAGTTGCCCATTCTGACATTCATCTTAAATCTTTTCAGGTCTGGGAAGACACAGCTTGCCCATACTCTCTGCGTTTCCACTCAGGTTCTATTCTTTGTCATGACATGTTGCCATGATAGTCATTGACATGCAACTAGATAGTGTACATGAACATACTCGGTCTTCTTGTCTTATTTGCACATTCTCAGCTTATTTTCAAGCACAACGAAGATTTTTATGCACAAATCAATATATAACTAGATTTCAGGCTAATGACACTTGCTGACGTCCATTTTTCATTTTCTCTTCTAGCTGCCTACAAGTATGCGGGGAGGCAATGGAAAAGTTGCTTACATTGACACAGAAGGAACTTTGTAAGCTTTTTCTCTTTGCATTTTAAACTTAATTAGGATCTCCTAGTGCCCAGTTAATTAGAAAACTAGCGATAATGTTTTCAACTGACGCCCTCTCTACTTTGTATTGTCATCTGCAAAATCTTCCAGCCGACCTGACCGAATTGTTCCCATAGCTGAGAGATTTGGCATGGATCCTGCGGCTGTCTTGGACAATGTAAGTTTCCTTTGTTTCATATGTCCTAAATGGGGCTCTAAAGACATATTTTGGTGCTTATAGCAATAGCTAATCATGTTATGTTTTTGATTGTGAAAGATTATATACG
Source organism: Sindora glabra (assembly GCA_020226215.1). Classification (NCBI taxonomy): domain Eukaryota; kingdom Viridiplantae; phylum Streptophyta; class Magnoliopsida; order Fabales; family Fabaceae; genus Sindora; species Sindora glabra. Next base: position 36,363,385 of record CM035231.1, read on the forward strand.
CTCGTGCATACACTTACGAACATCAGTACAATCTTCTTCTTGGTCTGGCTGCTAAGATGTCCGAAGAACCATTCAGACTTCTGGTGTGCTTCTACTAACAGTTATTTTACAATCACAAAGTAATGAGATGTGGAAAGCTGACACAACTGATATTTCACAGATAGTGGATTCAGTGATTGCTCTATTTCGAGTGGACTTTTCAGGAAGGGGAGAGCTTGCAGAGCGCCAGGTCCCTCCCTTTACAAGCATATAATTTAACAGCTTTTATCTACTGAATCGTTGTTGACAAGAGCGGCTCGTTTGCAGCAAAGACTGGCACAGATGCTTTCTCGGTTAATAAAGATTGCTGAGGAATTTAATGTTGCTGTGTACATGACCAATCAAGGTACATTTCTTTTCACAAATTTCATAGGGTGAATAGATCATACTGTAAAACAGAGGCTAAGAGGATGAACATATTTCTCTTTTGTTTGATCAAACTAATAATTTTAGAGAATTTGTTGTAAAGATGCCGTAAGGATCTCTCACGGTGGCTAAAAGAGTAATTGGAGGAAACAAGCAAATTAATCAATTTTTCAATTTGTAATCCCGTTTGTCACGTTAAAACATACATTTAAACAATCTCTAGCTCTAACTTAAAAATCAAAGGTCAGAGACATATTGCTCATCCACACAACGTTGAAACTTTGATTGCAGTTATAGCTGATCCAGGAGGCGGAGTGTTTGTATCAGATCCAAAGAAACCAGCTGGAGGGCATGTGCTGGCACATGCGGCCACAATAAGGCTGATGTTCAGGAAAGGCAAAGGTGAACAGCGGGTTTGCAAAGTGTTTGACGCCCCAAATTTGCCAGAGGCGGAGGCAATATCCTTAGTTTTTGACTTTCGTTTTGCCAAAGTAGCATATAATTATTAAATAAGATCTTATGTTGGTTAATCCTTCCCCAAATCACCTCAACTAGATTATAATTTGCAGTTGTCCAACAACTTTCAAATTAACTTCCCGATGACTGTCAACTGTAAACTAGGCAAGTAAATCCCAGATGACTAACATAAATCAGAGAATATTCCGCAGATAAATTGGTTTATTATTGGTGTGTTTTTAGTTTTCACTTGACAGAGCAACGTGTTTCAGATAACACCAGGGGGCATAGCAGACGCAAAAGACTAGACAATCACTGTTGAGGCTGCCCTTCAGCACTACAACAAAGCTTCCTAGTAACATTAAGTCTTCTCTTATATGCTGTTAGATACGGAGTAGTATTTTCATTTTTGGCGAACTATTCAGAGGTTTCTTTTGATTTAAAATTTTGTTGATATATTCAAAAAGTTTTTAAGCCAATTTGCCGTATATATGTAAGACAATTTTATATGGTTAGTCTGGATGGCATACGAAGTTATCGTAAAAACAAGCCAGTAGCCAATGAGACTCGTATAAAGGCAGCAACGATCTACCATATAAGGATAAAACTATAAGCAAAGGTGATATTATTACATGCTATGGGCCAAGAAACTATCGGCCTCCCCTTGATTGGAAAACAACTGGTTTAGTTCTCCGGAACCATCTCTGTTCAAGTAAACTAGTATGATAAAACAGAGGCACCGCTAGGGCCTCAAAGTTATTATGATGGAATACATAATGAGTAAAACTGGAAAGTTTAACCGTGTCCTTTTCGTAATCAGCAGTTAGATAGACCAGTTAGCAGCACTTCCAACTCTTGGCATGCCTGTTGTTTCCTTCTTAGCCTCAGCATCCACCGTGAAAGTTGCACCAAAAACCTGACCAGAACTGTCAACCCTTGGTACAGGCTTCAACTCATTAAGCGGGTGCTCAAAACTCCTCAAACCTCCAGATGTTGTAAAGAAGCACCCTGAAAATGTAAATATGAAGAATTTACTTCCCACATCAAAACCATTGAACTAAAATTACCAAAAAAATGGAAAAAAAAAATTGAACTACAGAATTGAAAACGTGTATCTGGTAGGGAAGATCCAAAAATAGTAGAAATAAATTAGACAAAATGGGGAAATCAAAAGGACCAGAAAATTGCAAAAGTAGTCATAAATTTTGAAACAAGAGTTGATTAGCAAACAATTGATAATATGATTTGTGGCAAAACTTAAATGACCTCCATCCGCTCACATTTCCCATTTCAAAGTTCTTGAACTTGTAATTCCTAGTCTCTTTAGCTTCCACTTTTAATATACTTCTAATTAAACCTAACTTCTAAAGGTTGCACAAGTATATGAAAGCATGGTCTTACAGAAAATGTTCAACACAAGGGACTTTGGGAGTTAACTATCTTAGCTTACCACTTCAAAGTAAGCAATTACCTTTAGGGAATGGTGCAAATGATTTTCCACAGCTCTTGATTACAAACTCTGAGTCATCTGAGAGAACAAGATTTCCATCAGCATCAGTTCCCCAGAAGAACGGAACACTGCCATCAGCATCCTGCAAAGGAACGGGATATTAAAGACCTGGTCGGATAGACAAATGATTGGCATATGTGAAAGAAGAGATGAAATCAAGGATTACTCACTGCAGCAAAAAAAGTGGTTTTAGAACTGCTGTCGAACAGAACAAATGCAAATTTCCCTTGGAAATCTCTCACAACCTGATCCGCAGGATAGGGACCACGATCTCTTAGAGTCCTGTAAGCCTCTATGATGATGATCACCTCATTTGCTGTTTTATTCAACCCATACTGTTGCTTCAGCATGGCTACATTCTCAATGTGGCCTTGAAACAAGCAGAAGATGTCATCCACAACCGCAAACAGTCTGGTAACATAAGACAAGAATCATGTATAACAAACTACAGTGAAGAATGGAATTTTCTAAAAAAATTCTAGCAAATAATTATCTCACAAAATCACTTTTTAAAGGAACAGACAGCATGAAACAATTTGAGAATTGAGCATATCTCAAAGAAGAAGGGAGATTAGGACAACAGTAGGTGTAAAAATATAGAGGATGCGACTCCCTACACAAATGCAACTTTCCATACCCTTTTAGTTGAATTAAATGTAAATGTTGTCCCCTTCTTAAATAACACTAAGAGGTACCATCAAAGAAAATAGTACACGTCATGGTTCAGGCAAGAAGGTTGCCACAAAACTTTTGTAGAATCTTAATTGTGGTAGAAAGGCAGAGGAGGGGTTAGAATTCACTTTAATACACTAAACAAACTAAGAGCAATATGCTTTAACAAGCATGAAAGGATAATCATAAAAAAATGATATAATAATTCATCTAAATAACCTTTCGTGTTATATTAAGGTGAACTGATAAGATTATTATATATAATATAACTAATGGTACAGCAACGGTTCACATCTTTTTCAAATTTATATTTCAAATACAAAATGAACCAAGACAGAACGCCGAAAACAACAAAATAAAATATGAAATCATACTGCACGCTAACAAGGAGCTAGCATGACCCCAAAAAAAAAAAGTTTTGAAAAATTGAAGTGTGCAAAGCAGATTTCATTGGCTTTATTGAGTCGTAGTTCTGGAAAATATAACCATTATATATAATTATCCTAAAAGTCAAGATGTTCGGAGCTTTTGGGAATTGTCAGTGTGATCAGAATCATAAAAGAGAAACCAGGAAAAGAATAAACACCTGAAAAGAAACAACAGACACTTCAAAAATCAATATAACCTACCAGACTTTCCATTCACGGTGAAATAAATCCCACGATAAGATGCAAAGCTCTGAAAATTTTTTTATCGCGCATCCACTATTCCAAATAAGGGATTTTTATAAATTTAAATCATATTAATATACATTAGAAATATTATACATACATACATACATAAATATATATATATATATGTATGTATATAGCATTAACTGGTCAGAATTAAACCAAAAGAAAAACGTAAGTTAAATAAATATAATAATCATCAAAATAGTACAACAGAAGCGACTCGATTGTCAATACACCCAGGAGGAAATCGAAGTTCCAACTTTGAAAATTATGTATTTATCCGAAAAGTCCCAACTTTGATCTCCTCTGATCTTGTCCCAGAATTTCTCGAAAAAATAGCGAGCAAAAACAAAACTACCTAGATCAAGCAAAAACAAAACCAATAATCCAAATCCAATACCCACGACAGAGCATTGCGAGTATTCATCATTTTTCAAATTTTTCTCCCATTTTGATGCAATTTGTAAGAAATGAGAAGGCTACCTTGGAAGGAGGGGGTTCTGTTTGTCAAAAGTATAGGCCATGAGACCAGAAGAACCAAAGTTGACGGTGACGGCAGAGGGATGAACGGAGGCAAAGTGCTGGGCTAAAAAGTCATTCTTCAACGCCGAAACAGAGTTGGATTCGGAGGTTCTAAGAGCTTCGGGACTCTTCGCCACCGATTTGTCGAAAACTGCAAGCATTTTCGCGGAGAAGCAAAGCCTGGTGCAAAAAAAGGCGTTCTGAATGGTTCGGAAGATTTTGGAAAGGAAATGACATGCAAAGGAGTTAAATAAGGTAGCTTAAATTTGCTGTCGGGAAAGAGACGGAAGAAAATAGGTCAAAATTACTTTTCTCCTCTAATTTTTATGCAAATTTCATTATTGTCCCCTAAAATTTTTTGAAGCAATTTTGTCCTCCAACATTAAAACGACCCGTAATCTTACTTAGAGAGCTAAATTCCATATAGTTTTTGTAGCCAAAATTCCTTCTATTCATCCAAAATATGTGATGCATTCAATTTTGAACTCTTGGCAATAGCATAATTTCTAATAGGACATTTATACCGGCCAAAAAAGAAAAGGGCATTTATAATCTCCCCTGGCCACCAGTATTACAAATTTTACACTTTATTTCCTTTTTCTCCTATTTATTTTGGCGGTACTTAGTTTGCCTTTCTTTCTTTTTCTTTTTCTTTTTTTTATAATATTAGGCTATCTTTTCCTCTTCTTTGTGTGATGGATAGGATATATGTATTTTGAATGAAAATTTTTATTGTAAACACTTAATATTTTTTTTTTCAATATTTAGTTAACCAAATTAAAATTATTTTATTTACAGGGGGTATGAATGTAAACTGGATTTTGGTATAATAGGAAAAAGAAAAGATGTGATTAGCGGGCAGACACCGTTAAATCAACGTTAAATCAACGAAGTTCAATTGAATGGATTGTTTACCAGCATCATTCTTTATTCTGTTGCACGTTTGGATTCAAATTTCATTAAATTCAAATAGATTAAGAACTTAGTTAACAAATAATAATAATAATAATAATAATAATAATAATAATAATAAAGAACAGGCGTGGATTTGGCGGTGCCTATCGCCCAGGATAACTTAGATTAATACTAATATTTTTATACTCAAATTAAACTGAGGTGCCCGGAAGGAAACAGGAAATCTTATAACTAGTATTTTGCATTTTTTTAATTAGTTTTAGTTTAAATTTTTTTATAAAATCAGCATTTTGATGATTTGATCTTCCCAATTGCCCTTTTGCTTTTTAACTGTACGGTATCATCTTATTCGCGAAATTCTTAAATATTTTTTAAAATGTTTTTACGAGAACACGGTATTTTTACGTTTGGTTTAGAATTAAATAAAATATGTTTATAATGTTCATATTTGAAAAATATATTTTAATTTCAATAAAATTATGTAAACTTCCCTTTTAATTTCAAAATTTATATAATTTTTTTGAAACATAAAATAATAATATGCTTAAGCTCAAAATTTAATTCTTCTTCAATAAAATAATGAAAAAAGGATAATCATATATTCAAACCAAACAGTATATGACGATTTAAATATGTTGTCATCAAGTACATGTTTTAGTTAAATTTAAACGGCTAAAAATTTATTATACTTATTTTTTTATTAATCATATTTTGACTATTTTTCAACTTAATTAAAAGCATTTTTATCAAAAAATATTTTGAATATTTTATATTGGTATATATTATTTTATTTAAATTTATAATTATTTTTTGTCATTATTTTATTAAAGACAAGTTAAAATTTGAATTTAACTATAACATTATTTTATGTTTTAAAGAAAAAGTATATTAGATTTAAAATTAGAGAAAAAAATTTATGTAATTTCAATAAGACTCAGAGAGGTTAAAATATTTTTCTCTTTTTAAAATGTTTCTAAGTTAGCATTTTCCAAAAATATTTCTGAGAGAGTAGTATATTGTGTTTTATGAAAATTTTAATCACATAAAATAATTAAGTTGTTAATATTTTCACAATTTATTATTATAAATTATTTTTTGCCATCACCTATACTAATTAACTATCATCTCACCATTAACTATAACCATTGGGCACAATCTGCCACAATCAATTATGTTAACCGATATTCAATACAATCAAACATAGTTAACTATTAAATTATTTATAATAATATTTTAAAATTAATAAATTAATTAAAATAAATATAATAATAAAATATTTATGAGAATTATATTCTTAGAAATATTATAATTTTTTAGAAAATATATAATTCCACCGACCAAATGCACCGTCCAAAGAAGACAGTCCGTTTATTTATTTGATTTCACACATGCCTAGTTCAGTAATTGTCTGGTTGCGCTGTTAAACCACGAATTGTATGGGAGGCTACAATCGAAATAGACAACAAGGAAAAAAATAAATTCTATGATGACTATGACAAAATTAATATTATTTTTATATAAGTATTATTGAATATATTTTTAATATAATAATCTGATTTTTTTTAGATAATTAATTTTTATTAGATTCAATTAATGAAATGAAAAATAATACAATTATTGTGAATAATATTTATATAAAAATACTATTAATGTAATATTAGAACGGAAATTCAGATCTAAGCTTAGAACGACGGGTGCAATTATTGGGAATTGCAAATGTAAGATGAGTGGCTTTTTCTTCCGTTGTATTGAGATCCCATTTTCTCCTTCCCCCTATCCATGACTTTGTACGAATCCCTTGTAACAGGTAATTGCATAAAAATTTATTAGGTAAATTATGTTTATTTTTATAATATATAGTATAACTATATTTATATTATATTTTTAGAAATATTCTCTAACCTTCCTTTTTATATATATTTACTTTTTTATTTTAAGTATACTCTTCTCTTCCTCCTTTTCAAAAATAAAAATAAAAATATTTTAAAAATAAAAATATATAAATTAAATTGAATCTCATAATTAAAACTTGTAATTTATCTAAATTTATTTAAAACAAGACAAGGACAAGTCCAATGAAAACAATAAGACAAGGACAGTCCACAGATTTTTGTTTCCAGTTGTCTCACATTCAGCACGCAATTTTCTAGCTTCCTCGGGACGCATATTTTTTGCCCTAGCCTTATGTTCGTTCCTCGGATAAATTAACACTCTTACGATTAAAAAAGGAAGGCGATCAATTGAAACCAGCGTAAATCTTTTAAATTTATATTAAATCTTCACCATTTATTTTAATCTAATCTAATAATTACAATAAATACATATTAATTATAAAGATTAACATAAATAATGAGAGAGAACTAATATCTAATTCATTTAATTTTCTCTTTCTTAACATTTTTATTTTTTTCAATTTTTAAATAAATATAATGTTAGATATATTTATACAATAAAATTTCATTAAAACATAAGTAGTTACTGAATGTATTTAACCGTTGTTCACTTAATTTAATAGCAGTCTTAATAAATTGAATAAATAAAATTTAATTTTGAATCTGAATTTATTCAATTAAGCATTGAAAGTAGTGTTTTCAAACATACCTTGAATCTTGATGAACCAATATTATTTTAGAAATTTGGGTTTGCTACATGCATATGAGAATGAAAATAAAATTAATAATGCACTAATTTCAAACTAATTTTTCACACTTCAATTAATAATATTTTTAACATCTCATTTTTTATTTTTTATTAATTTGTTAATAAATAACTGTCTAAGTGCATCCAATTAAAAAATTAATTAAGCAAGTGAAATTAGTATAATATATTTTTGAAATGCCAAACATTAACTCATTAGTATGTCACTATGTTGATATGCAAATTCCTTTCAAAACTAATTTTCAACGAAACATGGCAATGTAAAATCAAGTCATACCATAATTGGGGCTGTCTAATTTATTAAATTTTCCAGAAATTAATGATAATAAAACACAAGACTTTGAAAATGAACAGATGAGAAATCTGAAGTATTGTTTAAGGAAACAAATCTATTGTTGGAATTGGTCATCAAGAATCAGTTCTAGCTAGCACAGTGAGAAGAGAATCTTGAACGAGTTTCTTACAACTTCATAGACATCAGTAACTAAGAAAAGTGGATCAAGAGAACTAATGAGTTTTTTAACCTTAGGGTTTATGGCTATTTGTAAAAAGATAGGTACAAGAATTGTAATTTGTAAAAAAAAAATAAAAAAAATTATAATAATCTCTGTTATGAAATAAATTAGAATTTTAAAATTGAAAAAAATGAAAATGTTAAGAGAGAGAAAAAAATTAAATAAATTAGATATTAATTCACTCTCATCATTTATGTTAGTCTCTGTAATTAATATGCATTTATTGTCATCATTAAATTAAATTAAAATGAATGATGGAGATTTAGTGTAAGTCTAAAAGATTTAGGGTTTAAGATTTAGAACTTACACTAGTATAAGTTAAGATTTACACTAGTGTCAATTGATCTCTCCCATTAAAAAAATATGAGATATCTCAAATTTCGTATTTTTATATTAAATTTTGTAAATTTATTTAATTATTTTATACAATTAATAATTCTTAACTTATATTTAAAATTTTATTTTTAATATATGTCACATTACATATTATATGTTTTTTTAGTAGCAAATTATCATAGTGTCTTTTGAAATTTAATTTAAATACATTTCGACTCACTTTTATTTGGGAAATAGAACCTAATTCCCCTATGGTAAATGGCCATAGGCGGTATTAGTTAATTTTGTGACATTCCCTCTTTGCCTTCTATTATTTGAAATGCAAAGTAAAAATAAAAGACAAAAAAAATTAAAAATGATTACTTTGGTATTGCTCCTTTGCAAAAATTTCACCGCCTGTCGTTGAAGAACTTGTCCCACCATCAACCAAAAATTGGAGCTCGATTGGGGCAGGCATTGTAGTAAGGTGCGTTGTTGCTTGTACTTACATGATTTTTGGCTTTACCTTTTTTTTGCTTCGCTATTTGCCATTTCATCAAATGTACTTTCACAATTTTTAAAATCATTTTTAGGGCAGAAATTTCATTATATTTTACTTATTGCATTGTGTTTTAGTTGTTTCTTGCTCCTGAAAACAAAGTTTTCAAATTTAGGGTTTGGAGGAAAAAAGTCTGGATTTTTGGTGCTGAGTGAGATTGTAATGAAAATGGTTTTTTTTTTTTATGTATTTTTAGCTTGTTATTCTATTTTTGCTGATTTTTTTAAGCTAAAGATAGAAAGTATTTTCAATTTAAGGGTTAAGAAAGTAATCTATTGGAAGTGGTCTAAATCTTCTTTGATTTTTGTGATTCCCAATTCCAACTCTTCCTATACCCGCAATGATAGAAAATGACATTTCTTGTGGGCATTGCTTGCTAAGGCAACAACAACATTGTCCTAGATCAAACTCTGAAGTTGAAAATCAAGAATTGGTTTGATATCACCGAAGCAAAGCCATGTCTAATGGCAATTTGCGATCATAACCAATCTAGAAGGAAAAGCAGGAGAATCTCGATGACCATAATGGTGGGGAGGGGGAATCAAGGGATCAGATGTTTCTAGAATTGTTAAGAAGACAGGAGGAGGAAAAGGAAAAAATGACACTGTAGATGCGTACGAAGGGTTTGGACAAATGGATGCAGAAATCATTGGTAAGGTTTCTTTAATTTCTCCTTTAGAATTTCAATTTTCTATATGTCTTAGTTTTATTTTCACTCTTTGCTTCAATTTGTTATGATAAGGGTGTACACTTTAGAATTTCCAATCCAATTCAAGACTTTCTCACACTTTTTGGTAAAGCCTTATTACTCGTGCTTTAACAATGGCTCTTCTCATTGAATGTGATTTGAATAATACTTGATTGATATGTTTATATTATTAAATTGCTTGATTATGGATTTTACCACTCAAGCTTGATTGTATGGGCTTAGTTTAGGAAAACACCTTCTTCTAAGGTCATTGGGAATTTATACTCCATATCAAAAGCCCCTTTTGTAGGAAATGATATATAGTAATTAGTGTTGAAATTGTCTCAAATTGACCTATATTTTGAAATAAGTTTTAAGTATATTGATTTCAATGAAAATTTGACTAGATTTTTCATTATATAATACATACACAATTTATGATTGAATTAATACACAAGGAATTTATGCCAAAATGACTATGCTTTGATGATAGAAGGCTAGAGATATTTAATCATAGGATAAGATGCAAAATTATATAATGAAAATAATTTACAAATGTTTTTCTTAGGATTATAAGTAACTAGATTGAAAGAATAATTAGGTACGCCTAATAGAGTCTAGATGTATGACTAAAGGAGTAAGGAGAGTTAAATGTAAATGATGGTTTGCAGACCTATTAACCATAATATGAAAATTATACTTAAAAAAGCATAGGAAATGGTCAAATTGTACTTAAGATGGCACAAGAAATGGCTAAAATGTGATTGAGAGGTCACATGCATAATATTTCCATTTAAAGTTTCTTGAACTCTATCTAAGAGCAATTATGTTTTCCTATAAATTTGTAAATAATATAGAATCAAAAGATGATGGGAAAGATTTGTAGCTTCAAAACTTAAACATTAAAAATGCCTTTATATATATGTATTTATATGCTCGTACGACCTCATATTTTTCCACTCCACATTTGATGGTAGTGAAAATATTTGCTTATTGAGTTTATACTCATCTCATGTTATTTCCCCCTTTTCAGTGTATGCTTCAATTTTTGTTTTCACCAATTTTACCAATCTTCAATCTTTCGAGCTTTCGAGCTTTCGAGATAGGCTTCAACACATGGACATCAAGAGTTACAATAATGTGAGTGTGTCAAGTTAAACTAGCCATCATGCATGATTACTTTAGGTTATGATATATCATGAAATGTCTTCAAAATCTTATTGATATTATGAAAGATGAATTTATGAATTTTTATTTGAGAAGTGATACAAATGTCTTCAAGAAAATGATTATATTCTTTTATCTTAAATTATCTTTTGGAATTTACATGTATAGAAAAGAGTTATTTACTAGATGAGACACTTCATGCCAATCACACTTTTATTTTTTTATTTATTTTTTCTGTTGGGGGGAATTTTTGATAAGGGTAGGCGAAGCAGAAAGATATCAAAAGCTCATTTATTTATTCAATTGACATAAAATATTCTAACTATTATATAGTTAACAAGAATTTGTGCAACAGTTAATGATTTGTGACAAAAAAATCATAGCTTTGCCAAAGGCTAATAATTGGAATGGTATTCTATATAAGGCCTTCTCATTTTTAACAGATCTGTTTGATTCTAAATTTTTGCACACATGACTTTAGTAATTTTATTGCTCCTAATATTAAAAATTAAAAAAAATAAAAAGAAAGAGAAAAATAACTCGTAGCTCCACAAAATGAAGAGTTTAGGTTGGGCTTGTAAAATAAATTTTGTGGACTAACATATTTTAATATATATTTAAATTAAATAATAATTCAATGTCATTAATATAATAATAATACCTAAACTTTATGTTATAATATAACTCTAAAGTGTGTGCATATACCCTAATTTTAAATTAATTGTGATGGGCTAATTAATTCTAGCTGAATTTTAATTAGGGTTTAGATCCCTATCTACCTCCTTATAAGGTGAGTTACAGTCTCTCATCACATTGCAGTTTGTTATTCTCATAATTCTCTCTAAGACTCCCCTGAAGACGTGTGGGTAGTGATCCAAATAATTGATATCATCCTTTTATCTTTCATAAATTCTTGATATGATTTCATGGATGTAGCAAGAGGGTCAGATAACTCGAAAAACTCTTTTATTTTATTTGCACAATTCTTGTAATCTTCTTTATGGATTTATGGTTGTTTGAATATTTAAATATTTTATGAATTATAAAATTCTAACAATTAGTATCAGAGCCTAAAACCTATATTGATGAGTCAAATTGTACAAATTATATTATGATATTTTTACCTAATATGAATTTCTTATATGGTTTAGCCATAATAAATCAGAAAAATAATTATGGCAATATTATTTTATTGTTTCTTATTTTTTTTTAATTAGAATGTTATTTGTATAATTTGAGGATTAATTTTTGGACGATAATTTTCGAATCTATTTCGATGATATAAAGAACTAGTAAAGATTCTGGAAAATTATTGAATATTTGTATAAATTTTGGAAAACTGAAATTATAGAAATATTAGGAATACACTGTTGAATAAAAACCCTAAATTGATTTGAGATAATTAGCATTAAATAGATGCTAATGTTGGATGAAGATGAAAAACATAACTATTGATAGTCGAAATTAAATGCATGATATATGCATAATTTCTTTGAATTAATTGGTGCATAATGTTGTGAATTAAATTAGGATTAAAACCCATTTAATTTTAGCATTAAAAACTAAAAAATTGGGTGGGCTTAATTTGTAATTTTTCCCCAAACCCGGAATGAAATTTTGAAACCCAGAAACTGTAAATTGCGTGAAGAAGAAACTGAAACAGCATGCCTGAGTGAAGCCCAATGGTAAGTCTGGCGTGTGCATTGCATGTGCTATAGCTGTGTGTCTGGCGTGTGCATTGCACGCATCATGTGTGTGCATGTGGCATATGCAGTCTGCATGTCTGCCATGCACTAAGTTTTGGGCAACGCTTAGTCACGTGCCTCTCTCCAAAGGGCATTTTGGAAAAATAAAAATATGTTTTGACTTTACTCTCTGAGCTTGATTTTTTGATAATTTTTTTATAATTTTTTGGAAATAAAATATTTTTCATTATTTTTTATTTTATTTTTTTGAGTATTAAATTAATTGAATTTTGGCCTGAAATTTTTAATCTTTGTATAATTATCTACTATGTAAATTTTTTTTTGGATAATTTATATATTGTGTGCATATTTTCTTAAGTTTTTGTCATTAATATGCAATTATTTTTTAATTTATACAAAGATTATAATTGTTCATGTTATGCCTTTAAATTTTATGTAATCAAACTCACCTATCATGGGTTAATTGCATAAAATTCTTGTAATGTTTTATTTGATGTATATATTGTGTTGATTAAATTATAGTTATGGTAATTAAATTTTAAAATAATAAAAATTAGGAGAGTACTATACTAATAAAAATTATACCTTATTAATAAAAATTATACCTTAATAAGGTATAATTTTATTAATGTAGTTTGTAGGTGATAACATGAGTATTAAAATTATATGTTAAATTTCTAAAATTTTTAAATACCTTATCAGTGTTAGGTTTTAGGAATTTAGCATATAGTTCTTGTATTATGTTATAATACTTATACCCTATCGGTACTAAGTATCATAATATTATAAATAGTTACATAATTTTAAGGAAAATTTAAGCATGACTATTGTTCAAACATGCTATGGTGTTAATTTATGATTAATTTCATAAATTTTGATAATTTTCCTCAACTTCTGTTCTTATGCAACTGACCTCTGTGAAAACTTTAAATGGAACCAATCATGAGAACTAGGTGGAATCCTTGAAACTGTATTTTGCAGTCTCCAGTCTTGATCTGACTTTATGTGAAGAGGAACTAGAAATCAGTGAAGAGAAACTAGAAATCAATGAAGAGTCAACTCCTGCTCAAAGAGCACAACATGAAAAGTGAACTCATTCCAATAAAGTCTATTTGATAATAATAAAGTACACTATGGATAAGACTATTAGGCAAATTACTCCTGATAGTTAGAAGGCGAAAGCATTCCTGGATTCAGTGGCTGAAAAATATGTTAAACTTAATAAAGCTGAAAAAGGACATTATTAGTCTTTATTGGAGAAGACTGTGTATGATGGAGTGAGTGGTGTTCGGGAGCATATAATGAAACTGGTGCATTATTACAGTCGATTGAAGAGTATGAATATCAATCTGGGAGATAGTTACTTAATTTGACGAGCTTTGAAATCGCTTCCTCATTAATTTGATATGCTAAAAACATCTTACAATACTTAGAAAGGAATATGGACTATTAATGAGATGATTTCTATAGTGACTCAAGCAGAAGAGGATATAAAGAAGACAAAGATGCAAGTGGCGAATTTGGTCTCTCATGGTTCGAGTTCTGAACAAGCAAATAGGCCCTTCCAGAAGGATAATAAAGGAAAATTTAATCGTGAAAGGAAGAAGAATGATATGAGGGAGCAACAACATAAGCCTAAGAAAGTCATGTTAAAAGGAAATTGTAAATTCTATAAGAAGTATAGGCACAAAAGGGCAAATTGCTTCAAATTTAAGAAATGACTTGAAAAAAAGAAGAAAGGCAACCCTCTAGCTCTAGTTTATTTTGAATCCAATAATATAAGAAGTATAGGCACAAAGGGCAAATTGCTTCAAATTTAAGAAATGACTTGAAAAAAGAAGAAGGCAACCCTCTAGCTCTAGTTTATTTTGAATCCAATAATATTAAAGTTCCTTATAACACTTGGTGGCTGGATACTGGTGCCGCTATCCATGTGACTAATTACTTGCAGGCGCTAAGAAATCTGAGGAGGCCAAGTGAGGGTAAAATAGTTTTGAAATTGGGGAATGGAAATAAAGTACAAGTTGAACACATAGGAATCATTTCTTTACATTTGTCCATCGATCATGTCTTAGAATTGAAAAATGTTATTTTTGTACCTTCTATGAGAAGGAACTTAATTTTTGTAACTTATTTGGACCAAGATGGATATTCATGTTTATTTGAAAATAATAATTTTAAGTTATATTATGACTTCTATGTGGTTGGAATTAGTACTTTGAATAGCGATTTATATGAAATTAATTTGGATAATACTTTTGAAAATTTCATCAACACAGTTGTTAGAAATAAGAGACCAAAATTAAATGAAACATCTTCGATGCTTTGGCATAGAAGATTAAACCACATCTCTAAAGAAAGAATGGAAGGATTAATAAAATATGAAGTTTTACACAAATTTAACTTCTCAGATTTTAGCATCTGTGTGGACTGCATCAAAGGAAAACTAACGGCTAGAGCTAGAAAAGAGAAGAAGACTAAGAAAGAAAGTGTTCTGGAATTGATCCATACTAATGTGTGTGGGCTCATCTTGCCCAATGCAATGGGAGGCTTCAAGTGTTTTATCACCTTCATAGATGACTATTCGAGATTTGGATGAGTGGCGCTTCTTTCTAGAAAGTCTAGAGCAGTAGAAGCTTTTAAAATGTTCAAAGTGGCAATAGAACTAAAACTGAGAAAGCAAATCAAATGTGTAAATTCAATAGAGGTGGTGAATTTTATGACAGATATGATGAAACTGGAAGAAATCCTAGTCCTTTTGCAAAGTATTTGCAAGAGTGTGGAATAGAAGCTAGTTACACTATGCTTGGCTCACCAAAGCAGAATGGAATTGCAGAGTGAAGGAACAGAACATTCATGGAGATGGTATGATGTATGCTGAATTATTCTACCTTACCAGAATTTTTATGGGGTGATACTTTAAGAACTGTTGCATCTGTGTTAAATCAAGTTCCGAGTAAATCTATGCTAAAGACTCCATATTAGCTAATGTATGGTAAGAAGCCTAGCTTAAAACATTTTCATGTTTGGGGTTGCAAAACTGAAGTTAGACCTTATAACTCACATACTACGAAGCTTGAAGTAAAAATAATTAGTGGGTATTTCATTGGCTATTACATTGGTTCAAGAGGAAGTAGGTTTTATTGCTCATCTCATTCATTAACAATTATTAAGTCAGATTGTGCTGTCTACTTTGAGGATGACTTGAATAGTGGGAGAAAATCACTTCATATCTCTTTAGGAGAAAAACAAAGCAATGTCTCCCAAATAGTTGATAAATAAAGTGTCATTCCTTTAATAGTGCCATCTGAAGAACCATCTCACATAGAACTGCAAATTGATCCAGTCCAACCTATGATTAAACCAATCCAACTGGTGAATGAACTAAATAATGAAATTGAAGAAGTTCCCTTAAGAAGATCGCAGAGAACTCATTGTTAGGCAATTTCAAATGACTATGTGGTTTATTTGCAAGAGCATGAGTTTGATGTGAATAATGATTTTGATCCTATTAGCTTCTTAGAAGCTATTTCGAGTTCTAATTTCTCATAATGGATTTATACCATGGAGGATAAAATAAATTCAATGTACAAGAATAATGTATGGGATTTGGTAGAACTACATGAGGGATGTAAACCAGTTGGATGCAAATGAATTTTTAAGATAAAATGGACTGCTAAAGGTGAAATTGAAAGATACAAGGTTAGATCAGTAGCTAAAGATTACACGCAAAAGGAAGGAATTGATTATAAGGAGACCTTCTCACTAGTCTTAACAAAAGACTCATTTCGAGTTATAATGGCCTTGGTGGCTTATTTTGATCTTGAGCTACATCAAATGAATGTAAAGGCTGTCTTCCTTAATGATGACCTATCATAGACAGTTTATATGAAACAACTGGATGGTTTCCAAGAGAATGAAAAAGAACACTTAGTGTGTAAGTTGAATAAGTCGATATATGGCCTGAAACAAGCATCTAGGCAATGGTATCTTAAATTTCATAAGATTGTGTCCTCTCTTAGATTTAAGGAAAATGTAGTGGATTAGTGCATCTATTATATGATGAGTGCAGGTAATTTTATGATCCTTGTGTTGTATGTTGATGACATTCTCCTTGCAAGTAATGATGTAAATCTTTTAAACGAGACAAAAATGGCACTGTCACAGAATTTTGATATGAAGGATCTTGGCAATGCATCTTTTGTGCTTAGCATAGAGATCCATAGTGATAGATCTCGGGGTTTGTTTGGTTTGTCTCAAAGGGCATATATAGATAAAGTGCTTAAAAATTTTAATATGGCATCATGCTCGTATAGTGCTACACCCATTCAAAAGGGTGAAGTGTTTTTCAAAGTCTAGTGTCCTCAAAATGATGATTAGAAATCTAGAATGAATATGGTCTCATATGTTTCCGTTGTTGGTAGTCTGATATATGCCCAAGTGTGTACACATCTAGATATTACTTTTGCAATTAGTGTGCTTAGGAGGTACTTAAGTAATTCTGATTAAAGACACTAGATAGTAGCCAAGAAAGTTATGAGGTACCTACAGGGTACAAAGAATTATATGTTAACTTATAAAAGATCTAATGATCTGATTTGTATAGGCTATTCAAACTCTGACTTTGTCGATTATCTAGATGATAAGAAATTAACATTTGTGTATATCTTTAAACTAGTAGGAGGAGTTGTATCGTGGAAGAGTGTCAAACAGTCTTTGATAGCAACCTCCACTATGGAAGCAGAGTGTGTCCCTTGCTATGAAGCTACTCGAGAGGCTATATGGTTAAAAAAATTTATCTCTGAATTTTGCTTAGTTAAAAGCATTTCAAAACCTTTAACCATTTATTGCGACAATACTGTTGCTATTAGCTTCTCTTAAAACAATAAAAGTTCTGCCCACACAAAGCACTTTGATGTGAAATATCAATTTATGAGATAGAAAACACGCAAGCATCTTACTCATATTGAACACATTTCGACAAATTATATTCTTGCAGACGCATTAACCAAAGGCCTAGCTGTAGGAATATTTAAAAGACATGTATTGGATATAGGCCTTATTGAATCTTTTGATGTTTTAGGTTAGTGGGAGTACTTGTGTATTTTAAAACTAAAATTGTGTTGATCTCGAGATTTTATAATATTATCATTTTATTATATTGAAAAGTGCACTTATCGTATTATGGCAATATAAGGAGACATTAAGACCCTATCTCAAACTATTGTAAAACATCTTGGGCAGATGCATAGATTATGTTGTATATTTTGATTATGCACACATTTTATTTTATTTGATCTTTTGGAATGGGTATTTCATATATATATATATATATATATATATATATATATATATATATATATATATATATATATATATATCTTTTCAACCTTATCGGATGATCAGGTATGCATTTAATAAAATCTCATATTTGATCAATGGTTGTAATAGTATAAATTGTATTAATGACATTGTTTAATAGTGGCCACATATTGTAATTCAAAATTATGTATTAAAATATGATTGTCCAAGTGGGAGATTGTAAAATAATTTTTTTAGACTAACACATTAATATGTATTTGAATTAAATAATAATTCAATGTCATTAATATAATAATAATACCTAGACTTTATGGTATAATATAACTCTAAAGTGTGTGCATATACCCTAATTCTAGATTAATTATAATGGACTAATTAATCCTAGTTAGGTTTTAATTAGGGTTTGAATTCCTACCCACCTCTTTATAAAATAAGTTGCAGTCTCCCATCACATTGCAGTTTATTATTCTCATAATTCTTTCTAAAACTCACCTGATGACATGTGGGCAGTCATCCAGACAATTGATATTATCCTTTCATCTTCCATAAAATTCTTGATCTAATCTCATGGATGTAGTAGGAGGGTCAGGTAATTCAAAAAAACTTTTTTATTTTATTTGTATAATTCTTGTACTCTTCTTTATGAATTTATGATTGTTTAAATATTGAAATATTTTATGAATCATAAAATTCTAACAGGGCTGCCATACTTCAAACACTTCTAGGAAGTCGCGCCTCAGAAGTTTTTAATAACCAACCAAGGCATGATCAAGTCAACCTTAATATGAGATCACATGAATTGTATTTAACAGCCAGAATAAATTTTACATTAGTATACGATTAATGAGAGAAATCTTTATATTCTCAAATCAAATTAGTCACGTTGGCATATTAACAATGAGAGAAATTCTCATATTCTCAAACTACATTGTCTTTGCTCTTGCTAACTTTGTTGTTCATAACAACGTCCTACTCTTAGCATATTATTCATCATATGATACTTTGGTGAAAAATATACACATATTCGAATGTGGCCATATGCCCCACAGTGGAATTTATGGGAAGCAAGCGAGTTTTGTGCCTTCTCAAAATGTAGGTGAGTATGAATGAAAAGAAAATAAAACTGCCATCAATAATTTTTTATGGTGTAATTAGAATACCGAAAATAGTCTATATTTTTAAAGTTCAAATTCGAAAGTTGATTACGTATAGGAAAGGCATTAGCACCTTATAATGCCCATTCAGAGAACGATTGCTTGTTTATTCTAATTATATCTTTTGACTTGAATTATGATGATCTTTATTATAATATATGTATGTTTTTTTAAAATGTGATTTTAATATTAATTAATTTGTTGATTTGGTTACCAAAATTTGCCCATGTTCATGATAGGATTTGGATGAAATAAAGTATATCAATAATGTTAAGTATCGTCATAATCACACTTACAATTAGATTACTCAATTTTGATATGTCATATATACAAATTTTATTATTTTTTAAAAAAATTTATTTTATTATTTTAAACTTTTTTTATTATTTTATTTTTTTATAAAGATTTTTTATTTCATTAACTTTGGAATATTTTTAATAAAGTGATTATAATATAATTTTTTAAAATAATAAGATAGAGAAAAATTATTTTAAGTAAATTTGTTTATTTCAAATCCATAATTTTTAACTTAGAGTGTCAAACTTTTCCAACTTCATAATTAAATCTAAATAAAGAATTTATTTAAATAAATTAAAATTATAACTTTAATATTATTCCATAATTTTAAAATATCAATTTTGTTCAATTTTATGGCCAAATTTAAATAAAAAATTGCTCAAAAAATTAAAATTATAATTTCAACATTAATTTATAATTTTTAAAGTATCAAAATTTGCCTAACTTCATGATCAAGTTTGAATAAAAAATTACTCAAAAAAATTAAAATTATATTTATTGTACTTGTAATTAATTTTAATATTATTCTATCATCACAAAATGTATAATTTTTTTTTTATAAATAATAGGTGCTTATGTAAATATAAAGTAAAATAAATTAAGATATAACATATAGAAATGTACTCGACCTAGAAAAATATAGAATTTTGACTCTTTTTTTTGCTTGAGAGGCTCGTTGGATTTTTTTTAAGCTCGATTATTAATTAAGCCGGGATTACGTTAGGATAAACAAAATTGGCTCAGCCAGATTATATTAATTTATTTTTTTAATATAATTATATATTAAAAAATAAATATAACTAATTATTTTTAATATAAAATAATTAATTTAATATAATTAAATATTTTATATATTTAAATGTCATATTATTCCTTTAAATATATATTTTTATTTTAAAAATTAAATTTTTTATGTAAAAAATAAAAAAATTAATTTATTTAGATAATCAGGCCAAGCTTTCAGGCCATACATTTGAAAAATCGGATTGAGCCGAGCTAACTTTTTTTAAAAAAAGTAATCAAGTTAAGTTGGGTTTAGGCAATAATTTGGCCCGACTTAAAATCCACTTTGCCGAGTCCATGTACAAGTCTAATAATATATATACAAATGATGATTATAAAATAATTTTATGTACAATAATATTAAAATTTTTTACTTTAACTAACTTATCCAATTTAAATTTTAAAATATTCTTCATCTTAAGAATATTAAAATAATTTGAACCTCCAAATTATTTTATTTTATTCCATCATAAGAATTATATAAAAATAGTATCCTAATGACATTATAAAAATCTCTTTTTTCTTCCTTTTTTTTATAGCAAACTTCAACTTCTACATCAAATTTAATAATGATCCAATGAAAATTGACACAAATGATAAAACTATATTTTACATGAACACCAACATACAGTGCATGATAAATTAAAGGTAAAATGATCTTAACATTCATAAGAACAAGAAATACAATGAGAAATATAGCATAAAAGTGAACAAGTTTGCATAATGTTTCTTAAAGGTGCATGCAATTTTGATTCATGCCTCAAAAGCTTCAAACAGACTAGATTGGACTATGAACATACAAAATTAGTCTTAGCGGTTATCTAGCCTTGCTCCACAATTTCCCTCATTTTTCGATTGTACTCACACTTGTTCTTACTAAACATTCAAACTATTTTTGAGTTGGTAGGAGAATTTGGGTTTGAATCACAAAGCAATGAAGTGGGTGGTTTGCTCAGATAATCTTCCATGAAAACATGCTTCCATCCTAAGGAGTATCATAAGGGTCAAAGATAATAACATTCCATGGCATGATATTGTTGTCCTAAGGCATACCACCAATTCCAGCAAGCAAATATTCCTTTTTTATGGTATCTAGGAGATATGGAAGCCATGGATGATTGAGTTCAAAAACTTAGTGAGAATTTTGAAAAAGAAGCCTAGAAAGAGAGAGAGAGAGAAAGGAAGCTACAGTATGTATGATTCAAATTAAACTTCATAATCGCCCCTTTGTTATGCATTAGTTCCTGAAGATGATAAACTAGCAAAAGGACTAGGGGTAATGACGAAACTCATTGGCTCCCTGTTGGTAAACATTGGCGAAGGTGATGAAGTTGGGGTTGTGTGTAGAGATGGAGGAGTTGTAGTGCTCGTGGGAACTTTGTGGTTATTTGTCCAAGCCCTCTGACTTCACACGAAGCAAGCTCAATGGAAGCTAGTTCGGGTTGGGTGGAAAAGTAGTTATAGTTAGATAGTAAGTACTAGCTAGAGTAGTACAACCTATCTTCCCTCTAGTTACTTAAAAAGATAGTGTATGTCCCCTTTTGTGTAATGGTGACAATTTGAGTTAGTGGGTCGAGTTGGGTTGAGGTATGATCACAACCCATTTACGATAAACTCAAACCTAACTTGTTTAATAAACAGATTAATTTGATATGATCTGTATAACCTAAATATTCATAATAGGCTTTACACATAACATGATCCGTTTAACCTGACTCGAACTTATTTATATTAATTTTTTATTTTATATAAATTAATAATTAATAAATTTATATATTATATAATTTGTTATTACGAGTTACACAAGTTAAGTTGACCCAATTAATAACATGTATAACTTAAATAAGTTAAGATGGGTTATATAAGTTGATTCGAACTTGATACGAAATTTATTTGAATCAAACAGGTTAACATGTTTATGACCCAAACCCAATTAAGCCTGATCTGAACCCACATAACTCATATCGTGTTCATGTTGAAAACTATCACCTCTACTTTTGTGCATGGAAGATTGTATTATAAGTGAGAGCATGTGTGAATTATTTCACTTAATTGATGGAGGAAGTCAAAGAAAACCAGCTAAAAAATAGAGAAAGCTCATCCACCAATTGGACCATGAGATGTATTGTAAGTGGAGTTTAGTATGTGATCAACTGAGTAAAATGTGGTAAGTGTAGTGGGTGGATATTAAAAAAATATCGACAAGCTCTCATTTAAAATTTTGTAAATTTTTTCTTTTATTATTATATATTTTATTATTTTTTATTTTAATAATTTTAAATTTTTAAAATTTTTATTTTAATTATATTATAATTCAAACAAAATAAGTGTCAACATCAAAAAAATATTTTTTAATTTTTAAGGAATTAATTATAATTTTTTATTAAATTTGAATGGAAATAAAAGCCTTATAATTAGAGTACATAAAATCCCCCCAACTAAAACGTCTTATTTTGCCAATGACCTACAAGCCTCCCATGTTAAGATTTGATGAAATTGGGTGTTCAATCCGCATATCCTTTCTTGAGAGGCTCGAGAATCATTTAATTCACATAAAAAATATTTTTTTTACAAAATGTTACTTTTAAAAAATAAAATTTTTTTTGAAGGTTTTCAAAAATATTTAAAATTATTTAATTGATAATAAAAATTAAACACCCCAATAAAAAATTCTCACCTAGAAAAAAAAATAGGTAAACAATTTTCTTTATGGGAAGGAGAACCTTCAACAAAATCCTACTTTCATCATTTTGTTAAATAATAACTAACCTAACCATTCACCTATCGTCTACTTTCTGAAAGGTTACACTACTCATGTAGCTTTTTATCAAGCAAACAACCTCTTGATTTGTAACACTACAAAAATCTTTAATTTTCCTTTAAGTACAAAAGGAATTATAAATTCACTTTGCAACTATTACGGTATTTTCTTTGAAATTTGATCTCTGTATTTGAATAGAAATTCAACTATGGAATTAGGGGTGATCATTGGGCGGTTAAGGGTAGTTAAGGCTATTTTTTAAACCGATCGATCTTAATTGAAATGTGTTTTTTTAAAACCAACCGATACTAATTACATAATTTTAATCGAATTTAATCAAAATTTTGATTTCGATCGGTTAAATTTAGTTAAGAGCGGTTTAAAATTTTAAATTTTTTTTAAAAATGCTTAAACAAATTGATTTAAATATTAAAATTAATTTATAAACACATATGAATACCATAATTTCATTAATATAATTATAATAAAAAGTAATTAAGTACTAAATTATAAAAATAATCAATAAAATTTTAAATTTGAATTTTTAAATAAAAAAATTAATATAAATTTTAATTAATGTCGGTTAAGTTCGATTAATTGTAATTAAAATTTTCATCTGAAATTAACCGATCACTTGAAATTTATAAATTTTTTCTTTCGATTTTAATCAATTATGATATATTAACCACTCTTAACTAATCAACTTCGGGTTCGGTCGGTGATTAAAAGCGAATTAGACATTTTTTATCATCCTTATATGGAATGTTAAAATTCTTTGACAAAAATAAAAGTCGCAATTTAGAGAAATAAATAAATAAAAAGCAAGTATTCGTCATTTCATTAAACAAAGAAAACTAATCTGCAAACCTAATTCTATTACTGAAGACCACAGCCGCAATGTTGACCGGGGGAGTCAGACCCGGTTGTAACCCACAGACTTGCTAAAAAGGCGGCGTATGTAGACGACTTACAGCATACTAGCAACAATCAATAGAAGGTACTCTGCTACTGTGTAGAATATAACCCTCTTTCTTGTGCCTAGTTCGGTAATTGTCTGGTTGCCCTGTTAAATCACGAACTGTATAGGAGGCTACAATCGAAATAGAGAACAAGGAAAAAAAAATTCTATAATGACTATGATAAATTATTATTATTTTTATATAAATATTATTGAATATATTTTTAATATAATAACCTGATTTTTTTAAATAATTAATTTTTTATAAAAATAAATAATTTTTATTAGATTCAATTAATGAATTGAAAAATAATACAATTATTATTAATAATATTTATATAAAACTACTATTAATGTAATATTAGAACGGAAATTCAGATCTAAGCTTAGAACGACAGGTGCAATTGTTGTGAATTGCAAATGTGAGATGGGTGACTTTTTCTTCCCCGGTAATGAGATCCCATCTTCTCCTTCCCCCTATCCATGACTTTGTACGGAATCCCTTGTAACAGCTAATTGCATAAAAATTTATTGGGCAAATTATATTTTTTTATAATATACAGTGTAATTATATTTATATTATACTTTTAGCAATATTCTCTAACCTTCCTTTATATATATATATATATATATATATATTTACTTTTTTATTTTAAATATACTCTTCTCTTCCTACTTTTCAAAAATAAAAATAAATATATTTTAAAAGTAAAATTATATAAATTAAATTGAATCTCATAATTAAAACTTGTAATTTATCTAAATTTATTTAAAACAAGACCAGGGCAAGTCCAATGAAAACGATAAGACAAGGGCAGTCCACAGATTTTTGTTTCCAGCTGTCTCACGTTCAGCGCGCAATTTTCTAGCTTCCTCGGGAAGCATATTTTTTACCCTAACTTTATGAGCGTTCCTCGGATAAATTAACACTCTTACAATTTAAAAAAATATAAGATATCTCAAATTCCGTATTTTTTATGTGGAATTTTATAAATTTATTTAATTATTCTATACAACTAATAATTCTTAATTTATATTTAAAATTTAATTTTAAATTTTATTTTTAATATATGTCACATTACATATTATATATATTTTTACTAGCAAATTATCATAATTTCTTCTGAAGTTTGATTTAAATACGTTTCGACCCGCTCTTACTGGGGAAACAGAACCCAATTCGCCTCTGGTTAACGGCCATAAGCTGTATTAGTTAATATTGTGACATTCGCTCTTTGCCCTCTATTATTTGAAGTGCAAAGTAAAAACAAAAGACAGAAAAATTAAAAAAGATTACTTTGCTATTGCTCCATTTGCAAAAATTTTCGCCGCCCACCATTGAAAAACTTGTTAAGCTAAAGATAGAAAGTATTTTCAATTTAAGGGTTAAGAAATTAATCTATTGAAAATGTTCTAAATCTTCTTCTTTGATTTTTGTGATTCCCAATTCCAATTCTTCCAATTCCCGCAATCACAGAAAATGACAGTTCTTGTGGGCATTCTTGCCAAGGCAACAACAACATTGTCCTAGATCAAGCTTTGAAGCTGAAAATCAAGAATCGGTTTGATATCGCCAAAGCAAAGCCATGTTTAATGGCAATTTGCGATCGTGACCGACCTAGAAGGAAAAGCGGGAGAATCTTGGTGACCATAATGGTGGGGCGAGGGGGGGGGGGGATCAAGGAATCGGATGTGTCTAGAACCGCTAGGGAAGATAGAAGGATGGAAAAGGAAAAATGACACCGTTGATGCGTGCGAAAGGTTGGACAAGTAGATGCAGGAATCATTGGTAAGGTTTCTTTAACTTCTTTAGAATTTCAATTTTCCATATGTGCTAATTTTATTTTCACTCTCTTTGCCTAGGTTTGTTGTGATAAGGGTATATACTCTAGAACTTCCAATCCAACTCAAGACTTTCTTACATTTTTTGGCAAACCCTTGTTGCCCATGCCTTGGTAATGGCTCTCCTCGTTGAATGTGATTTGAATAATGTTTATTGATATGTATATATTATTAAATTGCTTGATTAGGAATTTTACCACTCAAGCTTGGTTGTATGGTCTTAGTTGAGGAAAACACTCTCTTCTAAGATCATTGGAAATTTATACTTCATGTCAAAAATCCCTTTTATAGGAAATGATATATGGTAATTAATTTTGAAATTATTTCAAATTAACCTATGTTTTGAAATAAGTTTTAACTACATGATTTATGATTGAATTTATACACGAGAAATTTATGACAAAATGACCTGCCTTAATGATAAAAGGTTAAAAATATTTAATGTTGGGATAAGATACAAACTTATATAATGAAAATGATTTACAAATATTTTTCTAGGGATTCTAAGTAACTAGATTGAAAGAATAATTAGGTACACCTAATAAAATCCATATTTATGACCAACGGAGTAAAGGGGGTTGAATGTAAATGATAGTTTGCAACCTATTAACCATGATATGAAAATTGTACTTAAAAAGGCATAGGAAATGGTCAAATTGTGCTTGAGAGGGCATAAGAAATGGCTAAAGATTGATTGAGAAGTCACATGCATGATATTTCCATTCAAAGTTTTTTGAATCTCATCTAAGAGCAATTATATTTTCCTATGAATTTGTAAATAATATAGAATCAAAAGATGATAAAAAGGATTTTTAACTTCAAAACTTGAACATTAAAAATGTCTCTATGTACATGTATATATATGCTTGTATGAGTTTATATTTTTCCACTCCACGTTCGATGGTAGTGAAAATATCTATTTATTGAGTTTATACTCACTTTATGTTATTTCCCCTTTCAGAGTATGCTTTAATTTTTCTATTCACCAACCTTATCAATCTTCTATCCTATGAGATTTTGAGATAAGCTTCAACATGTGAACATCAAGAGGTATAATGATGTGAGTATCAAGTTAGACCAATTATCTCATGCATGATTAGTTTAGGTTGCAATGTATCATGAAATGTCTTAAAAACCTTATTGATATTATGAAAGATGAACTTATGAATTTTTATTTGAGAAGTGATAAAGATATCTTCAAGAGAATGATTATATTATTTTATCTCAAAAGAAAATGATTATATTGTTTTATCTCAAATTATCTTTTGGGATTAACATGTATAGTATCAAAAGAGTTATTTACTAGATAAGATACTCCAAGCCAATCATATTTTTATTTTTATTTTTTTTGGTTGGGGGATCTTTGATAGGGTAGGTGAAGGAAAAAGATATCAAAAGATCATTTATTCATTAAATTGACATAAAATATTTTAACAATTACATAGTTAACAAGAATTTGTGACAACGGTTAATGATTTGTGACAAAAAAAAAATCATAGCTTCGCCAAAGGCTAATAGTTGGGAGTAGTATTCTATATAAGGCCCTGTCATTTTTAACATATCCGTTTGATTCTAAATTTTTGCACACGTCACTTTGGTAATTTTATCACTCCAAATATCAAACTTCAAAAAAAAAAAAAAAAAGAAAGAAAAATAACTCGCAGCTCCACAAAGTGAATAGTTTGGGTAGGGCTGCCATACTTCAAACTTCTAGGAAGTCGGCCCTCAGAAGTATTTAACAGCCAACCAAGGCATGATCAAGTCAACCTTAATATGAGATCACATGAATTGTTTTATCTTTATATTCTTCGACCGAATTAGTGACATTTGCATATGAATAATGAGAGAAATTCTCATATTCTCAGACCACACTGTCTTTACTCTTGCTAACTTTGTTGTTCATAACAATGTCTTTTACTATTAGTATATTATTCATCATACAATAGTTTGGTGAAAAATATACACATGATCGAAAAAATACTTTTTCATTTCTAAGGAATTAGAAATTATAGCTACTTTTTTATTAAAGTTGAATGGAGATGAAAGCATTATAATTAGAGTACATAAAATTCTTCTCCCACTAGAATGTCTTATTTTGCCAATGGCCTACAACCCTCCCACGTTGAGATTTGATGAAATTGGGTGTTCAATTCATACATCCGTTCTTGAAAGCCTTGAGAATCATTTAATTCACATAAAAAATAATTTTTTTTACAAAATGCTACTTTTTAAGATAAAAATTTCCTTTTGAAGGTCTTAAAAAATATTTAAAATTATTTAATTGATAATAAAAATTAAATGTTCTCATAAAAGTTCTCACCTAGTGAAAAAAAAAAAGAGTAGGTAAACAACTTCCTCTATGGGAAGGAGAACTTTTAACAAAGTCCTACTTTCATCATTTTATTGACTAATGACCAATCTAACAACTCACCTATCATCTACTTTCCCGAAAAGTTACACTACTTATACAGCTTTTCATCAAGCAAACGCCCTCTTAACACTACAAAAATCTTTAATTTTCCTTTAAGTACAAAAGGAATTATAAATTCACTTTGCGACTATTATGGTATTTTCTTCGAAATTTGATCTCTGTATTTAGACAGAAATCCCAACTATGGAATGTTAAAATTCTTTAACAAATATAAAAGTCGCAATTTAGAGAAATAAATAAAAAAAAGGAAGTATTCCTCATTTCATTAAACAAAGAAAACTAATCTGCAAACCTAATTCTATCGCTGACGACCACAGCCGCAATGTTGATCGGGGGAGTCAGACCCGGTTGTAACCCACAGACTTGCTAAAAAGGCGGCGTATATAGAGGACTTGCAGCACACTAGCAACAATCAATAGAAGGTACTCTGCTACTGTGTAGAATATAACCCTCTTTCTTGTGCTCTCATTGGCTGCACCAAAAACAATTAGCATGTCAACTCATATGTAGGGGGCTGCTTGATTCCCAAGCACTGTTTCAGATATTTTATCACGACAGATGAGAAATAGACTACAAAATAGTAACAGCTCGCGAAATTAATGAACTGCATGTCTGTATCAAAAGCATACAGATAGCTTAAACATTGATGGCATGTTCTAAGTAAACAATATCTGTACAGGCCAGCTTCTATGAGGAGGAAAAAATCTGTACAGGCCAGAAATCAGCAAGCAAGCGGAGATTCTACAGATTTTAAAGGAACACGAAGTTTAAGCTACATTTTCTCTCAAAAAGCATGGTGAATTTATAGGCTGACTGCAATTCAGAAACTATTTTACAAAATTACTTCCAAATTCATGTAGGTTTCATGGAAAGTCCATTGGTGCAATCACCACATAAAGATAAAACAATTTGCACACCTCTTCAGCATAAATTCAAATTCCAATATCTAGCCAAGTCTTTCAATCAACAAAGAGAACTAAATAAACTGTACATGAATGCATATATGAATTCTGAATCAATAAAAAATACTCATAATGTTGTGCAACCAAGTTTCTCAAGTGTAAAGAAGCAGAGGTCATGAAAAAGAAAATTTCTTACTATGGCGATGCCGTGTATCACGTGCTTTCAGGTATTTCTGTTCTGCTGTAACAGACTCTAGTGCCTCTCTGAGCTCGGCAATTTTAACATTGATGGGGTCCAAGTGCTCTGCAAGAGATCATCTCTATCTATTATAAAGGAATCATAGAAGAGAAAAAGAACACCAAAGAAACATCACTCCTCACCGAGTTCAATTAGGATCTCAAATTAACATTTAATGGAAAATTTCTTGTGTAAATGTCCACACAACGCAATCAAAAAATGGAACCTCTTCATTGTTAAATTGGTCAATGAGAGGAAGCACATTAATGGACACACTTTTCCATAGGAAGGTTTCATTTTATGATTGTGGACTTAATCTGTACAAGAATTTCTCCATTGAATGAAATACTGATATTAATCATGCACAACATAGATAAGATATTTTACGGTACAATAGAATCTGGTAATCTTGTATCCAGACTGTGCATCACGTCTAATATGCAATATGCATTGAACCAATAAATAACACAGCCTTCTCCCCCCTCTCTCTCTCCTCATTATTGGTTCATGGACTTTCTCTTTCCTCTCTCTCTCCTCAAAAACACTGTCTTTGACTCTTGAACTAAACCTTTAAACTCCCCATTAATTATCAGTTTAGTGCATATTTGATTGGTGTTGAACTAGATCATGACGATTTATCCTACTAACAAAGCCTCCTTAAAAAATAGAACATACCATCTTTCGCAACATCATGCTCAGTGGGGATATGACCAACATGGATGTGGAAAGAAACAGTCTCAGGTGTTGAGTAAGGGTTATGGAAACAAAATTTGTACATTCCACTTCGTGGGGCCTTAAATTGAAACTTGTCTCCAGAAGTTCCCTTTTCAGTGTAGACAACATTACCTCCAGGAGATGTCACCTGTGAAGGATTACAAGATGTGAATAATTGACAGTCTTTTATAGAATAAACAGAATTATAGGTGAATAATCCAGACAGCTAATGACAGCTAAATATGGTGGTTGCTTGAGAACCAAAGACAGCTTCTAATCTTCTTCCTAGTATGCTTGTTAATAGCACTTGTGATTTTCCAAAAGCCCTAACATAAGATCATCAAAAAAGCCTCCAACAACTGAGAAAGCAACTCAAGGCTTCCAACTTCAAAACTGCACTCTTCATTAGATAAACATGGACAACAAAATAGAGAAAAGAAATCTGACAAGGTCAATAAAACAAGGTCATCCATCCAAATATCAATACAAGCCAGATAGAAGCATGGGACATCCTATTAGCCATGAATCTCCTTAATTGGCATCAGCTATCACTTTCCATAATTCATTCTCCAGCATGAATATGCTCCAAATTCTTCAGCATATTCAACGAATGCCATTTCTAAAAAGCTTACTGCTATCAAAGATGGTTTTATAAAAGGCCTAATGCATCTCTTGCAACCCATAGCCTTGGAGGGATCATCTAAAGACCAATTTTACTTTAAAAAGTAAGAAGGAACCGGTAATACATTTTGCATTGAGTGAGAATATTTAATGCATGAAAATTTCATAAATCTCAATTGATTTTTTGGGCAAAATTCAGGACACATACTAATGACTTGCAGGTCAGTTGCTAAGACATGTAACAACGCCTAAACTTCTCAAAGTCCTCAACACTCATTTGTTGTCTTCAAATGATTATCTGTCGTGAAACTTCTAGAACTGAGTGAATTTCTAGATTAACTCTCAAGTTTCTAACTTGATAAATGGCCAAGTGCCAAGGACTAAATAATTATTAACTTAAATTGAAATAGGTATATTGAAATCTAATGCCTAACATGCCTACGATTTTAACAAGATAGTTCCAACATAATTAGCTGCTTTCCATCCACAATGCAGCTAAACAAGGATGCAAGCAAAATCATACAGCAGAGACAGAAATTGGCTTCCGCAGCTAAACAAAATGCTATTTTATCAAAAATTGGAAGTTTAACAAATGCCCCCCCCCCCAAAAAAAAAAAAAAATGGAATAAAACAACTACCATTTTGCTCAGCTATATGGGACCATAGACGAGGATTCAAATGCATATGTATGCAAATATAGCAAAAACCTAACTCCCTCCCCAAAAAAATCCTAAAACAAATACAGAGAAAAGGCCAATTTTTAAAACCCAGAACAAAATCTAAATCTTTAACTTACAAAAAACAAACAAACAAACGTCGCATCACTCATCCGCTCGATGCTCACATTACCATCCCAATAGAAGGCTCCGCAGTACATGGCTGAGCCAGCGAATTTAACTCAAGGGGGCCAAGTATGCAAGATCTTGTAGAACATACAAATTAAAATGAAGACATCAATATTTTGAGGGGCCAGCCCTACCAGTCCCCCTCGCTCCGCCGGTGAATCGAACAGTGAAGATATTTCAATTATTCCAACTAAGAACCCATGAGTTAAACGAAAAATCACAAGAAGCATAAGATTCAAAACCCAAATTTCAAAATCGAATAGATTATTCGATAATTTAGTCAATAAAATAACCAAATGCAGAAATCAATCCGATGCAAGAGACGGGATTGGAAAGAGCACTGACGGTGAAATCGATGCCAGGGTGATCAGAGCCCCAGAAGATGTCATGGTCAACGACGACAAAGTTTCCAGAAACGGTATCGCCCTCATACAAGACATACTCGTAGACGCATTCGACTTCGTTCACCGTGACGGAGAGCGATTGGATTCGACCAAAAAAGCAGAGCGTCAAGCAGATCAACAATTTCCACATCTTTCCCTGCACTTTCTCCATCATTGATTCACCGTGAATTTCTTCTGGTTGAGTTTCGATCTGATTAATTAATGTGAGCTTTTGGCGGAGATAGAAGTCCACAGCTTTCAAGACTGTGACGGACAACAACTCTCCCCGTCCTTGCGAGCGTTTCTTTTGTTGTTCGGTTAACGTTGCTCCATGGATCGAATTTTGTTTTCTTCGATTGGCCCACATAATTGATCCATTTTTCAAAGCCTTTCTCTGATTGCTTGAAAGAGGCTTTCCGTGGGTTGGGTCTAGCCCAGGAATTCAGGGGTAAGCCCAATCCATAAAATAGTGAAGCCCTTTTATGATAAATAAATAATTAATTAAATAACATATACTAAGAGTGAAGCCCTTTTATGATAAACATATATATATATATATATATATATATATATATATATATATATATATATATATATATATATATATATATATATATGTATGTATGTATGTATAGAGAGAGAGGGGGGTGGGCGGAGCCATATTAAGTAAGAAGAATATGTAAGATTGAAGGAATAGGCTTCAATTCTATTATTAATATAAGATTTAACAGTTATAATTTACTTCTCTCATTTCTCATATAAAAATATTACTCTCACTTTATATGTCCTCCCCCTACACACATATATTAGAAGTTAGCAAGTTTCACTCTTTTATTTAAATGAAAAAAATTATATTATTAGTTTAATAATAAAAAATAATAAAAGATATTTAAATAATTTTAATAAAAATATATTGATTTGAAGATATTCAAATTAACTCTACTTATTCTTTCTTTTTTTCATAATAAATGCACTCATTAATTAAAATTATTAGTAATGATGGTAAGTTAACTTTAATATATTTTATTATTTTATTATATTTAAATTAATAACAAAATTTTTTTATCTAAATAAAAGAATGGATATTTATTTTTATCCAAATAAAAAAGTGGATATATATAGATAGACATACACACTAACCTCTACATCTCCATGTATAGGTTAACAACAATCACATTTTTGCTTGGATAGGAAAACCATATTACCAATTTAATTATAATAAAATAATAAAGAATATTTAAATAATTTTAATAGAGAGAAATTAATTTAAAATATTTAAGTTAACCTTTTGATTCTCTCCCACTTCTATAATAAATATACTTATTAATTGAAATAATTAGTAATGGTGGCAAATTGACTATAATACTTTTTAATATTTTATAGTTATTAAATTAATGGCATAATATTTTCGTCTAAACGATTAAAGTTGCTAACTTCCATATAAAGATGTAAAGATTAACAATCTTCCTTTTTAATTAGTATAGTATTCATTCGAAATATGGGAATTGCTACCTCCGTATCCATAAATGAAAGTTAAAATCCTTATTTCTATCATTTGAACAAAAAAAATATATTACTAATTTAATAATAATAAAATAGTAAAAAGTATTATAATTAATTTGTCCTTTTTGTTAATTTGTTAATTTAATAAGTGAATTTAATATAAAGATAAGAGACAATGAATAAAATTAATTTAAATATTTTAAAGTTATATTTTTGTATTAAAATTACTTAGATACTTTTTTATTATTTTAATACATTAAACTATTGGTATTTTTTTGGTCCAAATAAAAGAGCAAAGATTGTAAATATCTACATATAGATATAGAGGTAACAATCCTAATATATATTATAAAAAGGAATTACTAACTTCCACTTCTATATGTTAAGGTTAGTAACCACACTCTTTCATCTATATGAAAAAAATTATACTACTAATTTAATAATAATAAAATAATAAAAAATATTTAAAAAATCTTTATAAAAAATACTAGTTTAAAGAACATTTCTAACCTCTACATATATATGTAGAAGTTAGCAATCTTTGCTCTTTCATTTAAATAGAAAAATATATCATTAATTTAATGATAATAAAATAATAAAAGGGCAATCAAATAATTTTAGTGAAAAAATATTAATTCAATATATTTTAGTCACATTTGTTCATTATCTCTTATTTTCATAACAAATACACTTATTAAATTGAGAAATTAATAGTAATGATAAATTAGTTATAATACCCAGTTTTTAAAAATTCGGCTGAGTATTGACCTGGCAAGGCAAGCGAATCAAGGTCAAACCAGATGGTCAAATCGATTGTTGTATTTTTATATATAATAAATTATATACTATATAAATGTACGTACTTTATTATTATATTTTCATAAGAATAAATAAATATTGATTTTATTGCAATTATAATAATCATCTAACACAATTTTAGTTCAATCGAAAAGCAAATGATAAAAATTATTTTCTCTAATTCAAATTACTTTTACATAAGTCTTAATTATTTTCATTAAGTAATTATTTAAAATAAAAAAATATTAATTTATAACAAAAACTATTAATTCTAATCCATATAATTTATCAAGAATCGAGAAATATTTTTTCTTTTTAAAATTCTTAGATAAATTCAAGAATTTCAAAACTCTATTAATCCATTTTTACAAGAAAATTTTAATATTTTTTTATTTTTAAGTAATTAAAAATTTTAAAAATTTTGAAAAGGAAAAACTATAATTGTTGACATTTTAAATTCAATATCTTAAAGTATGTATTTTTATCCATCTTGTATTCTTGTCACACAAATAGGATAAATTAGTTTTTAATAATTTTTTTTCTTTTGCATTATACTTTCTTAGTTTCTTTTTCTTTTTTTATTTTTATATTGGGATTTTAAATTGGATTGGAGTTGAACTTTATCATTTTATAAAAAAAAAAATCAAAATGGGTGAATAGGTTACCAAGTTACTAGTTCAATCCTGACTTTTACTGGGTTAAATTAGGCTAGCTGAGATTTTTTTCGCTAGACCAAGTCTAAAGGCCAATCTAATTCATTTTTTAGCCCAAAAACCAGTCCAACCGATTGAACCAACTAGGTGGTTTGAGTTTCAAAACAATGATAATACCTTTTATTATTTTTAAATTATAATAAATTTTTTTATCTAAATAAAAGAGTAAAGGTTGCTAATATTTACATATATATGAGAAAGTTATTTAAATCAACCTTACTCATTTCTATCATAAATACACTCCTTTTTTTTGCTATGAAATTAAAATTTATTCAACATAGGCAATTAAAGGGTTATGGTTATTATCATAAGTCAGCCTTGTGACCCACTTTGGCAAGGCAAATGAGCTCTAATTTGGATGAAACTTTGCATAAAAATCAAGCATCATATGGAGGTCTTGTGGCACAAATTTGAAAGGATTTTAACTTGTGTACAATTTTTAGGGATTTTTTCTAAATTAAGGGTATTTATATAATTTTACCCAAAGTTAATTATCCAATGCGAATAGAAAAGTACATGGTTGTGATCTTTGAATTTTTATATTTGTTTTGATGTATTATGAGATAGTAGATCCCTCCCACGCTCTAAGAAAAAGCTTTATGACAATTCATAAAAAATATGTCAACTCCTATTAAATGGGCTTTTGCTTAGAATGCTTTTAGGGAGGAGAGCTCAATGATCTTAGTGGTCACTTAGCATAAGTCTAAATGTTGGAGTGTGTGACTTTGTAGCCTCCCCTACATACTTTACAATATGTAATGAGGCATATTATGAAAAAAAAAAGTAGCCCTTCTTCTATTAAAATTGGTCTATAATTGTGTTTGCTTATCGTTGAATTCATCCATACTACTCGAGTGTTTATCATTGCCTTATTATGTACTTTTATGGTTAGTTGTCAAGTTGTTATGTATTATATGATTCCTTAAAATGCCTTAAGATTGACTCAATATGCTTATTATTATAGGTGTTGCTTGTCATTTTCGAAACTTTAAATGGTGAATAACTAATTAGCTGGCTTATCCTCAAGTGATAAGAGTCCAAGCACCACATATTTCTTAACCTAAGTTGCTAGACTGTGACTTCTATTATCAAATCATGATTTTAGTCACACTTCTTATTGTTTTGTTGCATCTTTTTCAACTCATTAAATGATGTCGAAGAAAATGACTACTACTGGATAGTTTAATGCTATTGAGAATGCACTCAGTAATCTTGAAGGCTATATTGATATTATAAAGAGTTTGCAAATTAAGGAAATCCCCAAACTTTTTTGAAGAGTCAAAGAATGGGAAGCTCTTGAGCACTATGTTAAGACTCTTAAAGTGAATAAAGAAGTTAAAAGCTCGAGAAGTAACTATACTCTATAAGTTGGTGAGTAGCTTACTATTATCAAGACTACCCAAATGGAATTGGGAAACACTTTGAAGGGCCTTTCCAACAAGATGAAAGATGTAGTTGTAACTCTTTGAATGGAAGTAAGTGATTTAGCTGCCTTGGTGAAGGTAATGATGATGGCCTTTAGTAGTGGTTCATAAAAAAGTGGTGCCTTAAAGCAGATAGAAAAGTTGAAAATCCTTGAACCAAGGCCATATGCAGGTGAAAAGGATGCATACAAGCTAGAGAATTTCGTGTTTGACTTGGACTAAAACTTCAATGCTGCTAGCATCAAGTCAAAGGAAGCCTAATTGAATCATGCTACCATGTTCCTTGTGGACAATGCAAAAGTCTAGTGGATGACCAAGTACTAAGAGATTCAAGAGGGAAGGTTCCATATCAATATTTGGGATAAGCAAAAGCAAAAGTTAAAGGCACATTTCTATCCAAAGAATGTGGATTACTTGGCTAAAAGTAAGTTGAGAGAGCTATAATAGACAAGATTTATGCAAGAATATGTGAAGAAGTTCACAATAATTATGTTGGATATTAAAGATGTAACTGAGAAGGATAAATTCTTTTATTTCATTAATGGTCTTTCATGGGAAGCTACTATGGAGCTTTAAAGAAGAAGAGTCTAAACCCTATTAAAGGCGGTGATAGCTACTAAGTGCCTATCTGACTATGATTTTCCTAACTTTAACTTGAAGCTTGCTAGAGGAAATGGATCAAATATTAGTAAAGGAGTTGAACAGTCAAGCAAAGGTACTAAGCCTAAAAGTGAAGGAAGGACCTTGATAATGGCCACCCACATGGAAGCTTTAACATTATCTCAACTATCCAACACTAAAAAGAAGAAAATCCTATCTTGTTCTTTTGCTAATGACCATATAAAATGGCAAAGTGTCCATAAAGAGTTGCCCTGAATGCCATACAAGTCAAACTTTAAGGAGAGAGAGCAAGAGACAACAAGGGTGGAGTTGATAATTCAGACAGGAAGGATGAGTCTTGTGCTAGGATCGAAGCACTCTGAATCCTAGCAATCCAAAATAGCCAAAAATGGAGTGGTAGGGTAGATTCTTTTTCCCTACTGAGGCTCTATCTTTATAAGAAGTTGTGCAAGTTCACTGGTACTAGCCCATATAGTAAGCAAGCTAAGTAGTTAAGGTAGCAAGGAAAAGTCCTTTGCATGAGTTCATTAAACATGATGTGGAGACAAATCCTTAAACAATGAGGAGTTTATTGAGTTGCTAGAAAGTGTAAGTATGTGTTTGAGGAGTAACTTTCTAACACATAATTTTTTTCTATTATGATTGCTTTTTACATGCAGGGAATCATATACTCATAAGTTTTCACTTATAGCAAATGGCTCATACATCTTTAAGAGTGCTAGTAGTCAGTCATAGGAGTAGATTATGGAAAAAGACTTAGAGTACATGAGTATGTACAAGCTAGAACAAAAGTGTGTATAGCATCTTGCTTAACCCTATCTGCCATGGTAGGGGATGCTATGAATGTCATGTTTAAGTACCTTAGAGACATCAAGCAGATGTTAGCTTAAGTTTAAAAAGGAAAAGTGATTTGTTGGAGTACCAAATGCAAAGTGAAGTGTCAAGATCGACTAAAACCAACAGCAAGCAGACTTTTGAGTGAGGTTATGAGGCCTATACATAGAATAAGCATAAGTCTTGTCTTTTACACTAGCGGTATAGGACATTGGGTGTAAAACACCTAGCAAGTAGGCGATTCCAAGACACTAAGCTCACGTGACAACTATAAAGACAAATAACTCGAGAATTATAGAGTTAATTCATAGGTTTAGTGGAGATAGAGAAAAGTTTAGGTTCAGAGAAACAAGTATGAAGATTTGAGAGCAGTAAGTAGAAACTTCATGGGAGTAGTGTCAAATTGAAGTATTAAAGACAAGTATTAGTGAAAGGGCAAAAAAATAAGTTAAAAAGAAATTGAGAGAGGAGCTCAAGGAAGTAGATTGAAAATTTTTGCAAAGTTGTTAGATTGCATCGTCAATTAGGACGTTGACATTTTTCAAGTAGGTAAGAATGAAATAAGTCAGGCTTGTAACCTAATTTGGCAAAGCAAATGAGCCTACAAAAAAATCAAGTATCATGTGAAGGTTTTGTGGCGTAATTTTAGGAAGATTTTAACTTATGTACAATTTTTAGGGATTTTTCTTAAGTTAGGGGTATTTATATAATTTTACTCAGGGTAACTTATCTAGTGTGAGTAGAAAAGTACATGGCTATGATCCTTAGATTTTTATCTTTATTTTGATATATTATGAGATAGTAGATCTTTTCCGAGTTTTAAAAAAAAGCCTCATAATGGATCATAAAAAATATGTCAACTCCTATCAGATGGACTTTTGCTTAGAATACTCTTTATGGGGAGTGCTTGATAATCTTAATGATCATTTGGCACTAGTTCAGGGGTTGAAGTATGTGGCTTGGTAGCTTCTTTTACACACTTTACAATATGTAATGAAACATATTATGAATAAAAGAAATAGCCCCTTTTCTATTGAAATTGGTCCACAATTGTGTTCACTTATTGCTACATTCATCTGCATTACTCAAGTATTTATTATTGCCTTATTACATGCTTTTGTGGTTAATTGCGAAGTTACTATATACTATGTCATGGCTTGAGATGCCTTAATATTGACTTAATATGCTTATTATTGTGGGTGTTGCTTGTTATTTTTGAAACTTCGAATGGTGAATGACTAATTGGTTAGCTTATTCTTAGGTGGTAAGCACCTTAAGTGCCGCACGTTCCTTAACCTAAGTTGTTGAACCATGACATTATGTATGCTTTCAACAATAGAAGAAACTTTTACACTTTCATAAGCTATATTGTTTGCACTATGACTAATCCCAAAAAATAGAAAAAGAAGTAGATGAAACTAAAACACCTTTAATATCTCTAACTAATGTAAAGAGTTTCCATGGACATTAAGTGAATCCTAAGATTGTATCCATAACTACTTTGTAATCACTTTCAATAATTATTTTAGGATATATCAAGCCATTAGTAACCCAATAAGCTTTTAAAATGGCTAAAGTTTTAACTTCCTCCACCAATGATATAATGATCTTTTTGAACTAGAAAGTTGTAATTATAGCTATATCTTCCTAAGCTAGTACAACAATAGTAGATAATGATCTAAGAGACACTTTTAATTATCACTATATCATCCTATTATTAACCTTTATATATAAGCTTTTTATGTAGTCCCTTGAAGTCAAGTGATGAGTTGAAAGACACTAAAACACCCTAGTATTTCAAGTCCCTAGAGGAATATTGCCATTTGATTACCGCTAGCTGGCCTATTGTGGAATTATCATGGTGACAAAACAAAGGAGCATTTTACTTTGGCCTAGTTATCTAAGTCTCCAAATTCCAAGTTTGCTTCTACCTTGGCCATAGTATTCCCTTTATTTCTCTATGTTCCTTTTTAATACTTGCCTATTGTCCAAAACTTTGCATATTTTTCGATACTTTTTTGTTAAAGAAGGAATGCTAGCACTACTTTCATTGTTAGTAACATTAAGATGCATTTAGTAGTTTCTATGTTTTTCTTTCCAAGGTGTATTTTGTAAATTTGTATAGAATGTAACTTTTATGTTTAATTAGTAAGCAGTTACTAAAGATTTCTTAATATATTAGGTAATTTATGTCATACTAATTTTTAATTTTCTAAATTTTGACCATAAAAACTATCCAAACATCTTAAACCATTGAAAGGACTACAAAAAAAATGATTTGCTCACTAATTATTAACTTTCTATTTTAGTTTATTCTATTATTCATTTAGAAAAATATTAGTATGTTTTTATTACTATTCTTGATGAATGGCAAATAAAGAATCTTTTTTCAATTTGATTCTAAGGCTATCTAAGAAATAGCACTTAGTTTACTTTTTTCAATATTATAGAAATAACTTACAATCTACTATTCATTTTTGAAAAAAAAAATTAGGCTTATTTGAGTATATGGTTATTTTACTATTATGGATTTAGGAACATCCTCAATCATTATGCTTCAACCATCCCTTTATTACATAAGAGGGACAAACATGTCCTTTTCGGTGTGTTTTTATTTAGTGATGATCATTTTATCATTATTAATTCTTGTTTCTAAGTTGTAATAACCCAAATTGGCCATGCCATTAAAGTAGTAGGATATGTGAATTTTGAATGTAAAAATGTTATGAATAACTATGAAAATAAGATATCAGAATTCTTAACTACTAAGATGATTATCTTTTGGATCCAAGTTCAACTAAAGTAAAAGAATGCTTATGAAGAGATATATAACTATGTAGATAAGGTAGTTTCCTTTCAAGAATAGATATTTTGATGTCAGAATCATATTATTAGTTTTGAAGATAAGTTTTTAATTTTGTACATAAACAATTGTGTTTCTTATTAAGGGCTTAATTTCCTTTTTCTTTCATTTTCATGTGTTCAAGTTGTGTGAGAGGTAAAATGAATGCATTTTTTTTTTGCAATACTTTGCATTTTTTATCTCTCGACTTTTACTTCTTATGGATGGTGCACATGCTAATTTTTATGAAGAAATGGTAGTATTAGAATTTTATTTTAAGTTGTTATCTTATACTATTAAAAATATTTATTTATGACACAAGTAGATTAGTTGAGTTTCTCAACCTTTGCAAAATCATTTTTGCTTTAAAACTTTTTTCTTAATCTTTGACATTATTATATTTATATTCTTTGTTATTGAATTCTATTGCATTTTTTAACATATTTGTTATTATTTTAAATATCCTTAAGCATTTTCTCGTATTTCTATTAGTTCAATTAGTTAAGTGATAACTTCATCAACTTTTTTTTTCTCTTTACTAGTCTTACTTTAACCTATGTGATATTATGATATACTTTGAGAAATAAGTAGTTATTCTACTGCGATATGCCTTTATTTTGACCTATATTGATTTAATTTTAACAACTAAAAGTACTTATTAAAATTTATGAAAATGTAGTTTACATGTCTTCTTTCAAAATAAGGAAATAATCTTACTTAACCTTATTTAGTTAGAAATTTGTATCTTTAATCACCTTTGAACCTAATCTATAACTTATTCCTTTTTTCTTCTTTTTTAAAGACTTGGGCTTGAAGTGTTATTATTTGTTTGCTTCTTTAACTCAGAATAAAGCTTTGAATGCAACTACTTTTGCAATTGTAGTCTTGTTCAATATCATGCTACCATATATTTGCTTTTGTACATGCTTGCTAGTGATGTAAATTTCCTTATTATTATGTACGTTTTTATTAGTGACTATATGCCTCTATTTTTTGCTTTTCTATCTAGATTTATGGTGTTTAATTGTTGGCATGGATTTATTTAAGTTTTATTATATGAATAAGTCTTCGCAAATTATCAGAGTATTTTGATAGTTATTAGTTGTTAAATGAAATGATTCATATCGGTAGATGGGTTGTAGTAATAATGGAAGTAAATAGAAACTTCTTCGATTATGGCAACTAATATATAGGAGTTTAAATTTCTTTTCTCACTTAAGTATTTTTTTTTAATGTTGCTTATGAATATCGTA
Organism: Sindora glabra; assembly: GCA_020226215.1. Classification (NCBI taxonomy): domain Eukaryota; kingdom Viridiplantae; phylum Streptophyta; class Magnoliopsida; order Fabales; family Fabaceae; genus Sindora; species Sindora glabra. Next base: position 36,405,386 of record CM035231.1, read on the forward strand.
CACCTCTTACTCAATTTGCCTAAGTCTCTATACCATCTCCTGTACATAACTAGTTTTGTGATTACAATCTTGCTCAATATCAAAATTTTCTATATTGCTTTAGGATTTTTTCCATATTATAAGCCACGAATGTCTAGCATCCTTTTATAGTAATGTTTAATTTGCAATTATCATACTAAAATCTATTTGAAGATTGAAAACTATTATCTAAAGTCAAGATCTTCTCTTATTTTGATAAGTTATCACCATTTCTACCTTTCTCAATTAATTTTATTATCATAATAATAAAAAATTTGTATTTCTTTTAGTGTTACATAAAAAAATTATAACTTCATCAACTAATATTTTGTAAAGATTATGTTTTATATAAAAGTTATAAATGTACAAGTAAAAAGTAAAGAAAAAATTAAAAATATTTGAAGATTTTTAACTTTTAAAACTTTATTAATAAAGTTACAATTTTCATTTGCTTGATATTATTATAGTTGTAACTTCTGTACAAAAGTTTAAAAAATTTTAAGCTTTTCTTTAACTTTGATCATAAAATTTTTTATATAACTATAGTTAATAGAATTTTAATTTTGTATGTGCTTATATTACTTGCATAATTATAACATTACATAAAAACTTATAATTTTTTATTTATTTCATATAACTTTGTTTGATATATAGATTTTTAATTTTTATTTATTTGTATTTATTTATATAGTAAACTTTTGAAGATTTTTAGTGTTAGCATTTTTTTGACAAAATTTAATTTTTTATAAAAATAATAAATTTGAAAAAAATTGTATAATTGTTTTGACTAATGTCAACTATAATTTTTATATATTTTTTTCCATATATAATTTATAAATTATATTTATGCAATAATTATAAAAACATGTAATGATTTTTCTTAAGAAAAGTAAGTTTTCATAAACATTTTTGCAATTAGTATTATATTATAATTATAAATTATATTAATGTAATACTTTTTAGGTTCATGTGAAACTATATAAGAAATTAAATGTTTATGTATAAGGCAACTTATATATAATATTTATTCTAAAAACATGTGCATTGTAAAGGTGAAAGATGGCTTTTGCTTTGATAAGGTGGAAGTGTAATATTGCCGATTCAAATGAATTGTTTTGGTACTTTTTTTAGAAAAGCTTCATATATTTCTGTTTAGTTATATTAGAATGTTATAAATATATCTTTCTCATTATTTTATTGCTTAGACTTCTTTTGATAATACTATTTTTGCAATTATTGTAATGGACTTCATTTCAAGACTAAAAGTATTGCTGAATTCTTTTTATTATTATGATAAGTTATAACCACTTATGCCTTTTTCATCTTGTTTAATTATCATAATAATTAAAATTTTAATTGCCTTTTTTCCTATATGAAGTTAAAAATTAATTTTATGATATTAGAATAGAATATGTTAATTTGACATTATCTACCTTTACATAATGATATGAGTTAATAGTACATAAGTTTTATATTTTTATTATATGGCCATATGCTTATTAGATGAACAATTAAAATTGTGACAGGATTCATATGGATAAAAGAACCAAGAATATATATGATGATAAATTTCAAGTAAAACAACTTATCAATTTTGGATATATTAGAGTGACAATATTGATGACAAGTTTTTGCATCATATAATGGTTGATTGGGAATGACATTGTTGCATTTGTATAATACAAGTTAATATTGTGTTATGTATGTGTTGCATTTATTACAATTACAATTCAAAAATGTGCGTAAACTCATTGATGATGGAAATTTAAGAAAAGATTGAATATGGCAAGAATTAATGCAATAACTACTACAAATAGATAAATACTAGAATATAAGCCCATGCTACACACGGTCCAACGTTTAATTAAAAAATAATGAAATTTTAAATAATATAATACTTAAATATATATTAAAATATTTTACTTAATTTATAAATAAATTTAAAAATTTAAAAATTTAAATTATATATGTATTTTTTATTATTTTAAATATCCTCATATGTATCTAATATAATTATAATAGTTAAAAATAATGATAAGAAGAAAAAATTTATATGCATTTGATATGATGGAATTAGAATAAAAATAAAATAAAAAAGAATGAGAATGAAATAAAATAATACATATAATAAAATATAATTTTTATTTAGATATATAATTTTGGAACATTATTAATGACCCTACTATTTTTAATTAAATATTAATTAAATTCTAGTTTTACTATATATTGACATCAAATGAATGGTTGTTTGGTAATATTACTTTATTTTCACATCAATAAATAGAATTAGTGTAGTTAAACATAAGTTGCATTCACTTTTTTAATTTTTAGACAATTTTTTCTACCTATATATATAATGAATTTTGTTTAAAATGAATTATGGTTATTGGTTCATTTTATATATTAAAAAATTTACTATCTACCTTTACAATTTTATTTAAATCCATAAAATGAACTGAAGTTAAATATATAAATAAATTTTGTGCCACCACTTACTCATATATTATTATGTTGTGAGAAAATGCCTTCTTTTTTTTAAACTTTTTATCCAAAATTTTAGTTACCTTTTTTTCTTAGAAACATAACATCTTCATATTCACTAATAATATAAATAATTTTAAATTCATAGTAAATCAAATTAATTTAGTTATAAATGACACTATTTAATCAATTAAGGTAATTCCATTTTTCAAATATTTTTATATTAATATGTTTTGATATTATTTTTTAAAATTTTACATCTAAAAACTTTTAATTCAAAAGTAATAAATTATTGCTATTATATTGATGAATTCACCTCCCTCTCTAATAAAAATAAATTATAAAATAATTATTAGAAAAATTGACCCAAATTCTTTGGTAAAAGTAGGAAAAACATGTATTTGAAAGAATAAAAAATTTGAAATGATGATGAGTTGTAAATAAAAGTTAAAAATTAAATATGTTATTAAGAAATTCAATTAAATTAAAAATTCAATTTATTTAAAATATTCTATTATAAAAATAAAACATACCATACATATTTATATTTTTTTTGATAATATTAGTGCTTGAACTATAAGTAAAAGGAATGAACTTGAAAATAATACACATAGTTGCAAATACAAAAAAAGACAATAATATATGAGTCACAAAGTAATAATAGTTAAAAATAACACGTATAATTAAGTAATTCTATTAAATTAAAATTTTAAATTATTTAAAATATTTTTATAATAACAAAATTATATCATATTATATTTGTATTATTTAATAATATTATTATTTGAGTAATAAATAATATATGTGGATATAAAAAATAGAAAAATGATATAGAACAAATAAAATAAAGACATACAATATGTGAATTGTAAAATGATAATGGTTAAAAATAAAAATATAAGTTAATTAAATTTATTAATTCAATCCCTTAACATATTTTAAATATTCTTAAAATAAAAAATAAATTATATTATAAGAGAAAAAATTAAAAAGGATTTAAAATTTTATAATAAAAATATGTATGAAATAAAAAATAAAATTAATTCATAGATGACCATGAATCTAGATGAAACCAAAAATATAAATTAATATTGAAAAAGTTGGAGGAAGGAAAAAATAATAATATAAATATAAATAATATTAAAATTAAAATAAATGAAAGGGTGAAAATAGGATGATAGGTGGAATTTACATAAATAACATTAAAGTAGTTAGAGGAAAGAAAAAATAATAATAATATAAATATTACAATAAATAATATTAAAATAAAGGACAGAGTAGAGAGATGGGAGAACATAATCATGCTAATTGAGTATTGAAACGCAGCTCTGTTGAAGTGAGTGAAGAGTTACGCACTTTTATGTAATATTAGGCTGAAAAATCTCGAACCAAACTCACGCCTAATATAAAGATAAATATTAGGATTTTATACATGTGGGCCCTCATGCATTATTTTCAATTATGTGAAAAATTGCAAGGCACTAATAAAGGATTATGTTAGGGTTACAATTAAAGAGTAAAGGGCTAAATTTCATCATATTTGGGCATATAATGTGAAACATAGCATTGTGTCTTTTTTCTTCCATTATTTCGAAAAGATAATTAGCCATTATTTTCATAGTGTTCTATGAGCTATTATTTCATTTAAGCTTGAATTTCTATTACAATCTTTCCAATTTAAAGTTCTTCCACAAATACTAAACAATAATAAATATTACTTTTACGTAAAGATATATTCATTATTTAATTATAGTTAATTATATATATGTTTTTTTTTTTAATTTTGCATATTGAAATCAAAGAATATCTTTGTAGGATTAAATTGAAGTTATAAATGGAACACATTTATGTGAAGGTGCCAAAGGAATGTATCGCTCAATTTAGAGAATGAAAACAATGATCCACCTAAAATATCTTAATTACTTATAACTTTAATATGAATTTCACATATGTTCTAGTTGGATGGGAAGGAAATGTAATTAATTCCAAAATTATAAAGAATGCAATGAGCATGGAATATAAATTAAAATTTATTTGAGGTAATTTTGAAAGATTGTGTAAAAAAGTTACACTTTCACAAGTATGCACTTTAGTGTAATCATTGTACATTTGTAGGAAAATTTTATCTTGAGGATATTAAATTTTAGTTGAAAAATGGTTTACTCATACTTTATAAAGTTGTATACTATCATCTAAAGGAGTATTCTAATTGTGTGCTACAAAATTCAAAGGAATTATTCAACCATTGTCGTGAAGAATGTTATTAAAAAAGCTTTTGGAGTTTTGAAGAAGAAATTTCCAATAATAGTTGATGGAATTGAATCGAATTATTCCTTTTAAAATATGATTAAGATTTTCATAATTTATTGTATATTACATAACTTTTTTAATAAGGGTAGATCCTAATGAGAATTTAATTGCTAAAGTTAATCAAGAATTGTTTCATAGTGTCATACCTATCTTAAAGAATCATCTTATACAAATCAAGATGAGAATTATCAAGAAGAGTTAATTTTAAGAGATAATATAGCAGCCTATATATAGGTTGATTATAAGTAAAACTCAATGAGAATAAATATTCTATTGGTTATAACTTAGGCATTATGTGTACTTGTATGATTTTTCTAAAATTTAAAATTTCTTAAATGCATGTTTGTTGAATATATACTTGTTAGATGTAATATTATGTAATCTTACACTTTTAGTTGTAGCTTATTGCTTTATAGATTTATTGTTACATGCTTTGTAGATTTAAAGATGCAAAAAGAAAATATAACAATAATTGAAGTTAGAAATATATTAAAGGATAATTTACGATGGATTGATAAAATGGACACCATCTTAATTGATTCCTGATTAAAGCAATATGCAAAGAGAAATTTCATTGATGGTGAATTATCTATAATAAGATATAGTGAAATATTAAATAGTTTACAAATTTCATTTGAACCTAATATTAGAAAAAACACATAAAGAATAGGTTGTAGGCATTAAAAGAGCATTTTAGAAAGGGGTAGGATCTTTTCGATACTTAGAGTGGAATTGTTTAGGATCTTATCACACAATTATTTGATACAAAGCCTCAAGTTTTTAAAAAGATAGTTATTGATACAGAGCCTTAAGTTTTTAAAAAGATAGCTATTGATACAGAGCCTCAAGTTTGTAAGGAGATAGCTAAGATAAATTGTAATTAATTTTTTAAACAATGATATATGATTGTAATTGTTACATATTGTTAAAGATATTTTTATAAAATTAATATTTTTGATAATGAAAAATAAAATATAACTAGCATAAACGGGTAAGTATTTTATGAGATAAAATATCTTTTTAATTAATTTTAATTAATGTGCTTATTTTTTATAATTCATAGAAGTGAATGCTTTCTCTATATCTCTATTGACTATACTTATAATGATATTTTAATGACCTTAATTTCATAAGTTAATGAGTTATAATATTTGCTGATGGCTCTAATAGCCTTGAGACAAAATTATTATCTTTAAAATGACATAATATAATATCTATCAATTAATATGGATTTTAATTTGTTTCAAGCCATTTAATAACCTTAATATTATTCAATGACTTATAACTAATTTATTATCATCTATGGTAAGGGTTCTGTAACAACCTAGTTTTATAATCCATTATTTGCACTATTCCTAACATTATATGGGTTTAAAGCCACACTTCAATGTTAATTTTTATAGGCTAAATGAATAATACATTCATAATATATAAGTTTGTTTTGTCTTGAACTGAGTATGAGAAGATGTGTTAAGATAACAAGATAAAGGCCAACTATACAATACAATAACATATAAGTAGTTATAATGAGAAAAGTATAGTGGGATGTACAAATGTAAACATTATGTTACTAGGTAACGATGAAGTGTGGGTGTGTGAAACTCTATCTTTAATTCAGTATAGGAATTAAAATATTAGACAACATATGAATATAGCCATTGTATCCTAAAAGTCAATGTGTTCAAGACTACTATACCAACTCAGTAGAATCGCTCGTGTATGTGAACTTATGTGGATGACATAAATTGGCTTAAAGAGAGTGACAATATACCTTATTCACTCTATATGTGTAACTTATTCTATCTTTAGTTTTATACTTATTTTCTATATAATTTATGATTTTTAAATGTATTATTCAAGAGAAATAATGGAAATATTCATTGAAGAATACTTCTCTACTCTTTGTTCATTTTTACAATTTCATGATTTATTATTTTTCCAATATTTTTGGCAATAGGAACAACACACATGAAATATTACTTAATTTAGAGTAAACTCATCTTGTAATCCTTAAAATTTAATGGTGTTAAAATTTAGTCCTCAAAATTTTATTGAGTCCTTTAATTATTATTTTGTTAAAAATTTTTTATCCTTCTAGTAAAATTTCCATTTGAAAATTGATGGAATTTGTTAAGATGGAAGAGCTAGCTAATTGTTTAAAGATGACATCATTATTTCTCATTGAAACATGACATGCCCATTCTTGTAGCAATTTCAACTTAGTTTAACTTAGTTTTATATAGGTCATTATATTAAGTGATATTGTAAAAGTACATAAAAAAGCTTATCAAGTAAATGATTACATTAACAAATTAGAAGAAAAAATCAAGTAATAAAAAAATTATAAGGACATATATAAAGCATATAGAGTAAATTAAAACAAAAAAAAAATCACCAAATGGAGTTAGAATACAAAGCAATGAAAAATATGGAGAAAAACACGAAGATAGAAGGTTATTGTGAAAGAAAGAGAGAGAGAGAGAGAGAGAGAAATGTTGTAAAGTTAAAGATAAAGTGGCATAAGGGTATTTATAATTCAAAAAAAGGTTAATAAGGATGTAAAGTATAATGACCTTCATCTTTTATTTGCTAAAGAATGTTGTTTTGAAATGATAAGTAAACTTATTCAATTGAAATGGTGTTATCCTTATGAAAATAACTTTAATTACCATTTTAGCTTGGCTTTAAATTATATTGTGAAGTGGGTCTTCTATCTTAGTAGATTCCACCCACTTTTAAACTAAATTTTAATGGAAGGATGAAAAGTTTTAGCAAAATGATAATTAAAAGGCTAATAATGATAATGGTAAAATTTTGAGAATCAAATGTTTAACTCAATTAAATTTTAGGAATTAAAAGATAAGTTTACCCTAAGTGTCATATGGAAAATAGAAACTATTGGAATGGGGAAACCAATGGGGAAAAAACCAAAAAAATCAATTAAATAGAGAAGAAAAATTCAATGTTCCACTATTAAGAAGCAAAAAAGGAACGTAAAGAAGCAAAAGGGACAAGTAAAAGAATTTACATTAGGATTTTTTTATCTTCATTTTGCAAGAATTGAATTGAATAATCACTAGAATTGGAGTTGAAATGAATTTCATGAATTCAAAGATAAAATCTTTTCAATTTAGAGTTAATTTAAATTATATCACTAAGGAACTTAAAAAAAATGTTCTATCAACAATATTAATTGTTAGAATCATACCTATAAAAAGTGAATTTCGAGAAAAATTAGAAATAAAAAACAATAGCAAAGATTAACCTAAATTGGGATGAAATTTCTCACTTATAACTAGTGTTCACAACCTAGGTATTGATGATTTCCATTTCTAATTATGATTTTCTATTCATCAAATTATGAATGTAAAGAAACTTGACAAAAATGGTGATTATCATTGGAAATTGAGGTGATCTTGATTGTGAGAGAATGATTGCTTTATCACATATGTTTGTTTGCTTGGAATTAATTTGTTGTAGAATTTTTTATCCAATTTTATGAATTGCATAACATACATTACTTTCTTTAGTCTTGCACTTTTTCTTTCTTGAGAAAATATTATTGCTGATACTAATTATAATTATAGCAAATAATTAGTAATAATGATTAAAATTTTCAATCTTATTTTTATGGGAAAAAAGCTTTTAAGGATCTAGCTTGCATGTGCTCATAGGCTAATTTCTAATGAAATGAGATTTGAAACTAGTTTATAGTGAAATGAAGAGAATAATTTGTGGTGAAACATAGAGAATGAGAGATGAGATAGAGATAATGCCAGAGGAGGCAAGGAAAACTAATAGGATAAGGAAAGTTTAGAATTTTAAAACTTTTTTTTAATTTTTTTAACAATTTAGTGATAAAGATGTTTCCACTACAACTAAGTATATGTTTACTATGATAAATAAGTTAACTTATAACTTATTAACTTGATCAATAAGTTATAAATTAATTTTTAGAGGTATTTTTTATAATAAAAATAGAATATATATACTTTTTAGTGATATTAGTGTATCAACTATAAATAATAAAAGTGAATATGAAAAAGAAGAAGAAGAAAAGCATGCTATGAAGTAAGTAAAAAAGGATAAAATTGTAGGAATCTCAACTTTTTAAGAGATTAAGTGTTTCTATCGTTATATTACATTTGATATATTGAAATTTATATTTTCAATTTTAATTTCCCTTTTTGAGATTCAAAAAGAAAAAATAATCTAACAGTAAAACACTTAACCTTTTACTTAATAAAAAATAGTAGTACAGTGATTGAGTTGTATAATAATTTAAAATTTAAAATAGAATATAGAGTTAAGCAATTCAATTAAATTAAAAATTTAACTTATTTGAAATATTTGTATCATAAAAAAAATATATCATGTTATATATATTATTAAGTGATAATTATTTGAACTATAGATAATGACATGAGTGAACATTAAAAAAAAAACAATTATAAGATAGAAAAAAATATGCATATAATTTAATAGGATAATAGAGAAAATAAAAAAAGAGAAATTGTATAATAATTTGAAAGTAATACAAATTTAAAATATTTTTGAATAAAAATAAAATATGTCATATTATATATATTATTACTCTATGAGAATGGCATTTGAGATGTAATTAAAGAAATAAAGTAATTGAAAATAATATGTATATAATGTAATGGAGTAATATAATAAATAAAAATAAAAATAAAATAGTATGTATATGTATATAATGTAATGGAGTAATATAATAAATAAAAATAAAAATAAAATAATTAAAAAGAAAATAAATTGTATAAAAAATTGAAGGTAATAAAATGTATATAAATATGTGTAAAAATGAAAATAAAAAAGAGGTTTTAGGTTACGTTGGAAAATGAAATTTTGGATGAAAGAAAATGTAATATGTGTTAATTGCTTTAGAGAAGTAAAATCTCATTGTAGAAGTATGAAGTAGAATAAAATAAAATAGAAGAACAGGTAAAATAGATATTAAAATTGAATTGAATTGACATTGGTATTAATATTAATATCAATAATATCAATTCAATTCAATGCCTCAATGTCAATTTAATTCAATTTCAATAATGAAGATATTGATAACGATCAATTAATATTGATATTATTATTTATTTAAATAGTTGGGAGTTCCATTTTTTTTAAATAAAGTAAATTTTAAATTTGGGTTTTATAAATAAAAAAATTATTGTTAAAGGAATTTTGTTCCGAGTTTAATCTAACCTGACTCCGAATTAAATGAAGATTGACGTGACCTATTGGTATTAGAAATCTCCAACAAAAAAATAATTTTGATATAATATTGGTAATGATTTGAGTGGAAGGGAGAAGAGTCCTTTCCCCTGCTAACCTCGGACGATTGGGATATGTAAATCAGTGATCTTTGTTCTGGGCATCTGAAATTCACACAAATTAACCCTGTAAATATTTATCATCATTTGTATGTTTTGTCCCTGCAAAATGGTTATATCTTCCACCAAAAGAACGGTTTCAACATTAACTGCTGCCCTCTTCGATTGTGTTTCTTCCTTTGTCTCTACCGAACTTAACACCAGAATGAGACACACTATGCTTCTTCTTAACCACTGTGACCAAGCAAGATATTTTTTCATTTCATAGCAACTCCAACTTCTTAAAATTTGGTTTGGTTTGGATTGAGTTTTTTTCCTTTGAAGAAGAAAAGACACAACTTCTAGCATCTCTCCGATGAATTTTAAAACCTTGTTCTCTTTCTCTTGATTTTTGGAGGCATATCTGTACTGTAACTGCTCGAATCCATGGCCAACATTCTAGAATCAATCGCCTCCGGTGTGGGTACCGCTGTGGGCAAATTTTTTGGCTCTCTTATTTCTAGCAAATCTTGCAGGTAATATTTTACTTTCTTGTCGTGGGATTGTTACCATTTGGTTTGTGATTCACACGGACGGTTTTTTTTTTTTAAATAATTATTTTCTGTTTGTGATTCACAAACGAAATGGCAAATCATCTGTTTGAGAATCATAAACGAAATGGCAAACCCTCCTTCGTGTAATGCCCATCAGACTACCTACAAAATAGAATGATAACGACCACACAAAACGGTGATGAACACCACCAACCAAATATGTTCCCGTACATTAATCAAAATTTGTGCATATTTAAACATGTTTTAAAGCAGACCTAGACTTCTGTGAACCCTTTTCATAATGTCATATGTATTGTCTCACTTTAGTTGTTAAGGAAATCGAACTGAAGTTGACATCTCTTTATCACTCTCATCTTTTGTTGGGGGACAAAATTTTCAACTAAAATCACGCATCTAACCCGACCCATATAGGCATTATTTGAAATGGAATGGTTGAGATGGACTTATTAATCTTGCATATCTCCATGTATTCAATCCAAACCTCTCCACTACGCCTAGGCTTCATTTGTGCACCACTTTCCATTCCACTCCACTAAACTAGTCTATCTTCTTAAGCGAGTGCTAAAAAGGCTGCAATAAGAAGTCGGCAGAAGATTACTCTGAGATATGCAATTCTATGATCATTTCGTTTGTGAATCACAAACTAATTTTGTCGTGGCTAACATTGTTGTCTGAATTCATTTCTCATCTGTTTACTGCTTTCTCTGTCTGTGTTATGGCAAATCATCTTTCCTTTTTCTTTCAGTTACTCATTTATTTGATTTTATTTTCAGCTCCATATGCGGACCAACATGGGATAATTTGTTGAAACTGGCTATGATATTTCTTCTGCTTTACTTTGGTGAGTATTAACCCCATTAATTTTTCATTGTTTTCCAGTTCCAACTTCAGTCACAATCCAGAACCTGTATAAGCATATCCTGCTTTGCTGGGCTTGTGATGTTACTCACACTCATACTTTGTTCTGAATTAAATTGCGTGACAAATAGCACTATCTTGATTTGATAAATATTTTTGCTTATGTTCTTTGCAGTTCTATTATTCTTTTATTTGTTAATTAGATTGGGCATATGCGGATGCATTGGGCGGAGCATTTGCTGTATGATATGGGGATGCTGCTATTCTTGTTTCCATGGATGTGAGTATTGTTGCAATTTCTTATGTTATAATTTATTAAGGTTGAAAAGGAGGAGGAGGATACAAGTCAGAAGAGATTTCAGGCCAAGTTTTGATGAAGAAAATTATAAGGACGAAATCCTTTCATACCGTGCTCGGTCGACACCTGCTGAAATGAGGAGGCCATTTTCTTACAGGAGGAGGAGGGATTATAAAGGCTCTCATTTGAGCAAGTCTTTGAGGCCCAGGAGTCACCATGCTCAAGTTACTATTAGTGGAGATAGAAGAAATACTGTTAGTGGAGATCACAGTCATAGGACCGATGCTACCAAACATGTCAGCCCAGTTCATGGCATCAAAGTGACTCACACATCTAAGTTTAAGGGCATGAAAAATAGGAAGAGAGTTCCTTGAAGCCACAAGCAGTAATTGCAAACTTTAAAAGTGAGATTCTAGAATTATTAGTAAAAAATGAGCTCTTTTTGCCTCTCACTTTTCCCACCGGCCAAACGTTCTGATGGAAGAAGACAGGTCCCCTTCAGTACACTGGTGTTGTTGGGTCTCATCTTGTATCTTTCAGGCACATTGAAAACGGCGATGTTTGTTATTGCCTTCACTACACTGACTCAGAGGATGATGCTTGGGTGGCTATGCTTGATTTCCTCAATGCAAGTGTTTCTCTTGCTGATATTTGGGAGGTTTTCTCAGCTTCAGATGCCAGGCTTGCTCTGTTAGCCTGCCATTTGGGAGTTGCTTGGGTGCTCAGGCAAACCCACTTGAGTGTTTGATTGAATTTCTGGGTTCATCTAATAACAATAGCCAAAGGATTACCAAGATGGTGCATTATTTATCATCTTTGGGAAATTACTTGGGGAGTGTTGGGGGTTTTGAGTTCCATACTTTTCCAAATTTGGAGCAGTTGTCACTGATTTCAGAGGAAGAGCTTAAAAATGCAGGTTTTGTGCAGGTTTGTTGGATTCCACAATATTCAATGCATTAATTTCTGATATCTGTTACAAATTTATAATGGTCCAATCATTAATTAAGAAAATTTCTACAATAAAATTAGGTATGTTGCTAGTATAATTCCCTGTCCATGATTCTGCTGTTTACTTAAGTAATCGTGCCAGAATGTTGGAAGTTTCCTCTAGAAGGGCAGAAAGAAGTAATATTGGCTACCATTTGTTTAACGAAGCAATTCATGTTTGGCCTACTAAGGAACGTAGATAGTTTGAAAGTCGAATATTTTTTGAGTTTCTTATTATATTGGTAAAGCCTTGTCGTAATTATTCATAGGGTGGTTCTGGGTTTCAAAGTGCTAGCATGAAGTCCCTATGTCAATTATAAATGGATCTCATTGTCTTGTATAGTTATGCTTGGTTCCTTTTCGGTTATGTTGCTGTCCTGATGCACCTGTTGCTGTATTTGTAAGATGTTTCTTCCTTCCTTTGAATGCTGATTATCGCTAAAAGGAGGTAAAAGGGAAAAGTGAGAGAATGCTTACATATTCTGTCTTTGTATCTGGAAATTGGACCATATCAGTGACTTGGCCACACAGCTTGGCTTGTCATTGTTAGTCATTATTTATTATGAATTCATTGTTGTAGTTTCATGGTATTGCTAGATTGCTCTCTTAATCATACTACTAATATGTCATTTTCTTTTTAACAAAAGATGTTACATCTTATTTAATCATGTGTTGTAGGGCCAAATACATGGTTGGTACGGTAAATACTTGGCAATCAAAACCTGTTGGAGGTGCAAAATGGCTTGAGTCTCTTCGCAAATTAGATCTTCTAGAGGTTTATAGATAACCTTTGTACGGTACCTGGAGTTAGTCCTAAGGTTGCTGCTTGCATAGCTTTCTTCTCACCTGATCAACACTAAGCCATTCCTGTTGGCATGCACGTGTGGCAAGTAGGCTCTTAATTTTTATAATCATGACTGCCTGAATCTTGGCAGCATATCATGTCAATGCGGATGTAGAAGTCTTTAAAAAAATTCTTAGAAAAAACCATTTAAAATTATATATCATGAATTTCATAAAAAATTTACTACCATTGTATTTTATAGAAGAATGGGATGGGATATCGATATACTATCATAATATCATTTCTGCAGTCTTCTACGTTTGCGTATTCTTGACTGTTGATTTCTATTTTTGGTCATTGAACTTGGGTAAGATTGCTACAAAGTATCTCTTACCTGTGCTTGCAGGTGCCCGTTTGACACCAAAACTCTGTAGCCGTGTTGTAGAGGCATTTGGAAGCAAATATGGCAAATATGTTGGCTGGGTCTCAAACTCTTATTTTCATAGCTGAATTGCCTTCACAAAAGGCTCTCCTACCTTCCCATTTGTGGATTCGTGAACAAAGAAACTGTGTTCTTACAATTGTGATCTTGTAATTAGGCATTCAACATACAACTTTCTGGCTTTATAGAACGAACTTATTCAGGAGGGCATTTGACATTTTTCTTTTCTTATTGGGAGCGCAATGGCAGAGCTTTTAAGGGGGCCAAAATTTTTATAACCATGTATTATTTTCTCACAATTAAGTGAAAAATTTTTGGAAAAAAAATTATATTAGCAATCTGACCCTTGAAATTTTACATCTATGTCCGCCATCGCCGGTCGGGAAAATCCACGGTTCTCAGGATGTAAAATATGATAGGCTTCAGGTGAGAGACAAACCACATTTAAGAATATTTCAGATGGAACATGTGATGTAACATTGCTGGTTGTAGGATGATCAAATGATTTTCTTCCATTTTACCGCACTGCTGTGAGTATTTGGGCCAGCTTTCAAGTGTTGTTCATTGCAACCCTTGTATTATAATTCGGCCAGCATTGATGATTGCGAAACTTCTTAATGAGTTTCTTGACTCATCTCCAGATTATGAGATACAAACTAGAAAAAATTCATGAATATGAAATGAGTCTTATTTAAGCAGAAACATCTTCAGCAATATTATGATGCTATGTCAAAGCAGTATTACCAGATTTATGAAATAAATGAATTTAGCCTTAAATATGTTTTCCTCTAATTATTCCTTGAACCGCTTGGACAACAAGCAGAAGTGGTACTCAAAGGTTTGATGCTTCCAAATGCACTTAGGAATCTTTATCAAGCAATTACCCTTAATCATCTTCGTGAACAAAGAACCTTCTTTAAATACTTAAACAGTCTAAAGCTTAGAAAAAGCATGTGAGGCTAAATCTTATTATTAAAGATTCTTCCCAAAGTTTCCCTCAAATCGTTTGGCACTTCTCGAATAATTCCATGCTATTGTCCAAAGATGTGGAATCATGTTGTCACATAAAAAGATGCAGCTGGGCCGATCTACAATTGATTTTCTTGGCCTAATAATTCAAGATGGCTAGGTCCAATCAATACCCTTATTGCAGTAAAAATTCAAGACTTTCTTGATGAGGTACAATAATTTTTGGGGCTTGTGAATTACATAAAAGATTTCATACCTAAAATAACCCAATATCGCTCTGTCCTGGCCAATTTTTACAAAAGAATCCATCCCAATGAACCTTTCACCATACTAGTACAATTAAGAGGTTCAAAAAGTTTTCAGAAAATCTTTCACCTCTTCATATACCATCTGATGAGGGTTAACGAATTCTCCAACTGATACTAGTGATCAATATTGGGGAGCTATGTTAATTGACTTAGTTCAAGGACATGCCATTTGTGGATATTAAAGTGTAAAATTCAAATTTGCTAAACAACACTATCAATTTACTATAAGGGATATTTTTGTTATAAAAAAGC
Organism: Sindora glabra; assembly: GCA_020226215.1. NCBI lineage: Eukaryota > Viridiplantae > Streptophyta > Magnoliopsida > Fabales > Fabaceae > Sindora > Sindora glabra. The sequence continues at coordinate 36,421,001 of CM035231.1, forward strand.
CCATCAAGAAATTCAAATTTCATTATTGGCGGACACTTTCTTGTTGAAATGGATATATCAGCATTTCTTGCCATGCCAAACATAAGAAAAACTTTGGTCCCTCATCTTCAATTAGTCCGATGGAAAAATTAGTTGAAAAAATGGAAATTTAATGTCACATATATAGAGGGGAAGAAGAATTTTCTTTTAGAATTTCACTTTAGATCAGTAGAGTTCAATCTAAACTTTCACTCTTGTACTCTTTTCTATAAGCCGCTTGAACCAAAAATAGTCCTAGTTCCCCTCATGGAACTCGAACTTGATCCACCTAAACCTTTAGACCTTGAATTCTTACCATTGGACTAGAGAACCAATGTACTTGAGGAAATTTTAAAAGAAAAAATGAGAAGTCTTATCTATGCATTGTGAAATTTAGTTTTAGATGATTACTATAACTTATGATAATTCATTTAGAATATCCTTATTTCATTATTTTTCACTTATCAATTCCAACTTACTTTCGAAAAATGGGATATGCTTTATTCAAAAATTTAATCAAAGCTTGCATGATTGGTTGCTTGATTAACAAAAAAAGAAGCGATGTTTTTTTTATTAGTCTTGCCATCATAGGAATGTTAGAAATACAATATGCTCTTTTTTTTTGCTTGGTGGTTACCCTTGTTTAAGACTTTAAACCAAAGGCAACAAGAGCTTTAAAAACCTCCATTTGATTTCATGCTCATTTTATTTCGTGCTCATTGGTATTTAGAACTAACAGAATGGGAAATATATTTCGAGGAACAATTCCATTTAGAAATTTCCATTGAATCAAATTTCATCAAATATCGTTGGGCAAGATTTTCACACTAGAGCATCCTTATGCAATCATTGCTCTTGCTAATGGAGTCAATCCAACTATCTTTCCTAAAAAGATATAGTTAGTAAGCGCATGGTATGACTAATCAAGTGAAATCTTTCCTCTTCGATATACCCAAAAATGCCCGAGTGCTTACCAAGTTTGGGAAATGATGCATCTAGATAAAGTCATGGTACAATTAAATAAACTTGATGACCTAGACAGTAGTCTTTGTCATAATCCTTAAAGTAGAATTCATCTTTCCTTTTTGGTAAGATTAAAGTAGAATTCATCTTTGCCCTCGGCTTTGATGTACGCACTTTTTGGCTATAATCATCCTATCACACAATAATCTAAATAACCCATAAGAGAATGCCATGTGTACATGTAATTTTATTCTTGAATCTGAAGTTTGCTTGTAAATAGAAGTGTGCCAACGAGGCAAGCTTACTAGTTACTCTGGTTTATGATTCTCTCTCTTTATATGATTCTCTCTCTCCATATCTCTATATTCCTCCTATTTGCATTCTTGTTCTCCTTGTCTTCTTTCTATTTCCCTTTTTTTATAAAGAGAAATTTGGTTTCTTTTATCATCATAATTTTGAGTATTGTTTCTATTTAATTACAAATATAAGTAATATGTTACTCATTTATTAATATGTATATAAATAATATTTTCTTTAGAAAAATTATTTTCCAACAAAATAAATAAAACCTATATTTTACAATGGTAAAAGTGCTTTAAATGGGTGAAAGTGTGTAATTTTTGAAAAATTAGAAATATTGAATGTAATTTGATCAAACAAACTCTGAGAGTTTAATGTAATTTATTCTACAAAATTTAATTAAGTTTATTTAATTTCGTATTGTTTGATTTATTTATTATTTTTTATAATGATACAAGCTATGTTTATTTACTTAAAACTCGAAGCTGAATTAATACACGCCATATGCATTTGTAAATGCGGAAATAATTATTATAAATTATTAAATTGATATAAAAAATGACATTTTTAAAAATAGAGGAGAAGGTGGGCAATCACATGGTAACTTCCTCAGGATAGGACTATCCAAACACAAAATCCACCCAACACTCTCCAATGTTAAAAAACCTTTCTTTGTTTGACAGGAATGAAAACCGGGAGGAATGAAAATAGTAGAAGGAGAGATAAATGAAAATAGGAATGAAAATATTTTTCTTCTATATATTTGGATGAAGAGAAAAATAAGTGAAATAAAAAAAAGAAAATGAGTTTTTTTATTTGTTTTGATTGAAAAATGAGTGTGGGAAATTTTTTCTGAAAAATGACAATTATATCCTTTTGTTTAAATTATAAAATTAGAGATTACATTTTGATGGTACAATATGGTTTTAGGAGCTTTATTCTATCCAAAGACTATATATATATATATATATATATATATATATATGGAATATTATTTTCATCATTATTAAAAAATTATATTTTTTCACAAAAATAATGCAACTTACCTATCCATCGTTTATACATATTTTATAATTAAACTAATTTTATCACTTCAAAACAAATATTTCACTACATTATTGATGTAATAGTGTATTAGTGTACCACTAGATTTGATGGTACATTAAATTTAATTTTTTAATGTCAAATCTCATATATCATATGATAACTTATTAATAATTAAATTTAGTTATATCTTAATATATCATAAAAATTTTCAAATAAAAATATTTGGTGAGGAACTAGGCATTGTTAAAGAGCAGTCTTGGAAGATGATCTTATAAACCTGTTTTCGTGCAATTTTGGCTCTCCACTTGCTATATATGTAAAATGGGGTCTGTGAAGGCAAGGCGAGTAGCCCGCAGTCATGGGCCAATGAGGGCATTTTAGTATAAAACTCGTATTTAATATGGGCTTATGTGAACAAGTTCGTATGGATAAAAACCTATGCGATTAAGCCTGCGTTGTCATGGCTTGACCATGCGTAAACAATAAATTTTTTAATTATTTTTTCTCTTTACACTTAACATTAATTTATAAAAAAAATTCAACCTAATTACTTTCTAACAAATGCAATCTAATTTTTATATTTCAATATGACTTTTCTTACCTAAATAATTTAATAAAAATTAAAATATTAAAATATAATTTATAAGTTATAAAATAAATTAATTAATAAAAATATGAAAAAACATATGAACAATCTACAGATAAGCACGCACCATATGTGAGGTGGTGCAGTCAAATTTTTTATTTTTATATGCGGGTAAACTCACATAACTCATATAAGTAAAAGCTTGCCTGGATTAAACCTACATAAGCCCATCTTACCTATTTTACATACTTTTTGCCCATTTGGAATGACTTTGAAATAGGCCCACTATTATTTTCATCCCACTTTTCCACCCTCTCCCATTATCAAAAAAGTTGAAAATGCTTCGCAATCTATTTTCAATTCTTTCAAATGCTTTCCCTCCCCCTTTCACCCCCAACCAGTGTCTATTTTGAAACCCCGCTCAACCAACAAATCAACAATAGAGGAACACTGAATAATGTTGTATCAAGAAAACTTCAATCACAAAACCGGAAAATGTTCTTATGATGGTTAATTACCTTTGTGATCATATTTATTTGTATTTCCACCAACAATTTCTCATTTTGTAAATTATCGGAAAAAATATGCCTTAACTTTCTGAAATATGGTCTCGTAATACATAAATCCCTTGAACATTTAAATCCAACAAATAAGCCCCTTAACTTTCTGAATAATGTTGTATCAAGAAAACTTCAATCACAAAACCGGAAAATGTTCTTATGATGGTTAATTACCTTTGTGATCATATTTATTTGTATTTCCACCAACAATTTCTCATTTTGTAAATTATCGGAAAAAATATGCCTTAACTTTCTGAAATATGGTCTTGTAATACATAAATCCCTTGAACATTTAAATCCAACAAATAAGCCCCTTAATTTTTGGCCAAGTTGAAAACCTTGCTTTCCTGTCAAGAGAAACGGAAAGTGACTATGCAAGCTTCAGCTGACCCTTTCCTTTTGTTTTGAGCACAAATTTCACTCCATTTCTATGTTTGATTTTAGTTCTTAAAGTTGACTGCTGTTGTTAGGATATCGAAAGTTAAAGCTTCAGGACAATGAAAGCAATTTTATGGCATTCTTGGAGCATTTTAAGCGTATGTTCTCTTGAAATTACAGTTAATATTGTCTGTGTTGAATTTCAGTTCACGTTATGGACATTTTGTAGAATCACTTGAAAAAGAAAAGAAAAACAATAGTTAATAATTTGGATGGAACACAATCAGAATCTCATAAAAACAAAGCAGTAGCCGATATCTTTTAGATGATATTACACAATTCAAAACAAATGAGTAATAAAAAAATAAACTCAAGAACTTTACAAAAGTAAAATATTGTTTTAGTCAAAAATAAAAATAGGAATGAACTTTAAAAAAGAAACTTCAATACTTTAATCATTTCCCACGACTAAATACCTAAGGTTCTGTTTCACTAGTCTCTAGGTTGAACTCCACAGAATTATTGCTTACTTGTCATTCAAGTTCTACTTTTATATATAATATTTTAGTTTTTCATAGAATCTATGCATCTGTTGTGTTATCTTCACACAATGATTCAAATTGTGCCATATATAGTAAGGATAACCTGACTTCCTTCTACCTTAATTTTCTAATTTGCACGCAACTTGGTTAAATAACTTATCTCTTAAAGAATGTCTACATTAGTTCGAGGTAGCAAATAACTAATTTTTTTCCATCAAATATTTATATCAATCACAAAAAACAAACAGAGAAGAAGTTTGAAGAAAAGTTGCATCTGATTATCACAGCACTCAATAACATTTTTGTGAAGATGAAAACAAATAAATAGAGCATAAAAATGGGGGGGGGGGGGAAAGAAAGTAAAGATGGACAAAAATAATACCCGTACCTTATTTCCGTAAATGAACTCGAGCAAGCTTCAGCAGCTTCCTCTGTTAAACTGCTTGCGTTTCAAATTTCTCTTACACCCAAAGCACAACAATCAGCCGCTGGAGCTGATAATAGCTTCCAAAAGGTACACACACTAGAATGCCACTAATTTTTGCACCTATAACCTTAAGAGGCACCTCCCTGATGCCCATATATAAGTTTAGGAAGGGACTAAAATGCACCAAATAATATATTAGTATCTAAAAACAGTTAAATTTTATTTAATTTCTATAATACTGTATAACTCAAAAAATTTAAACTTTTAAAAGAGATTAGTGCACCGTACAATTAGTACACCGAAATCTGTCCTGTAAGTTTATTATTCCTTTTAACAGAGAAACTAACCTCTTCAACTTAGCCAAAAGTTCAAGGAATTTATTTGTTGGTTTTTAAAGCTGGGGGAATTTATTTGTTATAAGATTATACTTTAGGGGTCAGAGTGTATTTTACCCTGAATTATTCGACATCTTATCTACATTTACCTCTGCGAAAGTAGGAGACCACTATGAATCAGTTGAATATATTGAGAACAAATGTTTGAAATTTCCGAAATTTGAACACACTTTGGCGATGCACAAAAAAAGTATAAGGGTTGGACCTGTCATAAGGAGTGAACCGCTGAATTAATCTTTAAAAGATATATGTTATGTTAAATTTTTGAAAAAATTATTTTATATGAATTAATTAAAATTAAAAAAATTAATTTTATCTCTTAAAAATGAATTTGATGTAAAAATTAAAAAAATTATTCATATAATATAAAATAAAAATCCAAATAAAATCTAATATCATTTATAACTTTAAAGGATTAATACCATGGTTTACTCTAATTTTGAATTATAAGAATTTAAGTAAAATCTTAAAATCCCCAGCTGGTTTGCAGTCTCTAAAGCGCATAAAAAGTTAGGAAATGAATTAAATAAAAATGCATAATTTTTTTATGCACTTTAGCTAATTTAGATTCTCTGTCACTGTCCTAGCACCTACTGGTTTTCCCTTTCTTAGTGCCTCGGAGTGCGTGCGCCTATAAATATGAAATGAATTCGGTTCTCATCGATTTAAAAAAGAGATAAATATAAATTTTTTATATCATGAATTTTAGTAAAAATAATAACGGGATGTAAAATAAAAGTTACATTTTTATTTCCAACAGAAAGGAGAAGGAAAGATTTGAATTTCAAAAAATATCTCTTTATTTTATGGATTTAGGGTTTTTTATTTTTTTGTTAATTTTATTATCAATTTTAAAAAATAAGAATATAATTTTCATTCTAAAATTTATTATTTATATACTAAAATTCATAATTACAAATAAAAAATTTATATTTATTTTTCTTCAAAATTCACTTTATCACATCCTTATTACACTCATGATACTCGTGACCAATCTGAAATCTTCCAGTTGTTCCCTGCCATGTCAAATATTATTGTTAGTTGCAACACAAAACTTAAAGCGACAATTGGTAGATGACACTTTTTAGCACCAAATACGTGAAAAAAAAATATAATTCTGTTATTTAAAATTACTACAAATATTATTTTCAAAATTTTGAAATTTTTATATAAAAATTACAATAATTAATAAAAATATATACTTCTACACAAAAATTAAATTTAATTAAAATGTGTGATGCTAAACCCGCTCATTTCACATATTTATTCTTTCTTAAGTTATTATACAATTATGTTATTTTCACATTTTATCTTTTATTCTATTTTAACATTGTTTAATGAAGAAACTAAATTTCATATTCTTTATTAAAATGTGTGATGTTTTCACATTAATTTTTATATGCCAATTAAAATTTATAATATATTATTATTATTATTATTATTATTATTATTATTATTAAGTTTGTATATATGTAAAAGACTTTTCTGTCATGTTATAAATGTACATGCACGTGCATGTATATATTAATAAGATAATATATGATATATGAAAAAATATGAATATTATTTTTATTATAGCTTTTACGTAATCACATAAGATTTCAAATAACTAAAATGTTTTTATTATATCAGTATTTTATAATTATAAACATACATATGATATTATTTTTATGAAAGATACATTTACCCAAATCAAATCCAGCCTTTTATACCAAAATAGATGGAGGGAGTCTCAAACATACAAAGGACAAGGGGCAAAAGAAACAGCTGTTGCAGACAGACGCCAGCTTGAGTGGTCACGCAGTGCATGTGCAATCTTATCCCTTATTGCAGAAAACAGCAGCACCCTATGCCATTGTCATCCAACCCCCAAGGATTTGCATTTATTTTATGAAAAATGATCTAAAATGATGGGAGGGTAAACTCCTCCCAACTTGTAGCGCACACATTTTATCATCAATATCTTAACTTTAAATTATATTTTGACAATTATTAAAAATAGATGATTTATAGATAATGTTAGATATATATACACACACATACACACACTAATTCAACTCTCATGTGATGTGTGAACTTTTTTTTAGTTTAAATTAATATATATATTTTATATTTTACAAATAAATATTATCAAAAAATTATTTTAATATTAATATAATTTTTATAGTTAAAAATTATAATTAGAAATATAAAAAACTATAAAACTTAAAATATGAATATATACAAATAATTTATTAAAAATATAAAATATATTTAAATAAAAATAAATAATTATAATATTTTTAAAATAAATATTAAATATAATTTATCAGTAAATTGTGAAATTCTTTCATTCATTTAAAAGGGACAGAAAACTAAATAATTATGATATATTAAATTTAAAAAAATAAATTAGTTCAATAAAATATAACAATAATAGAAATTTTATTGAATGCTTTTTGATATGAATTATTTTGGAGCTTATTTTGGGAGAGAATTTTTTTTTTTTTTACTTTGGGAGGAAATTTTGTTGATGAAAAAGTTTTAGAGGAAGATATAATATACAAGAATACTATAATGATTTACAATATAGGCATATAGAAAATAATTTATTAACAATATAAAATATTTTTTAATAAAATATAAATAATTATAAGAATTTTAAATTAAATGTTAAATACAATTCATTAGTAGATTATGAATTTTTTTATTTATTTAAAAGATAATAAAAAATTAAATAAATTTGATATATTAAATTTAAAAATAAAGTAATTAGTTTAATAAATATAAAAATGATTGATATTCTATTAAATGCTCTTTGATATAAATTTTTTGAGATTATTTTCGGAGGAAAATTTAGAGGTGAAAGAGTTTTAAAAGAAGATATAGATAAATATGATATATTAAATAAAAAAAAATTAAAATAGTCTAATAGAAGATAAAAATAATAGACATTCCATTACATGCTCTTTAATATAAATTCTTTTGGAAGTTGTTTTGGAGGAGCAATTTTTTTTTATTTTGGGAGGAAAATTAGCAGGTGAAAAAATTTTAAAGAATGGTACATAAATGAGCATTATAATTATAATTATAATAATATTAGGTAAATATGCAAGAGTATTGTAATGATTTACAATATAGATATATGCAAATAATTCATTAAGAATATAAAATATATTCGAATAAAAAATAAATAATTGTAAGATTTTTTAAGATAAATATAATTATAATTTATCGGTAGATTGCAAAAAATTTTCATTTATCTAAAAGAGCATAGAAAGTTAAATAATTTTAATATACTAAATTTACAAAAAAATAAGTTATTCTAGTAAAATATAAAAATAACATATATTCAATAAATACTCTTCAACATGAATTTTTTTAGAGGTTATTTTGGGAGCAATTTTTTTTAGAGAGAGAATAAAAAAGTTTTATAGGAAGATACAGATATATAGTGAACATTATAATTATAATTATAATAATATTAGGTGATTATGCAATAACATTATAACAATTTTAAGCATATATAAATAATATGTTAAAGATAAAAAAAATACTTGAATAAAAAATAAAAAAGTATAAAATTTTTAAGATGAATATTAGATATAATTTATTAGTAGATTATGAAATTTATTTATTTATTTAAACAAGGATAAGAAATTAAATAACTGAAATATATTAAATTTAGAGAGAAAGTAAATTAAGTTAATAAAACATAAAAATGACTAACATTCTATTAAATGCTCTAGGACATGAATTTTTATTTTTCTAAGTTTTTTTGGATGAATTTTTTTTATTTTAGAAGAAAAATATGCAGGTATTATCTACTCTTAAATATTGAAATATATTAAATAAAAGCACTAAATTTATATAAAAATGAATAATAGTTATTAAATTTTTTATTCCTGTTAAAATTAAAATATTAATGTATATAATTTTTAAATATATTTAAATTTTATTTATCAATATAATAAATGATAATAATCGCAATGTATGCCTCTCGCCACTGTCCCAGAGATTGTTGTTCTCGCTGCTCTCGCACCGTACATATAAAGCATGCACAGCCAAACTTCACGATCATTGGACATGTCTAATGATGATATATGTGTTCTCTGCTAATCTCTAATGTTATGGTCCCAGTAGATGACCCCACATGCATGATGATAATAATGATGGACCCCCGCTTTAAGCTGGTTAAATGTATTCTATGTTGATTTTTTTAACACAAAAAATTAGCAGTATCTAATTATAATTTTTTCTTCTTTATACAATATAAGTTTACATTAAGTTGATTTTTATTTTTAAAATTAAATGAAGAAAATTATTTTAACTTGCACTAGTATATAAAACCCCCTGGATAATATATATACACTTTTGAGGAAGCATGTAGTTGAGTTAAAGTAATTACGGCAATTCTCTTACTCTAACATATTAGTAGCATTTGATATTATATTAGAAGTCTTGTTCTTTGTTATATATAGAGTTTTAATTTTAACTAATTATAATTATTTTTCCACCTTAATTTGGTAGTAACTTTTGATATTATTTTAGGAAATCTATTATTCATTGTGTCTGGAAAATTTTAATTGAATTTAAAATTTTATTTGTGTGTTAAGTGTAGATTACTACTTTTTTTTCTTCTTTTTTTTAAGGAATTACAGCTGTTAAACTGAAAGATTCCTATTATTTTGTTTTGCTTCCACTAGAAACTTCCAGATTAGGGGCAAATCAATAACAAACAAGGACAACTTGTTGGAATGCAAAAATGCAATTACTAAATTAGCGGTGTGCAAACCGCACTTTCACAGATATTATCGACTTTCAGTTGCGTTTAGAATGTGAATCAAAATTCAAGCTCCACATTATTGCGGGCGGGCCACCATTATTCGGCTAGCGTAGTACTTTATGGAAAATTATTAATGATAATACTAGAAATGTATATTAAAGCCAGTCTGTTCGGCACTAAATGTCCGACTAGTTTATAGTCGATTGATTCGATCGATGATTGATCAATCTTGCTTTGATGACTCAATGACTGTTAAGTTCAATTACATTTCTGGATTGGTCTGTGCAATTTTGAATGGCTAATATAATATATAATTATTAAGAAAAATTTTATAGTACATCATTAATATAATAATATATCGATATACTATCAAATCTTAATTAAATATACAAAATTTAACTTTTTTAAAAAATTAACATAATTAATAATTAACAGTTAGATCTGATGTACCATGGCCCCTCCTCCCTATTATTAATTTACCTCTTGGCTCATGGCTTGAGATCATCTCTATAAACATTTGAAAATTGCATCCTCTAACGAGGTTTTCACTTTTACATTCATTTTATATTATTTTCCTTATGAGAAACCGACTTAAGCATAAAAAAAATTATAATAGATTCCACCTGCCACCCTCTAACACAACATATTTATATTTTGTAGGTTACTTTGAAAACGGACCAAATCGGAAGAAATCAATTGAGAAGGTAACTTCTTTGTACTACTTTGAAAAATGCACAAAATATCCTAGATTTTACCATTCTAAAATTAATTTAATGTCTTAGAAATATAAGTCACACTATGCAGATAGAAAAGTTTTGGGAGGGAAATTTGCAAGTAGAAATTTTTTTAAAGAAGATATATTGATGAGCATTATAATTATAATAATATTAGATAAATATACAAGAATACTATAATTTCATCTTTTTCAAAAAAAAGTTATTTTTTTTATTATCATAACTTTAGATATTATTTTTAATTGCAAGATATAGAAATATAAAATATTTACTTTATTCATATACACAGAAGTAAAATCTTCCTGGGAAAATATTCCCCAAAAAACTAACCGAGATGCATATGACAGTTATAAGCATGAAAATAGTTCTTTTGGAAGTTGGAAAAATAAAGGGTATTTTTTAAAAATAATTTTCTGTTATTTTTTTGTAGACAAAAGAATCCGTTTGGGAATTTAATTTCAAAACCTGTTTTTAAAAATTTTAACTCTAAATATATAGCTTTAAAACAAAATAACAACAATAATTTTTAGATATTTTCTTAATTTATTCTCTTCTTGTTAATGTCAGTTTTATAATTAAATAAAATATTTTTTATTTGTAATATTGACCTTTTTTATTTTTTTGTTTCCTTCAACAGAAATCTATTTTTCAAAATAAAAAATAATTTTTGAGAATCATTCCTGAAAATATAAAAATAAAAATAAATCCAAATATTACAAAATACACCCTACAATAACCATTCACGAAGAGAAAGGAAATCGCATGAGATATTCACTTGAAGGTAACGATATACCAAGTCAAATTATATCTGAGGTATGGAGAGCCATGCAAAATCTTGAAAACATTGGGACGTGACGTGTCATGGTTCAAACCAATTTTTTAACTGAGTATGCTGATTGAAAATACAAACATCTCAAGTCATGGGATGTTACCTTCAGTTTTGAATATATATCTAGTTAACTTCGACACGTATAGAATCATCCAGAACTTTTCAAGAAACATTTGCATCTTCGTCTATGTTTGGTGATTGATGTCTAAACATTTTGCATTTAGCGACTTGATTCCCTCCATCATTACTCACAGAAAAATCTTTAAGAAACAGTCTCGGCAGCTGCTCGCATGTACCTTTTTCATCACAGCCGGTTGTTCTAGGTTCATACCAAGAGATCCATATATAAAATTTGGACAGCAATAACCCAACATTCTAACAATCTACGAGGGAGAAAGGAGAGTACTTTCATTGTCATACTCAAAAATAATAATTGATGCTTCTCGTTTTCTACTCTCTTTTTTTTTCCCAATTAGCAATGTAAAAAAAAAAATTGAACCACCCCGCAATTGCAATTATTTTTGCAATATTAAATCACAAAGCTTACATTTTTTTACATTCGTCCGCAAGTTAATATGTTAATCAACTCCAACCAAGGTACCATAAACAGCATCTTGATTGAATCCAAGTTGAAAACACAAAGGGGGAAGTCAGACAATCAAATAACTAATGCTTAAGAAGTGTTGGATAATTTCCTATGTACCAGCTCATTAGAAGCAAATTCTAGAATTAATCATAATGCAACGCAACCTTTTATTTAGGATTAGATCCGAAATAACCGAGTTCCTCAGCCAACACATCTACATCTTCCTCATCTTCAACATCTACTATATTTTCTTCAATACCCTTGGTCAGCAAATCTTGCCAAAACACTTCATCTTCAACTCCTTCGTCCACATCTTCCTCCTCTAAATTCTGGTTTCCATTTTGTCCCTCCCTGTCCAAAGCAATATCCAAGTCCGAAACTTCAAACTCCGATACCTCAGCGAATTCATGTGACTCAAGTTTACCGAAATTTGAGTAATCTTGATCATCAGTATGGCCAATATTACTAGGCCCTTGATCAATAGGCCTTCTTCTCTTCTTGGAAAAAGCTTCCTCCAATTCCTTTCTCATTTCCTTCTTAACCAATTGCTGAAGGAAATTCGGATTCTGCAATGCTCTTGCCAGGAAGTTCATCATCTGCTGATGCTTCTGCTCAGTCCTTTTCAGCCTATTTTCCATTGCTTGAAGGTGATTTCTGGTATTCTGCTGTTGTTGTCTTAGTTTCACCAACTCCCTCATAAGAACTTGCTTGTCGCGCTTTAACCGATCTGCTTCTCCATCCAATCCGAACCATCCCACTTCTAGACAAGGATCTAAAGATCGAAAAGCTTGAAGTTGATGTGTTTTCCTTCTCCTAATGTTCTTCAAAAGATGCCTTTGTCCTCTAAGAAACCCTTCATTGGCAAACTCCCATCTATCTGGATCAACCTTTCTAAATCCCTACAATAACACATCAAATTTCTTCCTCTTGATCAAGTCCATAAAATCTCACTGTTTAGAGACGCACTAAAAAGAATTAAGCCTTCAAGTTCTACGCATGATAAAGTAAATTATGCATCCAATAAGTTCACACAAAGCATGCATTCTCAAAACACCAAACACTGCAGATGATTAATTATGACCCCAAATCAATAGTAATAGTATATTAGCACTAATCCTTTTTGAAGACATTAAACAAACAAAATCTCAGCAATAGGAGCAAATCATCAAACAAAGCTTAAAATGGGACCGATATAATCTATCACAAAGAAAAAAGGTAGAAGAATAATACATTCTGGATGCTTCATGGACGTAAATGAATGAAAATAAGTTGCTCTAATTTTATCCAAAGGAACTAAAAAATGGAAACAATTGATACAATCATTTAAAAAAAATACGTTTAGATTTTCTTTACCCCCTTTTGGAAATCTCTACACTGCATCACAGTACAAAACAAAAAGAAAAAAAAATCGTTTTTTTTGTGATTAAAAAAAAATTCTTTTTTTATTACTGAGGAAGAGGGAAAAGAAGTTACTCACATAGGTATTGAGCTGCCTCACAAAACTTGAGAAATTGTTGTGTTTGAAATATCTGGGAAGAAGACTCATAGAAAAGGTTTGGGGATTCCAAACAACGAAACTATTATTGCCTCTACTCCAGGAAACCACATGATTTGTTGAAGGATCTTCAACTATGTCATACGTTTTTGTGAGGAATGGCGGCGGACCAGCTTCATGAAGCCCCTTCATTGGTTCAGGCGGAGCCGCCGGCTGCTTCCCGCCGGAAAACGACGAAGTTGCTCCTGGAAACTCCTCCTTCACTCGATTTAGAGGTTTTGGATTCATCTTTTGAGACCAAATTTTGATCTGGGTCGCTTTATTTCTTCCTCACGAAAAATGGGTCTGACTTTGATTTGCAGCCTCCTGCAGCTATGGCGGCCAAACCAGTGAAATTTAACTGTTCATTACTGATTATCTGTGAAAGGAGATATTTTTACACAAATGGGTGTGAAGATCAAATGTTAAAACTGAAAAGATTGAAAGGTATAGGGATAATCAAATATAGCGGTTCCGGTCAGAGTCTGAAAGACCAAATGAAAAGAAAGGAAAGACCGTGTGTTTACGTATCTGGGGGAAGGGAGAGGGAGGCGGCGTTTGGGGGCACAACGGAAATTCACACATCCTTGCGTTGTAATTTTTTTTTTTTTAATTCTCAATTAAGAAGGGAAGCGACGGTAGTTGTAATTTTTAATGTATTAAAATATATAATTTATAATTTCTACCAATATATATATATATAATTGATAAATAATTTTTTTTCATTAACTGAAACTAAAAATTCGAATTGTGATCGGACGCAGGTGGGAGAATGAGCTGGGGTTGTGTGCAATTTATGGAAGGAAATTTTGAGATGAGATGGGACAGAGCGTGGAGTCTCTATTTTCAGATTGCATTTTTTTAATATCAAAGAAAATACATTAAACTAAAATTATAAATTTTAATGTATAAGACATAATTCATTAAATGGAGAAATATTTACTAATCATCTCAAGGTATTATCATTCAAATATCATTAATTTATAATGTATTAATTTATTTTATTTTACAATTAATGAAATATGAATGATAAAATAATAGTTATATATTACGGTAAAAAATTAAATCAATTCATAATTAATTACTAAATAGAATAAATTTATGTATAATAAATTGATAATATTTAAATAATAATATCTAAGTACAATGTGACAAATAATACTTAAGTAAATATTCTTTTAATAATAGAAAGCATTCAGCTTGAACTCCTTCGGTACTTTAATACAATAGCATTTGATATTATATTGAAAATTTTATTTTTTGTATTATTTGGAGTTTGAATTCAAAATTTTTATATATGTGTATTAAATAAGTTCACATCCCTATCATAAAGAAAAAACTTGAACTCTTATAAAATTATTTACAATAAATCATTTTTGTATCTTTAGAAAATTTACTTTTTTTCATTTTTAATTTTATAAAATATTTTGTATTAATTTTATTTTTATAAAATATTAATTTATTTAATTTTATTAATATTTTATGGAAAGAAAAGTAAACCAAAAAGCAGACTTGTTTGTTTATTATTTGCTACTTCTCCTCCATCCTCAAGTTATCTTTCCATTTTGGGCAGTTTGGTAGCGGTGTAGCTCTAATTGGGGAAGGTAAAGTGCCAGTGGGATCCAACATGGCAATCAAGATATTTTTCTCACTCCTGTTCTCTTTTTCCGCTTTGGGAAAGTCTTTTGGTTCAATTTTCATCATATTTTGTTTTCTTCAGAACTTCGGAGAAGGAAGATATTGAAATTAATAAAATATAAGAATTTCTTGTTGTCGTCAACACGTTGAAAGGGAACCCAGGGGAGGGTTGAGTTCATTCCTAAAATTATAATTTTGATTAATGTTCGAAAACGATCTTCAATCTTAATATTACAGTTAAATATGAATTGTATGGTTATCACATTTTTTAAAATTTTATATCATAATGATGGTATTTATTTTTAAATTTGTTAATAATAAAATACATTTATGATTACAACATTTTTTTGCAAATAATTATGATTGGAATTGCTTTAATAAAAATAAAAATTTACTTAATATATATATTAATTTTGAATCTGTACCAAATCCAAAGTATGATTTTTTTTTTTAAATATCGATATGTTACGACTATATTAGAATTGTTGAATAACTATGATGGTTTACGGTGCCTTTTTGGCTTCGTCTGATAAACACTAATTCACTTCATCTATTTGGCTTCCCTCAAAATAATTTAAGGATTAGATTGGACAAGAAAAACATACCAAAATTTATAATCTGGAGATCTGACGTATATATTGTTAAGAAAATATTATATTTGCCTATTTCTGTTGTATTTTTTACCTTCAGAAATAAGATAAAATCTAGGAAGAGGGACTGCCAAAGATTGAGCACGTGCTTAAGGAAATAAATAATTAATTAATGTTTTTGGACAGTTTTATTCTTCCAAATTTCTGAAATAATAATGATTATAGCACATTAATTATACATAATAATACATGGCTAGAACGAGCTCTGTCTCTTCTGAAAACGGTGGCAAGAAGGCAGATTTTGGGATTTGTGTGGTACAATAGGCTAGGGGTAGTAGAACCCACTTTGTTGCAAGTAAAATGAATTTGGACGGAAAACGTAATTTCAGAGCCAGCAGATAGAATCAGTGGTTATTTGATTTTTAGAGGACGCTTTGTTGGAAATCTCACCATCACGTCCTTCCCGGGTTTGGCCCACCTGTTTTTGTCTCTCAAACTAATCTCACACACGCGTACTTGAATTGCAGGCCGAGTTGCATTAATTCCACCCCTAGAGCCCCCACCTAACCCAAGTTTGCAAAGACGTCCAGGCAAGGGAAAGGGACCAACGGCGATTGTAGGAGACATGACTTAAGCAAACAGTGTGGGAAGTTACTAGAACCCTAAACCCACTCCTAACCAAAGGTTTTGGCCCACCTGTTTGGCGAAAAAATTTTCTAATATTATCTGTGTATTGAGATGAATATTTTAAAATTTAACCCCAATCGTAATCTGACCAATCCTCTCTTTGCCGAAGTGATTATTCGTTCCGCCGCTTGTTTGGTGAAGTGTTCGAGGATTGGTCCTGGAAGAAGAAGCAACCCAATCAAAATCTTGGCGTGATTCAATTGCGCAAACTAAACGGATAAATCGATTATCGTATTATACTATTTTTATATATAATAAATTACATATTATATATATATAAGGTAAATAATAAAATATAAATAAATATTAATTTTATTATAATTATAATAATTATTTAATATAATTTTTTATTCAAATAAAAAATAAATAATAACAAAATTTTATTAAAAAATTAATATAAAAAATCTTGAGAAGCAGAATGTCTTGTATTTAAATTACAAGACTATCATTTTTTGAAAATTTATATTTTAGTGGATTTAATTTCAAATATACTAATTATACTTTAATATAAAGTAAATATAATAATAATTCATACTACCTCTACAATTTTAAAAATACAAACATTATCTCTTCTGTATACTTTAATATAAAATAAATATAATAACAATTATATTAAATTTTTGAATTCAATTTTATCAAATGTTAAAAAAAAAGCATTGGGTGAAATAAGCTAACAAGTTAACCAAATAGCCAATTCAACGAAGTTTGTATTGGATTTGATCAAGTCAATTGAAGTTTTTACTCAAAATGAATTTGTGAATTTATCTAACTTAATTTTAAACTCGGGTAGTGGTCTGTCAATTAAATTGGTTGAATCAATCCAAATTTAAAAACATTAATTGAAATTTTCATTAATATATATATAAAATATAAAATATCCCTTTAACAAAATAAACAATTGGATACACTTTAAAAATCATTCTCATAAAGTAAAAATAATTTGATAATAAAGTTTGCATGTAAGAATTTATCAATACCTAAAACTATGATGGGGAGGGGAGTGGGTCATAGAGGAGAAAATAAATATCAAGTGAGCATAATTAATATTATGATTTCAATGCATTAATAATCAATTCAAAGACGCTTAGTATAAAATTTAAATATAAGTAATTTTATAGATAGATTGGTTTTCTTTCATATTAAATTTATATTTTTATCTATTTATTTTAAAATTTAAAAATAATACCTTAATAATAAAAACACTTAATAATTAAAAGATTGATAAAAGTAGTTGTAGGATAAATTATACAAAACTCCTCTCAATTATTCACAATGCATACGCAATTTTTCAAAATATATGGAAATATGCATAGGTGGGTTACATAAACTTTTTAAAAATGCATGTATAAATTCTTTATGTTAACTTTTTGCTCATTAAACTTAACAAGATAACCTATGTGATTATTATACAACAAATTAATACAATAAAAACAAATATTCATCCATCAAAAAAATAAATGCAATGAAAATTAGATGTTAGTAGACATTTTTTATAACTATTTATATATGGGGTCAATCACACCTAACCTTGGTTAACACTAATCGCTCAAAAAGAAGACTACTTTTATTGCATTGTAACAAGAAGATGTCCATCGGTTAGTAGCATATATGATGATCTTTTGGTTATGACACGTGCTAAACAATATGCTTAAAAGTTTATATATATATATAAGTTGATATCTAACAAATTTTAGGATGATTTTAGAGTAGTATCCAATGACTAATTTATTCCTAGATAAAATGATTGATTAGTCCCATTTGAGGACCTTCCAAATAACTACTATATAAGACATTAGATATGCCCCTATATAAGTTGACATTTAATAGATTATAGAATAATCTCATAATAATAATACATAATGATTGATTTATCCTTAAGTAAAGTGACTGATTAATCCCAATTGAGGACCTTCTAAATAGATATCTATATAAGGCATTAGATATGCTCTTATAATCTCTAATTACACTTCTTACACTACAACACTCTTCTTTCAATATTTATAAATAATGAATTTTGAAGATAAAAATATAAATGATTAGAATTTTAAAATTCAAATAAGGTGGAGTTAAATTATAATAATATATTTTATAATATTAATAAATTATATAATAGAAAAGTAACTTATTTCATTAAATGTAATGAATGAAAAAAAATTAAATAAACAAGTTCATAAATTTAAGAAAATTCTCTATACAATTTTTATAATTTGATGAATTATGTGCACATGATAATTATAAATAGTGTAGGAAATTCTACATAATTTTTCTTGTGCATATATCATATCTTGTCATAGAGTTGGGGGTTGCTTTGCCACTCATTTATCTTTCTCAACGTCCACTTACGCATCGCATTCATACTTCATTCAAATGAAAAAGTTCATGAACAAGAGGTGCATTAATTTCTCTTTATCCTTTGTGTGCATTATGTATGCAATTGTTCCAACTGTAAACAATTCATTTACTTTTTATTTGAAATTTACATTATTTTTTATTCATCTATTTTTAAAGTGAATGAATTCCTTGTATAAAAAATCATTGATTAAAAAATAGGATCAAATGGATTAACTCAATTGAAAAAATTACAAGTCAATTATGTGTCTAGTACTCTCTTTTGTTTTTTCATCACATTCCATAAGAGTACCAAAGGTTAAAGATAAAAACCTTACATACTAAAAGGAGAGCAAAAACTTCCTAAAATACATAACAAATAAAACATATATAACACAAAACCATAAAAACATCTAACAACATCCTACTATATTTAATGGTTAACTTTAGTACCTGAAATCCTATGAAAGCTTTGATTTGCATCAAGATGCTTTTGAAAAATAAACATACCATAATAATGATAAAAAGAATAGAAATTTGATTGGTTTGTAAAACCTTTGTAACAAATCATATGTTAATAGATTACTTAAATCCTCTCTTTTGAGTTATTAGTGTTTTTCAAAAGTGTTTTTTTTTTGTGAATCACTTTCAAGGTAAACAAGCCAATATCATATATTCAATAGCAATATGGGATTTTTATAATTCCAATTTCCTTTTCGATTAGGTTGATATTTAATCGTGTTGTGATGTATATTCTTTCTTCAAGATGATTCTTAAACTTAGGATACTTTAATTGACATTTAACTTTTAACTTTTTTTTTTAGCATATGAAGGTAATTTATCTAACTTAGATGATCAAGAGGGAGTCTAACTAGCTTAAATGTCACATGATAAAGGTTGAGTTAGATGAACACACAAAAGGGATTTTTTCACTTTTACAAAATACTTGATTGATCATAGGTGTTTACGAGATTTTATGTTAGAAAATGACAAACGTGTAATTAAGCTTCATAATATAAGTGGTTTTTCACATTGGTTCATAAATTGTTGCAAAATATAAAAATAACATAAATTTTTATTCTAAAAAAAATCAACATGATTTATATTGCCATTATCTTAGAAAATAACATTAAATGTTGTTAACTTTCTAAAAAGTGACATCTAATATTTATAATGTTATACTAGTTTATTTAAATAACTAATATTGTATGTCCACTCACCCATCACCTTATCAATGTAAACTTTAGCCCCTAATTCCTCAGTTATTTATCTCAAACCCCAACCCCAACCCCATCCATGCTCCTTACTCTCTTATCCTAAACTCTAATCTTATATTTATGTTCCTCACCCATCATCCTCCCTATTTTTCTTATATTCCTAACTAGATATAAACAGCCATCATCTCCTATTACCCTAGAAAATCTTAATTTAAATAATTTTAAAGAATAAATTAAATAATAAAAGATTAAAAATAAAAAAATATTGTATACAATATTATAATTAGAGCTAGGTGCTTTGTTAAATCTATCTTAATACTCATTATACAATATATGAAGTTTGTATTCCCTAGAAAAGCTTTTTGAATACAATACCTGTAGATGTAATAACCATTTATGAAAAATAGCGTGTTACACATTTTTATATAAATAAACAATAAACAATATGAAAGAATGCCAAAAAAGATGAATAAAATCAAATTTCTTACATGTGTAGACTTGTAAAAATTACATCAAAATTATACACAATAAAATATGATTGATTAGAAAATTAGGAATTAAATTGTAAGAATAAACATAATAAAAAAATCCTTACATTAATATTTTGTGCTCTTCTAAATAGTGTTAAATCTCATTTATTTAATTAAAAGTTAATTGAGCTTTCAATCTTACAAAATAATTAGTAAGAAAAAGTATAAAATTAAAGAAAATTATCTTAAAATTTGAATGAAAGCATACCTTATTAGATAGGAAATCATTTTAGGGTTAGAAGAACTTTAGAATGAAATTTGTAAATAGTAATATGCTTCACTATTTTTATTTTCAATTTGCACCATACTTTATCCTTTACATTTTTAATTCACACATGTGATCTAAGTTTTTACGTCGATTACTGCAAAATAATCAACATCTATAATTTATATTACATATCAATTTGGAAAACCAATTATCTGTAATACAATGATATCATCACATTGGTTACAATAAAAAATTGATATTATAATAAATAAATATCTTTTGTTAAAAAACATATTTCTTTTTTTCTTGCTTTTGCAACTTTTTTCATAGTTAATTCTAGAACAATCCTAAAATTGATTCAATTATACATATCATATATGTTAAAATTTACAATTTATATACCTATCACTCGTGCATACACACCATATATATAAAACCAGAATCTAAAATACAATTTACTCTAAGTGAAGTCGGTAGCATTAAAATTCTTTCTTTCATTATGACACTTTTATTATATAATTAAATAGAATAACAATAAATTGAATGTAAATGAAACAAATGAGAAAAGAGACAATTTATTAGGAAGATATATTCTTGTATTTTATTTTCTTCCGTATTAGTACATGAATATATATATGCTAAAAAAATTGTTATTTATAATGAATAATAAAATTTATATTCATAATAAATATACATGGGATCCTTGCAGAAATTAAAAGGAAAAGTGATTACCCTCTGTTTGTAATTCCTTCATATTACTTGTTGGCCTTTAAGGTATTTGATTTTATTAATTTTGTATTTGTTAACTTTGAGGTGTTTGATTGCCATATTTACTATAAGCTTCTTAGGGTTCTTATGTTTCAATGTGAAAATAGATGTGCTTCTTGCTCTATGTGTATCAACGTTTGATATAACATATAAAACAAGCAACAGATCAATTTTCATATTGAAACATAGAAAGCATGTGAAGCTTTGTCATAACCTAAACTTGATCATGATTGACGTGGATCTCATTACTTAATTTTCACCAGCTTTAACATTAACTATACTAATTTTATCTAACGAAAATTTTTTATTTTGGTGGTGACTCAAATTAATTTCAAAATTTTTACAAAAAAATAAATAGAATTTTTCCTATTTTCAAGTAATCCGTAAAGGTCACACATTCTACATTTTCACCCATTTTACAAACAACTTAACAACAACACAAGGATACATATATAGATAAATAATTCAACATATCAAACACATAATCAATATAATCTTTATCTCTAATTCATGAATTCAATTCCAATAGAATCCTAACTATTGAGTTCTTTTTGGATTATCTTAGAACCTCATACAAGCTACGTAATTGGATATTTTTAAATTAAATTCTAAAATATTTAAAAGGAAAGGAATGGATCTTATAAACTCAGTAAATGTATATCTATAAAAGAAAAACATTATTAATAACTGAATATCATTGAATCAAGCAATTTTGTAAAATAACCCCAAGTGATTATCTAGTACTTATATCTAACAACTTTATCCTATTTAACAATTTAGCACTCACACTTTCATACTCTTACTTGTATCCACAATTTCACACACACATATATACACACACAGATAGAGGTAATAAGACCTAAAAGGAGTCCTTCCTAATTCCACAATCACTTAATGTAACTATAATACTAAAAAGAAGTTAATTTAACACTGCAAGTGGAGCAAAGCTCCTAAATACATTATTTCACACATAATTATTCATAAATTCACATTTTGAATATTTAATAAAACTCAAGAACTCATTCATGGCCAATCACGTCATTTCAAATAGCTATTAGGGCTTAACTATATCCAAATCATTACAATTATATCAACAAATATGTTCAAGAACATTAAATTATAAATTTATAACACAATATTGAATAATTTATAAAAGAATGGATGCATTTACCTTTTGACTACTGGATTAACCTTATACTTTTTATAAGCTTTCTATTCTTTTCTCTCCAAGGTCTACCTTATACCCTCCACAAATATATCATCAAGAATTTTCTATCTAGTATTCATATGGCTCTTTTTTCATAAATTTCTTGCCAGGACGTAAGCCACTTTTATCATATTGATACCATTGCATAATAGTAGCACCAACTAAATCTTATCTCTCTCTCTCTCTCTCTCACACACACACACACATCGCATGGATTTCGCATCTCATAGTGTCACAATATCAATTCAATCACAATATAAGGTAGTTAATTCACCACATAATCATTCTTGTCCATAATATAATAATTTCCATTGCACTTGTATTTCTATACAAGCATAATTTTTAATAATGTACATAATAATTAGGCAAACACCAATATGATGCCTTCACCGCATCACTCATAAAGAGACAATTATGACCATTAACAAGGAGTAAATTGTGCACCAAAATCACTAATAAACAATTACAATGTAAAAGATAATATAACCACACCTCTTATATTCATACAAGCTAAAAAATTGAGCTTTAATCATCAATTTATAATTAATTGAATATATGTTTTTATACATTAAATAAGAAATATGACATTTATGAAAAATAATGTTTAAGGATAGATGTAAGTTCACTTAAGAATAGCATTCACTTCAAGGATGTTCGAGTATTTTGCTTTCATCTTTCCTTTCTTCCTACTTCACTATTTATAATGATAAATAATAAATATATGGGTAATACCTTTTTATTTTCCAAATATTACAATTCTAGATTCGTTCCATAATACTTTAAAACTCAAGATCATCAATATATTTTCTAATGTTAACTTATGAAATCAAAACATACCATTATATAATGATTTTTGGATCAAACTTATACAAATAAAAATATTAAAGCTTGAAACTCTAAAAAGGCTCATTTCATGTCACTTTATCACCTTAAATTATCATATTCTTATATTTTTAAGATTATCTTAAAAAATTCAAAGATTCTTATAAATGAAAGATTCTTATAAATGAGGGTTTTCCTAAATCAAGTATAAAACAATCAAAATATTAGAATTTTACCTTATAAGGAGACTCTTGTCACATTATTTTATAAAACTACATAGTTATTTTCTTATATTTTTAACTTTATTTTAGTGGAATCACCACATCACATTTTACATATTTAAAGCTTTTCTAAATCAAACTTGAATATTTGAATATACTAGAATGTAGCACTCTAGGAATACTTTAATCATGTTCTTGTAATATCCTGTAGCATAAAAATCATATTTTTCAAAATTTTTATCAAGTATTTCAAAATCCAAAAAAATCAAGCTTTGTGAATCAACTTTAGTTATCAAAAAATTAGAAAAAAAAATTTCAAAGGAAGATTACCATCATTTACAAAGGCCATAAACACTGAAAACTACCACCTTTGGCTAAAAAATAAAAAGATCTAATGGCCTACATAGTTATTACTCCCCTCCTAATCTATAACTCCTTCTTATGCTATGGAGCTTCCAAGTTAAAGAAGGAAGCACTTTCAAGTGTATGGTGGTGCTCAGTGGTTAGAAAAAGGTAGAATAATGATAACTAGTTGAACTGCCCAGCATTTAACTTGTTTAAGCTGTAAACATGTGTGACCTTTACACATGGTAGGTGATGATAATTGGTAAAAAGAGGAGGAAGGC
Source organism: Sindora glabra (assembly GCA_020226215.1). Lineage (NCBI taxonomy): Eukaryota > Viridiplantae > Streptophyta > Magnoliopsida > Fabales > Fabaceae > Sindora > Sindora glabra. The sequence continues at coordinate 36,445,507 of CM035231.1, forward strand.
ATGGTTTGGCATATGATTGGAGGTAGGAATGAAAAAGAAAGATGTTAAAAAATGGAGAAAAAGGAAGGAGGAAAAGAGAAAGAGAAAAAAAAAGGTAGATGGGTTCTATTTTGAGGAAAGAGAGAAGAGAAGGTGAAAAAAGAAAGAAAAGTGAGCTACGAGTTGTGATCTACCATATCATGTACACTGTAAACTCATCCTTCTCCAATCTTAGCCTTCCATTTTGAATACTTTTATTAGGGAAGTTATTACGTGTATTAAGGTGTGATAAAGTCAAAATAACCCATTCATTATCTCTAATTTTCCCAATAAATCCTTTAGTAACTTAATAAAATTAAGGGTTCAAAAATAAATTTTTTAAATCCCTTAGATTAAAGAAATCAATTATTAAACATACACGAACATTCCTATAAATTAATTTATTCATGTTTATTAAATGTCTTAAGCTCTCAGTAAATTTTAAATGTCTAAAGATAAACATTCCAAATTTTCCTAAACTTAAGAGAAATAATTTATTAAATAATCATTACACATTTTCTCAAATCTTCATGTCCATTCTTATTAAAATCTTCCTAACTTGTGAGAATATCACTATGATAACTATTTTAATAAACTTGAAACAAAACCCTAGCTAGATTAACGTGATTTAATTACCTTATTAGTTAAAATAAATAAATGATAAAAATTTAAATATTACTTTGGGGTATTATAAGCTTATAGTAAATTGAAGTAATCAAGCACTTAAAGGTTAATAGGAGGACAATGCACATCATTTATGATGCATAATTAGAAATATTTCAAATCTTATAATCATGGCAATCGCATTAAACTACAAATATCTTGTATCACATGACCATCTATTTGGGTATAAAAGATAACTATGATTTGATGCGATGTGCATGATTATAAGAAATAGATTCTGAGATTTAGACAAAAGGTATAGATCATAGTACTTAACATTAAGAATGAATTACAATCTCTTTAAGTTTATTCAATTAAAAGACTTGTGTTTGCATATAAATAATGAACACAAGCATTTTACAAAAACCTTAGAAGGATTCTTTTTTAAAGTCTTTCCAAATGCTTTATAGAATTCCTGTGCTCTTGGTCAAAGTGTGAAAGCTCTTTGTTTAATGGAAGGAAATTTTTCATGAAAGATTATAGATTTGTTAATAGAGAGTTCTATTTATAAATCGGGAGCAAAATAAATAAATGTCAGTTATTAACTAAAAACTAATGTTATAACATTGTAATAAATTAATACTTGTATCATGAATTATATTATGAAAATTTAAAAATTGTGATCATTTTATCTGCGATGGGAATGAAAAAAATTCAAATAAATGCTTGCAATGTCATAACACCCTAATAAATTAATGCATGTTATGCCTAAAGGCTCTTTATATTGGGAAATTATTACAAGTTAATATGCATAAATGCTTCAACTATATTTAAATATAGCTTGTGGACTTGTAAATCTTGCTATTTATTTCAAACATAAATAGAAAGGCTGACATGTTTGCTAAAAGTGGCAAGCATGCATCGAATAGTTTTAGTTAAAAAGTTACTAGCCTATAATAGCATGGAAGTCTGGCCTTTAATTATATGCAAATAAATTCTCACTACTAGAAAATAATATTTTTCCAATGGTATTTTTATAATTTTAGTGTTATGGGAAATCATAGGAGAAAGCATAGAAAATTGATAACACCTTCTATTCCTAATATGCATATCTTTCTCATAGCAAAGGACTATAAGAAATTCAAAATTATCTTGTTTCCCATGATGATAGATTGTGGAAAATGGAAAAAAAATTATAATCCTAAGGCCATCATAGGAAACTTGAAATGCACCATTTTATTAAATATTCCCATGACTCTTTTGTGAAAAAAAGTTGCAAGAAAATTAGCAAAATGATACTTGCATTTCCTTTTTAAAGACTGAGCATTTATTCCTCTCTAATAGGCAGCGGGGTCTATAAAACTATGTACCTTATAGTTTTGCGAGAAGAAAATGAGTAGGAAGTAAATATAGGAGGATGAGAATAACATTATTTGAAAAATTAATTATATATACACTTATTATATTAAGCCCGTCATTTTCTTTCTTCCTCTTCTCTCTTTCATTGCTTCTTTGTGATCCTTGCTACTAATTGAGGTTCGTTCCAATTTTTTATCACATTTTCCATGTTTTCCATCAATGGTAAATCTATTTTGCCTAAAATTTACATTTTTCCATTTTCAATGACTTATGGTATATATTATATGATTTTGTTGTTTTGATGGGTGAGTAAATGATGATATATATGGTTTTGCTTTGGTATTTAGGTGTGTGTGCAATATTTGGTGTATCTAGTTTTCAATATCTACTTATCTATATGTCTTTGGTGTGTTCTTACAATTACTTGTGATTTTCCATATATACTATTTAGAATGCTTATATGATATTGTTGTGTATGAAATATTTGAATTACATAATTTTTTTATTTTTTTATTTCACAATATGCAATATTCAATGTATATGAGTTTGATGTGGGAACAATGGTGTTTGATATGTATATATGATTTTGTTATGCATGCAATATTTGGTATTTATGAATTTGAATGTTTATTGCATATGGTTTTGCTATTTGGAATGCTTTTTTATATTACTAGATATACTTTTAATATATATATACATACATACATATTTTTATATATGCATAGGAGTTTTTACATTTAATATGCATTGAGTTTATATTAGTTTTGGATTAGATCAGGATTTTTTTTTAAATTTAGTCACTTTTAAGATTGTTAAATTAATTTCATGTACTAAATTATAGAACTTATGTACTCGTATAGGCTTAAAATGGTGACATAATGGTGATAAAATAATGGTAGTATCTTCCTAAAGATGCATTTGTTGATTAAATATTTACGCTCGAAGTCAAGACAAGGAATTGCTTACCAAGCACTATAACTGAAGAAGTTCTTATTGATCAAATAAGGAATATGGCTAAATAAGCCTTTGTTAGGGTTGAAATTGTTATAGCACATGCTAATTGTGAGAAACAGTTGAAGAAGTCCTGATTTGAATGCAATATGTATTACACTGGAAGAATGACAAGAATACCCTGCTCAATGGGGTTGCAACTAAAGCAACATGCATTGGTCTAAAGTAGGAATTGAAGAAGCCCCTACTAACCAAGAAAAGAAATTGGTAAAAGGAATTGAATCATATTAATCGGAAGAGTGACAAAGTCAAAGAAGTATCTATTCATTATTATTTGTATTGTATTTTTTAAGATTTATAAATAATTATAAATCAAACTATATATTTATGTAAATAAAATTGTTTAGTTTATTTTATTTTTAGAGTAATTTTATTAAACACATTTTTATATTTTATATTTTTTTAAAGTTCTCTTTTAATAAAATATCTTATAAAAATTTAAAAGTAATTTGATTTACATAAAAAGTAAGTTTGTATAAGAAGTTAAATTTCCTAGAAAATAGATTCCCTTATGAACTTTCTAAAAAATACTAAAAATTGTTTGATTGACACTAAGATATTAACATATTCTAAAAATTAATTTTGTATATTTTACTTAGTTTAATTTTAAACTTCTTAAAAATATTATTTAAATAATTAATATATTTTTAAAATTGTAATATAAAAATTAAGAAATATGGACAAATTTAGATTATCTTTAATTATCTTTTTGTTGAAATATATTTCTAGTCTCACTTTTCATTATTATCTTTTCAAATTGGTGATTTCTTTTTTTTAATATACTACAAAAGGGCAAAATACATTCTTAAAAAAATTAAGTATATTTATTAAATTATTTTAATATAATAAATGAAATATAACTTAAATGGATAAAAATATTAGTTTAATAATTAATATACTAAACAATTAATTCTATCATAATTATATAAAATAGATAAGAAATTCATAGTTTTTATTTTTATAATTGAATATTAAAATAGTAAATATAATATAATATAATATAATATATATATATATATATATATATATATAACAAATATAATTACATTTAGAGTTAAATTTTTATTATAATAATATTTATGATTATAATTAAAATTTATATTCATAATATAATATTTAATATTTTTATTATATAATTTTATATAATACTCATTCTATTTTTTATATAATTAATAAAGTAATTGTGTTTTATCAATGTTTTAAAACTCGCTCCAATCTTTGACTTGGTGTAACAATTGAATTAAGGCTAGACTGATTCAATTGATTTAATCATGTGGTTGAACTGATTTAAATATTTTCACTTTTATAATTATATATTATAAAAATTGAAGAATTTAAATTTGATTTATTATCAATGTAAAAAATTTTACACCATTAATGAATAAGAAAAAATATGTCATTAAAAATTAATAATAATTATTAATTTTTAATTACATTAAAAAATTTTAATAATTTTTTATTGATATGACATTATATAAGCAAATAATGGTATAAAGCTAATTTATCTTAATAATAAATTAAATTTAAATAAAAATTTAATATATCACATTATGTATAAATGTTTTATTAGTGTTTTAATACTTAATTTATAATACAATATTTAATATTTATATTATGTGCTTTTATATAATATTCATTTTATTTCTTATATTAGTAATAATGTAATTATGTTTTATCAATGTTTTAAAAACCATTCTGGTCTTCGACACGGCATAGCATTTAGGTTAAACTTGTTCAAACGATTTAATTGTACGATTGAAATAATTTAAATATTTTTATTTTTATAAATTTATATTATAAAAATTTAAGAGTTAAAATTTGAGTGTAAAAATTTTTTTATTATCAGTGAATCAGAAAAAATATGTCATTAAAAATTTATAATAATTAATAATTTTCAATTATATTAAAAAATTTTAATAATTTTTTATTAATATGATAATTATATAAAACTGATTTATATTGATAATAGATCAAATTTAAATCTAAAATTTAATATATCACTATATATATATGTATATATGTATGTATATATGTATATATGTATGTATATATGTATATATGTATATATATATATATGCTTGTTTTTATTAGGGGAATAACAGTTCAATGCGGCTCCAACCGGTTCACTCACCAATGCGGGTTTGAGACAATACTTGAGTTGAATAAGAAGTCAGTTGAATGGCCGGTTTGATTCGAGTATTAAAATACTATATTTTATATAATTAATAATTTTATTTAAATAAGTAAATTTTTATATTATAATTAATAAATTATATTTATCATAATTTTTATATCATAATAATAAAATATTAATATAATTATTAATTAAATTAAATAAAAATAATTTTATATATTTATCTATATGAAAAATTTTTGTGGATAAATATCTTCTCATAATTTATGAAAGGTAAAACATCTTCAAAAATTCTATTTCTTTTATTTGCTAGCTAGTGACTAAAAGACCAGTTTCCAACGGTGAATTTACAAAGGAAAATTATAAAATTTGCGTATGAAGGGTTGTCTGAAAATTTTGCTACGCTTGTTTTTCACATGGTTACGAGAGCGTGAGGAATTTATTCACTCATAGCAAACTAATTATTTCTCACAATGGAGTCTGCGAACATATATATATATATATATATATATATATATCATTTTATAATGGTGTCTGTTGATCTTTGTATGATGAAAATAATTGTAGAAATTTCTTTTTTTCAAAAAAATATATATTAGGATCCTTCGCTGCGAGGATTAAGCTTGGAGGAAAAATTAGGAGGTTTATATCATCTTACTGGAAAAAAAAAAAAAAAAAGCTACAATATAAAGAAGTAACGAGTGTTGTCTCTGCATTTTTATAAAATCTGAAGAGTGGATGATGTACTTCACCTCAGAGTATATTTGGAACATGCTAAAATTTGCCAGCTTCAATGCAATCAACTCAAATGCCAAATGACCTTTTAGATGCAGACGGTAATCAAATAAAGGTTGACACAATGGAATCATAATCTGAACTTCCGAATTTCTAAAACTTCACAGATCCTAAAATTTGCACCTGAAAAAACATGGCTGCGAAAAGGTGGGGAAATGGGAGTAATAGAGCTAAGAAAATTCTTGGCTACTTTGCTGCTTTGCCACTAGTTTTCTGTTTCAAAATTAGAATTCGGAAATTCTTCTAGAAGGCTTCTATGAAATCTGCTTTGACATTGATGATATCACAAAGAGCCTTGATTTTAAATACATAGAATTATGGTTATTTTAGTTCCCAATAACATGATACTCTTTCTCAAAATCACTTTATTTGAGGCTTCACTCCTCAACCATAACAATAACAATAACAATTATAATAAAATTTTATCCCACTAAATGAGGTCGGTTACATAAATTGCACGATGTCATTAAACTCTATCAAAAATCAAATTTTTAGTGATACTATTTATCAAGAGATCATTTTTTATAACTTCTTCTAATATTTTTTTTTACCTTTCTTTACACTTTTTCACAAGATTAAAGATCATATAATTAATTCTTCTCACTGATATTTCTAATAGCCTTCTTTACATATGACCAAATTATTTTAATCGATTTTCTGTCGTATTCTCTTCGGTAAATGTCATAAGCTTCACTCCCGAAATTCCAAAAAAAAAAATTGTTTGACCAAGAAGCCACTGGATTGTTAGTAATAGGATTTTTAAGAACGAATCCACAGATGCAGGGCAGCTGATTTTTCAGAGAATAGAACTCGAGTTCTATGCCTCCGTGTTTGACCTAGAGACAATTTTTATACATGATCAGCTGGATCATTTAGCTAATAGTTGATCTCACCGATTAATAATATTAACCATCTGAATAAATATTTTTGCTAAAATTAATTATTTATCATTAATTTTTTATATATAAAATAGCATATAAAGAAATAAGTATATTTTACAATTTATTTGAAAACTTTTTTATTTTAATACTATTTTAAATTTATATATTATTTATTAAATCATTTTTTAAAATAAATTATTGTAATTTATAATACTTATTAAAATTTTCTTTAGAAACTAAATAAATATAATCTATTATAATAATAATTATATAACTTTCATTTAGAAAATAAATATATTTAGATATTTCTCTCTAGTTTTATACTATTCATTAAAATCATTATAATTTATATATATTGTAATAATTATACTATTATCATATCATATATATCATCCTTGTCATCACTTTTTTTTTTTTGGAGAATGTAATAATCTTTATATAATACATTTACCGTGATAATTTGAATGATTTAATTATAACTTCTTAAGTTATAATTTTACCATGAATGACACTTGCCATTCTATCTTCTGCTCTTCATCGAAATAATGCCGTGTATAACACTTACTCTTTTAAGCTTTTATATCTCATTTCAAGATATTATTCAAGCCATTATCTTACAGTTAATGATTTCCATACAAAATATAATGCAACATTAATTATTGCATTAAAAGTAGAGTATAACACAATTATTTAATAATTTTTTTTAATCTCTAGCTATTTGTTTATTTAAATAATTTTAAATATTTATATATAGACAAGTTTTCTTAATATTTTTATTTTATTCATAATTTTATATTTTAATTTGTGTAACTCCTTAAATTATTTTGTTCATAATTTTATATTTTATTCATAATGTGTTTAAATATTTTTTATTTTTTTACCTTTTATACCTATAATTGATGTATCTCAATTGAAAGGTAAAATGGCTAAGAAGATGATTGTCTTTTGAATTATTCATTAACCCTCATTTTTTAATTTCTTTTTCGGATATGTGTTGAAATTTCTTTTTGTTTATTCTAAATTTCAAAATAGTATCTAATGAAATCAATGTACACATTATACTTAATTATTAAAGAAAAAATCAATGTTGAATTTAAATTCAAATTTTTAGAATTAATAATTTGATCAATTATATATTTATTTACATCAAATTTGGTCTAAAATTTGAGTTTTAGTAATAAATATTTGGTCAATTATCATTACTAATTTTAGATATAAAATATTAAATAAATTATAAATATAAAAATTTTATATTATATATTAATCATGATGTTCATTGTCTCTTTCCATGCCACATGTCATTCCTATAATTTATCATGTATTAATTTATTATTTTTAATAAATATTATGTTGTAATAGTTATACTTGTGCAATTAATATAAAGGGTTGAATCTTTTATTTATATATAATTATTTATATTAAATTAAGGAAAAAATCCATAATTTCGTTTCTTCATTTATTATATTTTCGTAATTTCTCTAATTTTTTTCCTTAATTTTCTAAGTTTTCTAATTTTTTGCATTTTTCTTTCTCTTTTGTATAATTTCTTTTATTCCTTTTCCTTATTTATTACATTTACATAATCACTTTGATTTCTGATTTCTTTCCTTTATATAGTATCGATTGATTTTCATAAGCAGTGATTGATCACTAGTAATTAATTTATTTATTTTAATAAAAATCACGCCTTCATTTCTAATTAATTTCCATTTCTATTTCTACATCTCTATTTATGTCATTGAAAAATATTCAAACTCTTATTGTCTATATATGTTGTTATCAATTTTTTTCAAATGAGCGTTGATATTCTTTTTACCTTATCTTTTTTCTATCAACTGATCTTCTTTTACTTCACCTTTCTCTCTCTCTCATGTCTCTCAATCTTAAACCCTAAAATTTACGATTAGTTTGAACTCTAATCATACAAGTTATTTAATTTATGAGTGACATTATTTTGTTATTATTAATACCTATCCATTGAATCATTAAGGTGTCATCTCAATAGGCGATGGCTACTACCTTTGGTAATTTCTTCCAATATATTGCTTCATTATGATTGTTAATCAGTGAGTATTGATCTCTTTAAAAATAGTTCTATATTGCATTCATTTCTTCTTCATAGTTTATATAATTTTTTATATGAAATAAATTTATTATGTCTTGCTTGCTTCATTAAGTAAAGAAAATTATTTATTTTTTATTTTATACATAGCATAAGGCTAATATATATTTATCTTTATATTGTAGACTGATAAAATGAAAGAGATTTACATGTTTTGCATCAAGAAAATATACAATGCAAATTTTTTTGGTCAAAGATGAAAGTATACATACATTTGAATTTATGTCAAAGGTTGATGTGCATTCATCTTTCTATTGTAGGTTGAATTTTAATCTTTGACTATATTTAACATATATGCATATACATAACAGTAAGTAAATTTTAGAGAGACTAATGTGTTTGATCAAATAGGCATACTTCACTTAAAAAGTATTTGAAAAAATTATTTAGTAAATTAGACAATGTTTATTTCTTATTATCTATCACAATTTACATTATATAGAATTAAGAATGGAAATATATATATTCCATTTCATATAAATAAATGTTATTTCTTATATATATAATTTTATGCTATTTTTTTAAATTTAATTTAATATTTCACTATGTATGCATAATGTAATATTACAACAATATAATTGTTTTATCTTTTGACAATAAGTTACATCGTACATTCTTTTCTTTAATTTTAATATAATTATATTAATTTTATAATTATTTAATTGACATGAACATGATAACGTATATTACATTATCCAATTGAATATCTTATAATTTAAAATTTAAAATCATAATTTATCTTATAAATTATTTTAATTAAAATTAATTAAATCCGTGTATCACACAGGTTGCCAACTAGTTTAATTACAAGCATTGTAAATGATCCTTTTTTGTTTAAATGATGTTTTAGAAATTATACTGAAGCTAAATGATGGATTGAAAAAAAATTATTGTGTATGTATTTTATTTGAGTATGTGTATTAATTAATCTTACTAATTTTTACTTTTAATAATGTAAAAAAATTAAATTCATTAAATAAACATATAACATACCACCTTTAATATATTATAATATTTATTTCATTAATATATTAATTTTTATCTAAATGTAATTAATAAAAATGAACTGATTATTGATTACTTACTAAAAATTGCTGACTTCTTGTAAACCTGAATGTTCGGTTTTCAATCCCTTATTTTATATTTTAGGAAAAAGAATAAATGTATACAATTTAAAAATAATTTTGTATTTTTACATACATTTTATGAGTTAACTAATTAAAAATGTTAAATTTTTCAATTTTTTAAATTGATTGATTAGAAACAAACCAACATATAAAATAAATTATTTATCGAATATTTAAAATAATTATTTAACTTAATCAATTAGTTAAGTCCCTCAAATCAAATAATTTGTTTAGTATAGAAAAAAAATTATATCAACAAAAATAATTTATTACTAATAGATTTGAGTACATACCATCATTTTATGTTTGGTATAACTATTGATAATAATTAATTTTTTAATAGAATTAGTTTTAAATGCCCTTAGTGAAAAAAATCATGATTAAATAATAGGTTATATTATGTGACTTATTTTTTAACCATCATTTTTCTCTCACTAAAAGCCTTTATACCAATTATATTTCAAGAAATAATTATTATTAAATCATGTCATTAAGTGAGAAACAAATTATGGTTATTACATATTATAATTAATTATTTTAATCTCTCTATCAAACAAATTCTAAAAATTGTCAACTGGATTTATGATCATTAAATTCGAAGGTTTTAAGATAAATATCAAGTGGATGAGACTATTATCAATGAAAATAGAGTTGGTTTCAAATCCATTTTAGTCTAATAAAAAGATAATGCAAAGGGAATTGATAATTGGGATTTTGGTTACAAATAAGAGAAAGTAAGTATTGCTCAATTGTAATATGTAGTTTAATTTTATACTTGGCGCAAGTATTTAATAATGACTATTTTTTTAAAGATATTTTAGAAATTGTAATAGAATGGGTATGAGTATGAACAATAGATTAAGTTCCTTGTATCCATTTGTATTCATAAGTAGTCTATCCATTTCTGTTTCATATCTATATGTTAGATTTTTCAATACTCATCATAAATACTATTGGATTAACATTCATAAAAAGTGAGTTTATTTAAGTGTGAATTTAAAACTATACAATTTATTGAGTTTATGATCCATGGAAATTGAATTGGATAGGCTCGCCAATAAGTGTGCATTCTTGTTATATTTTTATTTGGGAAAAAATTAAGTCGGTGTCATTTAGTGTAATTTATTGTAGCGAGGTACCCGAAGCTCATTTTTCTTTAATTTAAGTGTATTCACATATGAAAATTTACCACGATACTCAGAAGACAAAAATGACACATTTACAATGCGTTTTAAGAAGATTAAAAGAATCAAAACAGAAACCTCTTTCGCTACATATTAAAATAGGAGAGTTTTTAATTTAATACAAATAAACAAATAAAAGACTAAAACTTATAAAAATTAAAAATGTAGGACTTTTTATTTTATAAAAATTAAATTAATATAAAATTTTAATTATAAATAAATTTTATAAAAATTTAATTTTTAGTTAACATAAAAATAAAAATAAATAAGAATTTAGAAATATAATAACATATTGTTATTTGATAATTTGGATATTTATTAAACTTGATTTATCCATTTATTAGAGATTTTTTAGTTGGTGTTACTATTTAGAGAACAAATAATAACATGCTATTATTTGATAGTTTGGTTATTAATTAGACTTAATTTATTCATTTATTTAAAATTTTATATTGGTATTATTATTTTGGAACTTGCTGTCTGAAGAATAAATAGTAACATGTTATTTCATAATTTAGTTATTAATTAGACTTAATTTATTTATTTATTTAGAATCTTTTGTTCATATTACTATTTGAAATGAAACAGTAACATCTACTTCTTTATTAGACTTAATTTATTCATTTATTAGAGATTTTTTAGTTGGTGTTACTATTTAGAAAATAAACAATAACATACAATTATTTGATAGTTTGGTTGTTAATTAGACTTAATTTATTTATTTATTTAAAATTTTTTATTGGTATTACTATTTTGAAACTTGCTTTCTGAAGAATAAACAGTAACATGTTGTTATTTCAGAATTTGGTTATTAATTAGACTTACTTTATTCATTTATTTGGAATCTTTTGTTCATATTATTATTTTGAAATGAAACAGTAACATCTACTTCTTTAATAGTTTGGTTGTAAATTAGACTTGATTTATCTATTTATTTGATATTTTTTATTAATGTTACTATTTTGAAACCAAATAGTAACATGTTATTGTTTGGGAAATGAACGGTAACATACTGTTATTTAGTAATTTAGTTGTTAATTAGATTTAATTTATCTATTTATTTAAATTTTTTTATTAATGTTACTATTTTAAAATGAAACAATAATATGTTACTGTTTAGAAAATAAATAGTAACATGTTATTATTTGATAGCTTGATTATTAATTAGACTTAATTTATTCATTTATTTACAGTTTTTGGTTGATGTTACTATTTTGGAATGAAATAGTAATATCCTTTTCTTTAGCAATTTGATTATTAATTAGGTTTGAAACAAAATAATAACATGTTACTGTCTAACATGTTACTGTGTAGAGAATAGACAGTAACATGTTATTATTTGATAATTTTGTTATTAATTAAACTTAATTTATCTATTTATTTGAGATTTTTTGTTAATATTACTGTTTTGAAACGAAACAGTAACATGTTACTATTTGAAAAAAAAACAGTAACATTATTATTTAGTAGTTTAATTATTAATTAGACTTAGTTGATCTATTTATTTGTAATTTTTTATTGGTGTTACTATTTTGGAATGAACTAATAACATTTTTTTCTTTGGCAATTTGATTATTAATTAGGCATGAAACAAAATAGTAACATGTTATTGTGTAGAAAATAGACAGTAACATGCTATTATTTAATAATTTTCTTATTAATTAGACTTGATTTATTCATTTATTTGAGATTTTTAGTTAGTGTTACTGTTTTGGAACGAAACAGTAAGATCCTCTTCTTTAGCAGTTTAATTGTTAATTAGACTTGATTTATTTATTTATTTAGAATTTTTGGTTAATGTTATTGTTTTGAAACGAAATAGTAACATGTTATTATTTAGCAAATAAATAATAATATGCTATTATTTGGTAGTTTGGTTGTTAATTAGACTTGATTTATCTATTTATTTGCAGTTTTTTGTTGATATTATTAGTTTAGAATGAAACAGTAATATCCTCTTCTTTAGTAATTTAATTATTACCGTGTAGAAAATAGATAGTAACATGCTATTATTTGATAATTTTATTATTAATTAGACTTGATTTATCCATTTATTTGAAATTTTTGGTTGGTGTTACTATTTTAGAACGAAACAGTAATATCTTCTTCTTTAGCAGTTTGGTTGTTAATTAAACTTGAAATGAAATAGTGACATATTACTGTCTAGAGAATAAACAGTAACATGCTATTATTTGGTAATTTCATTATTAATTAGACTTGATTTATATTTATTTCAAGTTTTTAGTTGGTATTACTATTTTGAAATGAAACAGTAACATATTACTGTTTAGAGAACAAATAGTAATATGTTATTATCTATTTATTTTTTATTTTTAGTTAATGTTACTGTTTTGGAATAAAATAGTAACATCCTCTTTTTTAGTAGTTTGGTTGTTAATTAGGCTTGGAACGAAACAGTAACATGTTGTTGTCTAGAGAACAGATAGTAACATACTATTATTTAGCAATTTCGTTGTTAATTAAACTTGATTTATCCATTTATTTCAAGTTTTTGATTGGTGTTACTGTTTTGGAATGAAATAATAATATGTTACTATTTAGATAATAAACAATAATATGTTATTATCTATTTATTTGAGATTTACTATTTTAGAACAAAATAGTAACATATTACTATTTAATTTACAAACACTAATATATTGTTCTTTACTAGTTTTATTTACTAAAAAAATTATTATGACATTATTAGACATCAAAAGAGTTAGGAAGCAAAAGTTTAATATAGGATTCAAATGAATTTGAATTGATAAAAATAAGATCAAAGTTAGAAAAATAAAGAAAAATTAAGAAAAATCTTTGTAAAAAGCTTTTTTTACTAAACCAGAGCAGGCGAAATGCCTTTCCCATTTTGCAAGCACGTAGATATCGAAAAGTTACATGAAATAAAAAAAAATTACTTAAAACGAACAACTGAGTATAAAATTATGGTTATTCAAAGTTTTAAACTTAATTTATACGTTTTTAACCAGATGGACTTCATTAAACTTACATTTTCTTATTTTCTGTTGAAAGATTATATGAAGACAATTGAAAAAGAGTAGTCATATGTAAAAATTAGTTAACTAATTATGGATTTATGATTTTTTAAAGTTCCTAATTTCGGTGTATAACATTTATAAATCATAAAATCAGAACTTATTTAGAAAAAAGTCCAATGCTACCACCTATTTGAAATAAAGTCTACAAAGCAGTACCTCACTGTAATTTCCCATTTTTATTTTTAAACTAAACTAATATATTATATAAATTTTCATCTAACTAGTTTAATATTTATTCCCAAATTTAATTTTTTATCTTTTAAATCACTCAATCTGAAGAAATTTTTTTTAAGTTAATAATTTTTTAAAATTAATAACTTTAAAGTTAACTAATTTTTATTATATTTTATTTAATTTTGAATTATTAGTGTGGATTAAAAATTTAGTAAATATATAATTTTTTAATTTATAATTATTACATTAACTTTAAAATTATCTTTCATGAAAGAGAAGGAAAATCTGCAAACATCTCAATTTGCTAACTTTGGGGCTCAAATTCCTATTCAAGAAGTCCACAATTTTCACAGAACAACCCATAGATAAATTGAATGAATCCATTTAATAACTATAATTATTCAAAAATATAATAATACCAAGGCAACAAGAGATAATAAAAAGTTTTTGTTAAAGCTTGTCTTTGAAAACCTTTTTATATTTAAATTAAATTATCACATATATAATTTGGTTTTTTTATTACATAATTGAATTTATATATAAATACATATACATAGTGTGATTTTACGGTGATAGATGTAAAATTAAAGCATAAAATGCTATAGGTTAGATGTTAAAATCTTATTTAACATTAAAGTAAAGAAATAATATTAACCATTCATTTATTTTAATTTAAAACTTATTAATTAAATATTAACTGTTAGTTTTTTTTTTAATGAATTTGTTTGAGAGAGGCAAAATGCAACCAAATATTAACTGCTAGTTTCTTTTTAATGAATTCTTGTGAGAGAGAGACAGAAAGAATGCAACTCAAGACTTACGATCTGTTTGTTTACTATTTTTAAAATATTTTATTATTTTTAAAATTAAAAATTCATATTTGGTAAATGTTTTCATAATTTGTTTTAAATGTATAACTTAAAAATTGAAGAATAAAAGCAACACTTAAATTTTCCCTTAACTTATTTTTTATTTTTATGATAGTTTTATAATTAAATAAATTTTTTTATTATTTACCTCACTGAACACTGTTTATTCTTTTTTCCTTAAATTAAATAATAAAAATAAACATCTCCTTAAAAATAATTCTGAAGAATAAAAATATAAAAATACATTTAAACACACTTCTTTATTTTTTTTTGGCATGGAATGGGCAAAATAGAAAAGCATTGCAATAAAACTTGTCAGAAAATATCAAATATGACCCAACAAAATCAAGCAATATACCCTTCATTGACGTTCTCCCATTTTTATGTTTATATTAATCACTCCAAATAATCAACATATTTCCCTAATTTCATTAAAATATTTAAAAATTAATCTTTGTAGAGCAAAATCGATCCATTAGACGCATTTCATCTTTTATAACAAAAATCTCCAATATTTGTATTTTTTATTACCAAGAAAAACCTGTATTTGTATTTTTATTTTTTTGAATTGTGATTTTTTTTCAATTTGAATTTTGTAGTTTTTCTTCCCCTTTTGACATCTAATTAAAATGGCAGTTATAAACTACACAAAAAATTATTTATATATATAATTAAATTTTTATTTTTCAAATTTCTAGAATATATTATCATGAGTGAAGACCATATTTAATTCTTTATTTATAAATACATCCTCAAATTTCAAAATTAATATCATCGATCTCTTATTATTAAATCTCCTCTTAATAATGTCAAATACGTACTTATAAATACATCCTCAAAAGCTTTGGTGCAACATTGATAGATGTGTTGTTCTCATATTTTAAGTATTATAAGAATTGATGGTTAATATCTATAAAATTTTATGTAGCATTTCAACATGAAGAAAACAAGTCAGATCTCTTTAATATATGAAAAATTGCAATAAAGACTTTAAACCCTTCAATATAAGGAATAGATGACTATATTGTAAATTGTATAGGTAGCCTAGCATAATTCTTGTGTAGATCTTTATTTTTTTGAAAAAAATTTATAATGTATAATAGTTTGTAAATTTCATCAAATGATTAACTGTAATGTTACTATACTTTGTGCTCATAATTGAAGTACAGATACGAGTCCTTAGAAAGAATTTTAAGAAATTCTAGCATATTCTTAATAGTTTGGTAATGTTGAATACTATGATTTACACTCCATCTTAAAAATGGTTTATAAGCCATTGATTTACACCCATTATTTTAATCTCAGAAGCTGTCTATGTTATTCATTGTAAATCATAACAATTAGGTTCTATCTCAAGAAGCACATATAGAAATGCAGAGAAAATGCAAAGATAAGTTGCAAAATTGATAATAAATTATTGTAAGAAGAAGCAGTATATCCATTCTAACAATAATAGGCTTGAATTCATTACATGAATGATTATGTTGCTTCTTCTCAGTATAATTTATCATTCATTTGCAACTATTTATACTCTTCAACTTGGAAGCTCTCAAGTAATATAAATGAATTATGAGTAGAGGATACTCACTTTTTGTTTTCATTTAAAATCAATTGTTTATTGTAAATTATTTTTTTTTTGCTATATATATCAATATACTTATATCAAAATAGATATCAATTATTGCAAGAAGAAGCAATATATTCATTTTTACATTAGTAGGCTTGAATTTATTGCATGAATGGTTATGTTATTTCTTGTAGTATAATTTATCATTCATTTGCAACTATTTATACTCTCTAACTTAGAAATCCTGAAGTAATATAAAGGAATTATGAACAAAGGATACTCACTCTTCATTTTCATTTGAAGTCAGTTATTTATTGTAAATTATATTTTTTTTGCTTTATATATCAATATACTCATATCAAAATAGATAAAATGATAGAATACCATTTTTGTAATAGATTGTCAATTTCTTATTTGTTTCATTTAAATTCAACTCACTATTGTGTGTATCTATTTAATTGTATAAAAAATATTTTAATCTAAAAAAAAGAATTTTAATGTTAGGAATTTCACTTAAAGTAAGTTTAATTAAAAATAAAATTCATCAATTTATATTTACCAAAAAAACTTATTATTTCATAAAATGGTATTGGTATTTTTACAAGATTTATACTAAAATTATAAAATTATTGCTCGAAAAATTATAAAAAAAGTTGCCTAAACAAAAGATATTGATATCTTTAGTGATAAATGTTATAATGTTAATTATTATTTAATAATCAAAGTCTAAAATTATATAGGAGGATGACATCATTTTATTATAAACATTAATTTTTTATAGTAACCAATGTGGAAACTTAAAAATAGAGCACAAGGTAAGGCATGAGTTAAAAATAAAAAGAGTGAAATCATGATACTATTTGCAAATTTTATCTTAAAACTCTTCCAATAATAAAATAATTCTTTTGCTTGCGTGGTATGCTTACTTTCCAATCTTATAATAATTTTCTTCAATTCTATATTTATGCTAACTATTTTTTCTACAAGGTTAAAAATCTATTAGACCATCACTATATCTATAGGGTTTCACACTCACAAAAAAATGTAAAATATAAAAGTAAAGATTTATTTAATTTTTGTATTTGTTATTGCAATTTAATTTTTAGTTTCATAATCGACCATATGTTGTTATCTTTTATTTTGATCCAAAATTTACAAGTTTACACATATAAGAAGCTTAATTTCTTTTATCTTTTTTAGCATTAGATGATATTATCTACTATTATTTATATAAAATATGTAATATTATAAATCAAATTTTAATAATTGTTTATTTATATTTACAAATATTAGATTCAACAATACGTTTCTAAGGAATGCAAACCTCACATATTGATAAATGGCTATTACTTTCACTATTTTCATACTTTATTATAGTTTTTAAAATTGTTAAGATTAGGATTTTGCAATGCCATTGGACATACTGGTTTCTAGTTTTTGATTGAAGTGTTCTATAATATAAAAGGAATAAGGACAACTAAACAAGAGGGAACTATGACAAGGGGTTAGGGGGACTAGGCAGAGAGGAACAATGAAAGCCATTTAAGTTTAGGGTAGGAGAGACATACTACTGTTAGTTATTTAAAAAAATTGAAGTGGTATCTAGAATTTGACATTAGTTATTTATTAAAAAATCAATATGTAATTGTATTTTATACTTTGTATTTCTAGTGATGAAATGACAATGATTCTTATACAAAATTAAAATTGATGTTATTGTACTTTTTTACATCAATTACAAAATTGACATGGAACGGTCTAACATACAATGTTAATTGTATATTTGTCGATTCATAATTAACATCTAGCTTGTTAAACAACCAATATTGTAGCACAAATATGTAGTAATGCATGTTTTATTTCCTAAAATGGGATGGAATTGTTTTATATATGCATCTATTCTCTGTACTAATGATATTTTAAGTGCTTATGCTATTAAATAGTTGAAAATAAACAATTAGATTTGGTTGCTCTTTGCTATTAGCACATCTTTTGTATAGTGTTCTACAAAATTTTTTATTTTTACAAGTTATATTTAGTGAAATGTCACATCAAGCTAACTTAACAATGGAATGTTATATTATTATTCAACAAAAACAAGCAAGCTATAATATAGTCCAAAAAAGGACACTTCAATGAAGAAAATTCAAATTTACTAAAAGAGCAAGCTAACCATACTTTCATAGTAGAAAGTGAAAATGATACTCAACAAAAGGAAGATCAAGTAATATATATTCAAAGCTATTAATTTTAACAATGATAAAACCTCAAGTTTTTGAAAAAAGTAAGTTGCCTAGAAGAGTTAAAGAAAAAAGAATAAGCCTTTTTGGATAAGTTTGCCTTTTAGAATATGAACTTTTCTAATGACTAGTGCTCATCCTTAGCTTATAAGTAAAGAAGCTCATTTCATTAGGCAAGACATAGAAGCATCTCATTTTTTTCTCTTGAAAGCTTTTTATCTTTAAATTATTTCTAGCCTCTTATGTCTTCTTTTTGTGCTTGAACTTGTAAATTTACATTATTAGGCTATAATAACCTTGCAGTCTCTTTATAAGATAAACCTTACCCATAAAGGTTTACTAACTACAATAAAGAGTGAACAAAACTCTTATAGACACCTTGTATTTAGGTTATTAGAAGAAAATGTTCGAGGTGGGATTACTTAAATCTTTGAAAGAACAAGTGAGAAAGTGTAAACAGACTTTATAAAAAAAAGTGTTAGAAATAACCACTAAAGCTAAATTTAGTTTTAAGAGAGTGGAGTAGACCCAAAAGAATAATTTTTTCTTTAAACCATTGATATTGATGCTATCTTCTCTTTATTCTAGTCTTTTATTTTGCACATTAATTTCTTATCTTACTTATTACTTTACTTAATCTTTTATAATTACATTTTAGTTATGCTTTAAGGGGTTCAAAAAAGTAAGATATTTTTAAAGCTTAAATTTTGAAATACCAATTCACTTTCCTTTGTTGTTAAAACTTAACCATTTTTAAGTAAAAATCTTGTAAGGACACATTGTGGATAATCTTAAATCATCACGTGGACAAGAAGACCATTCTATTTCTAAACTACTATTATTTGATGGAAACAATTATGATTATTGAAAATATTGAATGATAGGTTTTCTTTAAGCCATTCATGATGATATATAGGAGTTGATCAAAGTAAGATGCACTTTTCCAATGAAAAAGTAAAGAGATATAGATGTTTTAAACTAAAAGGTGAGTGAAATGAAGGCTAAAAAAAAAGAGGGAAAATGAATTTGTTTCTAAACTACTAGTTTTTTTTTTTAATGAATTTGTTTGAGAGAGGGAAAATGCAACCAAATATTAACTACTAGTTTCTTTTTAATGAATTCTTGAGGGAGAGAGAGGGAGAGAGAAAATGCAACCCAAGACTTACGGTCTATTCATTTGCTATTTTTAAAATATTTTTTTTTGAAAATAATTTTTTATTTTTATTATTTTTAAAAATAAAAATTCATATTTGGTAAATGTTTTCATAATTTGTTTTAAAATTTTGTAATTTTAAATGTATAACTTAAAAATCGAGGAATAAAAGTAACACTTAAATTTTCCCTTAACTTATTTTTTATTTTTATGATAGTTTTATAATTAAATAAATTTTTTATTATTTATCTCACTGAACACTGTTTATTCTTTTTTCCTTAAATTAAATAATAAAAATAAACGTCTCCTTAAAAATAATTCTGAAGAATAAAAATATAAAAATACATTTAAACACACTTCTTTTTTTTTTTTTGGCATGGAATGGGCAAAATAGAAAAGCATTGCAATAAAACTTGTCAGAAAATATCAAATATGATCTAACAAAATCAAGCAATATCCCCTTCATTGACGTTCTCCCATTTTTATGTTTATATTAATCGCTCTAAATAATCAACATGTTTCCCCAATTTCATTAAAATATTTAAAAATTAATCTTTGTAAAGCAAAATCGATCCATTAGAAGCATTTCATCTTTTATAACAAAAATCTCCAATATTTGTATTTTTTATTACCAAGAAAAATTTGCATTTGTATTTGTATTTTTTTGGATTGTGATATTTTTTTCAGTTTGAATTTTGTAGTTTTTTTTCCCCTTTCGACATCAAATTAAAATGGCAATTATAAGCTATACAAAAAATTATTTATATATATAAAATTAAATTTTTATTTTTCAAATTTCTAGAATATATTATCGTGAGTGAAGACCATATTTAATTCTTTATTTATAAATACATCCTTAAATTTTATAATTGATATCATTAATCTCTTATTATTAAATCTCATTTTAATAATGTCAAATATGTACATCCTTAAAAGCTTTGGTGCAACATCGATAGATGTTTTGTTTTCATATTCTGAGTGGTACTATAAGGGATTGATGACTAATATCTATAAAATTTTATGAAGCATTTCAACATGAGAAAAACAAGTCAGATCTCTTTAATATATGAAAATTTGCAATAAGGATTTTAAACCCTTCAATATAAGGAATAGATGACTATATTGTAAATTGTATAGTTAACCTAGTATAATTCTTGTGTAGCTCTTTATTTTTTTGAAAAAATATAATGTATAATAGTTTGTAAATTTCATCAAATGATTAATTGTAATGTTACTATACAATATTTACTATTGTATAATGTTATTGGAGAAAATGATATATGTAGTTAGAAAAATGTTAGGATTTAGAAACTTGATTTCATTCATATTCTTTTATTAAAAATGTTAGGATGTAGAAGTTATATTAAGAAAAATATAAAAAAAATACAAGCAAACCATGTTAGTTATTCTTTAAAAAACTAATGTGGTTTTATTTAACTTAGAACAAAAAGATGAAGAGTTGGTTAGAAATTTGGGATATAGTTACCACATCAATTTTTTTGACCAAATCGGTATAAAGGTATAACAATGGCTAGCTAATATGTAATAAATTGTAAATATTTAACTAGGATGATATTTATGAGATGTAAAAGTTAGAAAAGAGTTATTTATTAAAAAACTAGCATGATGGTTTCACCATACCATATTGGTTATTTATTGAAAAATTGATGTGTTTTGGTGAAAAGTTGCATCAAAAAATTAGGATGTAGTTATTATGTTAGTTATATGACCTAATTGATGTCTAAAGGCATAGCAACAATTAGCTAACATATAATAAATTGTAAGCATTTACTAAGTATGACATTTATGAGGTTTCAAAAAATTGCTAAAACTTATGACGGTATATTAATAGTTAACCTATATAAAATAAAACATAAGTAAGACATTCATTTTGATTAATAACTAATGTCTAATGACTCATATCTTGCTCATGAATTTCACTCCCACTCTCTATTTAAAATATCTCTAATTTATAAGGTGTAGATTATGGTATTTAACATTACCAAGGTTGTTAGAAAGTTATGGAATGGATCAAAGATCCTTTTAAGGACTTGTACCCACACTTTGGCCATGTACACAAGAATTCTACTAAGCATTTAGAAGGACTTCAAATAAAAACACATTGTGCTTATAATTGAAGTATGAATACAAGTCCTTAGAAAGAATTTCAAAAAATTCTAGCACATTCTTAATAGTTTCTTAATGTTGAATACTATGATTTACACCCTTCATCCTAAAAACCTTCTTTGTTAATGGTTCATAAGCAATCGATTTAGACTCATTATCTTAATCTCATAAGCTATCTATGTTATTCATTGTAAATCATAATAATTAGGTTCTATCTCAAGAAGCACATATAGAAACATAAAGAAAATGCAAAGATAGGTTGCAAAATTGATAATAAATTATTGTAAGAAGCAGTATGTCCATTCTTACAATAATATGCTTGAATTCATTGCATGAATAATTATGTTGCTTCTTCTCAGTATAATTTATCATTCATTTGCAACTATTTATACTCTCAAACTTATAAGCTCTCAAGTAATATAAATAAATTACGAGCAGAGGATACTCACTTTTCGTTTTCATTTAAAATCAGTTGTTTATTGTAAATTATATCTTTTTCGCTATATATATCAATATACTTTCAAAATAGATATCAATTATTATAAGAAGAAGCAATATATCCATTCTTATATTAGTAGGCTTAAATTCATTACATGAATGATTATGTTATTTCTTGTCAGTATAATTTATCATTCATTTACAACTATTTATACTCTCTAACTTAGAAGTCCTTAAGTAATATAAAGAAATTATGAGCAGACGATACTCACTTTTTATTTTCATTTAAAGTTAGTTATTTATTACAAATTATATTTTTTTTCTATATATATCAATATACTTATATCAAAATAAATAAAATGATAGAATACCATTTTTGTAATAGATTGTCAATTTCTTATTTGTTTCAATTAAATTCAGCTTACTATTGTGTGTATCTATTTAATTGTATAAGAAAATATTTTAATGTAAAAAAAAGAATTTTAATGTTAGGAATTTCATTTAAAGTAAGTTCAATTCAAAATAAAATTCATCAATTTATATTTACTAAAAAAACTCATCATTTCATAAAATGGTATCGGTGTTTTTACAAGATTTATATTAAAATTATAAAATTATTTCTCGAAGGATTATAAAAAAAGTTTCCTAAACAAAAAATATTGATATCTTTAGCGATAAGTGGTATGATGTTAATTATTATTTAATAATCTATGTCTAAAATTATATAGGAGGATGGAATCATTTTCTTATAAACATTAATTTTTTATAGTAACTAATATGGAAACTTAAAAATAAAGCAAAAGGTAAGGCATGAGTTAAAAATAAAAAGAATGAAATTATGATACTATTTGTAAATTTTATCTCAAAACTCTTCCAGTAAATGATTTTTTAGCTTCCATGTTATGCTTACTTTCCAATCTTATAATAATTTTCTTCAATTCTATGTTTATGCTAACTATTTTTTCTACAAGGTTAAAGATTTATTAGACCATCACTAAATCTTTGGGGTCTCACACTTACAAAAAAAATATAAAATATAAAAGTAAGGATTTGTTTAATTTTTATATTTGTTATTGCAATTCAGTTTTTAGTTTCATAATCAACCATATTTTGTTACCTTTTATTTTAATCCAAATTTTATAAGTTTATACATATAAGAAGCTTAATTTCTTTCATCTTTTTTAGCATTAGATGATATTATTCTCTATTTATTTATATGAAATATTTAATATTATACATCAAATTTTAATAATTGTTCATTAAATTTGTAGATATTGGATTAAACAATACTTTTCTAAGGAATGCGAATCTCACATATTGATAAATGGGTATTACTTTCACTATTTTCATACTTTATTATAGTTTTTAAAATTGTCAAGATTAGGGTTTTGCAATGTCATTGGACAAATTGGTTTCTATTTTTTTTATTAAAATGTTTTATAGTATAAAATGAATAAGGAAAACCAAACAAGAAGGAACTATGACAAAGGGTTAAGGGGACCAGGTAGAGAGGAACAATGAAAGCTATTTAGGTTTGGGGCTGGAAAGACATACTGCGTCAGTTATTTAAAAAAAATTTGAAGTGGTATCTAGAATTTGACATTAGTTGTTTATTAAAAAATCAGTGTGTAATTGTATTTTATACTTAGTGATGAAATGACAATGATTCTTATACAAAATTAAAATTGATGTTATTGTGCTTTTTTACATCAATTACAAATTTGACATGGAATGATTTGACATACAATATTAATTGTATATATATTGATTCATAATTAACATCTAACTTGTTAAACAACCAATGTTGTAGCACAAATATGTAGTAATGCATGTTTTATTTCCTAAAATGAGATGGAATTGTTTTATTTATGCATCTATTCTCTATACAAATGATATTTTAAGTGTTTATGCTATTAAATAATTGAAAATAATCTATTAGATTTGGTTGCTCTTTGTTGTTGACATATATTTTGTATAATATTGTACAAATTTTTTTATTTTTACAAGTTATATTTAGTGAAATGTTAAATCAAGCTAATTCAACAATGGAATGTTATACTATTATTCAATAAAAACAAGTAAGTTACAAACACTTCAATGCAAAAATTCAAATTTACTAAAAGAGTAAGCTAACTATACTTTCATAATAGAAAGTGAAAATGATACTTAACAAAAGGAAGATTAAGTATTATATATTTAAAGCTACTAATCTTAACAATGATAAGACCTCAAGTTTTTGAAAAGAGTAAGCTGCCTATAAGAGTTAAAGAAAAAGAATGAGCCTTTTTGGATAAGGTTGCTTTTTAGAATATGAACTTTTCTAACAATTAATGCTCATCCTTAGCTTATAAGTAGAAAAGCTCACTTCATTGGCAAGACACAAAAGCACCTCATTTTTTCTCTTGAAAGCATTTTGTCTTTAAATTATTTCTTGCCTCTTAAGTCTTCTTTTTGTACTTGAACTTGTAAATTTACATTATTAGGCTATAATAACCTTGTAGTCTCTTTATAGGATAAACCTTACCTATAAAGGTTTACTAATTAAGATAAAGAGTGAGCAAAACTCTTACAGACGCCTTGTAGTTAGGTTGTGAGAAGAAAATGTTTGAGGTAGGATTACTTAAATCTTTCAAAGAACAAGTGAGAAAGTGTAAACAAGCTTCATAAAAAAAGGTGTCAGAGATAACCACTAAAGTTGGATTTAGTTTTAAGAGAGAGAAGTAGACTTAAAAGAATAGTCTTTCCTTTAAACCATTGAACCACTATACATTGATGTTATTTTCTCTTTCTTTTAGTCTTTTATTTCACACATTAATTTTTTATCTTACGTATTACTTATTTAATCTTTTATAATTACATTTTGGTTATTCTTTAAGGGATTAAAAAAAGCAAGATATTTTTAAAGCTTAAATTTTGAAATACTAATTCACCTCCCTCTTAGTGTATTTTTATTCTAATAACTAACATTAAAACTTAGTCTCCATTATTAAAGCTTAACCATTTTTTGAGTAAAAATCTTGTAAGGACACAACATGGATAACCTTGAATTATCATGTGAACAAGAAGACCATTCTATTTCTAAATTGCCATTATTTGATGGAATCAACCATGATTATTGAAAATATCGAATGATGGTTTTGTTTAAGCCATTCATGATGATATATAGGAGTTGATCAAAGTAGGATACACTTTTCCAATGAAAAAGTAAGGAGATATGGATGTTTCTAAACTAAAGGTGAATGAAATGAAGGCTGAAAAAAAAAAGAGTAGTTTCCTGCAAAGGCTAAAAATGCCATCATATTATCTGTTACTCCTAAAAAATACAAGAAGATTTCTAAATGCATATTGGCAAAAGAGATGTGGCATAAAATCTATGCTCGAAAGGCTCTTTGACATCTTAATTGATCTTTCTGCCTTAGGAAGAATTATTTCCAAATAAGATGTTATCTTGAAAATACTTAGATATCTCCCAAATTCATAGGAATCTAAATGTAAAGCTATTTAAGAAGGTAACAATTTGGAAACTCTCAATTTATAGCTTATGAAAAAATTAAGATGATGAAAGACATAACTAGTAGAAGAAATCAAAACATTGTTCTTAAAACTTTTACATCTTCTTGAAAAGATAAAGAAGAAAATGATTTTAAATCTTATGAAGATGAAGAAATGGCTTACTTTGTCAAGAAATTTACAAAATGCTAAGAAGAAAAGGCAAGATAAACCTTAAAAGTCATTTAAAAAAAAAGCAATCGAGAAAAATGCAAGTAAGAATAAAAACAAGCAATTCAAGTACCAACTTGCTATTAATTGAAGAAGCTCAGCCACATTAATATGGATGAACTATATCTAAAGAGGAAATTCCCTTGAAAGCTAATAAAAAAGAAAGTAATGATAGCTACACGAATGATAAATATATTTTCTCAAATAATAATATTTGAAATGAAGTAGTAGAGGATGTTGTTAACCTTTGATTCCATTTCATACAAAAAATAAATTAACTTATAACTCATTAACATGACTAATAAATTATAAACTAATTTTTAAAAATGTTTCTAGCACTACTTTATTGAAAATAATAAATTTTGATTTAATAAGTTACCTAGAATAATGTATAACTTATAAGTTAGTGCGAATATATTTTCTCAAATAATGATGTTCAAAATGACGTAGTAGAGGAAGTTGTTAACCTTTGACTTTATTTCGCATAAAAAATAAGCTAACTTATAACTCATTAATATAGTCAATAAATTATAAGTTAATCTTTAGAAATGATTCTCGCACTAAATTATTAAAAAAATAAATTCTAATTTAATAAGTTACCTCAAATAACGTATAACTTATAAACTACTGCCTCTTTAATTTTTTTCTAAATTTTTTCTCGTTCTTTTTATTGATTTACAACCTATATCCTTTATAACTTAAATCTAAATATTTTTTGTAAAATAAAATTAACTTAATTTTAACATAATTATATCCTAATTTTAAATTATAAATATATAAAAATATGTATGTAAACAAATAAATAATATTACAAAATATAATTAATTACATTTTAAGTAATTATAATTTTATTATAAATAATAATAAAATAAAAATTATGTAAGTAAATAAATATATAAGTTCATAGAATATAATTAATTAAATATTAAATATTACATGTTTATTTTGAACTTCTTAATTATGTTAATATAATTTAATTTTTTATAAATATAAATTATTTTAATAATATATTTATTTCTATTAATATATTCTTTTACATCATTATATAATTTTAACTAATTCAACAGCTAATTTTACAAAGTGCTTTAACTAACTTATCAACTATTAGTTATCAAATAACTTATCAGTTATCAATTATTTATGCAAAATGTTACTTATGTGAAATAAAACCTTTGCTAGATGGCCAAAGAGCATTACACTAAAGTAATGCATCTTGACTTACCTATTCTTTATAATAAGTTACATTGAGCTTTTGAAAGTCTAATGAAGGGATCCCAAAAGATCATTAAAAGAAATTCCATCTTTCAAAAGAAAATTCTTCTTTACAAAAAGATTTTGAAAATTTGAAAAATAATTTTGATTCTTTACAAAGTAAAAATTAAGAACTTAAAAAGAAGGCCTTGAAATTTTGAAAAAAGATATAGACATTTTAAGAAATAAGAATGAAGAATTACAAGAGAATGTTAATTTTTTGAAAAATGAAAATAATCTTTTGATAAAAGATAATGAAACTTTTGAAGAAATGGATGTGTTTTCTCAAAATAATTTAGCAAAGGAATATTTTTATCAAATAAAGTAATTTCTTTGCAAAAGAAAAGAGAAAATTTGATAAAGGATAATAATGTTTCAAAAAATAAGGTAGTTACTCTTTCCCCCCTAAACAACTTAAATACTAAAAAGGAAGCGAGTTCTCTTTCAAACTGCCTAAGTATCAAAAAGCAAGTAGTTAAATATTTGGAAAAGAGTAACTAATGGATTTCAAAATAAAAGAGAATATTACTTTATCAAAAGAAAAACAACTTTTGAAAATGAAAAATCAATTTATCATTACTTAAAAAATGAGGAGTAGTTTTTGAAAAAGAAGGTAAAGAATTTGAAAAAAAGATCTTTCTTGATTTGTAAAATGAAAGAGAAAATGGAATACTCTTCAAAAAGATAAAAACAATCCTTCAATAAAGGGGGAATTAGGTGACATGGCTTACTATCCTAACTTTCATTTTGTTCATGCATTAACAATGAATCATTTACCAAATGCATACAAAGAGTTACCTTTGTTATATATAAACTATTTACATGGTAAACTTTGATATCTAATATCATATGTGCATGATGTCACATAAATCAATTCCGCCTTAAATGGGAGTAGCGTTGAATTTTTAATCCTATTGTAACACTAAATTTTTTTTATCAAATAATAATTTTTTTAAAAATTGATTAATGTGTTAAATTTAAAAAAATCATGCTTTTTTATTCATTTTTTCCTTTCTGAAATTTTAATTATCCTTAATTTTTTTAATAATTTTAAATGCATTAAATTCAATTTTTTTTACGCTAATCATAATTGATATTCTTCATATCTATAGACACACCCACACACAAATTCAGCACTAATCATGATTTTTTCTTTAATATCACTCGATTTTTTGTTGATTTGCTGAGTTGTCAAGAAAATAGTATATAGCTAAATTATATGTTCATACATTTCTATTTGTTGCCTATCATTACCATTTTTTCTCCGTGATTTATTACTGAATTAACCTCACAAAAATAATTCTTTATTATGGCATTTAGGCCGAGAAATCTGATTTGTGTGTCACTAATGATATTAATTTATACATAAAAAAATATAACCATCAAGATTACATTCATACAATTATGATATGTGAATTGATATTACAAAGCAACACAAAAGAATAATTGTATCAACCATTTTCATATTTTGACAAGACTTGTAGATTTAGGTTGTGTTTGTTTTTGTTTTGTGTTTTTTAAAATAGTTTTGTAAAATAGGTTTTAAAAACATTTTTTAAAAAAACAAGTGAAATAAAAATGTGTTTAGCAAAACTGTTTTGAGAACAATTCTAATTACAGAATTGCCATTAATAAATGCACAGTCTATAATTTTCACTGTGTTTGGACTTGTTTTTGTTTTATTGTTTTTAAAACACATTTTCAGTACAGTTTTTAAAAACAAGGACAGAAAACACTTACCCAAACACAATTTTTTGTTTTTAAAAACAAAAAAACTGAAAACAGTTTTTAAAAACTGTAACCAAACAGCCTCTTAATCATATCTATCTTTTGTTCTGAAAGTTTATACATATTTAAATGGGCCAAAACTCAAACCGGCCATGGGCTTTAAAAGGTAATACCCAGGGGAAAGTGCTGCGATCAGCGGTGAATTTTATGGTCCCTTTGAAATTTTAAAATCTTTAGTGATGTAATAATAATTATTACTATTAAATTGATATTATTTAATCATATTGATTTAAAAAATAAATAGACATGATTGGATAATTTTAAAACTTATCGCATCAATTTTAATTTTAAAACCTCTTGGCGTACCAAGTACCGCAAACAGTATATAAAACTACAAAACCAGTGCAAATTAAATTGGTGCATAGCCTTGGACCCGAAAAAGTAAACATACCTCGTAATTGGAACAATGCAGAGCCAAGCTGTGATTTGCATTATGCATTGGCCAGTTGTGTTGTGGTCCGGCCCTCTTTTCCCCCATTCGAGCTTTCTCCCATCGTCGAGCTGTCATTTGCCATGTTGCAGCAAATATATATATATATATATATAATAGTCGAAATAATAATTTACTTGATACACTAAAATTCTAAATTCAAATCCCAAACCACGATGGAAAATAAAACTTGTCAAACTATCAAATGCCACTACACCATTAAAATGTTTGTTAAAAAAAAAAGAAAAAATAATAATATGAAGAAAATAGCACTAAGAAGCTACTTTCGGGGAAATTCTTATATAATCCGCCTATAACATGTGCCTTAATCTCAAACAATGAAGAGAAGCCAATTGTCAATTTTATAAAATTCACTATTGAAAAATTGTATTTTCCAACAAATGGCTTTTCTTTATTGACCATAGAATAATAACACATTATAATCAAAATATACAAGAATTTCTCACACATATTATAATTAGAGCATACAAGAATTTCTCATTGTGTTTTCAGAGGAAATGAAACCAAAGCAACCACACGACATTACAGAAACTGTCCATATAAATCATAAATCAGCATTACTAGCCAGATGTACAACAACTCCTTGATAACAACGGCATGTATATTACACAACATCAAAACCAAAGGATCATGACTCCAGAAGCAAACCATAATATGAATTCAGGCATCTTTATTTCAAGAAACCATCAGTTTTTTAATCAATACAATATTATCTGCACAATTCGAGTCCCTTTTATCGAATGATACTAGCAGCAGAACGACATGCGTTATGCACTAGCATCAACGGCATGGTTGGCAACATCCTTTTGCACAAAGGCCTTGAGATATTCCTCTCTGCACATTGAAATCACATTTCATGTCCCTCAGATAACTATATATATGTACTTGCACGTGAAAACACATATTAAAGAGAGTAGTTCAGATTATCATACCTTGCTGGCAGATGATCATGCGGACGATTGTAGGGAGTCCACACTGGTTCCCCAACAAAAAACCTCAATGCCTGCATATTTATAATTGTAAAGAAACATTTCAGATTATCATTAAAAAAACCACATAATATCAGTGGCCTTTCCAGATGTCTCTTGATCTCCACTTGACATCAACAAGAAGCCACTAAGATGGCAGCAACACAAATAATCCAGCATGCTTTATATAAGAATCTACAGTGTTATCGCATGACAGAGAATTCACCAGAAGGAACATTGTCACAATAATTTTCATCGTCCAATACAAAACATAAGTTTTACCATATACAATAGATACCAATTCCAGTAGAAGTTTATACACAATCAGAACATCTCCGCCCAAAAACTGGACTAATAATGAAGAAAAGCAGGTTAAGATACAGCGCAACTTCTAATGCATCTATAGAAGAACACAACTAGGAAAAGTTTTGGCAATCATATGCTTCCTTCTTAACTTGATTAAAAGGAAAGATCCCATATCACAACCATATAAACAATCTTCCTCAATAAACAACCGATATTTTAGCCTCCAGGAATTAAGTTCATGTTCCCACTTTGTGGGTTTTTTTTTTTGGTGGGGGGGGGGGGGTTTGGAACATGATAGATAATTTGGGTTGAAATACTCCCCTGAAAGTAACAGGAAACAAAAAGGTACTTCTAAATTTGATTAATACCTTGATGTAGTTGCTCTCATCAAGGGTAAAGCGATGATACATCCCAGCAGGTAAGATAATCATTCCTCCCTTCTTTACCCATACACGAATCCAGGCATCATTGTGGTCCCTCACATCAAAATAACCTCCAGCAAGAAAAAGTTGATACTTAGTAACTTACTTACAAGTGTAGGTGAAACTGCCCACCAAAAAAAGAAAAAAAAACCAACTGCAAATACCACTTCCAGCAACACAATAGCGGATCTCCTCATCAGTGTGAAGATGTTCTTCAAAAAAGCTTTTGATCTTATCTTCGTAATTTGGCAATTTCTCTGGGCAGACCTCACAAACATCCTGCAGGAAATGTGTCTCAAGTCAAATTATAATAGTTACAAGCATATAGATAGACAGAATATAATGCCAATGACAATGCAGCAGTTTAAATGTCAACATAAACAAAAGTTAGATTTAGCGGTCAGTGTTAGTCATCATAACTAGAATGAGAACCCTCAATTTCTTGAAATTCAACTGCAGCCATGTTAATTGCATTATATATGTCTCCATATATATATAATGGCACAGTCAGATTTAAGGTAATTCTTGGCCTAAACAGGACATTGAATAAGGAATAAATTCAATAATAAATAAACTCCAGTAAACAACAGACCTTGTAGGTGTAGCCACGGTCTTCACGAATTTTTTTCAGCTCTGGATCTGTCTCATGGTTATCAGCATCCAATTTCCAGCTAAGAACTCCAAGTTCTACAATTTAGCATAAGAAATCCAAAGAGGTGACTGTGAAACTCAATATGCAGATAAATAAACTAAACATTCTCCAGAGGTACTCACCAGCAAGTTTGTCCAAAGACACAAACTCCTTGAGTTCTTTGTGATGTGGCAACCTCTGATCTTCATCACTATCATCCATGTACCATGCCTGAATGACTTCCTCTCGAGGATCCTGTGAAAACAGACATTAGAATGATTCCCCCAACTTTTTGTGATTAAAATGATGAATTATACAACCCCTGCATTAAGGAATAGGATGTATCTAACTAAGTAGAGAATTTTAACACAAGATTAACAAATGTAAAATTTGCTAATTCATTTAAAAATACTAACATATTTATAATAATCTGTGAAACAAAGCCTGTAAACAGACTTCAAGATAAAAGTGGATTTAATTGTTGTTGCACATGTAAGGCAATTCTTTATTACTTCCTTGAAAAATTCAAGGCAGGTACAATCACTGGTATCATCCAAATATTGCAATAAGCAAGTTAGGCTTGATGACAAGTCCCTTCATGTCTTCCAAACTTGTTTACACACCAAACATCCCTAGTCAATAATAGATGTTCAGTGGGACAGCAGAAACCAGCAACTTTCAAATATTATGAGGGAATTTTTCATTATTAAACAGCAGGAATTTTGGTATGTTTCTTGGCACCAAGAACATATTTTTTCCTCAGAATTAATTGAAGTAGACAGCAATTAAAATAAGGCTCTATCATCTGTTTGCTACTATAAACAATAACAATTTGTTCCTAACCTAACCAATGAGGATGAGGGTGATGTTGAATTCTCATAATCACATTTAGGTGGTAAGCTTGTTAAAGAAATTGCATTCAATATTCACCTAGATCATTATCTCCATGCCCATAACATCAACCCAAAGAATTATTCACTGTTAGTATTAAGATAAATTTTCCAAAACAATTGTGCCATAGAGCTCAAAACTCAAGAAATATACGTATCACTCAGAAATAATTTATGTGCAGCACCTAAAATAGTTTGCTGGATTAAAGAAGAAAATATGTTAAAAGAAAAAAATAGGTTCAAAAATAGAAAAGATAAGAAATCCTCCCTAACAGAAACAAAGCAAGAGCCTATTTAAACATAGTCATAAAAAAAAAGTTTAATGGATTGAAACCAAACTGAGCTGAAACTAAAAATAAGAGAAAACAACAGTTTGAAATGCACCACAGTCAATTTAGTTAGCATCATATAGCAATTGAAGGTGAACTATCCTCATTAAAACATCATCTCCCCAACTACAAGGCTACACGCACAGCCCTCATCCTGAGAGACTATAGAAGATTTCATTTATTTCACGGATGATAAACTTCACTCCAACAAAATTAAATGCTGCTGAATGCAACACTTGTAACTGAACTAGGCTTGAACATCAGCTTAACCAACTTCGAGTCTTCTTCCACCAACCAAGATCACAAAGAGTCACTTATTTATCAATATTCAAATTACAAAAGGATCAATGACTCTCCATTCCTATTATCCAGAAAACCAATTGGAAGGTGGCAAAAGTTCAAATGCTCATTTCAGGAAGCAAGGGATTGTTGCAAAAATATGAATAAAACAGAGAACCCGTGTTAAGCTCAAATAGAGAACAACGCATAACAAATGCTCTATGTTAATTAGAACATACTCAAAATAGAAATCAAACGAAAATCAATTTCAATCACTGAATATATTTCACTTTAAAACTCTTCCCCGTGCTACGAAATACAGGCAAACTAACCGCCGCAGATTGGGACAAACCAAAGAAATTAAAGTGGCGGAGCTCAAGGAGAAATCATTTCCTGGGAACAAAAACAAATTCCTGAGAAACAAGCAGAAATTTGACGTGAATACCTGGTTGGAGGCAACCATGTTTGTTGTTTCGCTGCTTCAGCTGGGGCCGAGACTCGGTATGGAATTTCTTCACCTGAGGCGTCGGGGCCACGCCATTATAGGAAAAAAGGCATCCACAAGAATTCAATTGACTAAAATGTCCTTCTTCAGGAAAGCACTTTCTAAATGGTTAAATGAATCGGGACGGAGGAAATTGTGCCGGTCATGTATTGGCCGAAATATACTTCTTGCTACCTAATTATCATTTGAATTTTATTTTATAATTTTTATTTAAAAATTATCTATTAACTTCTAACTTACCGGATATGTATCCGGAAAAAAATTAAGACGTATTATTTTATTACATATAAGTTGATTTAAATCACTAAGTTTTATTCGAATCATGTAATATTACATAAATTAATAAATTCAGATAGTAGAATTTAATAATGCATGATAGTAATGGTACATTTGAAGTGCTCCTATATCTCCGCCCAATGGTTTTATATTATTATTTTATTTTATAAATGATGAGTTTGATTTAGTGTATATTTAACATAATAAATAAATTAATTTATAATATATTTATTTAAGACTTATTTGATATAATAATAAAAATAATTAATTATTATGATAATTAATTTTTGAATAATAAATTATATATAATCTATTTTATATTTGATAACATTAATTAACAACTACTTTTACATAATCAGTTCTTATTTGGATGATATGCAAAATAATCACTTGTTAATGTTAAATTATTAAAAAGTATAATAAGATACACATAATTATTTTTAATTTTTTATATTATGGTTTGCAAAAAGAAACTATATATATAATCTCATTTAATATATATATTCTTAATTTAAATAAATAATATATGTTGTTTGATTTATGTATATTCCTATTTAATATCTATATTCTAGAGATATATATTTAATTATTACATTCATAAATAATAAACTTCAAATTTTTATTATTTAAATAAGATTTTTATTTATTTTGATATTCACCGATTTTCAACAAATTACTTATAATTAAATTATAAAGTCTTGAAAGTTATTCATAAATTTAAAATAAAAAATGAGGTTAATACTAATATAAAATTTCAAATTTGTACTTTTGGAAGAAGGGAAATGAAGGTAAAAGAATAGAAAAATCAAGATTATTATGAGCATAAAGTTAAAAATTTTTCTTTTTAAAATTATGATTTGAAAATAAGTCTATTTAGGAATTATTACCTATAATTGATTATTGAAAACATGCAAATTTGGAATCAAACATCTTTGAAAAGACAATAATCAATTATTTGATTCCTAATTATTAATTGTAATTTTAGATTGTTATATCAAACATGCACTTAGTTAATAAGTTATAAATGAACTTCTATATGTTTTTGGTATACTAAAAACTTGTAACTTATAAGTTCTAATTTAATAAATTTTTCAAGATAGCTTATAGTCTATAAACCAATAGCTTTTTAAATTTTTTTCAATTTTGTCCTACTTCTTTTAATTAAATGACAATATATATTTTAACTATATAAATAAATATTTTACATATCCACATAAATAAATAAATATGTGATGTCATAAAATATAATTAATTAATATATAGGTTGTTATATTATTATTTAAATAATAAATAAATATTAAATAAATAAAAAATGTAATACCATAAACATAACTAATTAAATTTTAAGTAATTATATTCTTATTTTTTATTACTTAATATAATTTATTCCTAAAACAAATATGAATTGATTTAATTGTTATGTCAATTTATATTAATATGTCATTTTATATTATTTTATATTTATCAAAAAATTCAAAAGTTAATTTTACTAAACACTTATAATATAATAAATTAGTTTATCAATTATTAATTATAAACTTTCAGTCATCAGTTATTAATTATTAACTAACCTATTAACTGGTTATGCTAAACATAACCTTAAGATGTGACTTATAAAATAAAAGAATAATACTGTAAGGAGTTCAATTTTTTAAAAGATTAAGTATTTTACCATTAAATTATATTTTTTTGAATCCCAAAGTAAGTAAATTAAAGTTAAAAATATAAATATTAATATATCAAATGCATTTCAATGGAAAAAATATTCAACTCCTTAAAAAGTTAAACTTTTTATAGCATTATCTTAATAATAATTTAAATTCAGCATTCTACAATAAGAGACCAATCTTAATGCTATCCACCGCTTCCAAAATGATGGTTAAGGTGCAATTAATAGCTTCTAATTAATAATGATATAATTAATATTAGAATCACATTAATGTTTTGTTTGATAATATATTATTATTAAAATTACTAAAAATAAAAATAAAATTTTAAATATGATTGTAATATTAAATAGAATATTATTAATTAGAATTTATTAATTATACCTTAATCATCATACTGAGACGTTAGCATTATCCTATAATAATTGAAAAAAAAAATAATGCTAGCCCACCTATTAAAGGGAAAAAGCTTTTAAATCTAGATATTATTAACCACTTTATTTATTCATTTTTAATTCCAGGGGATCTAAGCCAAAATGAAAAAAGAAAAACGAGAAAAAAAATAGCATTGGATGACTTCCCTCATCAAGGTGATCCTTATAATATTACCAGGAGTAGAATCACCAATTTTGCAGGAGGCTGATCCAACAAATTAAGCTCGTGATCATCTTTAACTCCGAAATTCGCTAATTAATCAGCATACCTATTTCCCTCCCTGTAAATATAAAAACTTTGAACATTCAAATTAGCCCTCAAGAGTCTTTGCATTGCTTTAAGAAGAGCTGGATCCATGCTAGTATTTAATTGATAAAAGGGTTAACTCCTATTACACCGAGAGTTGAATTATTTTATGAATCAAATAATTTTAAAATTAGAAAAATTAATTTAAATAAGAAAACAGATAAAATTGATTTATTATGATTCTAATAAAGCTAGTAATATGCCAAATTGAGTTAGTCTTCACTTTGGTTCAATTCACTTTAAATTTATCCATCTCATAACTTGGCTAAAATTCAAATTGAGCTAATGTTTTTAACTCAAAATCAATTTGAATTGAATTATGAACAACTTGACTCAACTTATTAATTCAAGTTAATTACAAAAATGGAGTATTTTCTTAATAATTTAAAATACTTATAAAAGAAAATATCCTCTGCAACTTAATTGAAAAGTGAACCTTATTTAATTAGTATTTAATTGATAAAAGAAAGATTATTAAACTTTTTGAAAAAATAAAACTAAGAGTAAAAATTATTTATTTAATTATTTAACTCATAAAAGTAAAATTAATAAATTATTTATAAACTTTCACCCTTTAATTTTCATTCTTGTGATAAATCTATGAATAAAAAATTATTAACCATTATTAATTTAATTATTTTATATCTTTATTTAAAATGATATTTGAAATTCTTATAAAGAATATTCAATTAATATATTCATGATAAAAATATATATTATCTTAGATTTTGGAATACAATGTCATTAAGTATTTTTTTTAAAAAAATATAACATATATTTATATTATAATATGTATATTTATACATAAATTACAAATAAAAAAATAACCTTATGTAATTATTTAACTAATAAAAGTAATATTATTATATTGTCTGAAAGAATAAAACTTGAAGTAAAAATTATTTATTTAATTATTTGACTTATAAAAGTAAAATTATTAACTTATCTGTTAAATTTTTATGCTTTAATTTTCATTTTTGTGATAAATCTATAAATAAATAATTATCAATCATTGTTAGTTTAATTATTTTACATTTTTATTTAAAATAATATTTGAAATTCTTATAAAAATTTATTAAAGTTATATAATAGTAATAATATATATTATCTTAAATTTTAGAATACAATATTGTTAAACATTTTTAAAATATAATATATATTATAATATGTATATTATGCATATATATTTTTTATTTTTTATTTACATGTTTGTATATTAAGGTCTCATGTGATACAAATTAGCTAAGTTACTATCAACTCAAGTTTAGCTTATTTATCTTGTAAGCTTGGCTTATCATGTCAAAACTTAAATTAAATTATGACTCACTTGCAAGATAACTTAATTTGTTGTTGACCCTAATTCAACGCATCTTATCATATGAGATCAAGACTTATTACCCGAGTCATATTCATTAAAATTTGAAAATTTATATATTTGATTAAAATTGATGAGATAAAAAATTAAAGATACATTAAAAAAATAGGACAATAATTACCTTATCTTAGACTATTTTGTAATTTTTCAACAATTAACAACTTAGCTATGCCCATTACCTATTTTACAAAAGAAAGTCGAAAGTCATGAAAATGGTAAGGCTTTTATCTTTGTTTTTGTAGCATATCAAGGAAAATCGAGAAGGGATCAAAGTTACGAGATTTTTGGGACTAGGTGATCAATGACATGCTAAAGAGTTGGTTATAATATAGATGGTGACAAAATTTTAAGAATCATAGAAAGTTACCAGTAACCATTCAGCCATATATCCAACCATTTTATAGAATGATAATTGCCTATAATGACAATATGTCCATAATCGCTAAGGTTAAGCCTTATATACACCTTTTTCTTTACAAGTAAAGAGCTCATTTTTCCAATTTCAACTTTGCACACATTTTGCATTC
The DNA here is from genome assembly GCA_020226215.1 of Sindora glabra. Lineage (NCBI taxonomy): Eukaryota > Viridiplantae > Streptophyta > Magnoliopsida > Fabales > Fabaceae > Sindora > Sindora glabra. The sequence continues at coordinate 36,484,494 of CM035231.1, forward strand.
ATTGTAGAACTTTATTAGCAATTTGTAGCATTCTATTGTCATTAACTTTAATTTTCTACAATTCTTCTTAATCTTAAACATTGCTTCTACAAGTGTAAGTGAGAGCTTTCAATTAAAGTTTCTAATCACACATTTCAATGTTCATTAATGCACTCTTGATCTTGAAGGGACTCTACAAAGATAATAGTAAAGATTATGTTTAAATTATACCCTTTTGTTTAGTTTTATGCATTTATGCACTTATGTATGTTCCTATTTGCATACTTGTACATATTTTTTGCTTGTTATTTCTACAATTTACTTTTTGTTACAAATAGATCAAGACTTTGCTAATAAACTATATGTGATCCCATCTTAGAAAAAAGTTAAGTTGTCATTCTTATTGCAATTTTTCTACCATAAACAAATTAGCATGCCTAAAAGGACATAGTTAAGGTGTTTAGTTCTAATATATGTTACCTTTTTATACAATTAAAAAATGGTACTACTTTACCATCAAACATCATGAATGCTAATGTAACTTTTATTTCTAGGGATGCTTATAATAACCCTTTGTTTCGAGAAGAGGTTATTGAAAATGTTAACAAGCCTTAATAACTAGAAGTTATAGTTAAAAATGTAGAAAATATTGAGGTTATCTAGAATATAAATAATTAAAATAATATGTCTAAGCTGGATAAAATCAGCAAAACCAAAACACAAATTAAAGGAATGGCTATTGAAATAATCATCATAAGCAAGTCATACAAAATAATAGAAATACCTTTGGCAACAATAACAATAATCATAATAGATTGGAATATATAGTTCTTGATGAAACAGTTGTTGAATCCATTAGGTGGTCATAACACTTACCTTAACTACTAAGGAGCATTCCTAAAGTGGATTCACCGACTTGAATTACTTATAAGTTCAAAATGCCAAAGTTTATTACCTTTTTTAATGAAGATAATTGATTCACTTTTGAACATTTAGTTAGATTTATAGTCTAAGGTAGAGAATTGGTCACTAATAAGTTCTTGAAATTAAAACATTTCTTTTTATCTCTAACAAGAATTGTATTTTCATGATATTTAAGCCTTTTACTAAATTTAATGCACTTATGAGCCTATATAGAACAAATATTTGATGACCAATTTTGTTAAAGAGACATAAAATTTAGATTAATTAACTTATTCAATATGAGAAAAAGTCTTATAGAACTATCTAAAGATTCTTTATACAGATTTCAGTAAGCAAGAATCTATTAATTCACTTAGTTTGCTAAAAGTGAAATAATGAAAATAACAATGGTAAGTTTTGATATTGCCATTTGAAAGAAATTGTTAAAGCAAAATATTACTGAGATAGTGTAGTTAGCTGAAATGTTTAACAAATAAAGCAGTTTCAACAAGGAAAAGATAAAAAGTTATATTAAATGCATTTTAGGAAGGAAATAGTTAAGTATGATGAGGAAAAGATTGATAAAAAGAGTGAAAATGAGACCTATATTGGAATATACTAATAGAAAGTATAAAATAAATCACCTTAGAAAAAAAGTATACCCTTTGAATATTAATAAGGCCAATCAAATATTTAACCTTTCATTAGAAGATAAACAAATGAAATTATCCAAAGTTTATGAAATTTTATTAAAATAAGAAATAAAAGATAGAAAATATTGAAAGTATTATATCATGTCCATCCATATCACTATAATTGTGTTTATTTTAAGGAAATAATGAGAAAGCCATCAAGTAAGCTAGATTGAGATTTGTTGACAAGGGCAAGTAAAAGGAAATGCTAATTCAAAAAGATTCCTTGCAAATTGAGTCTAATTTTATTGAGCCAATGGATGAGTTCAGCATATTTGACATAAATGTGAATGTCATGGCCTATTATGAGTATAGTGATCCTCTAAATACACCTTTCTTCCTTAAAACCTATCCAAATAAGAGTAAGCCAAGCATTTGCTTCATCAAATGAATTAAATGTGGATAAGGAATCTTTAAAATATTCCCTTATTGCAAGAAATATTATGATAAGCTGGAAGTAGTCATGAATGAGAATGATTAAAAGATTGAATAAAACCTAAGATTTAAAAATTAGATGATAATTAGAAGAAAACAATAAAGAAAGTCAAGGAATTTAAGAAAGAGAAAGGGAAATAAAAATTTATCTTCAATAGATTGGATTACCAGCTACATGGAATGGAGATTTGGATCTATGTCAGCATCAAAAAGTCAAAAGGTGATCACCTTGAAGGACAATGACTAAAGAATAAACCCTATTATAATAAAGAAAGGTAAGCATGGAAGTTAAAGTTCATTAAAGGTTAGAACAAATGGCAAAACCCTTAATATGAGAAACCTCCACCAATAAAAACCTAAAAAAAAAAGACGCAAAAAATAGGTACCTACAAAAGGAAGGAAAAAGAAAGTTATTAACTTAAAATACCATTAGGTCTAAGTAAATTGAGTGGTATAAAAAGAAGAAGAAAAGTTGGAAAGCATTTTCTACTAACTAAAGACACAAAGACAAAATATGGGCCTTAATGCAATGGGGTAACTATTTTGCCACCATTAGTTGTAATCGGCAAAGTGTGAAAGTCGAAGAAGGATTTAATTATGAATTATTAACCGTAATGGTTAAATTCAGTGAAGAAGTAAATGGTGAGTTTGAAAGGCTAACGAAACAAATAAAATACCATTTAAGGCCTCTGCATTTTAAGGCTTATGTGAACGGTTAGTTATTAAATAGGGTACTAGTTGATGGAGTTATTCTTGTCAACTTAATATCGAGATTAATTTTTTATTCAACATTATCACAACAGATTTCAATGGAAAGATGTTAACCTTAAAAGGGATAGTATTAGTTAACTTAAAGGTTAGTTTAGTGAAAAAACTAACATTATTTGTGGTATTGCCTTTAAAGGCCAACTATAATTTACTACTTGGTAAGGATTGGATATATGAAGTAAAAGTAATTCATTTCACTCTTCATCAAAAGATGCTCATCTAAAAAGAAGACATGGGAATTAAATGCATAAAAACTAATGATAATTCATGTTATGTGCAATAGTGTAATGTAAAATCTAAGATTTATAATCCAATAAAGTCTTCCTTACATTAAAGAAGGGCCTGATAAGCATCTTTAAAAATAAAGATGTAATACTCGATAAAAATCTAATAGATAAAATTGAATTTGAAAATGAATAATTAGTAGAATCACTCATTTATCCTAGTAAAATTAATTATTAGTGTTAATAGATTTTACTTGAAAATTATTTTGAAAAAATTGAAGGAAATTAAAAAAATCTATAAGAAATTATTAAATAGAATTCAATAATTTTAAGGAAAATAAAATGAATTTTGGTAATAGAAATCTTATAAAAATTCTTCATGAATAATTATGGTAATTTTATAAGTTATTCAAGATCTAAGGTTAATAGAATTTTAGAATAAGTTAAGGTTATTATTTAAAATGTATTGTAAGAATGCAATAACGGAAAAATTGAAAATTTATAAGACTATATGATGAATCTCACAGTTTCAAGAGATTATTTAGGAAGAATCAATTTCATTAGGGGCCTAAAGAGAATTAACTAATTAGATTTAGATGATGCTAAGGTTTAGTGGGCACAAAGAAAGGAATTTGGAATATTCTTGGGTGATGAAGGCACTATGTAAGTTTGATGATCACTATTCTTGGAGGTTTCTATTTCATAGCTTATAAATAGATGAACTATAATAATTTTCTATATACACTATAAAGTTCATTAGTAGAGAGAGAAAATTAAATTTTAAGTAACTTATTTTCTTCTATACTTTTAAGAGAGATAATGATAAGTACTTGAAAGATTTTTGAAGAAGCAGTAAAGTTTTAGTTTTAAGGATCATCAAAGAGGAAGTGAAATTCCACAAAATTAGGTTCTTCTTGATTCTTTCTATAAACTCTTCACTAATTTTATATTATTATGGATATTATTCTTTAGATGCTAGGTGAGGAAAACGAGTTCTATCAATTATTAAGATGAGTAGAGATCCACTATTTTTCTTTTTAGTTTTTTTTAATGATGTTTATATATATAGTATTCTTGTTTTATGGTTGATGATGTGATGAAGCCATGATTACCATAATGGATTAGTTGAAAATTTTCTAATTTTGAAAATAATTTTCTTAAGAAAGTAAAGTTTTGAAAATATGATTTTTCATAAAAATAGATAAAAAGAAAATAACAAAAAGCAAGATGGAGCTCTTGGGTTTCATTCTTAAAATTGAAAAAAAAAACTTTTAATACTAAAAAAATGTTACACTATATTCTACTTTAATTTTGAATAATAAAATGCATGAATACTAAGTTTTGAAAAAGAAAATTTGGATTGTTTTACTTATATGAGCCATGGGTTTTCTCATGTTTATAAGGGAAAAGTTTTGTTTTCATGGTTAAAATAAGTAAACATTAAACTACACTCTGGTATACAGGTTTTCAATTGATTACATTAAAGTTTGCAAGTAAATTTTTTTTTTAAAACTATCATAAGGGGTTCATGGATCCTATGTTGTTTTATGCAGAAAAATCCTATTTTTTTTTTATAAAAAACTTACTACATTGTATTCTAAATTGTTCTTTTAGTGTTTATAAACAAACTATATGAAAAGTATGTAGGAAGAATATATTTAAAAATATATTTTATAACTTATGGAATAATACAGAAAAACTATTTTTAAAACTATATTTTCAAATAGTAAAATTCTTTTATGAACTAATTAAATTATTAAGTGTTTGGGTAAGATTTACAACTTATTTTTAACATGAAAAGGAGTAAAAAATGATAATTTTAAATCTTAAATTTAAATCTAAAAATTTCCAAAAAAAAATTGGAGAATTTTATAGTTAAAGTGGAATTTCCAAGTTGAACATACCTCTTTGCAATTGTTTTAATAGTTTGAATTATGGATAATTTATGTGATTTATTTTATGATTAGAAATGAATGAAGTTAATTTTATAATTCTGGGTATTTTAAATAAATTTTATTAGAGTTTGATATTACTAAAGGACTTTCAAAGTAAAATATGCTACTTTGAGCAATTTTGATAGTTGGATAAAAGGATAAATTATGTAACTTGTTTTATGGATAAATATGATTACAAGTGATGTTCAACATGTTTTAAACAAGACTGGAAATTTTTTTGGATTTTTATTATAAGTTACATCAAAAGATAATTTTTCTTGAAAAGGTGTTGCTTTCTTTAAATGGACTTGATAATTGCTTAAAATAGTAAGTAGTGTAACATATTTTATGCATGGAAAAGATTGAAACATGATCTTTTACATCATTATCTCAACTCTAGAAATTTTTAGAAATAATCATAAAGGTTTGCATATTAATGTGAAAATTTGAAATTAAGCATGTTCCTTTTAAGGTATTTTGATATTTGAATGTGTGAATGACTTAGGTAATATGCTTTGAGCATGAAAAAATTTGAAAATGCTATTTAAATTTTAATTTTCAATTGTAAGAATTTTTTGAAAAATTGAAAAAAAGATGATATTTTAATTAGTATTTACAAATTTAAGATGCTTATTACACCTTAATAAAGGTTAATACTTGTTTTGCTAACTAATTGGTGCTAGTATAGGATAGTTTTAAGTAGTTTTTACACTACTAGATAGTACTTAAATAATCTTGATTTAATAAGGAAAAATAGTTTCCTTACTTTTTAAAATGTTATATGAAGAATAGAATTGAATTTACTTGAGTTTGGTAGTTATGGAAGTTGGAAAATCCAAGTTATAAAATTTCAATTTTTTTTGTAAAAACTGAATGTTATTTCAATTTTAGAATTGATATGGTGATTGATTGATGACACATGGTTACATAATATATACAGTAATTAGCTTGAAAACATTCTTCAAAAAAAATAGACACTATTCCAAAGGTTTCATAGTGAATCCATAAGTTTTTTGCATTATTAATGCTTGAATTGTGACATAAATTGTTTTATGACTTATATATGGACTAATATGTTCATATGTGAAAATATTTGTGATTGAAGCTCCATGTTAATTATCTCTTTAAAGTGATACAGTAACTAGCATATAGAATGGAAGCATTTATATTTCTTATAGGTTACTAAAAATGTGATGAGGTAATTATAAAATTTATTTTGCTAGATTATACTTTATGTTATGGCTTTGGATGATATTTTGACCTTACAATGTTTATGTTCAATAAGTTAGTGAGAGTCCCATGTCAAATTGGCTTTATATCGTATGTGAAATTATGCTCTATATGTTGAATATAGGCTTTATGTTATTTGATATTATTGGCTCGAATGTCATTGACTTGAATGTCATATGTGATGTTATGATGTCATTATGTAATTATGAAATTTTATGGAGATTGGCTAAATGCCTTGTATTTTGAGTCACATGGAATGACATAAGGTAATGGGGAGGCATAAGGTTAGCATATGCATAGTTATGATTAGTCCAAAGTAATAAGGAAGAACTCTTTATACTTCCATGCCATATAATAGTTATGTAAATGTCTATATTGTGTTTATGATTGAGTTGTGATTGAATCATATGACTAAATTATATTCTACTTAAGATTTTAATAATATAGTATAAAAAATTACCTAATGAGAAATATTATCTAGTAAGAAAAGATTTTTAATATATATCTTGTTTGTGAATATTATCAAAAATAAAAAGAAAATATTTTTAATATATGTCTTTCAGTGTAAATATTACCAAAAATAAAATTGATTACAAATTTTATGTTTTTGCATCATGCACATTTTTAACAAGAAATAGTTTATTAGTTAGTTTAAAAAGATTTGAAAAGATATTTAATTTATATCTTTACACCGATCATAATGGTTTTACATTAGGTCATGACAAGAGGCCTTGCTAATGTTTTTAGTTAACTTAGGGAACATTTGGCTAAAGTCTTAATAAAAGACTTTATCCTTGTAGCTAAGACTTTATTTGATTGGATGAATTCTTGTAGGGTTCGAAAGGTTAAATCTATCCTTTCTCAAGCTTCAAGGTCAATTAGTAAGGCTTTTATCTCTTATTCAACCAAAAGACCTAATTTGGCCAGAGCCATTGTTATATCCTTTATTCATTAATTATCTTAATCTTTTAAATGTTTTCCCATAAGGGTCATCAAGGATAAGTCTGAAGGACTAGTCAAAATTAGATAGCTCTAAGAAATAAATGGATCTTCATCATTATCATCATCCTTAGCTTTTTCTTCTCAAGCTTTAGCTTTACCATGATTTTTGATGTTTTCCTCATTATCTTTTCTCTCAACTTCAATGTTATGAAGCACATTTGAATTAGTAGGATTTTTGGGCTCGATACCACCACTTAGGTCCAAACCTCTTATGGGCAACTCTATTTTAACTATTTTTTCATCATTGCTCTTTTATTGGCCATGTATGGCATTCAACCTAGCCTACATATTTTCCTTATCGGCAATGCTTGTCATCATGTTAGGATCAACTTGACTTAATGTAGAGTTACTAAGCACCTTAACAAGAACTTAGGTGTTCAAGCTTAGTTAATAGAAAAGTTAAGGTTAGGAATTAGTTGAATAGCGAGTGGAATAGAGATTAAATCAAGATTTTCTTAGGAAAAAAAGATATATGAGCTAACAAACAGATAAACTGAAATCATTACAAAAGATTTAAGTATAAATTTACTTGAAATGAAATGGTTTCTTAGATAATACCTTTATTGCTGCTTAACTGAAAAGTCAAATTCCCTAGTTATGAAAGGGTTGAATTATTGACTAAAGAAAGCAAAGTCAAAGTGCAAAGGTAACTAGTAGCAATATATTTCTTCTTACTTTTCCTTAAAAGTTTCTCAGTACACTGACTGCTGTTAGTTTTAGATTAACTTTTTTAAGAATGTTATGTTTTTCTAGTACTTAGTGGTATTCCTTTTTCATCTTCATTTTTAACAAAGGCTTTTTCGACCTTTTCATGAAATTGTTTGTTTTTGGTTCTTTTATCACCTACTCGATTAAGTTAAATGCAATGCCTTAGAATTTAGTTGGAATGACAGTATTTATAGAACAAAAACAAATTTAAGATATAAGTTAATGAGATAAATTTGAAAGTCAAAAAATGTAAAAGTTTTACCTATATAGTTGTGAAGTTTCTTATATTCAGCCAGTTAAACAATTAGTAATGATTTAACAAATCAATATTTATGGACTTATAAAGGTAATAATAGGCCATTATGACCCTAAAGTTTAACTTTTTTTTATTTCTTATTAAAGGAAGATATCTTAAAATACTAAAAAGGATATTTAGTGAACGGTCTAGTTTTAGTTTGAAAGAAGGTATACTCATAAGGCTAATATTAGGATTTTATTGGTAGGCTTTAAACCATTTTCACTTATAATAGGCACTATAATTTTTTTCTCTTTTTCTTAAGAGCCTCATTAGCATCAATAAGAGCAGTCTTTGGTGATAAGACAATAATACACCAAGAAGGGTGAATTTGTGTTTAAAATTTATAAGCAAATTCAAGTTTTTAAAATAACTTGCTTATTCAACTTTCTTTTTTGTAAAAATCCCAGAAAGAGTAACTGAATTGAATATTAAAAAATCCATTAAATAACATATAAAGATGAATAATATAACGCATAAAGTAAAGAGTGAGAAAAAGAGAAGATAGTATTGATGTTATAGTAGTTTGATTGTTTAAATAAAAAATTATTCCTTTTACTTTAATCCACTCTTCCAAGATCAAATCCTGTCTTGGTTTTATTCACTAACACTTCTTTTTACAAGCTCAAGTAAACTTATTTTTTTATCTTTTAAGGACTTAAGCAATTCTACCTTAACACTTAAGAATCTTTTTCTCACCAATCTAACTATGGGGAGCCTATAAAAGTTTTACACATTCTCCACCCTAATTAGTGAGTCTTTGGATGGGTAAATTTTGTCTTTTGAAGAGATGTACAAGGTTTATATGCTTTAGAAATGTAAATTTACAAGTTTAAATACAAGAAAAAAGATTTATAAACTCAAAAGAACTTTTGAGAGAAGTCTTTTCAAGAGAAAAGAGATGCTTTGAATGGATTAAGTTGAGTATTTTGCTATAAAGTGAGATTTTTTATTAATAACTAAAAGATAAAACTTACTTGTTAGGAAATTTTTGAATTTCAATGAATAAGCTTAAACTAAAAAACTTATTCTTTTTCTTTAAATTTTCTAGGAAGCTTGTTCTTTCTAAAAATTTGAATTAAAATAACATGAAAGGTTAACAATCATTAGTTAGGGGTACTTACTCTTTCAATCAATATCTAGATAAGTCTTTCTCATGAAGCATAATTTGTATTCTCTTTTAGCACAAATTTGAATTTGATTGTGTCAAGTCCTTTTCAAGTTTCGTACTATGCTTGCTCATTTGCCATATATATCATTTTAATATTTAGAATCTAAGTCAGCATTAGTTGGCATTTAAACAAATAGTAACCTGTATGATTTTAAATAAATTTTGTAAAATAGTATAGTCATGACAAAGTGAAAGAGCAATCTAACTAAAGTTACTTAAATCTTGTTTTTCAACTAGTTATACCATGAACTTTTAACACATATGGAAGGCAGCTACACATATATATTATATTCATCCCATATAAAGTATTCACACATTTAAAATTGTTAGAATGATTTAAATCTCATGAAACTAGTAAGTAAAAAGGCAATTTAGTAGAGTTTAAAACTTAAACAGGAAAGTATGCCTTTTTAAGCTTTTTTAACATATATATATATATATATATATATATATATATATATATATATATATATATATATATATATATATATATATAATGTCAATTAAGATAATCATTATTAAAACTAAATTTAATAAATATTTAAGAAAAATATTTGGGGGTCCCATATTTTACATTTAGGTGTCCGCATTATATTTAGCTTTATAGTATTTTTCAATAGCAAGAATTTTAGCATAGTGCATACTTGCAGCCTTCTAAAAGGCATTAACAGCTTGCACAAGAAAAACATGAGTTAGCTTTTCATCTATGATCATGTCAAAGTATTTGTAGGTGTTGGTGAATCATTAATCCTAAAAAAATGTTTGTATAAGCATGGTAAAGAGAGAACTTGCGTAAATTGAAGGCATTACACAAACTTTGACTATGTTGGTTGACTAGGGTGGGTTGAATACCATAAAGGTCTATCCTTGAAAGCATTGGTCAAAAGTAATAAGTGATTAACCTTGAATCAAGTTGAACTACCTAGCCATAATGTCAAGTAGATACTTTTCAATTGATGGGGACTTTTCTTGAGGTAGCCTAGTGCAAAGGTATTACGGATATAAAAGGTAAGCGTAAGGCACTTTGTGGGTTGTTAGGGTCAAGATTAGCTATAAACCAAAAATGACCATCAAGCTGAAAAGAAAAAGGAGAAAGTTACTTTATTAGTCTTTGAATGATGTAAGTGTAAAAATATTTGAAATGCAAGTTAGAAAAGTCAAGCAAAAATTTTTTTTGTGATCTAGAAAGGGTGTTAATTGTATATACTTGAATCTAAAAATAGGACCTTTATAATTTTTTTGTAAGTGTTAGGAAAATAAAAATGCCATTAGAAATAAGTTGAAAGTCATAGTTGAAAAATCCAAAACAAATTGCCTAAATTCAAAAAATGTTGTTAAGATTTCGTATAGGTCATAACTAAATTAATATTTTCAAAAAAGCTGTCTAAAATAAGTTAACGTAAAGCAACCAGTCAACCCTTACTCAAAATTATGGCTATAAGAAGATAAAAAGAGGTCATTTTAAAGAAAGAAACATAAAAAAGTGTTTACATAATCAATAAAAAAAGGTTATATGTTCAATGTTAGAAATAGGAGTGCTTGGCTCACCTTTAAGTTTTTAAAAAGGCTGAACAAGTAAAGGATTTAGTGTCAAGTTTATTTAAAGCTTTAAATTTTTGGTTTGTTAATGTTAAAAAATGGAAGACTTGTTCACCCATAATAAGTAAACTAGTTAAGGTCAAAATACCAAAAAGGGATAAGCTTGTCATCCAATGAGGTAAATGAAAATTATTGGTCAATGAGGATAAAAAAGTTAGGGTAGAACCTAATAATGGTAGATTACATTTAGGTGAAAAATGCAAAAAGTTGTATAACATAAAAAATACCTAATTTTTTTCAAATCATTTCTTTTGTTGATTGAATACAATCTAGCTATGCTAAAAACTTGTTAATTGGATAGGAAAAATTCTAAAGGCCCTAGAAACTTTTAAAATCCAAGGAAAAGGGGGAACAAAACAAGATTAAACATGGGTTTATAAGAAATGAAAGAATTATTATCTTCCTTTAAAACATTTTTATTGAAATTGGGCCAAGATAATAAGTAAAGGATTAATTATTAGGAACTTTGATAAGTACCTAAAATTTCAACATAGTGGAATCAACTAAGATAGGATTAGTGATCTTTATCTGCCTAAAAACTTAGGAAGACAAAGCAATCATAGAAGACAATTGCCATTGTGTTTCTAGAGAAAGAGGCAAAAGTGAAGTGAGGGCACAAATTCGTAGACACAGAAAATGAAGAATGATAATCACAAGCTAGCATAAAAAAATGTAAGCAAGGTTTTACAACCACAAAGAGTGAAGAAAAGGGAAAGTTCACTATTTAAAAAGAAGAATGAGAAGATAGTTATGAAGAGTCATAATATGCGACAACTTAAACCTTAAGGTCGTATGCAAATAAAGTAACTTCTCATGCAATCAATCATAATGGCTAACTTAAGGAGACATAAAGAGTTATAGGGCATTACATACTTTCCTGCATGCATATTTCCTTAAGCAAATCCCAAAGGATACACTTATTGAAAGTACAAGAGGAGTCTTGCCCATTGATATGATGTTATTTTGGAATCTTCAAGGATTTGAAAATTTTCCTAGTCTTTGTGGAGCATATAGTCAAAGGTTAATTCACCAAACACTATATAAGGCCAATAAAGACCCATTTCAAAATCCTCAGCATATTCCAAAGTTAAAAAAGGTTTCTTTAGTACATTTTATTTTAAAAATTTTAAAAGATGCTAGTTTCACTTTCTTTCCACTCGCACCTCAAGGAACCAAAACTAAAGGATCTTTGTTATACCATTTTGTAAATTTTTTGCAGTTAAAATTTTAGCTAGGTCAACTACTTGTTTAAAAGGAGAAAGTTGAAAGTCATGAAAAAGACAAGGCTTTCATCTTTGCTTTTGTAGCACATTAAGGAAAGTTAAGAAGGGATTAGGATTATGAGATTCTCAACATTGAATGATAATAACATGCCCAGGAGTTGATTATTGTGTGGATAGTGGCAAAATTTTAAGAATCATGTGCCATTATTAGCAATTATTTAACCACATGTCTAGCCATGTTATGGAATGATAACCCCTACAATGACAACATGTCCATAACCATTGAAGCCAAGGCTTATAAATACTCTTGTCTTAACAAGAAGAGAGCTTCTTTTGCTAGATTTAACTTTATATGCACTCTATGTCCACCTAACACTTTGCAACACTCCACTATTATTAACTTTAATTTTTTACTATTTTTCTTAATCATAAATATTATCTCTTTAAGGGTGAGCAAGAACATTCGATTGGAGTTTTCAACTAGGCATTTCAATATCTATTAATATACTCCTACTCTTAAGGTGACTCTTTGAAGATTACAATAAAAATTACATTTGTATTGCTTTATTTTTATGTACTTTTATGCATTTACGCACTTGTATATTTTTTTATGTGCATACGTGTATACATTTTTGCTTACTATAATTTGCTTTCTATTACAAAGGGATTAGGAATCACCTTATACATGCGACTCTATCTTAGAAAAAAAATCAAATTGCTATTCCTGTAGCAATTTTTGCCATGGACTCTTTCCGCGGAATCGGAACTCATGAAAGTAATAATCAAGCAAAAGAAGGATGATGAAAGCATTGCTAGGACAGGGCAGAAACTAGAGGAAGTGCGTCTATCCAAGGTTAAAGTGGTAATTTCAGCATTGGCATAGGCCTACCTTCAAGATGCATCCCATGTAACAGTTCCACACTAGTAAAATATTTAAGTCCTTTTGGCCAAAATGTCCTAATTTTCAATTTTTTTAAGAGTTGGTTTGGCATGTCATTTTTCTAAAATTAATTTTAATTTATTTATAAATAAAATGTATTATTTGAAATTCTTTAAAAAATAATAATTTTAATTCATTTATAAATAAATTATCTTATTTAAAATTTGTTTGAAATTTATTAAAAATACATAAAATGTAATTAAAAATAAAATTTTAATAATATCATGGTAAATATAATATTAAAAGAAGGATAAATTTTTTATATAATATATATTTAAGGTCAAATAAAATAAATTTTCTTAAAATATTTATTAAATTTAATAAATTTTATAATAATATAAATGTAATTAGAATAAAAATAAAAAATAAAATAAAATAAATTTTTTATTTAAAATGAAATATCATTTAAGAAATTTATTTAAAAATGAAATGAACTCTTATATTTAAATAGAGGCAAATGTATCGCCCTTTTTTTTTTTTTTTTCAGATTACCAGAGTTCCAAAATTAACACTATTTTCGTTTCTCATTGCTTTTACATTCTTTTTCGTATCTGATTTTGCGTGTCGTGAGCTAAATTTCCTAGATTAATTTGTATTAAAATTGATGTACACTAGAATTTTTTTTTTTTAAAATTGTCACATTTAAAAAAATAAAAATAAGGACGTTTTGATTCAAAAGTCAAATATGCAAAGCGAAAAAGTATAAACAAACGGATCGGACTTTCTGATGTTGATGGTGCATGTGGTTCATATTGTCTTATTTTTGGGTAAATCCACGTGGTTCCTATTTGGCCGGTCGAGTGGTAGTTTCAACCATGATTTTTAAAATCGCATCGATCAATAAATTGAATAAAATATTAGTTGACTAGTTTATTGATTTAACCATTAATTTATTAGTTAAATTAATTTTAATTTTAAAATTATAAATTATATATATACTAATAATATATATTTAAAATAATAAAATATAAATAATATAATAACAATTTATATTAAAAATAATTAAAAAATATAAATTTAAATTATATAAATTTATAAAAATATTATGTTTTAGTTTTATAAAATTGAAATTTTTTCAAAAAAAAATAAAAAACTAATCCGATCCATCAATTTTAATCTATTCACATTAATTCTAATTAATTTTTATTGATTTATGTGCATTTTTAATTCAAAAGTTTTAATTGAACTAACTTTCTCTCTAACTAATTCACCGGTCTTGCTGATTGGTCTGATCAGATTTTTAAAATTATGATTTCAAATTTTGAAACACAAATCTTTAAATTATTTAATATGATGAAATAAAATAATTATTTTATAATTATATTTGGTATAATAAATTTTGAAAAAATGTGAAAAAATTCAATAATAATGTTTAAAAATATGAAATTAAAATCATATTTATATAATTGATTATATTATTATTATTTATTTATTTACAATTAAATATATATATATAATTTGTATTCGAGAACACATATTAAATAGTAAAATAAAAATATATAATATAATCAATAATTAAAAATAATATATTTTAAATTTAATTTATCAATTTTTTATATCAAATATTTTTTATAAAGAAAATAATAATATTTATCTTAAATTTTATTATTAAAAATATAATTATTAAGATATTTTTAATAATATAATATTAAAAATAAATGTTATTTTAATATTTATTAATAAAAATGAATATTAAAATATATAAAAAATATAAGAAATAAAAGTGTAAAAAAATTCATTTAAAAATGATGAAATAATTCTATTGATGGAATAACTATTCCTTAGAAAATTAGCATCTGCATTTTATAATATTTATCAATCAAACTTTTTTTTTCATTTTATTTCATTCCATCAAATAATGAATTAATCTTGAAAGACTTTAATATTACGGTAGAAGTCTTACGGTCAAAGTTCAAGCCTACCCACCACTGTTGTATATATATGGAAAAAAAAAAAATCATGAATCTTTGTTCTGGTAATCCTACACTGGTCCGATTCATTTCTCTATTCCATTAGATAATTTCCCAAGCTGCAATAATAACCCATTATCAGCTATTGACAATATAGTAATCCTTAATGATGTTCCAAAGTTGATTATTACCTTTTCAGTTTTCCCACTTCAAATTTAAAATGTTGCCTATACGTTAATCACCCGTACCAGTATATAAGACAATGAATATTCACTCGATTATTCGAACGGATACAAAAATAGATTTAACCCACATTACGCATAAGCCCAATTTAATAATCATCAAACCCACATTAGTGAATACCATCAATAGGCCTCCTACAAACTAGGCCCAATAATTGGTCGAGTGCCAACCCAAAATCTTCTCAAAAAACTATTTATCTCACAAGATCACACTCAAAACTTTCAAAATACATCACAAAAAACCGATTTTTGAAACAATAACTATTAGGACAAGTGTCTGCTTGACATTAACAAAAGAACTACCCAAAAAAGTGGTACTCTTCGTACCTGCACTAGAGAAATTCGAAGTTATTCCTGAAGTAAGGCAGCAAGGTACTGTACTTCATTAGAGAAGAGAGAGATAAATAAAAAAAAATAAAGTGGGGCTTACTTGGTGAAACTCACTCTACTCTTTTTTTCTGGCTCTCACTTCAGGCTTCAGGCTTCAAGAGTAAGGCACTATGCCTTATTTCCGAAGTAATATAGAATTGCTCTTATATATGTGATCTCAAGGAATTAATGACTCTGTTTGTTTTTTATTTTTAAAAATTATTCTTTAAATATATAATTTAAAAATAAAAATAAAAATAATTTTTAATTATTTTTTATATTTATTTTTTTATTTTAAATATCAATTTTATAATTAAATAAAATATTTTTTTATTTATAATATTAATCACTCTCAAATCTTAATTTTACTTCCATTTAAAAATAATTTATGAGAATAAAAAATAATTTTTAAAAACAAATACAAAAACATATTCAAACACACAAAACACAAATACAAAAATATATCCAAATACACCCAATGTTTTAAGTCTTTACTGAAAAATAAATTGAAGCTATTTCAGGTTACAACCGCACAAGAACCAAAAGGACACCAAAATAAAGTTGACACAGCGGCTAGTTATAAGTTTTGCCGTATATGCGATTCAGATTATACAACAGAGTTCCATCTCAATTTTGATGTGTCCGAGGTTCACAGGCTTAATTATTCTACAACACTTTACAACATATACTACAAAGATTATCACTGATTATACATAAATTAATCTTAGCTATGCTAGGGAACTTAATGAGCTGCAAGCGGCACTCCCACTTTCTCGGTCAGGCTCTTAACATATTCCTTCCTAGCAGGGTGATGTTCTTGTGGTCGATTATAAGCTGTCCATACTGGTTCTCCCATGAACAACCTCATTAACTGCAAGAACACACACACACACACACAAAAGTTAAATGGTACATCAATCAACTATGCCCACACACAAAAAAAAAGTTAAAATGGTATATCAATCAACTATGCCCATGTGTTCGGGGAACTAAGGGTGCAAACTGAGGGAATAGATAGGTACAAAAGTCTTTTCTATATTAAAATAGTGGATCCCATTAAAAAAGCTGTGGGCTTTAGAGTAGAATATTATTTTTGTATATCTCCTAAATTGAAGAAAATTATTTAAATCCCTGAGTTAGTATGTCAATTGTCATGAAACAACCTTCAAAATCCAAAATCAAGCATAACCAAGAAAGCGGATGAAGTAATTCTTTTGAAATGAAAGTACGTCCAGACTTATATAACATTTTCACTGTGTCCCTAACTCCATCCTTAGTAAAGGAGAAAGGAAAGAAAAGTGATAGAAAATTTTAAATTTTGAATTTTTTTCCTTGCTTGTATTGAAAGAAAAAGGAGAGAAGAAATATAATTGTAATTATTTTTACATAGAAAATTTTTAAGATTTTCTGTTCTCCTTATTTTTTTTCTCCCAACTAACTTTCAAAATTTTCTTTCCTTTCTTCCGATCTTCCTTTTAAACAAGCATGAGTAATAGTCAAAAAAATGTGTTGAGGACAAACACGATTCGAACTTCAAATGCAACCAAATTTTACTTTGTCATGTCATAGATGTTTTGGATTTTGGTATATTATCTTATCTGTGTCTGAATTTGTGTATGCTTCAAGGAACATACTGTAATTTAACAATGTCAACAATCTCTTGATTAAAAGTTAGCATAGAAATTATGTTCATACCTTGACATAGTTACTTGTGTCAAGAGTGAATCGGTGGTAGATTCCGGCAGGCAAGATGATAAGATCACCTGCCTTAACCCAAACGCGAATCCAGCGGTCATCCTTGTCTCTCAAATCAAAGTACCCACTTCCTTCCAAGCAATACCGGATCTCTTCATCCTGATGAATGTGCTCCGTGTAAAAGTTCTTCAACTTCTGTTCATAGTTTTCCACTTTTTCCGGACATAAATCAAGCAGATCCTACATCATTTTAAAAAGTATTCAGAATCTATTATTCAAAACATGATCAAGCCTTCTAATGTCTACCTTAAAATATATATGAGGAAGAATAAATTTGATGAAGTTTCAGTACAAGTTTCTTTTACTGTTAATAAACAAGGTATTACTACATCAGTAGAATTATTTCAGTAAAACCAGAATTTTTAGAGTGATAACAATATTCACTTAAACTTTTTAACATTAGCCAGAATATGATTTAATCCTGTATTACATTAACTGATTAAAGTTAAATCCGATTACAAAAGACCATCTTATTCATATTAATCAAAGTGAGACTTTCAGCAAACATGAAAGCGGAAGATTCAGATTCCTGAGATAAGCAAAACCACTGAAATGGAAAAAGTTGAATTTATTGAAATTAATTAAAAAGGTGATGCAATATTAGTTACCATGTAATTGTAACCCCTTGCTTCCCTAATCTTGCGCAATTCTTCATCGTTCTCATAATCAGTTGGATTCAGCTTCCAGTATAAAACCCCTAATTCTGCAAATTCACCATTTTCAGCTAAATTCAAAGCAGAAACACCCCTAAAACAACTTTCACTATTCTAGAGAGAGAGTACCAGCCAATTGGTCCAAGGAAACATATTGCTTGGGATTGCGATGATGAGGAAGCCTTGGATCTTCGTTGCTGTCGTCCATGAACCATGCCTGCAAATATTTAATCTCAATCCGATTGCTATCATTAATTATACTGAAAATCTTTTTTTTTTGGGGAAATAATTATACTGAAAATCTTGTTAGAAACTTCAATCATTCAAATTCAAATATTATATATCCGTTTAAAAAAAAAGGAGGAAAGGATAACTGACCTCCATTGCCATTGTTGGATGTGAATGACCCTGACTCTCAACTAAGTTTCTCTGAACCGAATTGTTTTTATAGGGCAAAAAAAATGATTAAATTATTGCCGCAAGTGTGTGATGCCTGGCATTATTAATTTTATATTATATTATTTGTAATATTTCACAAACACAGCGTCAAGTGTGTGATGAGCGTAAACAGCGGAGAAAATATCATTTTGTCGTTATATCTGGCTTTTATTTCGGCCTCTTGATTTTTCATTTCCAGGGATGACTTTTAAGTTATCAGTTCCCCTCTGGCTGGACCTATTCTTCACCAGAAATTGTTACATGAAGAGATGGTGGAGATGAGAACCTATTGGCCATATACAAATTATCTTTCAGCGGGCATTCAAAACCCATGCAGGGATAATTTTTTCCTCTCTTTTACTTATTACCCTCGCATAAAAAAATGAATTTTTTATGTGGCTGATAGAATTACACGTAAAATTCAATTAGAATTATACTATTCTATGAAAAATATAAGATTTTAAGATCAATTACACAAAATTCCCTCCAAATTCTTTGCGGAGTGCGCAAAACTTCCAGAAAGATTAAAATGTGTAAATAATTTCCTTAAATTTCATAAGCTGGAAACTGGAAACTCAGCCATTGTTTGGAAATGGTGTAATTGGGAGGGGGTGCAAAGGAGGGGTGTAAATGGAAGGGAAAGTCAAAATTTTAGTTGTTTGGAGAGAGGTGAAATTTAGGAAGGGGTGCAAAGGGAGACGTAAATATGAATGGGGCCTATTGAAATTTTTACCCCCCAACATAGGAGGGTTTCAGCTGTAAAGAGCAGTAAAATGTTGTATTCCACGAAACTGCCCTTGTCAGTTTCATTTTTTTTCAAATTTTTTTTTAATTTTTTATTTTTTTTATTCCTTAATTAAAAATAATCAACTTAATTATTTTTAATCAATCAAATTCCTAAATTAAAAATTATAAAAAAATTATTACTTTACAAATAAATATCTTAAGCTTAAAAAATAATAAATCAAATTATTTTTTAATTAATTAGGCAATCAAATTAACAAGATTAAGAAAATTAATAATTTTTTTATAATTATATATTTTTATTAAATTTTTATATTAAAAAATCTATTTCATTTGTAATTGAAATAAAAATAAATTATGTAAAATTAATTACTAATTAATATCATCAAATATAAAATTAATTATATGTAATCAATTCTCTCAAAATAAATTATTATCATCAATTATTTATATTTTTATTAAATAAAGTTATTATAGTAATTTGATTTAATCTCATTTTCTCCACCTCAATTTCTATTAATACTATTATAAAAATTAATAATACATTATAAGAGTAAAATAGTAATTTGATTCAAACCCATTTTCACCCCCTTTGTTTTCTCCCCTTTTATACAAAACAAATTAATTTTATTCCTATTTCTACTCCATCTCATTTTCATCCATTTTAAATAATCTAAATAAATTTCCATCCCCTCCTACTTTGCCAAACAAAGCAATTCCTTTACTTCATTAAACTTCATCAATCAAATCATTTCCCCATTAAATGACTACAAGTGAACAGTTAACATTATAATAATGTATTTCTAACATTTGAACCAATCTCTCTTTTTTTTTTTGTTTTAAATAATGGTCCGTGGGAGAGTTTTCTAATAACATATTAAAACTGTCGACAGAAATTTACTTAAAAATTATTATTAAATCTATTTAAATTAAAAAATAGTAACTCAATTGATCCGTAAATGTCAGAAAATCTCCGTATAGAATTATTCATAAATAAAAAAGGGTTAGTTTTGAAGAGGATTTAAATTAGTAACAACAATAATTTTATTAAATTCCTACAGTCAATTGAGTCAACTTTTGATAGAATCAATCATCTTTTAACTTTGAAATTCTAATCCAATATATTTCCTCAAACCTAGAAGTTAAACCCGTTTACCTATACCACTTTTACCAATGCCACCAACCTATTAAAAAATGAGCTTTTATTTTATAATATTAGTTAGCCATAAAATTAGTACATGAATTGTCTTGTTTAATAAATAAAAAGTTAACATTAAAAATTAAATGCACAATTTATAAAATTTATCTACATAGTTCCCACATTCCTATAGTATCCGCATTATAAATAGTTGAAGAAAGATCTATAAAATTTATCCAAAATTTTAGATAATAAGTATCTTAATCCCTTATTAAAACTTACAAAGTGCCTATGCATTACCATTAAAGACGAATAGGGCTGCCCTCACATTTCACACAGATACTTAACGTGAACAACCAAGAAATGTGACGGTGATGAACGAAAATTACGCTGCAATGCTCACAGTGCAACTGCGCAAGTCTCTCTCTCTCTCTCTCTCTTTTTATTTTCTTATATATTTTAAACTCACTGCCCAACTAATAAGTAAACTATGAGGTTAGTACCTCTTTTGTTTAGATCCATTATTATATGTTTATTTTTGAAAGGCAGCAGAAAGAGGTAATTCATGTGAATATATCATAAATTCCAGGGAAATGGCTGCCACTGGCTCTACACTGACTAAATTTTAAGATCCGCAACACGAAATTTTGAGTCACAAATTAGATGCCGACATTGCAAAGTTGATCCAGCAAGAAGGACACTCGACCATCTTAAGCAAAACAAATTTCGCCTGCAGTTGAGTTACTAAATTGATCATACTAAAAGCAGCGCAAAGCTTCAGGAAAATGAACTCATCTCTTCTGTTGCATTCTAATGATAGGTCCAGGCTGTGGTGGAGAGTTTGGGCTACTGCAGCTCCAATTCCCAATCGAGGCATGAGCCTTCACTTGATAGTTCAAGTACATCTCCGAGCTAGATGAAGTTATGCCTGCGATTTTCTGGCTCTTAAATCTCCCCCTAATAAAGAGGTAGTATATAGGATGAAATTGATGCAAATCTAAAAATGATAGATTGGCTATGATTATACCTGTCTTCTGGTTTTTCAAGATATTTTTGCAACAAAACTTTTCCGCTTGCCTGAACCTCTGTGTCTTGTGAAAGACCAACAAAAGGTTACCAGATGTGAGATTCTTTAAGTTTAGAATTAGGTTTCAGCTCACAAGAGAAGTGAATTACAGATAGAACATAATCTGGGGTCAGGAAGTTCCTTACAACAGTTGAACAAGATATAAGGTTCAAACAAACTGCACTTCATTTGATCTGATGTGCTACCATGTGAGCGTATGTGCAAGCGTAAGTAAAATGATATAATCATTTATTTTCAAACGTAATTTAATAGAATCATTCTCTCATATATGTATCGGCATACATTAGACAAACAAGATTTTCTCTACCTATAATGAGTTTAGATGCACAAAGAGTAAAAATTCCTTTCGAGCAAAACTAACAATGAAACTGGATATTTGCCATGATCCTTAATTGGCTAAAAGTCTAAAATATCAACTTTAATTCAACAGTAGCAATTCTAACATTGCCATGGTCTTTAATTGGCCACAAGTCTAAAGATTCTCCTTTATTCTGACACTGACACTTTTATTAGCAGATACTGTACTGGCAGGCATAGATGGTTGCATGATACAAGAGTGACTCAGTAATCCAAATTGGAGCTAACATCTAAAACCTACTTAAGTAAGACACTTACAATAATCCCTATAGCTCCTAGAATACCAACTAAAAGAATACTAAACGCTTTGCTAATTCATATTGATTCACTTACATGCACAAATTTTGCATGCTTCAATGGAATTAGGCATTTAAATTGGGATGAAGATCAGGTTGGTGAAATAAATTTCATTCACCAAATTGTTACTGCATGGCATAAAATGCCAAGGAAAAAGATAAGATATTATCCCTTCACCTCTCCCAGGTTGCCAAATTGAAAGGAAGGAAATAGGGAGAATCATATGTAAAGGAAGCATATGATTCTACAGGCCCCAGGTTTTTCAACAATTGCTATTTTTCTATTTCAAAATGAGCACGAAATTGTCAACACTGCAATTAATTAAGAAAAGCACCAACCTTACCAGTATCATGAGCAGTGCTTCCTTTTTCCCTGTGCTGCAGACTCACAGGATATTCCACCATCATATCTGTAAACTCAAATTGGAAACACAAAACTAAGTTACCAATATCACAAATCACACATCAGACCTTAACATTGTTAACTGTAAATAAACACAAGTTATCATGCTTTTAAGAAGGAATTAGGATCTTGACCATTTCCTAGCAAATGGATGAGATAAATTTCAGAGAAAGATATTACAGAATTTTTTTGTTTAAAACTGTAAGTCCTAGTAAAAAAACAGTGGGTTCCAGAATAAAATTTGTGCCTTTATCTCTCCAAATTTGACAGGAAATTGACAAAAGGAAATAAAGAGGATTCAGATCCTTTAACAAATTGAATATGTTGATCTCAGTTCATCTTTAGCCTGCAAGGGTTATAATAGAAACATCCACGGTGCATTCAATAGTCTTAAATTTTGGTGTCCACAGGTCTAATAATGTTTGCACTTGTAAAGAAGCAATGTGTAATTATAAAAATTAAACGAATATGATTTGTCAAAATTGATTATAAGAAACAATTTTTGGATGAATTCCTTTTCAATAATGCATTGGCCTATCCAATTATTGAAGCATTTCTTGTACAATTTTTATAGTGGAATGCATTGCACACTGAAGAAAGTCATTTCCCTCATCCGCTACTGTACTACAAACTAGCTTTAGACAATATTTCCACTCAATGAATACCTGCTCGAGCAACCTGAGAGAATGTGGCATCAATTGGGGCAAAGACATCTTTATCGTTCTGTGAGTGGCAAGGAAACAGCGAAACTGATTTACTTCTATTGAATGGACTCTCCTGAGGAAAATGAAATGGACTTGCTGCAAGCTGCATAATTGCATTAGCCTGCAAATCCACATGTAGCTGCATTAGAATGGAATATTGGATTTATAATAAGATATATGCAAGATGAACTTTTATTTACCTTATCAGGTGGCACTCCATTATAGACATTCACTGTTCCACAGTAGAAAATTGTCAATTGCCCGACTGACCCAATAGTTGCACATCCTCTGTGACCATACATCATGTTAAAAACTCGCATAAATAATACAAAGAAGGAAAATGTCCAACCTTCAATCATCCATATCATTTTTAACATTAGTGAGTCCAAATTATCATCATGTTATAGTCCTGTTTGCCTCCATTTATAAATAGTGGATTCTTTCACCTGTCTGTACCATGGAGACATCACAAATTCAAAGACAAATATGTTCCGCTTGATTGTTCTTGTATTGACATAACCCCAATAAGAAATATCTCAACCACTACAATAGTTACCATCTTCCATTTGGATCCATGGTGCTCAATGTCAGTGAATTTGCCTCCTCCACGTCACACATGATATTAAAGCAAAATCTAATGGTGACTTTAAATTAAAAGCATCATCCAACTTTCCAGTTCTAGCTTTGGCACTAAATCTTTGTTTTCAGTCCTCAAAAATGATAAGTTCCCCCAAATTAGGAAGGGACAAACAAACGTCAGGTAACTATAACATTCAAAAGCAATGCCATTCTTAAGGAATGATATCATAGGAACTGTCAGGATATCATGTTCTTGCAAGTATGGATATTTAGTCCCTATGCTTGCTTCTTTCTTTTTCTCCATTGTCGTTAGGGTTGGTTTGTTAGACATCTGTATTTGCGGAAGACAAACTTTCCAACCCTTTGACCACAGCAGGCCTTGCTGAAAGCAGAATCCTCAAACATAGCTTAGAAACAGCTTAGAGTTTCCATGTAAACAAAGACAAGTAGTCGTAAGACCACGGAAAGCACTCACTTCTGAAATCAACTTCACTGCTTGTTTTGCTGCCTTCACTTTCGTACACATACAACGTTCCGTACCCAAAAATAAATTCCTTTAACTTCTCCCTTCTCCAATAAACAATCCTTCAACATTAAAGTCAATGCCAAAATGAAATCTACAAAAAGGCACAGCTTAACCCTCTTTCCATTATGCACATCAATTCACTGGCGTAATACAAATACGCCAACCTCTATTTAACACCTTCATCCCCACAAACACCACTCACAGTAACAAAATTTCCACGCTATTTATTAAAAAAGTAACCACTAGCATAAACCTTAAAGTGAGTTAGCTTGGACGAAGCCCGTTTCTAACTCCTCACACATCCCAAAGCTAAATAATGCTTATTAAGCCAAAGACTACTGAGAACCAGAAACAAATTGAGAAACAAACCTCGGACTCAAAGCCTTCTCATTGTTACCAGCAACCGTAAGTTTCTCCACAGACAAGCCAGCTCCCTGAAGCTCCTCTCTAGCAGGTAAAGCCGTCTCTTCAGCATCACCTTCAGGTACCTTATCAGGACCAGACACATTCGAATTGCCCTACACATAAAATAAAAAGTAAGACTCCAAAGCAAATTTCTTCCCATTCTCACAATTTTTTTCATTTATTAACAGCGAAACAGGAACTCACATTTGGGGTATTTTCAGGCGTGGAAGCAAAAACGATCTTCCTCGCCGTTCCGGAACCGGAATCGTCGTCGTCACTGGGTTCAAGCAACCTTTTGAGAGAGATAACTTGGTCGATCGCCTGCGATTTGTTCCACGAAGGCCTACGCATTCCTGTACGGACGCGTGTCGTCCCAAATCAAAATTTCTATTTTTCTTGACTTGTTTAGCACACATTAGCTTTAACACCATTATACAAGTATAAAATAATAATGGGGGCGTTCAATTTTCTTGGGTGCCGGAAATCATGGAGGAAAAAAGGGACAAAAGTGGCAATAAAAAATGTAAGAGAGAGAAAGAGAACCTTTTTCTTTGAGGAATTTGCGACAGTCTTCGCGGGTGAGTTGGGAAATGTCCTCCTCGGTGAGCTTCTTGAGGGGTTTGTCCAGGATGGACGGGAAAATGGTTGCGCCGGCGTCCATGGCTTCTGATTCCGACGACCTGGTAGAGTGGCAAGACAATGCAATGAATTAAGGGGATGCTAGGGGGATAGAAAGAAGAGGAAGAAAGAAAGCTGTGAAGTATGACAGCGAGAGCGTGGATGCCTGTGGATGGCGCGTGGGGTTGCTTTGGAGGAGGCTAAGGGGCTGCGGTGAACCCTGTGATGCCACGTCAGCATATTGTCTGAATTATTAATTAATTGGTCCTTACCCCGTGCTTGCCCGAGTTAGAATTTGAAAATAATAAATATATATTTTTTAAAATAAAATAAAAATAATTTATTATAAATATATACATAATT
Organism: Sindora glabra; assembly: GCA_020226215.1. Lineage (NCBI taxonomy): Eukaryota > Viridiplantae > Streptophyta > Magnoliopsida > Fabales > Fabaceae > Sindora > Sindora glabra. The sequence continues at coordinate 36,510,184 of CM035231.1, forward strand.
ATATGCTCATACTTTTAACATATATTTTATTTAATTTTAATATTTATTTTTATATTTTGTTTTAAAAAAATTAAAATATTAAACTTCCAATATTAGTATTATACTTTCTCTAATTGGAAGAGCTTATATATAATAAATAATGATATTATTTATTACAATTCTAATTTTATTGTAAAAATAAATTTATCTATTATTTTAAATAAAATTAATTTATTATAAATAAATACTTTAATACGTGCTTACTTTCAATGATTAGTTTCAAAGATAAGAACAATGTAAGGTATCAATTCTATTTATACCTTACATTACACTATTTTCTTCTTAAATATTGAAGTACTTACCTAGGAATTTTATAAAGATTAATTTTCTATGAATAAAGATAAAATCAAATAAACATCGTTATAAAGTAATAATTTAAAATAGTCAAAAAATTATTTATACAATAAAATATAAAAAATTTAAATAATAAACAAAAAAATTAACTACCTCGTGTAGTATTTAAAAACTAATTTCATGTAAATAATTTTTGCACTTCAAATATTGATACTTAAAAAAAATATGAATTATGAATATCCTAATTAGTTGTGATTTTTCATGATGAAAATGATGAATTATAGAACTTTCCAACATAAAACTCACACAAATTATTGGATATGAATCAAAATTATATACTTTTAATAATTGAACGCAAATATATTTAAATATTAAAATTTTATTAAGTTTTATTTATATTTTTTGAAAGTAATGATAGAAATAATAATTTACTTAATACATGTGCATGATTAGAAATTTAAATCTTAATAATGATGACATCACTTATTCTAATGATAGATTACAAAATTCATAAATTCATTTTTACTCATTTAACTTTATTCATTATTTTATAAATTATTGATATATACACTACAGTTGATCTTTTTTAAGCTTTTTAGTATATCTTTTATTCTTAGAGGTTACTAAATTGATGAATATATATAATAATAGAATAACATGTCTACAATACCATTTTTTATCAAAAGAAAAGAAATAAACATAAAAAATATTTTTTATGATAATCAAACTATACTATTAAGTTTTTAAACTTATCATTATATTTTTTTTATAAATTTTTTTGTTGGACATTTATTTATTAAATGTCAAATAACTCTCTTACTATTGAAGATAACAATAAATATAAATTTTTGTAATTTAGCAATTCTAAAAGCTTTATTATGATTAAACAGTTATACTATATTATTATAATATTAATCTAACCTAAACTGTTATACATTGTTATGAAAGTTAACTGAAAAATCAAAATTAAGTAGGAAATAAACAAAAACTAAATTTTGTTGAATGTCAGGTGTATAAAGTACATCATGCAGGATTAAAGTTCTTTCTCCATACAAATGCAATTTGCATGTACCAATGCCTTTAACTTCAATCCTTGTATTGTTTCCAATATAAAGCCACCTCTTTTAGCTTGACAAACGACGGTACTCTACGTAGGATTCTTGATCTTTACTCATGTGGTTTGTGGCACCTGAATCCAAAACCCACAAAAGGATGATATTCTATTAGAAAAATAGTACTGGAAACATATGAAAAATATTTGAAATCAGTATCCAATAATACCTTATTTTGTTCATTTTGCTTAATGCAATCTTAAGCAAAATGGCCTATTCTTTGACAAGCATAACATTTGATCTTCTTGAGATCAAAGTTCCTTACCCCATGTTTTCCTTTCTTTTTGGTAAATGTTTTCTTACCCTAAGAACTGAGCCTAGTTTTTCTCTTTTAGAATTTTTTGCCTTTCTTATATTTAGGCTTGGAACTAGAGGGACTTGCTCCCTCAACCATATATACTTGCTCGGAGGATCTATAAGCCCCCAAACGTTCATCCTCAAGTTTCAAATGTCTTACCACATCATCAAAAGTTACTATGCTTTCGTTATGAGTCAGGTTGACCTTCATATGTTCCTAACTAGCAGGAAGTGATCTAATCATTTTTACATTTATTGCTCATCAGAAAAGGCATGTCCTACCATTTTTAGCTCACGCATCATATTTAACATTTCTCGCAAATATTATTTCATTAGTGTATCAGGCCAAAATTTGTATGTGTCAAATTTAATTGTAAGTCATTTCAATTTGGTGGCAGAAGTACTACTAAAATTTTCTTTCAAGGCAATCTACATTCCCTAAGTAGTTAGGTAATTCTCATATTCACACATGAGGTCATCTGCCATCGCACTTAAAAGTGTGATATGAGCAATGCTGTTCTTTTCCTTCCAAACAGCATATACCTCAGCATCTTTTCTATGCTGAGCCGTATTCCTAGTTTCAGATTATAACATGATATTGTTCAGGACTTCTAGAGCATCTTGCTCTTCTAAGATGTATGATATTTTTTGATGTCAAATGTCCTAATTATCCCTATTCAATTTCTCACCCTTGTTTAATTCAGTAATTATGTTCTTGCTGGCTATTCTGTTAAATGTATGAATATTTTCTACGAGTATACAATGTCATTTATTTGTATAGTTCTCGCATAGAACAATAATGACACTACTTAGTTCATGGTCGGGAGTTTACATTTGTCATACCCTTATCGCATGTTTGCCTAAATACTATCATTATTTTCTATCGAGATTGTTCCCATACAAACATAACACCTTGTGTCGCTCTTAGGTAAAAACATAATACAAGAATTCCCACTCAAATGTAGGATTTTGTAAAGATAAATATACATCAAACAAAAAATATTTGATCATCCATCAAATAATAAAAAAATTCAATAAACATTCAATAATGTTCTTAAAGTAATCTCATCAAACCAAGAGAAATAAATACATCAAAATAAAGCATTCAAAGCTAGTGTTTCTATTCTAGCTTTCTATTCTAGTTTTAATGTCTTTATCTCTTCAAAAATGTTAAACAGGTTTAGTGGATTCTTAGAATGAGCTAAGCTAAAGTTATGTACATTCATAGCTTTAAGTGGACCCTTTAAGTGTAGTCTGTTTTCTAGAGTGCTATGTCCAAAATATTTTGCACTCTTCATGTTTTAGAATTGTGACATTAGGATTATTTTTCTTCAATTATTTTTGAAATAGCGGATTTCCTATTGTCTCAATTCTTTCTGCATTTTTCCAAGTCAAGGTATTTGACAGGTCCTAATGAATAGTCTTTGCATTTTCATAAGGTGTTTTTGATTGGTGTCCAAAAGTCATCATCTAGAATTACATCCATTAAGGTACAAAACCAAAGGTGTTTGGGAAACACCTTTCCTCTATAACTAAGATCTCTTTTTAGATCTTTGACTTCATGCAGAAAAGCTTTCATCGGGTAATATGTGCGTGCATTTCTTTTGTATAAGGAGTGCATGAATTTTTTTAGGTCTCTTGGAGTGTCAAACCAGTCCAATTCTTTAGGTTCTTCTCCTACCACACTCTCTACAAACCTGTATGGATTATATTATTCTCTAAACCACTGTTCCATGTTTGTTCCAAAAAATAGATACAAATATGATTAAAATAGGATATTTTTGCCACCTTTTTGAGTCAAAATAGTGTCATATAGGCTTCAAAAATACATAAAAATTATATCAATATGTAGATCTCATTTTTAGAAAAATTTAAAGATAAATTTTGGCTCTAAAATAACTTACACGCGCTCTCACGTGCCCCTACATTGTTTCTATTTAAAAAAATCCAAAAAATAGGAAAAACAAACTTGCTTACCACGCATGTGCTGGAAATCGCGCATCATACATGCACAGCGGAATAAAATTTTACACGATTTCCACCAAGGATCCATGCGAATTTAGAACGCCATAGATTAGGGATTAGGGTTTATACCTTTCGGCCAAAAATCTTCAGTCCGCTACACAGCAAATCCGATCTACTTCTGTCCGTTTTTCAATCCAATTTGCTCACCAAATCACGAACCGGAATAGAAACTAGAAGATCAGATCACCAGTACAGCGTTTATGTGGTTGCACCTCTGTGGTATCCACACGAACCCGTGAATCACCGATGGATGTCCACTACACACACCAGTTGGAATTGATCTCCTTACACCTCGTAGTGCTAGCTACGCCTCTTCAGGGGTTTTGGTCAAGAAGAGGTGTTAGGGTTTTCTATGCCTTTTTTTGGGGTGTGTGAATAAGGATAGTAATCCTATTATTACCCAATAAGCCTATTTAAATAGGTGCATAGAAAAACTTAACCTATTTGGGCTTTATTCCATGTACAATTATAAGTTTACTATTGGGCCTTATAATTATAACATGAATTCCCAAATATTAAGCCTAAACAATTTGGTCCATTAATTCTAAATTCACTAAACTCTAAGTGTGCGACCCTACAGGCTCTCATTACGTTGGCAATGATCATTAATCATATTAATGATCATAAATAATGATTAGTGTCTAGCAACACATCATTGTTACCTAAGTAATGAGAAAGTCGGTGATTTGACTAAACCTTTACACGTGATCATCACTTATGTCCTTTTGTCCTATACATCTAGATTAAGCACGAGACATGGACCGTGTCATTCCCGTATAGCCTAATCTTAAGGTTTCTTGATTCCTAAGTAAGCTGACTGAAACAAATGTAATTAACATCTCATGTCAATTCATCTGAGCATGGCCATGCATTTTCTCAGCTTTACTTAATCAAGGGGCCCATAGATGTTACTCTTGTTATATAGGAGGGACAAATCCCATCTTGATCACACAAACCCCTCCGCATGATATGTGACATATCCAATATCTACCCTTACATTCACTTATCCATTAGTGACATAGAATAGTATCAAAATATGAAACTCACATGTAGGGAACTTTGGTGATCTCAGGTTAAAGGATCATATTAATAATGATCACTAAGAACCACTTATGATACTTATATAACGATCCATGTAGTATTCTTAATATGGGTCGGTCCAGTATACAAGTTCTTTAATTTGTACTCATGTATAAACTTAATATCCCATATAAGTCTTCACACATGCTAGTCTTAACATATCAAAGCAACCTAATCCACAATTATATATGACTAGGGACATTTAAGAATACAATTATCCTAAGGTTATTATTATAATTGAATATATTACACAGACAATATATATAAGTATAATAATTGGAATTGCCATTAAAATAACATGATTCAAAATTACAATCACCAATATAATTGATTTTAGGGCATATACACTAACAGCATGGTGACAGCGCGTAAGAGGTACACGCACCACCCTACGTGTGTTTTTCACATAGGAAAATTTTTTCTCTTTCCAACCATATATGACATGTGGCAATCGGGCATTGAGGTGGGCCCCATGTGTTATTCCTAAGAGTGAGGAGAGAGAAATCTTTCTTTTTTTTGAAATTAAGGCTACTTAAAATGACGTATCATTTTTGATCGAGTTAAAATGATGTGTTATTTTTGTGTTAGGTCGGGCACTCCGCACGTCAAAATGACATGTCATTTGTCGAATGGCCAAAACAAAGAGTTAAACCTAACGCGATTCACGACCCAAATAGGTCTGTTTGACCCGGAATCGTATTTTGGCTATAATTTTTTATTCAAAGGTCCATTTTAGGTGATTCAAAAGCCATTTTTCTTAGATTTTGATGCCCTACAAATCTAGGCTAATTTTATGGTCTAAAAAATTAATTTTTTAAGGGAACCAGTATCTAAAAAATTATGAATTTTATGGAATTTTAGGTGTTTTAGTTGATTTTTTATGTCTAGGAATATTTTATGGATGTTTTATGTATACAATTTAACATTAAAACCATCCCTAATAATATTATTCCAATAAAAATAGAATCATACAATAAAATTGCATTTATTTAGCCAAATTATTACATCACAAAAGTAAAAATTATGGAAGCATGCTTTATGGCCAAAACAAAAAATTACCATTTTAAATACACAGTATGTGATAAGTGCATTTATCATAGAGCATCTCATACATTAATACATCTCATACATCATGTATTTGCATTTAATGGCATTAAATACACTTAGGGAAATACAAACATCAGAACCAACTAGGCTTTGATACCAATGTTAGGAAAAAATTAATTAACCATAATTAAATGCAGAATATACATACTTGATTTTTGATTCTCTGGATCCTGATGTTGTATTCTACTACATGATAATCAAGAACCACCTCTGGTTAGGAATTCTTGTTTCTATCCACAACAATTGCACCAAAATCCCACATACTATCTTGTAGAGAGAAGAAGATGAAAAAAAATTCTCTGGAAGAATTTCTTTGGCTCTTGTAAAAATTGAATAGTGCGTACTATTTCTTTTCCTTTTTATCTCTCTGTTAATTTCTGAAGAGGGAATAGGTAGTTTTTTCTCTCTCCCATTTTCTCACATCTTGATTAGTTATCAAAACTAGTTAATTTTGATTTTTTAAAATTTAAATTTAAAAAATAAATTAAATATTTATCTTAATTAAATAAATATTTAAAATATGATAAATGTGAATCACCTATTATGGGTATTCCCAAATTCATCACTTCTAAATTTTAAAAATGTAGAATTATAATTAAGTAAAACTCCAAAGTATTGAATAAGATATAAGATAATAAGAATCAAATAATGATTTATTATTTTAAAAAATATTTGCAAAACTTATAAGCAAAATTTTTGCCTTTTCTTATTCAACATTTTTAAAATGATGATTGTTGTTAAAATTGCAATTTGAGGTATATAAATTCACTATCCTCAAAAATTATTCTATCTCTTTATGCAAAGCTTGTTATAACAATCCTTCAGGACTAAATAGACTTTTCTATTTTGATTGTATGACCAAAATAAGAGTAGACAGTAGGAAAGTATATAAAGCTAACAAAGAAAGTATATTAAGAAAAAGGAAAGAGATAAGAGCTTTTATATTTTATTACATAAAAATTAGAGATAGACTATAGTAATTATAGGCTATTAGGGAATATTCTAAAGAAAGACATTGAAGAATAATTTGGGAAAGAGAAGTTAAAATGAGTTAGCAAGATAAGGTTGAATATATATAGATGACTTAGAAGATAAGGTCTATTAGCTCCAAGTTTTATATGATGAATTTTGATAATGATAAATGAATATTACAATAGAACTATAGGTTTTTATACCAAAGTGATATAAAATCTTCAATAAACATATTATATTATGGTTGCAATAGTAATGTTTGATTATGTGCTAAAAGAGTTATATCTTATACAAGTATCATTGAGTATATGATTGATTAAGATACATAATATGATGATTATGCATGTTCTTATGCCAATTTGTTATATTTTATATATGAATCTTGCATATTAATATCTTAATACATTATATTGAACTAATTATATAGTTTGCAAAATTTATGAACTTTTATAGAAAAATCCAATAAGTAAAATGAGAGTTAACATTGAAGTAAAGAAATGCAAGGTCATATTATGATCAACTTAAGAATAAGGAAGAAAATCAAGAAAAAAGATGTGATTCAAGTACTTAAGGATGAGAAGATTAAAGTTTTCAAAAATTTGGAAGTGTCAAGAAAAGCCTAAGGACTTGATTGGTATAATTTTTCATTTTAAGCTTAAAATTCCTTATAGAATAGAGTTCTTCATGACATAGAGCTCAAAAATGTTTTTAAAAATCTTAGCTTGATTAAAAAACTTCTTAAAAAGATAGTCCACAATCATATTTTTATAAGATAGCCTATGAGACACTTCAAAAATTAATGAGATATGAGTTTATGGTGTTTTCAATTTTGACCTTTAGTTACTTTTTAAATTATATCTTACAAAATATTTGTGATTTGATTGTCAAACTTTTTTTAAATAAACTCAATTATCTTTCCATGGATATGTTATTTGCTTAAAATAATCAGGAGATGAAAGAGATGATTTTTTCAAATTAAGTCTAGAAATTAATTTTTTGTATCCTAATCTTTTTTTACTTATGCTTTTTTTTTTATCATATCTCAAAAACTACAAAAATAGATTTAAAAAGCTTTTCATGGATAGATCATTTACTTAAAATGATCAAGATATGAAAAGGTTATGAATTTTATAAATTGAGTCTCAAAATCAGAATTTTACAATTTAGTCTTCTTGACCTTTGCTTATCATTTTAAACATATCTTAAAAATTATATTAGATATGAGCATGAAACTAGTTCCATTGAAAGTAAACTGAAATATCTTTCTAATAATAGGTCATTTGCTTAAAATGGACTTAGAATGAAAAAGTTATCACATTTTAAAATTAAGTCTACAATTTTATCTTCGATTGACCAATCAATTCTGGATAGGTAAAAACAAAAATTTTTCATTAGAATCAATTGACTAATTAATTTTGATTGTTCTAGTGCGCAAATAATAGCTATAAATAGCTAGTTTTTATTCCTAATTGTTCCAAATGGCTATAATATCAATGGGCTTCTTATGTAAGCTAAAAAACATCAAATATAATTAAGAAAAAGCCTAAACTTCATCTTTTAATATAATTTTACTTTTTCTTTTATCAAAATCATGAATTAAGCTCTCTATTTGAAATTTCTCTATTCCAAGAGTTTTATTTGTTTCATCTAGTCCATAAGAGAGTTTGTTTAAGTTAATATTCATCTTATATCACTTTTTAATTATAAAAAGTAAGGTATCCTTTAGAAATTCTTTGAAAGATTGAGGTATTCCTTGTAAAGAAAGATTTTGCTCAAGAAAAAGTAAAGGTTTGTAAAAAGGCTTCTTTAACTACCCAATTAAAACTTAAAAAGATAGTGGATTAAAACAAAAGTTTAAAAAGTTTAGAAAGTAAATATACATCTTGGAGAAAATATTTAAAGGAGAACTATTATAAATTCTTATATTTAATCTCTCTACTCATCTCTTTTATTTCTTTGCATTATACTTTGTTTTTATTACTTTACATGCTTTGTTTTTATTGATAATATTTATTCAATGTATTATGTTTTAATGCTTATGTTGATATTTGGATAATTAAAAATGTAAAAAAGGTGTGTGTATATATATATATATATATATATATATATATATATATATGCTTCTTCATGATTTATCTATACTTAGTTGATGAAATTGTTGAACATATTATGTTTCAATATTGATCTTGATGCTTAAATGATTCAAAAAGAAATTCATCTATGCATTAGTTTTTCTATTCTTTATAGAAATTCATTTATGTATTAGTTTTTCTATTCTTTATTATGCATAGTTGAATGAGTTACTTTGTACAAATGTATTAAATTATTATATATTGTATTCAAATCTTTTCATTGAATTATCTTGAATTTATTTCTTAATAATTTGTTTATGAATAGTTAAACGAGTTAACTTGCATTAATTCGTTAAATTGTTATATCTTAAGTGCAAGCATCATTATAAAGTTCTTTTGAAATTATTTGAATTAAAATTATCCTTAATATTTCCTAAAATAAAAAGTTTTTCAAAGAAAATTTCAAAAATTGTGAAAGTTTTAATAACATCCAATTTACCACCTCTTGGATATGGGTTGCCAAAACCTATAAGGTTGATAACTTAGAAAAACATTAGCACACATTTTAATTTTAATAGATCCAAAAATCATAATTTTCAAATAAGACTTTAATTATTGTAAAATATCTTCTTCTTCTTTTTTTGTAAAAATAAACTTGGGTTAAGCCTTCTATGACATTTGTGTATAAAAGGGATAAGACCGCTAGTTACACTTTAGTCCACCTCATGTGTGCAAGCCCACCACTCTCGTTGCTTATTAATTAACTTATGTGATAAGCCTTATATATAAACTATATCAAGAAGCTTAACTTGGTTGATGTGGGATTGAGCTTTTTAAAATGCTATCCATTTTACAACAATGTTTACTTTGCATTTTTTTTAAATTAAAAGTACTAATGACATTTTTACTTTAAACAAAATTCTAGCATACTAAAAGTAAATTTCTATCATGTATAAGAATCTTATTGGGATGTTTTAGATTTCCTAGACATTTGCATATGTAATTGCTCCTAATTATACTTTTTCTAGCAAGTGATGATTTGATAAATAAAATTATATTTCTAAGATTTTATACAAGTATAGAAATAACTTTTAATACAAATTGAACAATCAAATTTAAAATATGACATGCACATCTAAGATGAATAAATTGAACATTAAGAATATGATTTAAAGATGGCATTAAAATATTAAAATATCTTATCGAATGTTATGTACTCATTACAAATATTTACTATATAAAAAGCATTAATTAATGCATCATGTGATAATGGAATTGATTTAAAGCAAATTATTCTTTCTATAAAATAAATCTATCATTATTAATATAATGACAAGTTATAGAAACATAATCCATTTTAAATAGTAATGTCCGAATATCGAATGTAAGCACAATTGTACCTTTGAGTTTTTCAAAAAAGTTTACTAAAATCATTTTCTTTTTGCCAAATATTTTTTGTAATTTATTAATACTAGTGTTCCTACTTATACCATGCCATTAGAGATCAAAGTGATAAATAAGCTCATTAAAATTTGGACAATTTGCTAAATCAAATGACATTTTAGCATGAAATATCCTTTTACACAATTAATATTTGCAAGTATCTTGGCTAGGTATATTAAAATTATTTTTTTGAGCATTAATAATATTTGCATGTTTAAATGAGTAATGATGTCTTAATAAAGTATATTGATCATAACAATAAGATTTTTAAATAATATTTATAAAATGCTTTACCCACATCACCCACCCTTTTTAGATTAAAATAATTCTATATATTAGAACTTTTTTTTATCTTTTCGCTAGATAGGTTTAGAATGAAGGAGTATTTACATTCTTATGAATGCGAGCACGTTATAAAGAAAGGGATGTTGAGGAGGGAGAGGAGAGCATACAAATTTGAGTGTGTTTCAATGAGTATTCATAAAATCATTATTTGAAAAATTGGTAATTACATTACCAAAAAAAATTTTAATTATCCAAAAAAATTTATATATTATTAGGACCAATCAACTTCATGGTTACAACTTAATAATTTCAAGAGAAAAAGGATTACAAATATAAAAGTTAATAAGAATGACAATTATGATATCAGTAATAATATTATAAAAATTAAATAGTATAAAATTAGATAATAGTTATAAAATATAAGTAGAGGGAAGTGATGAGTTTCACCAATCACCTTTTATATGAGAGAAGAATTGAATAATTTGAAACTTCATGTACTACCTTTAATTATCCACTAAATTAGAAACTTGGACGCTTGTAGATAGACATTTAGAGAATACAAGAGATAGACAAAAGAAAAATGAAGGCTTCTTATGTAAATTTAGTTTGATTAGAGGAAGTATTTATAGAAGAATAGAAATATTAAAAACAAAAAAGAGAGAAACTAGCCGTTGCACAACGACTCTTTCTCAAATTCTAACTCTTTGTTAAGTTGCAAAATTAGTGGAAATCATAAGAAGAAAGCCAAGCTCAAGCATGGCAAAATCTCTCAAAAGTCCGGTTAAAGTCAAGGAAGGAACTCACGAATTGCAGGAGGAAAGCATTCTGACGTCTTAGGTAAATAGGATATAATCCACTTAATTTGATGTATAATGCATAGCAGTAACTATTGTATTGTGATAATAGATATATAAAAATTATAATTTTATAGTATAAATTGTATTATTTTTTATATTTTTATTTATACATAAAACTACAATTTTAATAAATTTAGAAAAATATAAAAATGAAATATTACTAAAAGAAAAGAAATTTTAATAAATATATTTTAACATTAACATTTATTTAATGTCATTTTAATATATATTAAAATTATATATTCATAATTTTATAAATTTACGTATATTAATACATAAATAGATTTTGTCTTGTTTGGGCATATATACTAACGGTGACCTTATTTCTTACATTATGAACAAAAAATAATACAAACCATAGACATAAATAGCTAAAGTCCAAGTCAAAACCTTTATTTATTTATTTATGTTTATAAAAATAAAATCTAATAATTTATTTTAATAATTTTTTGAAATATATATTGATAATATTAAAATTATAAATTTATTAATTTTAAAATGAAAACTTATTTAATATTATTTTAAAATATATAATTTTAATATATACATATGCATACACACATATATACATATTAATCAATTAATTTTATATCTTATATTATTTTTTTAATTACCACATTAACACATTAATCTAATAATGTGAGCATTTATTAATCTCAATTCCTTATTAAATAGGACAAATCAATCCCAATTTGTTACAAAATTATTATTATTTTGTGTACCAATCCTAATGTTAAAAAATCCCATTAATCTCCTATCATAGACCCAGCCCATTACGACCTGCTGAACATTGGCTTAGCCTTTTTAATATTTATATAATTGATTTTATTTTATTTTAATAAAAATAATTTTAATTTATTTGTGAATAAATTATTTTATTTAATATGTATTAAAAATGTATAAAAATTAATTAAAAATATATTTTAATGGTATCATTATAAATATAATATTCAAAAGAATAAATTTTTACACTATTTTTTTAGGTTAAATAAAATAATTCTAATAAAATTTTTACCAAATTAAATAAATATTATAATAATATAAATATAATTAAAATAAAAATAAAAATTATAAATTTAAATTTAAATATTATTTAAAAATTATTTTAAAAAATAAATAAAATCATTTTCTTTTTGTTATAGGGACTGTAATTCCCTATTTGTACTTCGTTTCTGACAAATGCTATTGCTGCGGGCATAGCAGCAGCTGTCTTATTATTTTTTCTTTTATACTTTCATAAAATATAATGTTCATTTTTTTTTTATTTTTGTAGTTCTTATGGAGCTTTATGATTTAAGTATTAATTTTTATATTATTATATTTTTAATAATTTTTATTATTTATACTTCGTACAAAAATATTACTAAATAATGCATAATATAGTATTTTTATTATTTAAAATTTAAATAAATTTAAATTTTAATTTAATCTAATTATTTAAATATATAGTCTATTTTTTATTTTTATTTTTTAACAGTTAATACATTATGTTTTCTTTTTATTTCTTCCATTTGTAAGCTTTTCAATTTTTTTTATGTGTACATTTATTGTTTATAATTTAGACACTATTATCACTACTTAGTAATATAAATATCATATGATATATTTCAATTTCAATATAAAAATATTTTAATAAATTAAAGATTTAATTTAATTTATTGTTTTTTTAACTCTTATAATTATATAAATTACGTATTATTTATCTTTTTTATTTGTTCCATTGTTTTTTTAATTTTTTTATTCACTCATATATTTGTCATTCCAATATTAATATTACTAAATAATATAAATATAATATGACATATTTTATTTTATTATAATGAAATATTAAATATGTTAAAAATTTGATATAAAAAGTGTTAATTAAATTAATTAGTGACATATTTTATTTATAATAAAATATTTAATAATTAAAATCAAATTTATTTATTTAAATTTTATCAATATTTTTTATATTAATTTTCTAGTACTATATTTTAAATAAAATTAAAGATAAATTACTTGAAATTTTCTCAAAAACTTTATGATTCATATTATTTCACTTTATTTATTTGTTTATTTTATAATGGTTAGAGTAGTAATTGACTTACTGTTGTTGCAACTTCGGATGCTATTATATGACTAAAGTAATATGATTTCACTTTATTTTGTCTATTCTATTACACGTTTTTCTTATATTATTTCTCTTATTTTTACTTACTCATTTCATGTTTTTTCTTTTTTATATCTAACTCTATTATTTATAACTCAAATATTAATATTATTAAGTATTATATTCATAAAATGATATATTTTAATTTTATTAAAAACATTTAAATGAATTAAATTTTAATTTAATCGAATTACTTAATAGTATTTTCATATTATAATTTTTATTACTTTACGACTTACACATATTATAATAGTATTTTCATATTCTTTATATTTATTCTTATTATTTATAATTTAGATGTAAAGTTATTAAATAATATAAATATAATATAATATATTTTATTTTTATTATGAAATAAATTTGAAAAATAAATATAGAAATTATTAATTAAATTAATCAATTAAATATTTTATTTTTAATAAAAATATTTAAAAATTAAAATTAAGTTTATTTTTTTAAAAAATTTTCAATAGTTTTCCTTAACAACATATTTTGATTTAAACTCTTATTATTTTAAAACTCAAATATTTTTCTTCTTTTTATTTTTGCCAAGATCATAAGTTCAAATTTTAGATATAAGGAAAAGTAAAATTCTTAAATTAATATTAGGTCCCATTATTCTACTAAGGGACATTTTTCCTTCATTTTTTTTAACACCATTGCATGTTTTTTTCATTTTTTTATCACTACTATTATTTATAATTTAGATATAAATATTATTGAATAATATAGATATACCATCATTCATTTATTTATATTATAATAATATTTTAAATAATTAAATTTTTTTATTTATTTGAATTAATTAATTATATATTCTACTTTTAACTTATATTATTACCTTTCAATTTACATATTATTTTTTTTTAATTCTTTCTATTACATGTTTTTTATGACTATATTTGTTATTTATAATTCAAATGCTAATACCACCGAATAATAAAGATATAATATAATATATTTTATTTAAAATATAAAAATAGTTTAAAAATTAAATATAAAAATTATTAATTAAATTAACTAATTACAATTTCTATTTTTAATAAAAGTATTCAAAAATTAAAAACAAATGTCATTTTAACACAATTAAAAATTTTATAAAGCCTCTATATCAACAATTATTAAACAATATAAAAAAAGCATTATATATTAACTAATTGCTAATAAAATCTAACAAAAAAGATAGAAAGTATGCAACTGAAAATAAAAAAAAAGTACACCAATTCAATTCACAACTTCTAAACTATGAGTACTAAATCAGAAATTAAATAAGGCCGTTACTATTTCACCTGAATTTTTTTTTTCGAACTTCTGTTCTGAATACACATAGCAGTTATAGGATAATAAAGAAAAGATTTGAAATTTACGTTATCGACTTAAGATTCAACAATTGAATTTTAAAGGATAATACACATGGCATCTTCGACGCATTCGGAATACTTATTTCGGGACTTCCAGTATTATTCATTGAATAAAACTACAAAGAATAACAAAGTAATTTAATCTAAAATAAATCATGTAATTTAAAAAAAATGTTATCTCTATTCAATTTCTCTTATAAAGTTTCAAATTATTATTGATTATATATTTGGTAAAATTTGAATTATATTGATCTTACTTTTTAATTGATTTTTTTTATATTCTTTCTCATATCAAAGATAAGTTTGCTATGGATGTATATATTGAGACTTCGTTTTGTACAACAAATAAATTAACTTATTATTTATTGATCTAATTAACAAATAAATTAATCTTTATATATATTTCTCATACTAACTTATTAAAAAAATAAGTGTTGATTTAATAAGTTATTTGAAATAACTTATAATTTATAACATATTATCTTTTCGAACTCTTTTCAAATTTATACTTACTCTTTTTATTAATTAATAATTTATACCATTTATAATATAAATCTAAATATTTTTTCATATAGTATAATTAACTTAATATTAACATAATTATATTTTAATTTTAAATTATAAATATATAAAAATATGTATATATATAAATAAATAATATTATAAAATATAATTAATCATATTTTAAGTAATTATAATATTATTATAAATAATAATAAAATAAAAAGTATGTATATAAAAAAATAAGTTCATAAAATATATTTACCTAAATATTAAATATTAATATTTTTATTTTGAACTTCTTAATTATATTAATATAATTTAATTTTTAAATAAATATAAATTATTTTAATTACATATTTATTTCTATTAATATATTTTTTTATATTATTTTTATAATTTTAGTTAGTTCAATAACTAATTTTGTGAAACAATTCTTAAACAATTAATTAACTTATCAATTATCAATTATGAACTAATAATTATCAATTAACTTATTAACTATTAATTAATTTATCAATTATCAATTATTTATTAATTATTTGTACAAAACAGAACTTTAAGGAAATTATATTACATTTATCATTTTATTAATAAAATGACACCTAATATTGTATTTAAATTTTTTTAATATCTTAATTTTGAACTTAAAATGTTGTATGTAATTGAATTAAAAGTTTGAGAAGATTACATTGTCATTTCTTGTCAATTATGAAAATTACGCAAACCTTTTTTTAATTTTAAAATTATACAAACTTCTTTAAAATTTTAAACTTTGCTACAATTAAAGTCAATTTAAATGCTCCGGTCAAAATAGCATCAAGCATTCGTTGAGGCTAATTTTGAGCAAATTAAATGTACAAAATACCCCTAAACTAATTATAAAATTTCCTCATATTGAAAATTTCAAACTTGTCTGATTTCAGATAAAGTTCAATAACATCGTACGATTTATGTAACTAATCTCCTTTAGTAGGGTAAGACTTTATTGTTATTATTATTGTTGTTGTTGTAGAAACTTCAAACTTGCTTGGGCAAGTTCTCCAAACCTTCTTTTTTTAACTAAAAAGCGCTTGTACAAAAGAAATTTTTTTCGTCTTTTTTCTTACAATGTGTTTGGTTTCGTAAAAAAATAGGGAGAAGAGAAATTACGGGGAGAAAATAGGGTAGAATTTACCATTTTCCCCCTTTGGTTGTAGAAGAAATAACGGGAGAAGAGAAAAAAATTTTGAAAAAGTGATATAGGTCCCACTGAAAAAATTTCTCCTCAGATATGAGGAGAAACGAGGATAAATTTGCACAAAGAATCTAGAACTACTGCTACAGAAGAGGGAAGAGCTTTTTCAATGGAAAGAAGCACCATTGTCCAGACTCTAGTTTGCATAGGCCGGCGACGACCGCTCTAGTGAGTTGCTTCCGCCATCATCCTCCATTTTCTCTTTAACTGCTGTGTGTTGTTGTTGGACTAGGTGATGAAATTGTGCGCGGGTCTCTTTTTTCTTTTTCTAGCCAAAAAGCGCTTGTACAGAAGAAATCTTCTCCATCCTTTTTCTTATGGTGTGTTTGGTTCCGTAAAAAAGTGGGAAGAAGAAAAATTACAAGGAGAAAATAGGATAGAATTTACCATTTCCCCCCCTTTGGCTGCAGAAGAAATAACAAGAAAAGAGAAAAAAATTTGAAAAGTGATGTAAGTCCCACTGAAAAATTTTCTCCCAAGATATGAGGAGAAACGAGAAGAAATTTGCACAAAGAATCCGAAACTACTGCTGTAGAAGAGGGGAGAGCTTTTCTAGTGGAAAGAAACACCATTGTCTAGACTCCAATTTGCATAGGTTGGCGACGACCACTCTGGTGGTTGTTTCTGCCGTTGTTTTCTATTTTCTCTTTGGCTGTTATGTGTTGTTGTTGGACTGGGTGATGAAATCGTGCGTGAGTCTCGGTGCCGCCAATCGATGGTTGGAGTGCCATCTTGGGTGGTGGCCACCTCCTTACGTCGGTGCCAATAGTAGCTGCAGAGCGCCTACACCTGCCTTGTCCACCTTACTACCAGTCCGATCTGTAGTAGGAAATGGGCGTGAATCATTTACCTAGCTTAGGACTTGTGGGTCTGGATGACCCGCTATTAGGTTTGGTCATAGAATTGGATCGGGTTCCAGGCCGACCCAGTTTGGCTAGGTCACACAAACCCGGTCCCATATTTTTTTTGTAACAATTTGAAAATATATATATATATTTACATAAATTATATATATATATATATATATATATATATATATATATATATATATATATATATATTGTATGAATTATTTAACTAGTAACGAGTTACTTAATTTTGGACGGTTATAATAATAATTTGAAATTTTAGAATATAAATATATTTAAACAAAAAACTAAGTGTATTATAATAAATCTAGAAAAAAAAATTTGGTAGGTTTTTTAAATTATCTGTAGAAAATATATGTGAATTGTTTTAAAAGAAAAATAAAATTTGAAATATATAGGAATTGTTTTAATTTTTAAAGTTTACCCTAATTCCTTATCTTTTACAATTAGGATACATAATGTTGAGTATTTGTAGGGATAGCAAGCTTTGCCCGTCATTCTTATTTACTTAGATTTCAATGTCGATAATTTATATACATACAAGTTTATTTGAAAAATTCAATAAAATACTAATAATAAGCTACTTAGTTCTAGATTTAATGGTAACCATGTATTTTCGATGGTGGGTGGCTTACGTTTGTTATTTTCTTTTATTGTTGTAGATCATCTTACCACCAATCATATTACATTTGTTGCTAGAAGTAGAAATTTACCTACAGGTACTTGATTAGCATATTGTAAGCTTATGCAGTATGCACCATGTTGCACTACACTTTATTATGTCTATGTCAATAAATATTTGTTCGGTTGGTACAATATCATAACAGAACTGTGTGGTGTTCATTTATTCGCAGAGCGTTGCAACTAACATTTGTTTTATTGTTTAGAAAAGAGTGATTCTTACTTTATTTTGGAGTTATTAACCATTGAAGTGTTGTTAGAAATAACACCTCCTCTATGCTTTGATATCCGTCCTAAAAATATTTGGGATCATGTGAATTAATTATTCTATGCCCACCATAGGATTATTAATGGAAGTCAAAATGATAATATATTTAATGAGCTAATGAAATTAAAACAATTGATTAACTTTGATGCAATAAAAGAACTGTGCAACTTGCATGCATCATTATGTATGCTATGCATCTGTTAACTGTGCAAGCAACACTTGTTCATGCACCTAATCATGTGTGGAAGAACGAGAGAGATTAAATGCGAGATCAATTAATGTGTAATTTATTGACAACTGATAAATATCGTGATGTAATACCTATAAGTCCTCGTACTTTCCTCTTATTTTAATTGTAATTAATTTAATATTTTAAATTTGAAGGTTATTTCGGTATAATAAAATTTTTTCTATCAATTTCATATACATTCAAATAAAATTAAACCACTTTATTCATTTCCTTTCTCCCCTATTTTCTTCTCTATTCAAACACAATTAATTTCTTCCTCATTTTTTTTCTCTCCTATTTTCTCTCACAACCAAATAACCCTAAGAAAAATAATTTTTTTTCTGTTTTCTTTTTCCCTCATTTTCTTGTTTAACGAAACAAAGCCCTAATTTTTTTCCGGTAACTTTCAATTTTTTTCCATTTATTTATTTTTTAGTTTGCTATGAATTGATCGAAGAAATTATTGATGTTTTTGTCACAGTATCAATTCCAAGAACAATAACAGTCCTATATTCAACTTGAAAACCCAGAAAAGCAGTAGAAAATGAAACACAGACTCGGCTGAAAATTGAGAACAAAATAAAAAAATGCAAAACATTTTCAGCTATGGATTATTCTATTATAATCATACATCCGTGTACAGAAAAAAAATCTATGAACTATGATTAAATCACAAAATTATCGATTTAATCCTCAGTCAAAAAAAGAACGTGGATCGGGCAAATTGCAGACCAAGGAAAATCTACAGGTGCCAAGAAAGGGGGGGGGGGAATCAAAAGCCCTAAGGCTAGAAAATGGTCTACCTGATCAGGCGAACGATGTTGATTAAGATGCGAGAAAGACGGAGACGGAGGCGAAGATAAGCTCGAACGGCGTAGACGGAGGTCTGTCTCAGAAAGTCTTCAGTGGTCCGAACGAAAAGGTTGAAACTTTGGATCGGCTATAAGGTGAGAGGGACGGCGGAGAAAGCCACTGCAAACCGAAGCTGGAGCAATTTTGCGCTGCATCGACGCTGAAACGGTGAATCGGCGCGTGGAAGGAGACACAATTTGGGGCACAGACGTAAGGGAAAATTGAAGGATTAGCTTTAGGATTAGTTCATTTCAACCATAACTTCCGATGTTCTCAACATTTTCACTACTTCAAGGGCATTTTGATAATTATAATTATAAAGGTATTGAATATTATTTTTTAAGAAAATAATATAATTTAAAATGAATTTTATGTTGGGATGTCTGTTAAATAATTTTTTTTATAGATCTTGAAATTAAAAAAAAAAAGATCCGCATAAGTTTTTATAATTGATAAGGGAAATTAGTGTAACTTCTCCTAAAAATTTTTGCTACATTTTTCAGGCTATCACAAAAAATAATTTATTATCTTAAGTTAAACTTATAATATTAAATAATTATTACACTTTATTACTTTTTAAAATTGATATTTTCTAATCATAAAAATATATTATTATGATAGAAATATATATTTAATTCAAATTTTATCTCTCTATCTTTAAATTAAAAAATTATTTATTAATATTTAAATAATTAAAAAATTTAAATAATATTTTATTAAAAATACTTTAATTTAAATGTTAAAATGGACACCTGGCATGCTAGACTAGGACATATAAATCAAAATAGGATAATTAAACTAGCAAAAGAATGATTATTAGGCCTAATTTCAAAATTTGAAATATCATTGTGTAAATATTGTCTAGTCGGTAAAGCAACTAGAAAATCATTTGGAAAAGGAACGAAGGTAGAAACTCCATTGAAATTAATTCATTTCGATATATGTGGTCCTTTGAGTGTGAGGGCAACACATGGAGCTTGGTACTTCATCACTTTCATTGATGATTACTCATAATACGGTCATATCTATTTGATTTCACATAAGTCAGAAGCATTAGAATGTTTCAGGTGCTATTTAAATTAAGATGAAAATCAAATAGACAAGAAAGTTAAAGCACTTAGGACTAACCGTGGACATGAATATTTATCTAAACAATTCAAAGAGCTCTGTGAAGAGAAAGGGATAATAAGACAATTAACAATCCCTAGCACTCCACAATAAAATGGAGTAACTGAAAGAAGAAATAGGACTCTTCTAAACATGGTTAGATCAATGATGGCATAGGAAAATCTATCATTTTCATATTAAGGAGATGCCATTTAACAACCACTTTTATATTTAACTGTGTGCCCTCAAAGTCTGTTACATCTACTCCTTATGAGCTATATACAAAACGCAAGCCTGATTTGAGTATTCTCAGACTATAAAGGTCTGCTGCATATGTTCATGATGCTTCCTATAAATATGAAAAATTAGGTCAAAGAGGGAAGAAATGTATCTTTATAAGATATTCAAAATTGTCTAAGGGATACATTTTCATTAGTGAAAATGATGATAGAATAATAACAAAAACTTGAATTGAAAGATGCCATATTTTTAGAAAGCGAATTTCCTAGTAGAGGAGAAATTAATTGCACTTTATCTTTTTGTAAGTTATAGGATCAAATGGATAATAATATTAAATCTTATTCAAGTGAAAACCCTGTATTTGGAGAAAATATGGTATAGGAAACCCCATTATGGAAAAGTAAGAGAGGAAGTGTACCAAAAAGATGCTTTTCAATTGAAGGATTAGCTCTTATGGTTGCTCCTTAAGATGAAAAAGAGCCCAGAATAGTTCAAGAGGCTCTAAGTTCTCCTACTAAGGAATATTGGAAGAAAGCACTAGATGAAGAAATATAGTCAATGAAAACTAATTAAGTTTGGGAACTAGTTGACCTATCATATGGCCGAAATACAATAGGGAACAAGTGAGTTTTCAAAATTAAAAGGAAGGCAAATGGATTAATTGAAAGGTATAAGGCTCGACTAGTTGTAAATGGGTATACACAACAAGAAGGAATAGATTATGAGGATACATTCTCACCTATTATCTGTTTTAATTCAATAAGATTACTCCTAGTCATAGTAGCACGTTTAAATTTAAAATTACATCAAATGGATGTAAAAATTACTTTTCTCAATAGAGAACTGGATGAAGAAATCTACATGGAATAACTAATAGGTTTTATACAAAAGGGAGAAGAAAGGAAAGTCTGTAGACTCCAAAGATTCATTTATAGACTCAAACAATCATCCAGACAATGGTATTTGAGGTTTCATCGAACGATAACCTCATATAACTTGCAAATGATTAAGGAAGACCATTGTGTTTACATCAAGTGACATGAAAATAATCTTGTGATATTATCCCTTTATGTGAATGATATACTATTGGCTGGGAATAACATGAATTTGATTATGGCTATTAAGGAATGACTATTCTCAAATTTTGAGATGAAAGACATGGGTGAAGTAAATTATATTCTTGAAGTTAAAATCTTTAAGGATCGCTCCAAGAAACTTGTTTCTCTTTCTCAAGAAAGTTATATATGAAGAATTCTTAATAAATTCAATATGAAAGATTGCAAACCCATGGATATTCCTGTAAATAAGAGCGAACCATTGAGTCAAGAAATGTGCCCTCAAAATGAGTTTAAAAAGAAATCAATGGATAGAGTTCCTTATTCTAGTGCGATAGGAAGTTTAATATACATAATGATATATATGAGATCGGATATTTGCCATGCGGTCGGACTTATAAGCAAGTACCAGTCAAATCCCAAATAGAAACATTAGAAAGCTATCAAGAGGATTTTGAGATATTTAAAAGACATCATCGACTATGCGCTATGCTATCAAGGAGATGACTTATGCATAGTTAGATATTTTGATGTGGATTAGGCAGGAGACTTGGATAAGAGAAAATCCACATTAGGTTACTCATTCTTGCTAAACAATGGTGCCATATCATGGTGTAGCAAGAAGTAGACATGTATTATATTATCAACAATGAAAACAAAGTTTGTGGCATGTTTCGCAGCGATACAAGAGGCAATATGGCTGAAAAGATTTATAGAATATCTAGGGATTTGTGATAAGAATTTAAATCTCATCTTGATATACAATGATAGTCAGGTAGCTATTGTTTATACGAAGGATCTAAAGTACTATAGTAAAACCACACATATAGACATAAAGTATCACTTTGCAAGAGATGTAATAGCGTAGAAGAAGGTCACCATCCAATACATTCCTATGCAAAAGATGATGGCAGATCATTTCACTAAGGCTATACCTAGAGACATATATATTGATCATGTAAAATCTCTTAGTATGCGTAGAATATAATCGAACATTTTCAAAATTAAAATGAATAAAATATGTTTTTCATTCAATTACAAGTGTTATAAGATATGTATGAGTATACAAATGTCCAGTATATTGTACAGGTTGATAAGGTTGGTTCTCTCATATAAACAATCACCTCCGACTCACATGAGGAGTGGGTGGAGGTGAGACATGTCTTCACTAACATAATTGTGAGAAATGTTGTATATTGGTAGAGAAGTAACACAAGATAAAATATGTCGCCTCAATGAAGTAAAGTTTAGATGAGATTCGAAATACAAAATATGGATCGAATTATGGAATCTCCCACCTTCCATAATAGTTATGGCCAGACAATGAATTCCTTACATATTGACGTCAAAAGGAGTCGAATGATGTGGAAGAATTCATGTTAGATATTAGGTGTACCTGAACTAAAATCTGTACGATATTACTGATATAATCAACATACGCCCTTATACAATAAGGGAAACATTGTAACATGTGATTCATACCACATATGCAAAAAGAACCACAAATAGGAAGTAAGTGAAAGATCCATGGTTCATTGCCATAGGAGTTCCAGAAAAGAAGAAAAATTCTTTTCAAAGATACCCTTTGACTCTGATGATATCATAAAGAAATGATATAGTGTTCCCTACCTTAGCGTACATCCCATGATCATGTTATATATGGTCTAAAGGATAAAATACTAGAAAAGTGATTGTTTCAAATCAAAGTGATATACGAGTAAAAGGAAAATTTTTCGATATATATACACAATTATGCTAGTGTCTAAGACATGTTCGTTATGAAATTAATTTTAGTAACATCATAAGCATGACTGCTATCATATATGGATGACAATATGAGCTTGTAGTAAAACTCGTGAGGGATTAGATTTGTAAATAAAAAGTGCATATGCAAAAATTTAGGGCATCTGAGGCATAATACAAATAATTAATAGTAAGAGTTATCTTGTACTAATTCTATGTAAGAATTTCTAGTGCAAGAACACCCAAAATGATGTCATGCTCACGTGATCACGACAATGTACCGAGTATGAAAATCATGAAGAGAGAAGAAGATTATATGATGTGACTTATCTCATTATGTGTGAGTGGGAGATGATGAATATGAGAACACCTATAATGGGTGATCTATACTTATTATATTTTAAATATTTATTTAATTAAGATAAATATTTGATTCATTTTTTGAATTTAAATTCAAACAAAATCAAAATCAATCAATTTTAGTAACTGATCAAGGTGTGGGAAAATGGGAGAGAGAAAAAATCACCCACTCCCCTTTCAGAAATTAACAAAGAGACAAAAAGGAAAAGAAATAGTACGTACAATTCAGTTTTTACAAGAGCTAGAAAATTTTCTTTCATCTTCTTTTCTCTACAAGATAGTGTGTGGGATTTTGGTGCAATTGTTATGGGGAGAAACAAGAATTCCTGACTAGAGGTGGTTCTTGATTATCGTATGGTGGAATACAGTATCAACATCCAGAGAATCAAAATCAAGTATGTATATTCTGCATTTAATTATGATTAATTGATTTTTGCCAACAAGAAGTATTAATGGTTTTGAAATTGTTATTGATGAATGTTTACCAAAATAGAATAAATATCTTAGAAATATTTTTTTTTGTTTATATATTATATCACAATTATGGATTTTAGACTTAAACAAGAAGAAGTGAAAAAGATATTAAATAAATATCATGTAAATATGCAATATGAATTTGATATAGAGTTATATATACATAATATAAATAATTTGTTGCACAATATATATAGTGATAAATTTAATTCTTCATATTCATGCATGGATTCTTGATTTTTTTCAAGAATACCCATCTTATATATTGAAGAATAGGATAACTTCTTAGGCATAACTAATAATTTTCTTTTAATTAATAATAAGTTTAGTTCTTATTTATTTACATCTATTGTATTTAATATGTCAAATTTTGATATTTTAGAATAGTGGAAAACACAAAAGATGCAATATCTTATATCTTCTCTTATGAGTTATAATATACTAATTCCTTTAATATCTTTAGTGGTATCAAAAAGTACATTTTCTCTTGGCAAATAAATTTTGGACAAGAAGTGTCTATCAATAAGTTATGAGAAGTTAGAGATGGTTATTTGTTTAAAAGATCGGTATGATGTAAAAGATAAATAGAAGAATAATTTGAGAAAAGATGGATTATTATTCAGTGAAGGAGAAAAAATAGATATAGTGATGTAAAGGGTATTTAATAAATAATTTTTTAATTAGCTTTTAACCAATTTGAATGCCTTTAATTATTTAATCAAATCAATCAAGTGATTTGAATATTTGACAAATAGCTAATTTAGTCAACTTATTGGCCCTTAAGCAACCATTTTTAAAAAGTTAAGAATAATAATTTTTTGAAGCAACTAATTTACATTGAGTATAAAAAATATTATTATCCATAATTATAAAATCTTTTACATTTTCATCCTTGATAAATAAGAAAATACTAAATAATATTTATCTATTTCTAAGACAAAAATCTAATGCATATGATAAATTATAATTATTTATTTTTAAATAAAAATTAAATAAGTGTAAGAAATTATATTAAAATATTTGCATAATAATAAAAAATTACATGAATATAATCATATCTTCTCTATGAAATTGTATAAAAGAGAAAAGAATATGTATATTTTGTTTCATAGAAAATAACATAAAATTTATTGAGAAAATTAATTTTTTATTAAATGATATCTTTTGAATAAAAAAAACAATACATATTAAAAAAAAGAAATAATGAAATGATAGTACTTGTGAATGATATGTTTTTATACTTAAAATGTGTAATTCATTAATGTTTTTAATGATAAATATGTAAATTTTAAATTTAACATTAAAAATACTTACAAATAAATTTTATTAGTTACTATATCTACCCAAATATTGTAAGTGTTTCTTAACTAAAAAATTATAATTGCCCTTTTTTTAGAGAAAAATCCAATAAATTATAATGATATATTTTTTTAAAAAAATTCAATGTAATAAATAAAATATTATAATATAAAATATTATTCAAGTAAAAAATACTCAAATAAATCATAAAATATACATATATCTTTATAAATTATTTTATATATAAACAACTAATAATAAATAGGTAATTTTACCAAATATCTTTATATAAATAGTTAATGATATTAAGTGGTTAAATCAATTGATATAATCAGTTATTGATTAATAATTAATTCTATTAATTAATCACTAATGTAATTAGTTAATTATCAAATAAGGTTATATTCATATATTATAAATTTAGTTAGCAAAACATTTGTATATATTTTATTCACAAATAATGATATTTTTTTGAATTAGATTCCATGATTTTTACCTCTTTAATGGGGGTTTATCATGTAAAAAATAATTTGTCTTCTTTTATTTTCTTACAATAATAATAATAATAATAATAATAATAATAATAATAATAATAATAATAATAATAATAATAATAATAATAATAATAATACCATCAAAGTCACACTAAATTTTTTAAAAATATTTGAATATTTTATATCGAAGTTACAATTTATAAGTTTAAAAAAATTTTGAGTAACGGTTTTTTAATTCTACTAGAAGTTAGAATGTGATTTTTCTAGAAAATGGCCTCTTTATTCCTGGTTGTTTGTAGTTATTATTTTTTAAATATAATTTTATTTTACCTAAAAATAAAAATTTTATTTGACATAATGATAATATTTTTAATTAACAGATATCATTAGTTTGAAATTAATATTTACAACATAAGTTATCATATGCACCTAGGACCATCTGCTAAATATTAACTTAGGATTGAGATCGGAACTAATATTACTATTATAGCAACCTAATTTAGTCCTAATTTGGCAAAAAAAATGCTCTAATCTATGATTAATATAATTTATAACTTCTGTTGATTGGATGAGCTTGCGTTGGTCTAATTGACTTGTTTTGATAGTTCTAATGTGTCCGTGGATTTGCCACGATCTTCGGCAAAGAATAAAAAACTGGCATAAAATTTGATTTGTTTAGAGGAATTAGATGAAAGAATAAAAAAAGTAATATTATTTTTAATAATTACAAGTAAATGTAATATTTGTTTTGTATTTATAATTTTATAAAAATTCATATAATCAAACACATAGTTCTCTTACTTTTTAAAAATATAATTTATGTCAATTTATTTATTCAAAATTAAATTATGTTTGGTTAAAATTAAATTTGACATTTATAACTTACATTATTGATGCTTCAAATTTAATAAAGGATTTTTTGAGAAATTTATTAAAACAATCATGCATTAATGTAAAAGTTAATATAATATGCCATTTAATTCGAGGTAATCAAAAGAGGAAAAAGAATTGATAGTTTTCATTTTCTTTGTATGTGTTTAATAGAAAAAAATTAATTTTCTTTCTCTATTTTTTCAATAGGATTATCTCAAATAAAATAATGATAATTTCTCTCAATTTCTCGAATTCTTTCATCTTAAGTTTTAGGTTATCATTTTTAATAATAATAAATAGTTAATAATACTAAATAATATTAAAAATAATAATTATTATGAAATAATAATAATTAATAATACTAATGATAATAAAAATAATAATATTAATAATAATGATAATGATAAATAATAAAATAAATAATAATATTAAGAAAATAATAATTTTAAATATAAATAATGAAATAGAAAACAATAGCCATAATAATATTAATAATAAAATAATAATTTATAAATAATGAATGTGAAAAAGAAAATATTAATAATTATCAATGCTAAAATGATAAATAATGATAAAAATATTATTAATAAAAGAACAACATGAAATACTAATAAAGAAATAAATTAAAAATAAAAATAATTATAAAGTAAAAAATATAAATAATAATAATAAAATTTTAACAATTAACAATGTTAAAATAATAAATAATTATAAAAAGGATAATGTTAGTTAATAATAAAATGAATAATCTCAGTAAACGAAAAATAAATATTATTATAAATAATAAAAACAAATTTTATTAGTAATTATAATATAATATTTATAAAATAATAGTAAGTAATAAGATGATAATTATAATAATAAATATAATAATTATTTTAATAATAAAAAATAATTTAATTTCTCCTTATACCAATTGGTAATAAAATAAATTGAGAGAATTTAATTTCCTTTCTTAAATCAAATAAAGTAGATAATCATAAAATAAATTATTCTCTTTTCTCTTGATTCTTTTTGTTAATTGATTTTCATTTTCTTCATTGCACCGAACGCCTTCTAAGTTTAGTTGGCTTCAATCAATTCTTATCCTAACATATGTAAAATTTTATTACTTTGTTTTCGAAGTATGTTTAGGTATTTTTAATAACGTAATGTAAGTTTAGATGGTCTCCAAAGTATAATGAATTTTCAAAAAATAAAACGACATAATATTTAAGTTTAAATTTTTAATCATGAATTTAAATTTAATTTGTTATCAATATAACATATTCTATGATATCAGTAAGTAATAAAATAAAACATCATAAGAAAGTGACAATAATTAAAATTTTTTATTAATAATAAAAGAGTTTCAATAATTTTTTATTGAAATGACAACATATAAATGATTAATAGTATATCGCTAAATTGCATTAACACCAAATCAAATTTAAATTTGGGCTTTATTTGGGATCTAACTTTTCTAAAGTTCAATTAATTTTATTTTAATGGAAATTATTCCAATTCATTCATGAATGAGAAATTCTGTTATTTAAAAATTATGTAAAAGTAATAATTTTAATTTATTTGTGAATAAATTTTTTATCTGAAATACCTTAAAAAAATGAAATACGATTCAGTTAAAAAGTAATTTTTGATTGTATTACAGTAAATACACTATTACAAATAGGTAAATTTTATTTATATAATATGTATATCACGTAAAATGGAATGAATTTTAATGAGATTCTAGGTAAATTTAGTGAGCTTTGTAATAGTATAGATGTAATTAAAATAAAAATTATAAATGAAATAAAATAAAATTTCTTTTATTACTTAAACCTAAACATCATTTAAAAAAAGAAATTTATTTAAAAATGTAATGGAAACTTGCTTTTAACCCATTTAAATGTGGATTTTTTTTTGGCAAATAAACAACCAACTTTATTAATATGGAATATAAGTTACATCAAACAAGACAACATCCTCAATAGCAAGAGGAGTTTAGGTTAAACTATACAACCTTTTAAATGTGGATTTTTTTTTTTGGCAAATGAACAACCAACTTTATTAATATGGAATATAAGTTACATCAAATAAGACAACATCCTCAATAGCAAGAGGAGTTTAGGTTAAACTATACAAGCTTTTATTGATATACAAATTCGTTTAAATAATGATAAAAAATAAAAATAAAAATATTCAAAAAATAGAAAATTCGTGCATGATAAGAATAATAGGTAAGGAGTTGCTAACACTCTCCATCTCTTATATATTAAACCTCCTTTATACCCACTTACTACATCTTACTTAATTTATTATTTAGTTATGTAAGGAATTTCATTAATTAGGAATTCATTGCATACTAACTTATTCCCATTTTTATAATTAGATGAGATTATTTTGAAAATTTTAGAAAAGAAAACTTTATGTCACAGTATTAAATATATGACAGTAATTAATATTGAAAAATAATAATATTTATTTTTTTATTGAATTCTTAATTTACTGAGAATGTTTTTATTTAAGAATTAGTGACATATAAATTAAATATAGGTTAAATGCAAATATAATTATTGAGACTTCACTTATAAAATACAAATATAAATGTAATTATCAAGACTTCACCTATAAAAATTACAGTATTAAATATATGACAATAATTAATGTTGAAAAATAATAATATTTATTTTTTTTGAATTCTTAATCTATTAAGAATGTTTTATCTAAGAATTAATGAAATATAAATTAAATATAGATTAAATGCAAATATAATTATTAAGACTTCACCTATAAAAATCAAAGTGAATTCATTTATAGCGCGGTGCCGGCCGCCGGGGGGGGGGTCTTGTTTAGGCACGGAGGAAGGGAGGAGGCGATCCACGATGAGGGGAAGCTCTCTCTATCCTCTCCGTACCTCTTTCTCTCAACGAGAGCTCATGCAAAAAGATTTGGCATGCCGTCTTCCGCAAGAGAACAATAACTACTGTGAGAGCTGCTTATGGCTGGGTTTGTAGCAAGAAAGGTAGTTTCGTACCTATATCTAACTTGTACATATAGACAAATCGGAGAAAAATGTCTCTGGTTTGCAAATTTACAGTGAATGCTGCAGATCAAAACTTGGTTTCCAAGTATTCATTAATGATGAAAAAGAGAATTGAATTTGAATATCATCTTCTTCAAAAGCTTGGACGCTACTGAGATTAAGTAGCTTTAAAATTTGGTTGAAAAGGACAGAGATGCTTGCTGTCCATAGAATAATAATGTGGATATGGAAATTGAATATTGCTTTCCTTTATGTAAAGATGAAGTTTTATAGTGCTGCTTCCTGATCCTAGTGTCTTTCTATTCCACATGACTCCCTGACAATTTTTTTTTTTACTTAAAAGAAGATTCCCTCTTTGTGTTCAAATGATGTTATTAAAATATTATTTTATGCAATTTTTATAATAGAATATATTAAAATAGTTTAAAATTTTAGTTTATTTTAATATTATTAAGGTAAGATATATTTTTAAAGTTACATTAGGTGAATAGAGTAAATTATAAAATCTTAATATTATTGCACATAAAAATTATATTATACCCATCATGTGCATGTATAATTTATATTTATATTTAAAAATATATTATATATTTTTATGATGATAGAATAATATTAAAATTAATTACAAGTATAACAAATATAATTTTAATTTTTTAAGCAATTTTTTATTTAGATTTGATCATAAAGTTAGATAAATTTGATACTTTAAAAATTATGAAATAACCTTGGAATTGTGATTTTAATTTTTCTAAATAATTTTATTATTCAAATTTGATCAAGAAGTTAGACAAATTTAATACTTTAAAAATTTTGAAATAATATTGAGATTATGATTTTAATTTTTTTAAATAATTTTTTATTTAGATTTGACCATGAAAGTGAACAAATTTGATATGTTAAAAATTATAGAATAATATTGAAATTATAATTTTAATTTTTTTCAAATAATTATTTACTTAGATTTGATTATGAAATTAGACAAATTTGATACTTTAAAAATTATAAAATAATAGTAAAATTTTAATTTTAATTTTCTTGAGTAATTTTTTTATTTAGATTTAGCCATGAAATTGGACAAATTTATTATCCTAAAATTGTCAAATAATATTGAGATTATAATTTTAATTTTTTAAACAATTCTTTATTCAAATTTGGCTATAAAGTTAGATAAAATTGATATTTTAAAAAATTATGAAATAATATTAAAATTATTATTTTAATTTTTTGAACAATTTCTTATTTCATATTTAGTCATAAAATTGGGTGAATTTGATATTTCAAAAATTATAAAATGACATTGAAATTATGATTTTAATTTTTCTGAATAATTTCTTATTTCAAAATTGGCCATGAAGTTAGATAAATTTGATACTCTAAATTAAAAATTATTAATTTGATACTTTTTAAATAAATAAATAAATAAGAATACTTAAAATATTTTTTCTTCATTTTATTATACTACAATCATTTTATTAAAAATCTTTCAAAAATAATAAAATATGTGCCTATGATGTATCAAAGTTAAGTAATTCAATTATAAGTGCAATTATGATGGTACTTAATAATATTAAAACATTATATTTCATTCAAATCCCACTATGAAGTTGTACAAATTTAATAATTAATTTAATAGATTAACTAAAATTAAATCATATTTTTAGAAAAATACACATATAATATAATAAAGATTATCATAATTTAATTCAAAAGAAAGAATTAGAATAAATAAATAACTGTTCTTTGAACAAACATTGATGAAGTTGGACGGATTTGATGGCCAATTTAATAAATTAACTAAAATTAAATCATATTTTTAGAAAAATACACATATAATACAATAAAAATTATTGTAATTTAATTCAAAAAATAGAATTAGAATAAACAGATAACTTTTCTTTGAATGAATATTATAGGGTGCTAATACTTTTTTATACTTAACTAACTCCTAAATCTAAATCTTGAAATTATAAATCTCTTTTGGTATTTTAATCACACCATAAAAAATAATTACTAGTGATTCTATTTTCTTTTTATTCATATAATAACATTTTGAGGAGACATGAAGCTGTTTACCTCCCACTATTCCACTATGGGGCACATCATGACACCTTACTCCAATAACACTGGCAACCTATTTTGTTGCCTCATAAGTAACCTTATTACATTCCTTTGAACTCTAGTTAATTGACACATCTTCCATAAAATTAAAAAAAAGATTTTATAAAGTAAAAAATGACCAAACCTTTTAAGGACAAATTGAAATCTCCAATAATACTTCAATAACAACTTTCAAATTACTTTCCACCTAAACATGTATCTGATGAAAATTGTTAACAAGTAATATAACTTTGTTAATAGCTAACAATTCTATATCAAGCACTAATTGACAGTTAAAATTCCCATATCATAATCTTAAAACCATCTCTTCATTATTTTGAACTTTTGTTATCATAGAAGATTTTCCCTTCACCTAAGTAATATCTACGTCAATTTTAATTGAATCATAATATGGTGGAGTCCAATAGGATTAGGCTTCAATAACCCATTTGAAGACCTAACAGAATTGCACAAAGCTACACTTAAATCTCGAGCCTTTTCATCATCTTGTTAATATTCATGCTAAATTAATCTAAATACTCTTTCCAAATTAATAATTACACCATCATGGATAATGCAATTTCTTTCTTCCCATGCACATTTAAGCATAATGCCAATGAAGGCTATTATATATCAAAGTTCTTAGGAGAGCTTGTGATGAAGGAGATCCAAACCAATGATAAAAGCAATTAAGCATTTGACCACCATCACAAATTAAAGCATGAAATGTTTAACCCCAAAAATTGAAATTAAGTTAGGTGCATCAGTTCATAAGCTTCCATGAGGTGAAGCTTAATTTCTACCTCCATCAAGCATAGTGGACACAATAGATGCCTAACATTCATTAACATGTTAAATATTCCTCTAATAAGTAATACTTTATTACCAAACATCAAGTAAATCATTATGAGATTTTGGTTGATATTTAGATTCCATAATTAGTTCTATACTATTAGATTATTTTGTAAACTTGAATAGGAAATTAGGGATTTATATACTAATTTGATTGTACATTTTTTTATTTTAGTTAACACTCATATTAATTTATCATTGGAAAATAGCATAACCAATAGCCTTAAAATTGATTTTTATAATCATTGATGGAAATAAATTTTGTATATGCATTTTATTCCATATTTGGTTCCTTAACAAAAACAATTGTGTAACTTTCAAATCCTTTTCTAGCTAAATTTTATCATTTAATATAGGTACTAAATTATGGAATTTAGGGAGTTAAAGATCTTTCACAATACATTTTTCTTATCCATCGCCCACCAAAAAATAAATGTTCTAATATCAATTCCTTACATTTAATAATACTTTTCCTAGCCTAAATGCCAATTCTTTGAAGCCTTTCTAAGATATTCATATCTCGCCAATATTTGGCTTTAAAGTATCTAATCCATATCTTATTTAGATGTGTAATAATCTTCCAAAATTATTTTGCTAGAAGAGCCTTATTAATATAATAAAATAGTTTAAAGCTTAACTCCACTTGTGATTTTGATTAGAAAATCACTTCCTTTACTTTATGATAGAAATATTAAATTTCCTATAACATTGTATATATAAGTGTAAGGTTTTGGATCAACATATGCAGCAAAAAATTAAAATTTTTTTTATCTAAATTCTACCAAGGATCCATGCAAAAAAGCATAAATTAATGTTAGGATTTTACCTTTTGTGCACTTGTGTTCTTTTTGAACAAAACTTTGAGAGATCGCGATGAATCATGAATCAAATGTCAGCCAAAAGGTACAACGTCTCTATGGTATCCACACAGAGTAAACAATGACTTCTCACCCTCTACGAATATGCTAGGATACGTATCTCTCACTAGGATTAGGATTAGTGTATTTTCTTGAGTGATTTAGGGTTTAATAATAGCTAATGTATATATTAAAAGTGCTGCCTTCAAGTTCCTTTTATGGAACTAAGGCATACCACATTCCTAGTCTTACTAGGATAATGCTTCCAAAATTCTAATTTCACTTAACAACTATCACTTTATCCTTATCATGGAGAGAGTGAAGAGAGATAGGACTTATCCATTAATTATCTAATATTATATAATAATATTATCTTATAATATAATTATCTAATATTAACATAGCATATAGTTATCTTATATTAGAAAATAATATTATCTCATAATATAATTATCTAATATTTAATAATGTAATTATCTAATATTACTTTAATATCAAATAATATTACATAATATATCATATATTATGTGAAAATATATTATTATTTTAATAATATTTATATGTACTAAAATAAGCCTAATTAATTAGATTTTAGTCCAACTAAAGCTTAATTAATTATTATCTTATTTCTACATTTTTTTTGTGACTCTGTAGGTTCTTACTATATTGTAATAGCTTACTTGTGGACTATAGATAGTGAGCAGTATCTAGCAATATATCACTGCCACTTAAGTATTAAAAATATTTGTAACTCAATATTCACTTAATGTATGAACAACACTTTGCAACATAGTCCCTTTTGTAATGATATTCAAATCGAATTAGAGACATGGAATGCATAATCCTTGTTGAAGTTTAATTTATATTTCTTAATACCGAGTAGACTAACTTAAATAAATGATTAATATCTCATATTGATCCATTTGAGTATAGCCATGCATTTCTTAATCTCACTCAATCAAGGGCCCCAAGGATATTACTCCTACTATGTAATAGGAACAAAATTCCTATCTACATCACTCATATCCCTCTGCATGATTCATGACACACTTAATTAATGTCCTATAACACATCCCGGTTAAAGATGATACAAGACGATATTAAAGTATGTGACTCCTCATATACGGAATCGTAATGACTTTAGATTAAAGGACTACATGCATTGTGGTTTTGTGAGAATAACTAACAACATATGATAATTCATGTAGTTTTCTCATTGCGAGTCAGTCCAATGCATTTGTTCACTAACAATGTACTCATGTATTAACTTAATATCATATATCCATGATTCATAATCATCAATTACTATACATTGTAGTCTCGATATATTATTATTATCCTTTTCGCAATAATACTTGACTAGGGGCATTTTAGAAATAGTAAAATTATTCCAGGGATAATTATTATATTAAGTTATAAATTATGTAGATATATAAAAAATGAAAATAAAATATAATAATTATATTTTCTGAAATAAAAAATAATATATTATGTATTATTATAATTATTTTTATGATTGACTCCTAAGATACACACCAATAATAAGTAGTTACTATAACAAAGTTAAGGCCATTATCATTTTACTTGAGAGTGACAATGCATTCTTTCTCCAACTTAAGAGTCTTGCTTAAATTTTACCATAATGTTCAAAGGCTAGCAATTTTGAATGACTAGCATGAATTTGATGTTAATAAAGATATTGATCCTACTACATCTTCACAACTTGTATCCAACCCTAACTCTTTAAAATAGATCATTGAGATGGAGCATGAATTGGCTTTATTGCATAAAAATAAATATGAAATCTAGTTATATTACCTGTAGATTAAAAGTTGATTGAATACAAATGGGCCTTTAAGACTAAGCAGGATGCTCGAGGTTAGATTGTGAGGTATAAGGCTAGACTTATAAGAAAAGGTTGCACTCAAATGGATGGAATATGTAGACTTTAAAGAGATCTTCTCATCAATATTAGATAACGACTAGTTCTAGATTATTATAACATTGGTAGCTTATTTTGATTTAGAGCTATATTAAATGGATGTTAAAATGACTTTCCTGAATAGTGATCTGTAAAAAATAGTATATATAAAATAGCTAAATGGTTTCTAAGAGAAAATTAAGATACACCTTGTGTACAAACTAAAGAAATCTATATATAACTTAAAGCAAGTGTCTAGACAATGGTGTCTCAAATTTAATGAGATAATGACCTTTCTTAGGTTTAAGAGGAATAATGCAAACTAGTGCATAAACATGATGATTGTTGTGGGGGGTTTTGTAATCCTAGTTCTATACATTGATAACATTCTCTTTACTGATAATGATATAAGTATGTTGGCTGAGATGGAGGAAATGTTATTAAAGCATTTTGAAATGAAAACCTAGGGAATGCCTTTTTTATTTTAGGTATTGAGATTCACCATGATAGATTTCTAAGTATATTTACTTTGTTTCAATGATCATGTATTAAGAAAGTATTGGAAAGGTTCAACATGTTAACATACTCTCATGCTTCTTCACTAATTCAAAAGGGTGAAATTTTTTCTAAGGCCTAATATCCTTAAAATGATGAATAAAGAGAAAAGATGAAAAATGTCTTGTATGTGCCAATTGTAGGTAGTTTAATATATGCTTAGGTATGTACACATTTTAACATAGTTTATGTTATAGGTGTATTGAGGAGATATATGAGTGATCATCATTAGAGATATTGAATTGCTATAAATAGGGTAATGAGGTACTTGTAAGGTATAAAAAAAATTATATACTCACTTACAAAAGGTGGGAAAATCTCATAGTTATAGGTTATTTAGAATCAAATTTTTTTGGTTGCCTAGATAACTACAAATTAATATCTAAATATATCTTTATAATAGTAAGAGAAATAGTGCCATGAAAAAATAATAAGTAGTCACTTATAGCAACATCTACTATGGAAGTAAAGTACATCAAATGCCATAAAGCTACTTGTGAAGCTATATAGTTAAGGAACTACATTACTAGCTTTGATCTTATTAAAGGCATTTCAAGATTTTTTACCATTTGCTATGACAACATTACAGTTGTGATCATTTCTCCAAACAATAAAAGTACTATCCATATAGAGTACTTTGATGTTATGTACTAGTTTATTAGAAAGAAAATACACCAACATGTTACTTGCATTAAGCATATTTCCATAAATTGTATGTTCATGAATCTATTAGCTAAAAGCTTAGTAATTAGAATATAACATGATTATGTAACCAATACATGCTAGTCCAAGCCTTTTAATCTTTTGGGTGAAAGTTTTTATGTTTAATGTAATTATTTTGAACTCATTGTTTGTCTTAAGATTTTATAAAATATTCATGACATTGTTATATATCATTTATGTACATTTTTTTATTATAGCATGTTATTAGAGATATTTATACCATGGCTCAATATTGCATTGAAAATGTCAAATCTCATTTGGTATCTTAGGCAGATGCTAGGATCATTGTGTAAAAATTTACATATAATCACATTTAAACACTACTATATAATTACCCTTTTAACATCACTACATTTATGTTGATTAACGAGAAAACCAATGCATTTAATAATATGGTGGTATTTTTATAAATAAGTTCAAATTATAATGCCAATTCAAATAAAAAGTCATCATTATAAAGCCTAATTTTCCAAGAGAAGATAAATAATCAGGCATAAGTAAACTTAAGACAATGATTATATAATAAACCAATGTCTAAAGGTTATGTATTGAAAATTGTTCAAGATGTGGACATTTATAATGTTGGTTTTTTAATCAATGACCAACATAGAATATCCTATACTACTTATAAATTACATCGAGAGTTTTTTTCTCTTTCACTCTTTTTTTCATTTAGGGTTTCACTTCATAGTACTTTATTTTATTTATATAGCATAAGAGAATAATACAAGATCAATGTTACTCAATCATTAATTACTGAGATGCAAGTTACTGCTTTTATGTTCAATTATTTGCAAGTCTTACGTCATTAATATAAAAGTATTAGTATTAAGAAAAAATACATAAAAGAGTGTTCATTAATAAAGATATTTTATTTGCAAATCTTATATCATTCATATAATGACATACTTTATTGAAATTTATCATGGATATTAAAGCAAGTGGAAATGACTATTTTATAAATACCATACAGACATCCATTATTACTTTTCTTTAAAGTCATAAGATCAAATGATTAATTATAAGGTTATTGTACAATATTTATTAGTTAATATTAATAATATTATTAGAATAATAATTTGTAATTATATGTATTTTTAGAAAAATGTCAAGATGCAGAAGTTGTAAAAAAAAAATAAAGAAAAAAACTATGTTGTTATTTATTATAAAATTGATATGGTTATAATTAGGATGATACTATGTCATTTATTTAACTAAATTGACATATAAAAGTATAGTACCCCCTATTCAACTCTAATAAATTATAATAATAAACAATTACCAAGGATGGCATTTATAAGGCATTAATGTATGACATCAATTTTTTTAACAATTGACATATAAAGTATGATTTTTTCTTCCATTCATAGCATGTTGGTATATGACATTAAGTTTTTATTAAAAATTAATGTCAAAGTTTGGCAATCTATTTCAATCATTGGGATTATTCATCAACAGCTTGTACGTCATGATGGTTCATTAATAGTTTGTATGTTACAAAAGTTCATTAATAGCTTACACATCATAATCGTTTATTATTAATTTGCTCTTACCCTATAAGTAGTTCTTTCGTTGACTATTTGAAACAATTACTAAGATAGTTTTTCTTGAGGTGCTTGATTA
The DNA here is from genome assembly GCA_020226215.1 of Sindora glabra. Lineage (NCBI taxonomy): Eukaryota > Viridiplantae > Streptophyta > Magnoliopsida > Fabales > Fabaceae > Sindora > Sindora glabra. The sequence goes on from CM035231.1 coordinate 36,549,215, forward strand.
CTTTATTTGCTATAATTGTTTGACTATTCATGTATTTCAATGCCAGAATCAACATGCTGATTACTTTATATATTTTGTCAAACTTTGATACACATAGAACAAGTAGCACCATTTTTGCACTTAAAAATATGAATACTTAGACACTAAAAGCAAATGATCAATCAAGCACCTTAGGGTTAATATATATAAAATTACTATGCTAAACTTTCATAATTCATAAAGTGATCATAAATTATTTTGAGAAAAACTAACATCTCTAATTTTGCATTGATAGGCTTGAGTACAATGCAAAATTTATGATGCTACTTTTTCTTACTAAAATTTATCATCAATTTACATTTGAGTTTCATTAATGACATTTATTAAAGATGTTAAGAAAATACAAAGATGACCAAATTGATTAGAAATTGTATGAGAAGAAGTAATGTGTTTATTTTTGCATTGAAAGGCTTGAATTCATTATAAAAATAAATATATTACTTTTTCTTACTATAATTTATCATCAATTTGTTACTAAAAATATTATCCAACTTAGAAGCCTTCAACTGATATAAAAAAATTAAAAGAATAAGTATTCCACTTTTTCTTTTTATTTAAAGTTTGTTGTTTATTATGGATTATAGTTTTTCATTTATTATATTATTCCATTTATGATTATTTGTATTTACATAATTATATAAGAAAAATATTTTGGTTTATGAAGATTTTGAATCTATTATTGTTGTATCTGTTATTATTTATTAGATTGTCCATTTAAAGTATTTTTGTATTTCTTCTCATTACCGTTTGTATTTGTATAATTATATAAGAAAAAATGATTATTCAATGAAAAAAATAACTTTCATACTACCTACTTATAAAATTATGAAGTTTTTATTTGAAACATATTTTTAAATAAAACTTTTTGAAGGTCCAACGTTTAAAGCTTTATAATTTAATGAAATCATTTTACTATACACATTACTATTTGTATTTGTATAATTATATAAGAAAAACATGATTATTCAATGAAAAAAATAACTTTAATACTACCTACTTATAAAATTATAAAGTTTTTATTTGAAACATGTTTTTAAACAAAACTTTTTGAAGGTCCAATGTTTAAAGCTTTATAATTTAATGAAATCATTTTACTATACACATCAATTTTTTCTTAGGAATCAATGCTTAATAGTAAAATAATTCAAATCATAGGATACAAGATGTAAATTAAAATGATGAAGCTATAGCAATATTTACAAATTTTATTGTGAAGCTCTCTTAACCTTAAAATAATTCTCTCTTCATGAAAGTGTTGTCACATTCTAATCTTTAGATGATTCTTTTCAAATTTTTGTATTTATGCTCACTAACTGCTTTGTAGTATTAAATATTTGCTAACCTATTAATAAATTTGTAAAGTTGTGAGTTTACTAAAAAGTGTAGAATATAAATATAAAAACTTCTTAACTTTTATGCTTCATTTTTGCAACTTAGTTTTTAGTTTCAAAATTAAGCATCTTTTATTGCCTTTCATTTTGGTATAGGTTGCATAAATATCAAAATTGATTTCTTATTTTTCTTTTGATTTCATTATTTTCCTTTTGATATTCAGTGATATTATCTACTATTTATTTATATAAAATGTATAATATTATACATTAAATTTTAATTAATGTTCATTATATTTGCAAATATTTGATTCAAGATAACTTTTTTAGAGAGTGCCAACCTCACATATTTACTAATAGATATCATATATAAACTTTAAATGTCTTTATTCTTTTGTTATAGTCTTTAAAATTATTGAAACTGGGATTCTAAAGTATCATTAGAGACGTTAGATGTTAGAAGGGACTAGACAAAAAGGAATTGCGAGAGAAGGAGTGTTAAAATGAGGATTTGCAAGAAAGGACTAGGTAAAGAAGAAAAACAGGTGGGTTAAGAGGAAAAAATCATATCACATCGATTATTTAAAATAACTATAGTTAAATATTGTTATTTTTAACATCATATATGTAAAAAAAATAATGATATTATTTATATAAAATTGACGTAGTTGTGTATTTTTTCAAATTAGTTGTTAATCAATGTGAAATAGTATGACTTATAACGATGCCTATATATATGTTCAATTGATGTGAAATAATCTAACCTATAATGATACTCGCATGCGATTCATAATGAATGTTAAAAATGAAAAATAACTAATGTTAAAGGATAGTTCTATAATAAAGAAAGTTTTGAAAATCTTATTGTATAATATTAGTATACCTTTCAAATATAATGTTTTGAATCATTAGATGTGTGCAATAGTACTATTATGACCTGGACATTAATTTAAATTGGTCATTATTTATGAATTATATAGGTACAAGAGAGAGATTGTTAGAATATCTTATTATTGATCACCTATAATTTATAAATATAAATTAATGTCAATGGGGTTAGCCCAATATCAATGACATAAAGTGTTAGGCTTTTATTGGTACTTAGGCTCAATTTTGGTTAATGAATTTAGATTTTATGATGGGTAAGATCATAACTGAACTCACATTATAAGATGAGTCCTTACCTTTTTGAACTAGACAAACTATATTTATCCTATCATAACTAATTAAAGTAAGTTTCAAAGAACAAAAGTTCTATGTTGAGTAAAATGAGTTATCTTATTTGAAATTCGATCATGTTTTAGGAGATTAATTGTGATTCAAGTGATTGGAGGGTAATATTCATAAATCATAATGGATCTGCATGCTGAATTAGTTAAAATCAAATAATATTAAACTCTTTCACCCTATTTATATTATTTTTGTTAAATTTGCAATTAAATTATGTCATGTAAACATAACTACCGACTAGAATTATGAGAAATGTTAAATTTAATTCAACAATTGAAGGCTTAATGTAACGGTGAACTTGAGAGTTAAGGGACACTAAAATTAATAAGTTTCATATGAGATAAGATAGGAATATTGCATAAAAATTTATAATCTTAAGTAACACTAAAGTTTTAGTATTATTTTTACTTGTATTTTAATAAGTAAGATACTTTGACATTATAATGGAGTGGATACTAGGTTCTTTTTGTTTCGACAAAAAAACTTTTTTTTATAGATTATAGTTATAAAATATTAAGATAATAAAAAGTATTTTATTTATTTAATATTAAATATGAAGAGTTTGAAAAAAAATAACTTCTCTTTTTTTAAAAAAAGAGTTGTTTTCTTCCATTATTATGACTTTAGGTATCTTTTTTTAATTACAAATATAGATAACATATCACTTATTCATTAATATACATATAAATAATAGTTTCCTATAGAAAATGCTTTTGATGAAATAAGCGTAATCTAACATTTAAAAGGTGAGTTTTTTGCTTGCTAAAATGTAAGAGCAGGTAGTTCTCAAAATTTCAGTAGTATAGTAAAGTTATAAATATTTCCTCTCATAGTAAGATTTAGTATCACATAACTTTCTTGAAGTATTCAAAAAAATGAAATTTCAATTAAAAGAAATAAAAAAAAGGATGAGCCACTTGTGACTCTTTCTAATTGTTTTTTTATTACAGCACTCTCAAAGAATTAATAAAAAATAAATAAAGGAAACACATATCCTACATCCTTAAATGCAATCAAATTAAGTTTCAGCAATAATTTTCTTAAAATACTTGTTTTCAAATTATACCCTTAGCCCATTATAAATTCAACTCCATTCTTAGTAATTTATTTCACAAGGAAAACACATTCACACAAATTGATCACTAAATTCACATTGAAACATTTTTAAAAAGTCATAGGTAGCTCACATATCTTTTCCTTTGTTTTTTAACTTGAATTTTAATACTTTCAGTTTTTTTTTAAATTTTTAGAAAAATTATTTATAAATTTTGAAATTTTAAGAAAATTATATGGCACTAAACTTTAATAAAACTATATATACTTTACTCTTTTAATATTTCAGTACAGGAAACTTAGAAGTGTAGGAAACTTAAAAGTGTCTCAAATGGTACATTACATATAATAAGAAACAGAATCTTGAGAAAGCCACTGAAATCATTCTAAAATCTTTCGCCAAAAAAATAAAAAAAATGGTTCTAAAATCCATCTGACTTTGCCTTTGCCTTTGCTTGCTGTCAAATTGGGGCCAAGCTAGGCAAGCAATTTTAAGCAAGAGTCCAGCCAAGTTGCCCTGCAGGACGAATACCATAGTGGCAGTGGGACGAACAGCACTGTGGCTCTGGGTGCCCAGCATTGCTAGTTTGCCTCAGTTGCTCATAGGGCTTGCAAGTATGATGCATCTAGGATGAGAAACAACACAAGCTGCTGGTTCTTCTTTAGTTTTGTCGAACTGGGCTTAAAGTGCATTATTTTTCGCTTGTCTGTTAATGTGATATTTGTTACTTTGTATACGATGGAATCGGAAGAAAAGAGATGAAAAAATTTTTGCTTCATTTAGAATTTATATAATTTTATTTTGTCTAAGAATAGAATTAGTATAAAAAATAATAATAGTAATTAAACTTAGTAAACACCAAGATAAATTTGACTTGGTAAGAGATTGTGATCAATAAGTATTAATCCATCTAATTATTAAATTAACCCATTAATTTAGTTATATATAAAAGATAATAAATGACTAATGAAAAATTTTGTGGTGTAACACCAAAATAGAAGACTTGAATTTATTGATCTGTGTATATAATACTCAAAAAATTCAAACCTTTGAATTTGATGTTGCACCAATACAATTTGCACCATAGACACTCTCCCATGATTAATAGATTAATGTATGAATTTATATATATTAAAATTATATATTAATATATAAATATCAATGTATTAAAATTATATATAAACATGGTATTAAATAAATTTTAATATTAAAATTAATAAGTTTATATATTTAATATTATCAATATATATTGGGCAAGTTTATTAAAATAAATAATTACAATAAAAATTAAGAAATAACAATTGTGAGAGAAAATTATTATCATAAAAAGTAAAAACAATAAAATAAAAATGGGGAATTCTTGCATACTATCTCAAGTTGAGGTAGTATGCATAAAACCAATTATTAATTTTATAAGATTTTCTCATAAAATTTGCAACATTATTTTACATAAAATGTGCCATTTTCCTATAATGATATAAATTACAAAAATATAATTGTTCATATAAAATTTATAATTTTTCATAAGATCATAATTTTTTTATGAATTTTGTAACACGAAATAGCAATCATTACAACATAAAAAAAATTAAAAGATCTTGTAAGATCTTATAAAAAATTACAAATTATATGTAAAATATTATGAGTTTTATGAAAAAATCTCTTAAAACTCATAAGGTTGTATGCATTGAAGCAGTATGGAAGAACTCTTCAATAATAATTATAAAAAATAATATATTAATTAGAGTAATAAATTATTAATATTACAACAAATGTCAGATAAGATATTTTGGACAACAAGTGCCTATTTATAAGTAATGATAACTTAAAATAATCACTATTTGCAGGATTGTTATAACGTAGAAGACATATATGTGTGTGTGAATGTTGTAAATTTAGTGAATAAAATATTTGTATCCATTTTACTTAATAGTAAATATTTTTAGTAGATCCCATATTTTTTATTTTTTTTGAAGGTTTTTCACATGAAAATTATTCTATCTTGATTAATATTCTTATCATTTTAGATCTATCTAATAATAATATTATCAAAAGTTTAAAAATGATAATAATAATAAATTTTAATTAACTAATAATTTAAAATTAGCCGTAATCAAATAAATAATGTAATAATAATCAAGTATAATGACTTGCAACATTCACTTGAAATTGTTTGGTACATATTAACTAGGATGAAAATTGATATTACAGTAACCAGATTAGATGAAAAAGTAATTCAACTCAAAATCGATCCAATATGTAAATTTTTATCCGTTAAAGTTGGAATTACCTCGCTTTTACAGATCTAGTAAAATCGTACTGAAATCCATCTAACTTTGGCATAGCTTGCTGTCAAATTGGGACCAAGCTAGGCAATGCTCCGGCCTGGTTGCACTAGACGACGAGTGCCATAGTGGCAGTGGGGCAAACTGCTGTGGCTTTGGATGCCTACGACTGTTGGTTTGCTTCAATTGCTTGCAGGGGCTGCAAGTATGATGCATCAAAGATGAGAGACACCGCACCACAGCACACCACATGCTGCTGGTCTTTCTACAGTTTCTGCCGTTTCTAGGCCCCCAGTGCATTATTTTTCTCGTCTGTCGGTTGGACAACTCTACGGTTCAAATAGTACGTTTTTGTTATATGCTATACAATAAGAATCTAGGCCATTCATTTAATATTTAAAGATTAAAAGTTTATTTTAATTTTTATAAAATTAAATTTTTATTAATTTTATTTTTAATTACATGTTTATATTAATTTAAGTTTTTATAAGATTAAAAATCTTTAAGTTTTAGTTTTTTATATTATAATTCAGTATTTTATCTTATATATGAAAGAATTAAAATTTGAGAATTTTTAATTTTATAAGATCAAATTAATATAAAATTTTAATTAGAAATAAAATTAATTAAAATTTAATCTTATAAAAATTAAAATAAATTGTTAATCTTGTTTAAAAGATCCAAGCCCTTCATTGAAGACGACCTGAAACCTGCTGAGTCAAGTTTTTTATTTTGTTGTGTTACGGTGTTGTTTTGTTTACACACCTCTCCCTGTTGCCTAAATCAACTTCTTTAGTTTGGTCTCTTTTCCATTTTTATTCAGATCGGCTGCTCAGAAAATTGAGAAAAATATAGTTTGCATAAAATTTTTAAAAAATTAAACTTTTTAATTTTGTTTTTAAATTTGGAAATAAGAAAAACTTCAAAATTGAGAAAAAGAATTATGACAGAAAAAATATTTATTCTTTTTCTCTTATAAAAAAATCATTCTTCTAAAATCAAATGAAAAGGTTTTTTTTTATGATTTATAAATAGCTCTAAGCTTTTAAATAAAAAAGAATCTTGTGTAATTTTTTAATAGCAGCTTTTTACAATTTTATTATGTCTCAGGTAGGAGGTGGAAGTATATTTCCATTTATACTTATTTCAATAAAAATTCATAATAAATCAATTATTATTATTTTTAAAAAAGTTTTGATTTTCTATTTATTTGTAAATTAAAGAACTTATAAATCTAAATTATAAGTTTTTTATTTTAACATTTTACAAATTAAATACTTTTCTAATGAATAAATTAAATATCCTTTTATACTAAATTTATGTTTAATAAATATTTTTTTCTTTTTCCTATTTTCACAACTGCTTTCTTTCTTCATTTTGAAAGCCATCCTTTTCTGATCAAAGACGTCATCCTTTTTTATTTTTCACTATTTTTTCTTCAGCATCTTTTGTTATCCATTTTTCAATACTACCCTTCTCCATCTTTTTGAAAATTCTTTGGTAACTTTCCTTTACCGAAAACTTCTTCCTTTAGTCACTGGGATCTAGAATCTTCGATCTTCATGAGATCAGCCCAACTTGATTTCCATTGTTGTTGCCGCCACGCATTATTTCTTCCGTCATATGGGATCTGTGAAATGTAAGAATTTTATGATCCATAAAATATTTTAATATTCATACAATTATAAATCTATAGAGAAGAGTATAAGAATTATATAAATAAAATAAAGAATTTTCAAATTACTTAATCCTCCTGTTGCATCCATGATATCAGATTGAGAAATTGGCTGGATCACTGTCCACATATCCTCAGGTGAGTCTCAAAGAGAATTGTGAGAATAACAAATTATAATTTGATGGGAGACTGCAACTCACCTTATAAAGATGGGATAGGGATCCAAACCCTAATTATAACCCAACTAGGATTAATTGGCTTATCATAATTAATCTAGAATTAGGGTATATGCACACACTTTAGAATTATATTACAATATAAAGTCTAGGTATTATTATTATATTAATGACATTGAATTATTATTAATTCAACTATATATTAAAATGTGTTAGTCCACAAAATTATTTTACAATTTCCCACTTGAACAATCACATTTTAATACATAATTTTGAATTACAATATGCGGCCACAATTTAAATAATGTCATTAATACAAGTCATACCATTACAACCACTGGTCAAATATGAGATTTCATTAAATGCATACTTAATCATCCGATAGGTTTGAAAATATATACATATAGGAAATACCAATTCCAAAAGATTAAACAAAATAAAATGTGTGCATAATCAAAATATACAAAATGAGTTGTGCATCTGCCTAAGATGCTTTACAATAGTTTGAGACAGAATCTTAATGTCTCCTTATAGTACACAATATGATAAAAATGATAATATTATAAAATCTCAAGATCAACACAATTTTAGTTTCAAAATACACAAGTACTCTTACTAACCCAAAACTGTTAGTATATGTCCTAGGAACCAATCATATAGATGATTGAAATAATACACATTATATTATATTTTATTTTAAGCAATGCAATTATTATATTTTATTTTTAAATTTTGCATAATTTATAACTTAATATAATAATTATCCCTATAATAGTTTTACTATTCCTAAAATGTTCCTAGTCAAGTATTATTACGAAAGAGATAGTAATAGTACATCGAGACTGACATGTATAGTGACTGATGATTATGAATCATGGATATGTGATATCAAGTCAATATATGAGTACATTATTAGTGAACAGATATACTGGACTGACCCAATATGAGAATACTACATGAATAAGACTTGTGTCATTAGTAGTTCTCATATGGTCCTTTGACCTAAAGTTACTACAGTTCCCTACATGAAGGGTTACTCACTTTAATGTCATCTTATGTCATCTTTAATCGGGATGACAAGTAGGGCGTTGATTGGGTGTGTCACGAATCATGCAGAGGGAAGTGAGTGATGTAGATGAAATTTTGTTACTCTTATAAAAGAGATATATCCTTGGACCCCTTGATTGAGTGAGACTTAGAAATACATGGCCATACTCAAATGAATCAATATGTGATATTGATCATTTATTTTGAAGTCTACTCAGTATCAAGAAATATAAATTGAACTTTAACAAGGATGATACTCTCTAAACCTCTAGTTCAATTTGGATATTATTACAAAAGGAATTATGATGCAAAACATTGATCATGTATTAGGTGAATGTTGAATCACAAACATTCTTACTACTTAAGTGGCAATGATGTATTGCTAGATACCACTTACTGTTTATGGCTCAATAATGAGTCATTGTCAACATAGTAAGAACCTACAGGGTCACACAAAAGGAGTAGGAATAAGATAATAATTAATTAAATTTTAATTAGATTAATATCCAATCAATTGAACTTATTTTTGTGCAAATATATATATATATATATATTATTAAATAATAATATATTTTTCACATAATAAATATAATTATTATATGATATTATTTGATATTAAAGTAATATCAAATATTTACGTTATTAGATATTATATAAATATATTATGAGATAATAATATTTTAATATTTGATAACTATATGTAATTATCTAATATAAGATATTTATATTATGAGATAATATTATTATTTAATATTAAATAATTAATAGATAAGTCCTATCTCTTCTCATTATCTCTAGGATAAGGATAAGATGAGTTGTTAAGTATGATTAGGATTTTGGAAGTATTATCCTAGTAGGACTAGGATTGTGGCTTGCCTAAATTCTATAAAAAAGGACTTGAGGGCAGCACTTTTGAAACACACTCATAAATTCCATAAAACCCTAAATCACTTAGAAAATATATAATCCTAAATCCTAGAGAGAAAAACGCATCTTAGCAAATTCGGGGTGGGTGAAAGGTCATTGTTCACTCCGTGTGGATACTGTAAAGACGCTGTACATTTCGGTCGGCGTTTGATTCATCCGCTCTCAAATTTTGATCAGTAGAAATACGAGTGCCTAATAGGTAAAACCCTAATCATTGATTTATGCCTTTTGGATGGATCCTAGATAGAATTCGGATCAAATTTTAAATTTTCACTACGTATGATAATTCGAATTCCTAACAAAAATATTAAAAAATTCAATAAGGTCCATATCTTATACATGTCTTTTAAATATTCCTACAGTTAGGCCTTTGGTTAATGGGTCTGTAAGCATACAGTTTGTCGAAATATGTTCAACACGAGTAAGATGCTTGTGTATCTTCTCTCTTACAAACTGATATTTCACATTAAAGTGCTTTGTGCGGGTAAAACTTTTATTATTTGAAAAGAAGCTAACAGTAGCAGTATTATCGCAATAAATGGTTAAACATTTTGAAATGCTTTAAACTAAGCAAAATTTAGAGATAAAATTCCTTAACCATATAGCCTCTCGAATGACTTCATAGCAAGTGACATACTCTGCTTCCATAAGGGAGGTTGCTCTTAAAGACTATTTGACACTTTTCCATGATATAGCTCCTCCTGCAAGCATAAAGATACATCTAGATGTTAATTTCTTATCATCTGGACAACCGGCAAAGTTAGAGTTTGAATAGCCTATACAAATCAGATCACTAGACTTTCTATAAGTCAACATATAATTTTTTATACCCTGCAGGTACCTCATAACTTTCTTAGCTGCTATCTAATGTCTTTGACCAGGATTACTTAGATACCTCCCAAGCACACTAATTGAACTTGAGCATACATCAGGCTACTAACAACGAAAGTATATGGGACCATACTCATTCTAGATTTCTCATCATCATTTTGAGAACACTAGGCTTTGGAAAATGCTTCATCCTTTTGAATAAGTATAGGACTATATGAGCATGAAGCCATGTTAAATCTCTTAAGCTCTTTATCTATATATGCCTTTTGAGATAAACCAAGCAAGCTCTGGGATTTGTCACAATGGATCTCTATACCAAGCACAAAATATGCATTTTCAAGATCCTTCATATTAAAATTCTGTGACAATGCCTTTTTTGCCTCGTTCATAAGATTCACATCATTACTCATAAGGAAAATATCGTCAACATATAACACAAGGATCATAAAATTACTCGCACTCATCATATAATAGATGCATTGATCCACTGCATTTTCTTTAAATCCAAGAGAGGACACAATCTCATAAAATTTAAGATACCATTGCCTGGATGTTTGTTTCAGGCTATATATCGACTTAGTCAACTTACACACTAAGTACTATTTTCCATTCTCTTAGAAACTATCTGGATATTTCATATAAACTGTCTCTGACAGGTTACCATTAAGCAAGATAGTCTTCACATCCATTTGATGTAGGTCAAGATCAAAATGAGCCATCAAAGCCATTATAACTCGAAACGAGTCTTTGGTCGAGATTGGTGAGAATGTCTCTTTATAATCAATTCCTTCCTTTTGCATGCAATCTTTACCTACTAATCTGGCCTTATATCTTTCAATCTCACCTTTAGTAGTCTGTTTGGTCTTAAAAATCCATTTGCACCCAACTGGTTTACATCCTTCAGGTAGTTCCACCAATTCCTATACATTATTCTTGTACATTAAATTTATTTCATCCTCCATGGCATGAATCCATTCTGAGGAATTAGAACTTGAAATAGCTTCTGAGAAGTTAATAGGATCGAAATTATCATTCACATCAAACCCATGTTCTTGCAAATAAACCACATAATCATTTGAAATTTCCTGACGACGGGTTATCTGTGATCTTCTTAAGGGAACTTCCTCAATTATATCATTTAGTTCATTCACCAGTTGGATTAGTTCAATCATAAGTTGGATTGGATCAATTTGCAGTTTTATGTGAGATGGTTCTTCAGAAGACACTATTAGAGGAACAACACTTTGTTTATTAGCTGTTTGAGAGACATTGCTTTGTTCTTCTCCTAAGGAGATCTGAAGTGATTTTCTCTCACTATTCAACTCATCCTCAAAGTAGATAGCACAATCTGACTCAATAACTATTGATGAATGAGATAGGCAATAAAACCTACTTCTTCTTGAACTAATGCAATAGTCAATGAAATACCCATTAATTATTCTTGCTTCAAGCTTCTTAATATGTGGGTTATAAGGTCTAACTTTAGCTTTGCAGCCCTAAACATGAAAATGTTTCAAGTTAGGCTTCTTTCCATATATTAGCTCATATGGAGTCTTTGGCACAAATTTGCTCAGAACTTAATTCAACACATATGCAGCAGTTCTTAGAGCATCACCCCATAGAAATTCTGGTAAAGTAAAATGAGTTAGCATACATCGTACCATCTCTATGAGTGTTCTATTCCTTCGCTCTGCAATTCCATTTAGCTCTGGAGCTAGGCATAGTATAACTAGCTTCTATTCCACACTCTTATAAATATTTTGCAAAAAGACTAGGATTTCTTCTAGTTTCATCATATTTACCATAAAATTCACCACCTCTGTCTGAATGTACATATTTGATTTACTTTCTCAGTTTTAGTTCAATTGCAACCTTGAACCTTTTGAAGACTTCTAATGCTCCAAAATTTTCAGAAAGAAGCTCCACCTATCCAAATTTTGAATAGTCATCAATGAAGGTGATAAAATACTTGAAGCCTCCTATTACATTGGGTAAGATAGGCCCATACACATTAGTATGGATCAATTCTAGAACACTTTCTTTCCTGGTCTTCTTCCCTTTTCTAACTCTAGTCATTAGTTTTCCTTTAATGCAGTTCACACAGACGCTGAAATTTGAGAAGTCAAGTTTAGGTAAAACTTTTTTTTTATTAATCGGTCCATTCTTTCTTTGGAAATGTGACTTAATCTTCTATGCCAAAGTATTGAAGATGTTTCATTTAATCTTGGTCTTTTATTTCTAACAACTATGTTGATGGAATTTTCAAAAGTATTGTCCAAATTAATTTTATATAAACCACTATTCAAAGTACTAGTTCCAACCACACAAGAGTCATAATATAACTTAAAATTATTATTTTCAAATAAACATGAATATCCATCTTAGTCCAAACAAGTTATAAAAATTAAATTCCTTCTCATAGAAAGTACAAAAATAATGTTTTTCAATTCTAAAATATGACTAGTAGACAAATGTAAAAAAATGACTCCTATGTGTTCAACTTGTACTTTATCTTCATTTCCCATTTTCAAAGCCGTTTCACCCTCACTTAGCCTTTTTAGATTTCTTAGCGCCTGCAAACAATTATTGACATGGATGGTGACACCAGTATCCAGCCACCAAGTATTAGAAGGAACTTTAATACTATTGAATTCAAAACAAACTAGAGCCAGAGGGTTACCTTTCTTCTTCTTTTCAAGACATTTCTTGAATTTGAAGCAGTCTGCCCTTTTGTGCTTATACTTCTTACAAAATTTGCAGTTTCCTTTGATCAAGGCTTTCTTAGGCTTATGTTACTGCTCCTTCATATCATTCTTCTTCCTTTTATGATTAAATTTTCCCTTATTGTCCTTCTGGAAAGGCCTATTTACTTGTCCAAAACTCGAACCATGAGAAATAAAATTTGCCACTTGCATCTTTATTTTTTTTTATGTCCTCTTCTGCTTGAGTCACTATAGAAATCATTTCATTAATAGTCTATTCTCCTTTCTAAGTATTATATAATGTTTTCAGCACATCAAATTGAGGAGGAAGCGACTCCAAAGCTCACCAAATTAAGTAACGATTTCCTAGATCGACATTCATACCCTTTAATCAGCTATAATAATGCACCAGTTTCATTATATGCTCTCGAATACCACTCACTCTATCATACACAGTCCTTTCCAATAAAGACAGATAATGCCTTTTTTCATCTTTATCAAACTTAACATATTTTTCAGCCATTGAATTCAGGAATGCTTTCACCTTCTAATTATCAGGAATACTTTGTCTAATAGTCTTATCTATAATGTACTTTATCATCATCAGACAGACTCTATTGGAATGAGTCCATTTTTCATGTTGTGCTCTTTGAGCAGAAGTTGACTCCTCATTAATTTTCGATTTCTTTTCACGTAAAGTCAGATCAAAATTGGAGACTGTCATATACAGTTTCAAAGATTTCACTCAGTCCTTATGATTGGTCCCATTTAAAATTTTCACAGAGGTTAGTTGCACAAGAACAGAGCCTAAAGAAAATTATTAAAATTTATGAAATTAATCATAAATTAACAACATAACATATTTGAACAATAATCATGCTTAAATTTTCCTCATGATTATGTAACTATTTATAATATAATGTTATAACACTTAGTATTGATGTGGTATAAGTATTATAACATAATACAAGAACTACATGCTAAATTCTTAAAACTTAATATTGATAGAATATTTAAAAATTTTAAAAAATTAACATATAATTCTAATGCTCATGTTATTTCCTATAAACTATATTAATAGAATTATACTGATAAGGTATAATTTTCATTAGTATAGTACTCTTCTAATTTTTATTATTTTAAAATTTAATTATCATAACAGTAATTAATTAACATAATATATACATTTAATAAAATATTACAAGAAATTTTATGTAATTAACCTATGATAGGTGAGTTTAATTATTCAAAATTTAAAAGCTTAACATGAGCAATTATAATCCTTGTATAAATTAAATAATTAATTGCATATTAATGACAAAAATTAAGAAAATATGCACACAATATATAAATCATTCAAAAGAAAATTTATACAGTATATAATTATACAAAGATTATATAGAAAAAATTTTAGGCCAAAATTTAATTAAATTAATATTAAAAAACTAGAATAAAAATTAATGAAAAATATTTTATTCCTAAAAAATTATAAAAAATTATCCAAAAATAAGGCTTGGAGAGTGGAGCACAACCATATTTTTAATTTTACAAAATTATCTTCGAAAGGTGGCACGTGTAGTGCATACGACAGTCAATTCCTAGTCTTCCCTACACGCTTAGCCCTCTCTTTTTCTATCCGGTCTATCCACTGCGTTTTTCCATGTCCAAGTCTTGATGCATCTCATTAATTGTGTCGTAGTCACAGCAGTTTCATCATGTGACATGGAAGTGGATCCCATGTAAAATTATAAGACTAATAACTCTTTTTTGGTGCATGGGCATCATGAGGTAGGCATCATCGTTTAGGTAATTTTTTTTTAAAACTGTGTGTGTACAATTTTCATATTCAATAGCACATTGAATATATACAATAAACATAAAACTTTAGGACACGAGAACGCCAGACCAAAGAACAAACATGCATGGGACTAATCCATAGAAAGTTTGAATAAAGAACAAATATATATATATATATATATATATATATATATATATATATATATATATATATATATATATATATATATATATATATATATATATATATATATATATATATATATAAGAGGCCAAATGCTAAATCAAGCATATGTATAAAAAAAATGAATTTTAGTAGACAGAGAACGTTTGGACATATGCTATATACATATATACACATATATACACATTAAAACATGTCTGATGTATAATAGCACGCAAAACAATACATGTAGATGCACGTCAGAGAAATTAAATCTGGGTTATCCTGAGGTCGAGAGTTTATCAAAATATAATTTATGCAATCTAACTCATTAATATGGATTCTAAGCTTTGATACTAATTGTAAGAATTTTATGATCTATAAAATATTTTAATATTCATACAACCATAGATCCATAGAGAAGAGTACAAGAATTGTACAAATAAAATAAAGAGTTTTCAAATTACCTGACCCTCCCATTACATCTATGATATTAGATTGAGAAATTAGTTGCATCACTGCTCACACGTCTTCAGGTGAGTTTCAGAGAGAATTGTGAGAATAACAAACTACAATTTGAGAGGAGATTGCAACTTACCTTATAAGGAAGTAGGTAGGGATTCAAACCCTAATTATAATTCAATTAGGATTAATTAGCCCATCACAATTAATTTAGAATTAGGATATATGTATACACTTTAGAATTATATTATAACATAAAGTTTAAATATTATTATTATATTAGTGACATTGAATTATTATTAATTCAACTCTATATTAAAATGTGTTAGTTCACATAATTATTTTACATAAAAAATGTAAATTAAAACAACATTTATCGGAAGCTATTCTCCCTTCACATGGATCATCCATGGAAGTCTATGCTCCTCAAGATGAAGTTCACAAGTCCCTCCCCCTTCAAAATTCTATTCTAATTTATTATTATAAAACTTAAGCTTGAACATGTTGCCTATTTGTTGGAGAATATGTTATTGTACGTGATATAACAAAATTATATTTGTATACTAGAAATCTCTTTATTAATATTATATTTAGTACGATACAATAGAAATAAAAGAAATGAAATAAAAAAATTATTTGGTATGCATTATAAAATAGACATATTTATTTCCTATATTTTGGAGAATGGTTATTTTATTAAATATTAAAATATTTATTTTATAGTAAAAATGATGAAATGATCATTTTATCTTTTATATAATATTTTTTTCACCTCTATCTCTCACAATTTTCATATATTTTATGCCTTACTTTTTATAAATAAATAATAAAATAATATCAATTTTATTATTTTTATTCAGACATTTTGATAATTATTTTTTAACAATAAATTTTAAAATAAATTATTTTTATGCTCTTTACAAAAAATTATTTCATGTAAAAAATTTAGCAAGTTATTTTTTTATTCTTTTATTGTAGAAAATTTTTTATTTGATCATTAAATTTAAAATATAGTAATTTTTTATTATATCATATCATATATTCAACTATAAAAAATTATAAATAAGTAAAAAATCACAATACAACTTTCATATAAATATAGTTTCAATTTTACATTCTCTTTCTATTTTTTAGGATATTATTATCATTGATATAATTTTTTATTTCATACTTACAATTTCTATTATATTAAATATTTCATTTTTATCTATACTAAATATAATTATAAAATAATCATTTTATTATTTTCTTTTTTATTCTATTCCATTTTACTAAACACAATATTAAAGTGTATTTGTAGGTTTGTTTCCATTGTGCATTGTGATCACATGAATAGGAAAAATGTTACATAGGGAAAGATTGGTTGTATTTCTGAGTCTTATTAGGCGCACAAATATTGTCTCTCTCTCCAAAGTATTGGAAAATGATAAAAGGGGAAAAAAATTAAAAGAAAGGATTCGAATTCATTCTACGCATTTGCAATTCTTACATTCTATTCATATTTATATGAAAAGTACTTCCTTCGCTCCTCTATCTTAAGTGACAGGGCAGCAGGGATGGTAATGGGTTGAATAAGAATAGAGTACATCTAAGTTCAATTAAATTTAGATTTTTTAAAAATTTATTATTTTAAATTTATACTTATTAAAGATTTGTTAAGATTCATCATTTTAAATTTATTAGAGATTAATATCCACAAGGATTTGATAAAAGTTTATCCTAATTAAAAGATTCAAAATAAATTTATTTAGATCTACAATTACAAATATAATTTTAAACATTTTCATAAAAAATGAGAAATTATTCTTTTCATATCGATAATAATTATACTTGCCAATTATAAATTATATTCATTTTTTTAATTCCTACTCATTTTTATTTTGACTTATTCATACTATTTATATTAATTTTAGGGTAAATGTGGATTATATCATTATCAACTTTACCAAATAAAAGTTATATTAGTTCAATTCATAAATAATTATTTCTTCAATTATATTATAAATAGAAATTCTTACATTGTAAAAACTAATATTATAAAATAAAAAATAATTTATTTTAAAACATCTTTATGATTTAATGTAAATTTAAATATTTTTAATATTATTTATCTTAAATAAAATATCACAATATTTTTATATATATGTGACACTATCAAATTTCATATAATAATAGATTAGTTATAAAATATATTATTCAAATAGGCCTAATATAATAGTGAAAAGAGATTCACAATTTATTGAATATTTATAAAATATAAATTCATGCATTATTTAAATTAATATTAAGAGATACCTAAAAAATACTCAACAATCATTAAATATTTGATGAATAAACTTAAACTCAAATTATTAAATAGTGAATCTAATTTAAATAAAATTCATTAAGTAAATATTTATCAATTCAGATAAGATTTATTAATTATAAATATTTGTGCCTGTAGTACAATAGAAGAGTTGCAAATAAGGATTCAACATAATTATTTATATTTTAATAATTTAAATGAATAAATAATTTTTTTAAAACAAAAGCCTACAATGCAATCTGGTGATAGCAGGCCTGTAAGGCAACGTTGGCTGGCCCAGCGTCTTCTAACCTTATAAATTTTTTATTAAAAGAAATCTAAGCATTATGTGAGTAAAATGCTTGAAAGTGGCATTATTGTAAGAATTAGTCTTCCTTCCAACATTATGTTAATCAAAAGGCCCTAATGCAGGAAAAGTGGACAATAGTTGCGAGGGGTAGCACATGGGGAGAAACATTTCGTTAAAGGGTCTTGATTTCTTTTATTTTTCTGCTATATTTAGAGATAGATGAATGCACAATTTTTTATGAGTTTCATTTTATAAAAAGGATTCTAAATCTTATCTCATCTCATTATATATAAAAATTTTGTATTCATTTTTTTTGGGTGAAATTCATTTTTTTCCCCTAATCTAACAAAAATATGGAAAAGAAAGTTAGAGACAAAAATACAACGCTGAATCCCTGCAATTGTCCTCCCCCCGTTTGGTGGGCAGGTACTGCTTAAGCCAGGGCTCAGAAGTTTAGACATGGGCCCCACAGAGGAGAGGACCATATAGCAGGCTTTAGCCCGACATGGGCCACATAGGGGAGAGGACCATTTAGCAGGCTTCAGCCCTAAGGGCATAAGTCTAAACAAAATTAAAATTAAAATTACAAATAATTTTCAAATGATTTAAATTCTCATTTTTTTTAAGATTTTAGACAAGAGATTAAAGTAATTGAGTGTGTGAATTTAAGAGAAAGGTAAATAAATTAATTTTTATTAAAACAGTATGTTTCAATCAAAAGAAGATTGTGAGTTAAGATTGCTTCTTTTTCTTCTTAATTAAAATTAAAGAAAAATGGCAGGATGAAAAATTGAGGTTATCCGTGTCCAAAATGGAGAGAGGAAGAAGTTTGTTCCAAAGCCAGAATAAAAAAAAAAAAGGAGGGGTGACATGAAGAGCTACAGTACATTAAGGTCCTGTTTGTTAAAACAGAAAAATACTTTTTAATAAAATATAGTTATAATATATTAAAATAAGATAAAATATTTTATTTATTTAGCATTAAATATAAAATATTTTCAAAAAAGTAAGTTCCTCTTTGAATTTTTTCAAATAAGAATTTATTTATTTTAATTATTATAACTCTAAATATCATTTTCTTAATTACAAATATAAATGATACATTATTTCTCTTTTAATATATATACAAATGATATATATATATATATATATATATTTAAAAAAGGTAATTTTAAAAGTAACAAACGAGCCTAAGTTCCGGCTCTTAATCGTAAAATTGTAGAAGCTACTACAAAAATTGGGATTTGATGGAGAAAGAATTCCACGATTCTTCAAACACCCATTATGTTCAAAAGATTTTCTTACAGCTTCTCAGTGATCAAACAGAAATTTGTTATAAGCTATACATGAATGAGAGTGAGGGCATTGAACGTGTTGCAACTGCAAAGCCTAGTTGGCTTGCCATGTATAAGCACAGCATAATTAAAGACCCGAAACCTGAAAGCTGACAACCGATGCCGGTAGTCATCATGAGTCTTAACCTGCATTGTAAATTGGCAATATTCGCCATTAAGTGCTACAGATTCCCGAAGAACCCCGCTTTAAATTGCAGGGACAGTTTATGGTGGAATTATTTTTTGCTATCAATCGGTTCGGCTTTATTACAGTATTTCGAGAAGTTCTAAGTTTGGAATGATGTGATGCAATATAATTTATTAGATAAAATTATTAAGAATTTGGATAATCTCATTCAATAATTTAAAAATGTGATATATTATTTAAGGTTTGAAACTTCTGAAATATCGTAGAATTTCTTCGATTGATGATTTTAATTTAGAATAAAATACACTGTATTTTCTTGTAGTTTGATTTAATTATACGGACCTCCTATTTGATATCAAATCATACATTATAATCCACTTAACAGAGAAACATTGGGAACATTTTATTTTTTATTTTTTGTATTATAAATTTCTTAGAAAATTATTTATGAAAATATGATTATGACCTTTTATTTAAATGTGTTTCCAAAAGTTGCTTCTCTCTCATGCCCCCCTTCGACTAGAGAGAGATTTTCGAAAGTTGTAAATTTAAATGAAAAAATCTACAAGCAAGTTTGCATATTCAAAATGGAAAAGCCAAAACAAATTAATCGAGAAAATTTAGAAGTTCTAGCACATCATCACCTTCTTCTTATTCTTCTGCTAACAAATAAGAGAAAGAATAAGAAGAGTGAAAAAATTGGAGGGGAGGATTCTAAGACATCGATTTGGCTAAGGAGGGAAGGGAAACTATGGCAAAATAATGAGTGTGTTGCTGCTGCTACTGCTGCTGTTAATTTAAGCGATCTCTAGGATACTTGCTTTGATATTGATTTCAAATCTAATCAGGAAGAGTTCGGTTGTGAAATTTAAAGCATTCAGTTTGAGTGTAGAGATGGGTTGGAACTGGACCGGGTTAAGAAAAAGGAGAAACAATGGCTTGGAGAAGGTGGTCTGTTGACGAAGCTAGTGGTGGAGGAGGGCAGCTGCTACAGCAAGTACAAGGACGAGGAAAAGGGCTGTAGCAGCAGTAGGTTGCAGCGGAGAATGTAGGAGGTTTACGGTGTTGGTGGTAGCATGAGGCCATACGGTTAGGTTGAGTTGAAGGTTCCGATGGCGGGTTTTCCCGGTGCGAGTCAATGTTTATCTGTGTGTATATTATAATCTCTTTGCATTCTCTAAAGATGTTCTAATCTTCTTGCAGAGAGTAATAATTTATCAAGACATTTTATAAAGAGTAACTGCAAAGAGTAAAAATCAAAGGGAGAAATCGGAAGAGTGGAGGATAAGAGAAATTAAAAAAAAAAAAGGTAATAATCTTTTTGCATTATCTAGAGATCAATAATTTCTCAAGTCATTTTATAAATAAAGATTTGATTTTTAATTTTGGGTTTCATTCTCTAATGAGGTTCTAATCTTGCAATTAAAGATTAATAATTTCTCAAGTCATTTAATAAAAAGTAATTACAAAGAGTAATAATCAAAGGAAGAAATTGGAGGAGTGGAGTATCAACGAAATCGGAAAGAGTAATAATCTCTTTGCATTCTCTAAAAAGTAATAATTTCTCAAGTCATTTTATATATAAAGATTAAAACTTTAATTATACGTTTCATTCTTTAAAGAGGTGCTGGTCTTCTTTAAAGATGTGAATCAATGATGCATAAGGAGAAAAAGAGTAGAAAAGTTGAAAATTTTGAAATCAAGTGTCTACTGTAGAATAATTGATTAATGTCAGTAGATAGATGACAGCTATTTTTATAATAATTGATATCTATATTGATACGATGACATTTTTAAAATTATATTAAATTTTAAGATGGTAAACATAAATTATAACTATCTTCTATGTTGATGTAGTGATATTTTTTATTTTAGTAGAAAACATATTAATTTGGTTTGAAAATAACCGACATTTAAAGGTTAGTGTGAAAGCTTAAGATATTGGTATTGCTAATAATTGCCGTTCAAAAGACATTTGAAGCATTCTAGTAGGAAATGTGAAACGTTGCATCACTTTCTACATTTACTAATGTTGAAAGTCATGGTAATCAACAACGACATTGAAAAGGTTGATACATAGAATATTGGGTTGGCATTAATAAGTAACATTTATTTTGCTTTCACTTTTTTTTTTTGCACTTTTTGTGTTCAAATAATTCTTAGAAATGCATTGAAACTAAGGTAAGCACCCCAATCTAGAAATCTAATGTCTCCTATTGTAAAATATTTGAGATTGAGCATGAGCCATTAGATTCCATAATGGAATGCTTTTATAGTTTATTATCATTCTCTAATATTCAAGGATCCTCCACTTTCATCACTAGGGTTTGGGTGGAAGAGTTGAAATATTTTGAATTCTTCCATGCACACTCTCATGATTAAAATGGAGAAATTTAAGTAACATTTAGGAATTCTCATATTGGATGATTATTTTGATGCATAGTGATTATATAATAGCTTCTATTCATTGACATAAATATTTATTTTTTCTGTATTGATGTTAAGTGTAGTTTTTTTCCCATCTAATTGTACTAAATAGAAGACATTAAAATACAAATAATCTTTTGTATAAAATCACAATTTGATTGTAAAGAGAATAACATATTAAAAAAAGCTACAAAACTATAAGATGTCAATCATTAGTAAAACTGATGATTAGAGGTAGTTTATATAACTCTAATGAGAACATACAAACTTTAACATGTTAATTTAAAAAACTAACTGACATCTAACTTTATAGCATTAACGATGTTTTGGTAAAAAAATGAAACATTATGACGTTGATAATTTACAAAACTATCATCTAGAAAGGCATTTCATAAGTCACCCTTGGAAATGTCAAACATTCACACATTAATTTTGGATTTAACTGATGTTTAAAGATATGACATCCGTCACTCCTTTGGATAATGAGAATACATAAGATGTCAACTTTTGTATAATTACCTATGTTTACAGTTTTTTTTGCCTTGCCTATATATTTGATGTTTACTCTCCATTTTAAATATCTTGATGATGC
The DNA here is from genome assembly GCA_020226215.1 of Sindora glabra. Lineage (NCBI taxonomy): Eukaryota > Viridiplantae > Streptophyta > Magnoliopsida > Fabales > Fabaceae > Sindora > Sindora glabra. Next base: position 36,572,029 of record CM035231.1, read on the forward strand.
CTTGGTCTTTATTACCTAACTCTAGAGTATTTGAGGAAAGGAAAAACAACTTCCTACCATTTCATCTAATATACTGTATTTGATAATCTAATTTGCTTTACTTTCACACATTGGCAAGTATGTAAATATGTCAAATAAGATGATAGGGGTTATTTTCCTCATCCTCAAATACTCTAGCATTTTTAATAAAAGTAAATATATTGCCTAAATTCATGATTTATTAAAAAAGTTATTTTTTAATAGTGGTAAAGAGAATTGGTAGTGAGGATTGAATATGGCATAATTTTCTTTTTTTTATATCATATTTGTGTAAAATTATATTTGTTGATATAATGACATGTGGAAGTAAATAAAATTGTAGAATAAATTTTCATATTTGGCTATCTCCTCCCTCATTTTTTATATTTATATTCAATGTGTTGATGTTAATATTTTAAAATAAATAAATAATGAGAAAAGATCTTGGGGGTTATTATTTAATAACCGACGTTGTATTCAAGAGTAAATTGAGTAGATCTTATGTAAAAAAAAATATCAATTCAAACAATGGATTATATCTTTGTTAAATGTTTTCTTTTATTAGCATTTTTTTTCTATAATCACATCCAATACACTGATGTTTGTATCATTATAAGAAACATAAGCAAAAAGAAATGATGCTAGCATTTATACAAAAAATAAGTAATGAAAAACAACAATGAGATTATTATCTAATAATCAATGTTGTATTTAAGAGTAAATTAAGTTGAACTTGTATTAAAACAAATTATCAATACAAACGATAATATCATATTTTACATATTGAAAAAAAGGTATCTGTAATTACCAAATTTGATATGAATTTGTAGAGTTATTGATGCAGTTTTCAAAAATTTGATATGATATTTAAGTTACAGTAAAGTAATTTATGAATCTAAAGGATGTCGGTTGCATAAAAATATGTCAAACCTAATTTTGAACCATTGTAAGCAGCATAAAGATATCAATTGGATATCTTTACAAGCTTTTTTTAAAAGCAAATCAACTTTATAACACTAATTGTTTTTCTTAAAAATATGCAAGATGTAGAAACACAAGTCAATTTTTTTTTTACTTTTTTACTTTCTTTGCAAATTCTTTTTCCAAACTCTCTTTTCTTCTAACAACATATGAAAATATAATCATAAAACTATTTTCACAATTAATGAGGTTCAATTCTTTTAAGTTAAAAAATTAGTAAAACTAGAAAATAAGATATGTTTAAAATATTTTTGTTTTTTTTCTCAAAGAAATTTTTGTAATCAAACTTGGGATCAAAATCCAAGATAAATAGAAGAAAGTTTCTTTTTTATTAGAAAATAATTGAAACATAATGATCTTAGAAAAACAAAGGATACTAATGAAGTAATTTTAGAAAAATGTCTATTTATTAGGAAGTCATTATTTCTAGTAGATTTTTGAACATACAATTTTACAAGAACTATTTTCAAACAAGAAGATTTGTCATACAAAATTATAAGGAAAAAAGCAAACTTATGAAACTTGCCTAAATAACTTTTTCTTGGAAATATTTCTTAAGAAACTAAAAAGATATTTTTAAATAAAACTCTCTAAATACTAAGTAATGGATTTACTTTAAAAGTTCAAACCATAGGATGAACATAATAAAATAGGGCCAGGTCAAAAAAATTTTAAAAATTAGAAGATCTTATTTTGATTTAAAATACTTTAGAGATAATATTAAAATTAGGAAATAAATTAGAAATAGATTTGTTTTAAGACTTGGTGGATGCTATTTGAGGAAATACTTAGAAAATTCTTTGGAAGAAATTCATATTTACCTTTGATAAGAACAGAAATCACTTTTCCTTTGTAGAGAAATCGTGTGACCAACTCGCTATACATCATAAAATTATTTTGTAGCAATCATAGGGTAATCCAAATAATATCAAAAACTATATATGTATATAATATACATTATACACACATATTAATTATATAAAAAGTTACCTGGGCTATGTAGTAACCTAGTTAGTAAAGTTTTAAAATAATTATGTAGAAAAATATAGCTAAACCATAATTATATAGCATAAAGTTTTAAAAATATATAAATATATAGTTATCAAGTTGGACTAACTATTAGCTATATGTATATTAGAATTAGGAATCTCAAGGGAGAGTGGTGGCAATTCCTTAAGAACTGTTGCTAGTGGTGTAATTACTACTATTAATACGGCTATTGTAGGATCCAAAGCCATTACAAAGCTTAAACTTATACTAACCAAATGTAGCATTATCTGGGTGCTATATATATTAGAGATCTCAGTGGGTGCCATTTAGGTCCAAAGTACCTGAAAAGTACATCCACAAGTAGAATGAGTAATAAAATTACTCAGCGAGATAGTTATCACATAAATTTTCTAATAAATTTTAATTTAGATAACTTTTATACACAAGACATATATGAAAACTTATTTTCTTGCTAGAAAATACTTCTCATTAAACTATTCTATATAATGCACTAATAACACTTACACATAATATAATTTAGTCATGGACACAATATAAGTATTTAAATAACTATTAGATGATATAGAGCCATAAAGGTTTTACCTTGTCACTTTGAACCAATCATGACCATGCATATCCCAACCCTATCCCCCTTCGCCTACCTTATGTCATTTCATGTAACTTAAAATATAAAGTGCTAGGCTAAATCTCCATATTCTCCATAAATGACTCATATCATATCACATAATCATGTCATAACATTATCTATGACATCTAAGCCAATAATGTCATAAATAGCATTAAAGCCTATATTTGGCATATAGCCACATTTTCATATATAGCATAAAAAGATTCTCACGAGCCTATTTCATATAATAGGGTAAGGTCAAGATGGCATCCATAACCATAACCAAAATATATAGGATAATCTAGCAAAAAAAGTATACAATTACCTAGTTACTTTACTAGTGACTATATGAAGTATTTGAGCTTCCATTCTATATGCTAGATTACTGTAGTACTTACTTAAAAGCTTATTGACATTTAGTCAATTATGAGCTTTATTCACAAGCATCCTTACATATAAACATGTGATGCATATGTAAATCATAAGATAATTCATATTGTAATTCATGCACTAACTATTCAAGCAATTCACAGTTTCATGATGAAATTAATGGAGCAGTATCCATTTTTTTCATAGTATTTCCATTATCATTCAAGTATACCTTTAAGCCATCATCTTTACACATTCATTTGCTATTAACATATGCTATTAAGTAAACAAAACATCAATCTAAATTTGTAAATAAACTCAATTTTTATAACAAAACCAAGGAATATTCAACTTGGATTTTCTCAGTTTCACAACTTCTATTTCTAAGCGGTTTTAATTCTATACTTTGTATATTATTCTAACAAGTAAGAAAACTCTTTTTCCTTAATAAATCAAGCATTTTAACATGGAGCCTAGTGGTAGTAAAACTGCTTAATTTCACAATACAATAACATTTGAAAATTAAGAAAATAATCATAAATTTATACTAAGTTTTAATAAATATTCTTCTATGTAGAAATTCTATTTAAAATAGCAAACTTTATTGATTTTTTTTACAAAATTTTCAGAATTAAAATAAAATTTTCAAACTTCATATTTAAACATTTTTAAAGCTTAGAATAAGTCACACTAGTTATCTTTATACCTAACTATCAAAACTACTCAATATTGACACTTTTAACTTTAAAATTCCTTTAAAAATATTAAAATTTAATAAAAATTTCCAAAATATTATTTTAAATATGAAATAATATTCTTCAATTATTTTTAGTTATAAAATAAGTCATATAAATTATCCATAACTTAAACTATCAAAATAGTTTGTAATAAGGCATGTTTAACTTGGAAATCTTTAGAATCCAAAATTCCTTATAATTTTTTGCAAGATTCCAAAGTAAAAATAAAGGACCTAAATATCATTTTTGACTAGGGTTATCAAATTTCACTTAATAGGCCCAAATTGACCAACCGAATAGTCAAATGGGTGATTTGGGTCAGTTGAAAAGTGTTTAATAAATTATAATAGTTAAGGTAAGTTTTAAAATCTAATTTTTAACAAATTAATTGGGCTTAAAATTTTAACACATTATAAATTATATCCAACAATCCCATACTACAAAGATAAAGAAAGATTGGACCTTATGAAGATAAAAAGTAAGGACCACTAAACTAGCAATCAAAATGTCATCGTCTAAGGCATTGCATAAAGCAATAAAGAAAAAAATCTTTGACAAAGAAAGGACTTCACATGCAGACATTAGCTCACCCATGCCCATTTCTTTCAATCTCTTATCTCATCAATAGCCACCTTCAAATGGCTAGCCATTCATATCCCTCGCTCCTATTATTTAGAAGTTATTTTTCTTCTATTTTAATCTTCATTCTCCATATTTCTCTCTTCTATCTTTACTTATTTCTTAATATTTGTAAACTCTTCAGATTTAGGAGCTTTATTTTTGTTTCCATGGTTAGCTATTTCAAGCTTCAAGATGGTGAATTATAAAGTTAAGATGAATAATTTTTGTTTTCAATATTATATTTCACTTGTATATTTTTATTTTTTTTAGCATTTGCTCAGTAACTTGTTGTTATTCTATGTGTAAATGTCTGTCAGGGTTTCCACTTTGATTACAATTTAGGATTCCTAATTACAATTTAAGAATTCAAAATTTTTCAAAGATAATGTATTTTCTACTCCTCATTATAATCAAAGATTAAATTTATGAAAATATAAATCTCTATGTTATAAAATTTCTTTTATAACTTTAAAAGAAGCCATTCTTTGGTTGTATAAAACATATCAAGAGAGCATATAAAATTTCAAGATACATATATAAAAGGTTTTGAGTGGTTCAGCTAGAACACTTATTGCTTTCCATGTAAGCAAAAATTTTAACTTTTATTTTAATTTGTTCCTTTTTTACTTTGTTTTATTTGTTAGTATATATGCCCTAAACCAATCATATAGATGATTGTAAACTTGAATCGTGTTATTTTAATGGCAATTTTAATTATCATATTTATATATATATTGTTTGTGAATATATTTAATTATAATAATAATATTAGAATAATTACATTCTTAAATATCCCTAGTCATATATCATTGTAGATTGAGTTACTTTGATATGTTAAGACTAGCATGTGTGGTGACTTATATGAGATATTAAGTCTACACATGAGTTCAGTTAGAGAACTTGTATAGTGGACTGACCCATCCTAAGAACACCGCATGCATCGTTATATGAGTATCATGGGTAATTCTTAGTGATCATCATTAATATAGTCCTTTGACCTGAGATTACCAAGATTCCCTACATGTGAATTTCATATTTTGATACTACTCTATGTCACTCATGGTTGAGTGAATGTAAGGGTAATTATTGGATATGTCACATATTATGCAGAGGGATATGTATGATCAAGATGAAAATTTTCCTTCCTATATAATAGGAGAGACATCTATGGGCCCCTTAATTAAGTAAAGCTGAGAAAATGCATAACCATGCTCAAATGAATTGATATGGGATGTCAATTGCATTTGCTTCAGTCAACTTACTTAGGAATCAAGAAACCTTCGGATTAGGCCATACGGGAATGACATAGTCCATGTCTTGTGCTCAATCTAGATGTTTAGGACAAAAGGACATAGATGATGATCACATGTAAATGTTCAGTCGAATCATCGACTTTCTCATTACTTGGGTAACAATGATATATTGTTAGATACCGCTCATTGTTTATGATCATTAATATGATTAATGATCATTACTAATGTAATGAGAGCCTGAAGGGTCACACACTTAGAGCCTAATGGATTTAGAATTAATGGAGTAAATTGTTTAGGCCTACTATTTGAAAATTCTATGTTATAATTATAAGGCCCAATAATAAGCCTATAATTATAAATGGACCAAAGCCCAAATTAGTTAAGATTTTTTATGCTCCTATTTAAATAGGCTTGTTGAGTAATAATAATGGTTGATTCATTATTCACGCATCCCCATACAGCATAAAAAAATCGTAGCACCTCTCCTTGACCATAATCCTTAAAGAGGCGTAACTAGCACTACGAGGCTAAAGAGACGAATTCCAACAAGTGATCGTGAGGACGTCTATTGGTGATCTTCTGGTTCGTGTGCATACCTCGGAATCTTTTGCCGAAAGAAAGTCGAAGAGGTGATCAACGAACAAAATTCGAAATCATCGAAATGTATAGCTTGAATCATACATTTTAATTTAACATTTTGCATGGATCCATTGGTTGGGATCGGTTTATTCTGCTGCGCTTGTATGGTTCCCAATCCCAACATTATTCAGTTTGACATAATCATAAATAAGTTTTGTTTGAACTCTGACTTTTCATCTATGTTATGATTTTTTATCTATTTTTTGGATTGATCTTATCTGTAAACTATCTTTGTGCTTGATTTATGTATTAATATATTACATCTTAAATTAATTATTTTTTCTTAATTGAGATCACAAAATAGTTTCTATAATATTGAAATATACATTCCATTATATATATTATTTATATATAAATTATAAAATAAGAAGATATTTATGTTATGTTTTGACTAAATATAGATAATATCTATACAAATTTTGTTGAAAGAAAACAATAAAGTTTAAATTAGGTTAAAAGTTAAAATAAGAAAGATATTAACTAATTAATTGATCATTGGATTTCAAACTACATAATTGATAAACTTGATTGGTGGTTCATTATAGGTATTATTGTATTCTTCGTCCCTCTGTTTTTCCTAACAAAGTTTCATTTTTTCCTTTTTAAATCTCTTAACTTATTACTATTTCAATTTCCATACTTCAATTTTCTTTGTTTTTTTTTAGTGTAAACATGTCTTCCATTTTATTGTATTAATATTAAAATATTAAAGTTTAAATCAATTATTTTTCCTTAATTGAAACTACAAAATGGTTTCTATAATATTGAAATATACACTCCATTATATATGTTATGTATATATAAATTACAAAATAAAAAGATATTTATGTTGTGCTTTAACTAAATATAAATAATATCTATATAGAATTTGTTGAAAGAAAATAAAAAAGTTTAAATTAGGTTAAAATTTAAAATAAGAAAGACATTAACTAATTGATTGATCACCAAATTTCAAACTACATAATTAATAAACTTGGTTAGTGGTTTTTTATAGGTATTACTATACTTTTCTTTCCCTGTTTTTGCTAACAAAGTTTCATTTTTCCTACTTTTTAAATCTTCTAACTTGTTGCTATTTCAATTTACACACTTTAGTTTATGCTAATTTTAATGCAATAGGGAAAAAAATGTCTTCTTTGTTTTTAGTGTAAAGATGTCTTTCATTTTATTGCATTATCTCTTTATTTTGGTTTGGTTTCTTATTGAAATTCATGATTTTTTTATTTTTTTGATTTGTTTATATTATTTTATTAAAAAATAATGGCTTATTCTTGTACATAAAGTTTTGAAAGTGTTTATGTTCCACTGGTCTTCTTGCAATTTTGATTATTTCTTCTTTCATTTTAGCTAATTAGCATTCCTTCTTTATTCCTACAATTTACTTATTTTGTATTCATAAGTGGACAAATTGAATCTTTCTTTTTTCAAAATTTTCAATTATTTCTTTTAAATATGTTCTTTCTAAGATCTATTTAGCCTAAATGAAAGTCTTATATTTATTAAGCTTTTCATAAGTTATTTAATTTTGTTTAGAATATTGAATAAGAGTTTCAAAAGTAAGTTTTTTTTTCTATTTTTTGCTCAGCACTGTGAAATATCTCATGTTAATTACTAAAAGTATGAATTTAGTGTTGTACAAATATGCCAATCAAGTGGGATCACTTTAAATTATGTTCAGTTAAGTGTAGAACAAAATTAAGCAAATTAAAATAAGCCTAACTTGTATTTCTTAGATAAACTTAACATACGTTGTGTTTTAGGTGATTTATAATTTAATTAACATACCATCACTTTTATTACTTAGATAAATTTAGCATGCCTTATGGTTTTGTTTACTCTATAACTTGTAATGCTTAAATATGCCGATTAGTTTCTCTTTTCTATCTTATGATTAGGTTTTCTTCATAGATATTTAAAAAACACCTGGTGTTGGGAAAGGTAAAGAAGTGATGGGAAGCAATGATCTAGATCCTAGAAAAGATAAAGTAACACTTGGGAGTAATAATGCAACTATAGGTGTTAGTGCTTCCAAGCCTATTGTTAGAAAGAAGAAATGGCTAATTGAAAAAAGAAATCCATCAGTAAACAAAGTAGCTAACATAAACACAAGGAAGAAGTCAAGGCCATGGTTATACTTTGCAAAGGTACTTGATAAAGAAGTAAGTGAGCCTATTATAGCTTGTATACATTGTAGTGTAAGATATCTCTATGACTCTAAGGAGTATAGTACCTCTGATATGCTTGCACATATATTTAAGTGTTCGAAAATGTCTTTGTATCTTAGTTTAGACCTTACACAAAAGATTTTAAACTTTGAAGTAAAAATTGATGGAAATGGTGGTACCTTAGCTAGTTCAACTCCATAAAATTATAGTGTAGAAAGGAGTAGGAAAGCCCTAGTTATCTTTATAATATGTGATGAGTAGCCATTTAAAGTAGTTGAAGGGTATGGTTTTAAGTTGATGTGCAAGTTTTAACTAAAATTTAATGTACTATTTAGATAAGCAATTGCTAGGGATTGTTTTCAGCTATTCATATAGGAAAAAAAAACAAAACTCAAGAATTTATTAAAATCTAATTGTGTTAGGGTATGTCTAATCACTGACTGCTAGACTTCAGTTCAAAATTTAAATTATATAGTCTTAGTTGCTCATTTCATAGATGAAGAATAGAAATTACAAAAAAGAATTTTAAATTTTTATTAAATACCAAATCATAAGGGTGAGATTATAAGAAAACATATCGAGTCATATTTAAATGAGTAGGGGTTGAAGAGGGTTTTTATTATTATAGTTTGATAATGCAAGTTCTAATGATGGAGCAATTACATATTTGAGGAAAAAATAAAGAATTAGAAGGGTCTTATAATGGATAGAGGGTTCATGCACTTAAGGTGTTATGCATACATGCTTAATTTGATAATTAGCGAGGGATCAAAGGATTTACATACTTCTATTTCAACTATAAGAAATGTTGTAAGGTATGTGGGATCCTTTCCTTCAAGGCTTGCAAAGTTTAAGATAGCAGTTGAGGAAAAACATATTACACAATAAGGATTTATCTCCCTTAATGTTCTTATTAGATGGAACTTAAGTTTTATGATGCTAGAATTTGCTAAAAAAATTTCAAAAAGCCTTTGAAAGTCTTGAAGAAGATGATACTGGTTTCTTAATGTACTTTGGTGATGAAGAGAGAAAGGTAGATCCCCCTATTAATGCAGATTGGAATAATGGTAAGGTTTTTATCAAGTTTCTTAAAATATTTTATAATGCTACATTAACTTTTTCCAACTCTTTGAATGTAATTTCAAATGGAGCTTTTAATCAAATTGCTTTATTGCAAAGTGAGATAAATAAATGGAGTACTGGTAATAATATTGATCCTATCTTGTATGTCATGAAAGTAGACATGAAGAAGAAATTTTATAAATATTATGGAAAACTTGAAAATATATATCCTATAATTTTCATAGCAAATGTTCTTGACCTAAAGTATAAGCTTGCTTATATTACTTGATCATTTGAGGAGGTTTATGGGGAGTTCATAGTTACAGCTATGGTTAAGAAAGAGAAAGACCAATTAGTTAAACTTTATAAATGGTATTCATTTGAGTATGGATGACTCATTTCTTTTACAAATCAAATCATGGATTTATCTCAAAAGGAGGTAATTGGTCATAAGGATGGTTGTACAACTTTTAACCAAGCTCAAAAAGTTAGAATTGCTGCCTTTAGTAATCATTTAAAGGAAAAGGATACCATTAAGGCAAAAAATGAGCTAGAAATATATTGAATGAGGCATGTATTAATAACAATGACAGTTTTGATGTTTTGGCTTAGTGGAAACTAAATGCTTTAAGATTCAGTGTGCTAGCTCAACTTGCAAGGGATATCTTAACCTGTACTAGTATTCATAGAGGCCTTGGAATTTGCCTTTTCTATTGGAGGGCATGTATTAGACACATTTAGAAGTTCTTTGTCTCTCAAGGTAGTAGAAGAATTAATTTGCACCTAAAATTATTTAAGACTAAAAAAATTTAATTTTAATGAATAGTTTGAAGAACTTAAGCAATGTGAGAAGCTTTAGCAAGGTATTTTTTTTACTTCCTTGGCTTTGTTGGAATTTTGAAGTATTTTTTTTTGGTAAATTTTTTTTGTGTTTACCGTTTTATATCAATATTACTGCCTTAATGCAAAACTTGCTGGATGTGGAGGGACTATTGCTAGACCTAGTGTTATGGCTATTTCATTAGGAGTTAAGGATGGTAATAACTTTTTTTATTGATTTTTTTATAATTAATATGTTTCAATTAGGTTATGATGCATAATAATAAAATTTAATTATTTTCCCTTAGATCTTGCTAATGGTATTGGACTTTCTAGTAATTCTATTGTTTAAGGAGGTGTTTTTTTTGCTAGTTTACATCAGTCATTTGTCTTATACCTTTATAAGTGTTACTGTATTATTTGTTTCTAAAATCTTTTTTTTTGTAATTATTTTTCTATTTTAGTAGTCATGTAATTTATGATTGTGTTTTTTTTTAGATCATGCAAGTCTAGAGTCTATGTTGGTGGTTCTACAGTTGGTGATAAAGACTTATATCAACTTCTAATGGATCTTAATCCTTTGGTTATGTTGCTTTTTAATGCCTATCAGTAAGAATATCAACCTTGTTTTGCTTGAAAGATGCTTAAAAAGCTAGATTTAGGATCTTGGAAGTATAAATTTATTTTGACTTTACTTTATTTTGCTGCTAGTATAGTGCATAAGGTAGGTAGTGAATTTCCTTTTGTAAATGCACACACAACATTGACAATTGTGCATAAGGGATAGATAATATAATGCTTTTTTTATTTATATAAGGTGCTTTGATTCATTTTTGTAATTAAGCATTTTTACCTAAAATACTTAAGGTTATGTAACTTATTGTCTTATTTTGTTACCTGTATTATGGCTTGGTATAGTGTTAGAGTCATGCATGACTGTTAAAGGCTAAAGTTACTATAATAGGATGCTTTTATCTTTTAATGTAATGGATGTTATTTATGCAAAAATATTATCATTAGCTTTATTTCTTTTAGTATTAAATTATTTGCTTCAAATCTTTCTAATTGTATGAAATATATGCAAAATAATTCCTGCTTAAAATAAATAAGTGAAAGCCTAAAAAAAATTATGGAAGGAATTTTAAATTTTTAATATTCATCTTAGAAAGAATTGAATTGGGCTTTAATTGAAATAAAAAAAGTATATTAAACCCAAACCGATACAACTCACCTAAACCTTGTATAAATTAAATAATCGGTTTATATTGATTAGAAGAATAATGTCAGTTTGTAATAGGTTTCTTAACATTTTACTTATTGTTCACCAATTGGATAGCATTGGGGCTTGAAATTGGACATTACCAATTGATGGACAATCTTATTTTTGACTCCTTTTTATGTTAAAAACAAACTACAAAGGTCACTTAAATAATTACCAATTAAAACAGTTTATAGAACAACTTTACTACTTGGAAGTATAATTTTAAAAATAGTTTTTCTACATTTTTCTATAAGCTTTCTAACATGTTTTAAAATATATTCTTGCCATAAACTTTTTGTATATTTTTTTATGAACATTATTAGAATTATAGCAAGTTTTTTTAGGAAAAATAAAAATTTTCTTCATAAAACAATATAAAACTCAAAAGCTTTTCAAGCTTATTTCAAAATGATTTTTGCTTAAAAAATTTAATGTAATCATTCAAAAATATTCATTATAAAGTGTAATTTAATGTTAACTCAATTTTATCATGAAAAATAGAACTTTTTTCTTATGAAAGCATAGGAAACCCAAGAGCAATTCTTTATGCAAAACTAATCTATTTTCAATTTTGAAACTTGATTTTTATACATTCTATCATATTTAATATAAGTTAGTATTTAGTGTAATATCTTTTGACAAATAAAAGTATCGTTATTCCTTTTTTAAAGCATGAAAGAGTTCAACTTGTTGTCTCCTAAAAAAATTTTCTTCCATTTTCATGTAAAATCATGTTTCTAAAACTTTGATATTTTAAAGAAATTATTTTCAAAATCAACACTTTTCAATTTTTCAATATAAAACTTTTCAAACTAATCTATCATGATAGTTATGATTTCATCACATTATTAATAAGAACATAAGAATAACATATTATCTACCATGAATCATCATGGCTTCAACACATCAACAACTATAAAAATAGATATACATCTAATATATAAATATCATTTAGAAAGGAAACCAAGAAGAAAAATAGTGGATATTTACTTATTCAAAAAAGTTTATAGAAATTATTTCCTTTACTAAGAATCCAAAGAAAAAAATTATGAAAAGAAGATGAATTTAAGGAGGTTTATAGACTTCTACATTCACCAAAAGATCAAGAGAGCTTCCATCTCTAACCAGCTTTTAAAAACACTCAAGAAACTAGTGAAATCTCTTTAAAAAATAGTGAGAACACTAAAAAACTCAACTTTCCATCCCTTTTTTCTCTTTACATATTTTATCTTTCTCCAACTCTTAAAATGTTACAAAAATAAAGTAAGGCTTATTTATAAGAGAATTGTAGAGCAACTATTCCAAGCATATTCTTTTGCTTGCATTAGGTTTGCATTATCAAGATGACATCATCAATGTATTATCTTAGGAATATTCCTTTATGCTTTCTTTCTCCCTAAGTTTTTGTTCTTATGTCCTTTAATTATGCAAAAATTCCTCATTTCCCTAAGTTTTTCTTTCATGCACTTCAACTAAGCCTAATTTTTTCCTTCCTCCTTCCAACTTAGCCTAAAATTCTTCTTCCATCCCATGTGATCGTGCATACTCTTTTAAATGGGTGGAAAATTATATTTTTGTTGCTTAGATTAATTTTAAAGTGTTTTTGAGTTAAAACACTATTTTACTCCAAAATTCTATTAACTTTAGATCTTAAATTCTTCCAATTTTTCTCAAAATTTTCTACATAACTTCGAAATATATTATGTTTACTATTACCAATAAATACTTTTGATGGCATAAATAAATAATTTTACTAATTACTTACTAACAGTCATTATCTAAGTTAATTCTACCTATTTTTAACTTTTGAGTTTTTACTAGGTACTATAAAATAACTAACATTTGAAATATATAACAATGGTTTCTTATAATTAACTAAAGGAAAATTATATTTATTAAAATGACACTGCTTTGTTATAGATGACAAATATTATAAATAAAATCGATGTTAAATAATTGACATAGTTCATCTAGTATCCTTTTAAACGTTAATGGTTGTTATTAATCAATATGAAAAGTAAAAAAAGAAACTACAAAAGCAATGGCAGGAAAATGAAATATAAGACTAAAATGATGTGACATTATTTGCAAGATCAGTATTCTTTGATCATAAAGTTCTGTCTTATGAACACCTGTAGAATTGCGAAGTGCAAGTTAGTCTTTTGCTCTTTTGTGTAAATAAGGTATACACACTAAATATCCTAATATTTTTATTCTATGTGTGTCTTGATATTTTCATGTTAACTTATGATTTTGTTTGTTTAGGATCTGTCTTAATTTATTTAGCTTAGGATAATTTAGGTTGAGGTTATGGCATTTGTTACACTTTCTTTAAAATATAATAATTTAAAATTTATTTGTGAGAAGAATAATTAAAACACTTAGTATGCTTTTACTTGGTCCAAAAATTATATATGTTTAGAAAAATTTTCATGAACAAATATAAATGAATTATAGAGTAAAGAAATAAAAGTTAATGTTTTAGTAAATATTGAAATAAAGATTGTATAGGAAATAGTGAGGAAAGTTAAGTAAGGAAGTAAGGGTCAAGTTTTAAGTTATTAATAGTGAGTATATGAGTATGAAGAGGGTTTAGGAATATGTTTTCAAAACTGCCCTTAGGTATTATTTCCTTTTCATGATCATCAACCTTTTCCCCTTTTTCATTTTTGCTAATCCTCCTAAACCCTGCCTCTCTTTCTCCTATTTCTTCATCTTTTCCTCTTCCAAATTAAAGTAAGGGAACATCAAGTTTTTTTAATTTCTCCTTCTAATCAAGGTAAGGACATCTCTATGACTAAGATTCCTTCTTATTTTTCTTTTGGTTGATGAAATTTAAGGTACTTTGGTTCCAATGAATATTTAGAACACTAATTCAAGGAATCCTTGATTTAATGTAATTAGGGTTAAAAGAAATCAAATCTAAACTTCTAATATCCTTCTCTATACTAGGTGAGTAGATATTCCTTCAATTGTTAGATTTCATAAAAATTTAAGCTTGAATGACATATTCTAGGCTTTTATGGATATAAATGCTTAATTAATATTTAATAGCATGAGGTTGATGTGTATTCAAGAATTCATAGGTTTGGTTAAGTAATTAATGTATTAGGATGTTAAACTATTAGGTGAATAATAAAATTTTTGAAGAACTTGCAAATATCTAGGAAATAATTGACTATGCCCCAAAATATGCAATTTGAGGGACTATAATCGAATATATAGTCGACTATATGGTCACAAGCTGCTCTTTAGAACTTGATAGTTAATTACATGGTTAACTATAGGCCTTTAAGATGCTTTCTAAAGTTTTATAGTTAATTATATAATTAATTATTGAGCTTTAAAATTGTTTCAAGACCTTAATAGTTGACTATGAACCCTATATTTGATCTTGAGGCTCACATAATTGAAGATATAGTCAATTATACCTAGTATGCATTTGTTATCATGTTATATAAAGGTTAAAAGTAAGATATAATGAATTTAAACATCAATATGAGATAGAGTGTGATAAATTTGAGTGGTTTACATGACTTGTGACATGAAATGAGAATCTTAAATGTTATTCTATATGATATACATTGAGAATAGAATTATCGTGTTGCTTATAATGTGAAATGAGATTTAGCAATGATGTAACACCTGGTATATGATATAATTGATCTTAATTATGTAATTATGAGATGAAATAAGATATATGACTATACATTGAGACATGGTGTTGCTATGAGAATTTGACAAAAATATATTAACTTACGATATGAAAAATGTATGGGGCAGATAATATGAATATCGAACACCTAGTTCCCTAATAATATACTTGTTGAGTGTATAAGATTAACCTAAAAATTATAAAGAGAATATATATATTTTATTATTAATTATTGTGTACTATGTGTTATGATATATGAATTTATACATTATTGGCTCTCCTAATATAATGTATTTATGATGATATGATCATGATTGAGCCCTTTATGGCTATTTAAGATTGAGTTGATTAATTTATGTGATAAGTTTTATAAAAAGATAGTCTAATCAGTAAGTTGATATATTATTTATGATTACTTATACTAAAGTATTTACTCACTAAGCCCTAAATTTACTCTTCCATATTTAATTTTATAAATGAATTGATTGAGCTTTTATTACCATCTCCTTAGAGTTGATTCTGTTGGAAGATCCTTCAAAATGACTTAATAGCATAGTTATTTGTAGATAGTGTTATTTTGGGGCCTTATTCTATATAGGCATTGGGTAGAAGATTCATAAACTAGATCTTTTAGAGTTAGTTAAATTGACTTATCCTTTAATTTGAAATAATTATAAGTAAACTTAACTTTCTCTTATTTTACAAAACATTATTTTTAATGATAAATGTAATACCTCATCTTTTCAAAGATTGCTTCTTTATTTTGTTATGATTATTTGTTAAATAATCAGATAGTAACTAATAAATGAGAATAAGCTGATGAAATTCAAATAATGAGTTCCACACTCGATCATAATTGGGTTAAGGTCATGATAATGCCATACTAAAATATTTTTGATTTTATTTTGGCTATGAATATGCACCATAATCTTAGGCACAAAATAGAATACACACAAAAGATTTCCTTCATAAATATATGGAATTGTTTTAGTTTTGTGTATGTGATTGAAAAATGTTATTCTCTAGATGATTTAGGATTGCATTTTTATGTATATAAATGTATGAATATTTTTATGTTGTAGGTATATACGAAGAATACGCATAATTTGTAATGGTATGGGGCTCGTTGAATGTTCTTATATATGTGATTCTCACTAGATTAGCTATTCATGGATTAAAGATAGATGCATGTTGATTAGCATAGCATTGGATATAAAAATAAGGTTAATAAATTCATTAAATTTGTAATTGCTCAAAGAAGGGAAGAATTTAGTGATGATATCATATTTTCCCCTACCTTAACTGTTGACAATGTGAAGAGGGCGATGATCATACAAGTATGAGATTAACAATTTGAAAAGTGACATTAAACAGGGCATACATAATGGATATAACATGCAAAAGTAAATTAGGCATGTTTACTGATCATAAAGATAATGGTTTTTATGATTACTTAGATAATATGATATAGAATGTTGCAGATAATTTTATTAAGTAACTATAAGTCTTTGATAGTTCATTGAGTGATATAGAGGAGATATTTTATTTAGGTTACACTAAATACACACATTTTTATGCCATGTTGAGATTATTCAACTTGAAAGTGAGAAATAATTAAAGTGACAAAAGTTTCATGGCTTTACTATAATTATTAAAAGACATGTTTCTTAAAAGTAATGTATTATCTACTTATATTTATAAGTGAACAAAATTATATGCTAGATAGGAATAGATTATAGGAAGATTTATATTTGTCCTAATGATTATATATTGTATCAAAAAGAGTATAAAATATTGTATATATGTCCAAAATGTGGGACATCTTGTTACAAATTAAAGAAGTATAATAGCAGCATTAAGGAAGGGGTTTCATTTAAGGTGTTATGACATCTTCCTATAATCATAAGGTTTAAATGCATATTTACTAATGTAAAAGATACTGAAAACTTAATGTGGCTTTATGAATGGATGATTCTTAATAATGAGTTTCATCATCCAGTAGATTCTTTTCAATAAAGAACAATTGACATATTGCATCTCATGTTTAGTAATGAAACAAAAAATCTTAAACTTGTACTGTATCTTGATAGAATGAACCCTCATAATAACATAAGTAGCAAACATAATATATGGCCCATTATTTTAGTGATTTATAATCCCCCTCCTTTGTTATACATAAAGTAAAAGTATGTAATATTGACATTATTGATATCGAGCCCAAAGAAACTAGGAATATGA
This sequence comes from Sindora glabra, assembly GCA_020226215.1. NCBI lineage: Eukaryota > Viridiplantae > Streptophyta > Magnoliopsida > Fabales > Fabaceae > Sindora > Sindora glabra. Next base: position 36,589,465 of record CM035231.1, read on the forward strand.
CATAGATATTTACTTGACACCACTAATTAAAGACTTAAGGCTAATATGGGATAAAGATATGCTAGTGTTTGAGGATACAAGTATGAGTCTTTCAAGTTGCATGCTATGTTCTTTTGCATAATTAATGACTTCTTAACTTATGAAAACTTATTGAGGTATAATGTTAAAAGGCATAAAGCATGTCTTCTTTGCAAAGATGGCATATACTTTTATCAACTTAAGCACCAGAAGAAAAGGGGAGGGTGCATTAGGGACTTAAGTAGATAGTATAAGCAGTGAAATGTAGGCATAGACATACTTTTACATCCTACAAAATAGTAAAGAGGTTGAACCTTACATGAATGAGCACATTACCTTCATAAAAGAACTTAATCATGGTAGGAGTAATAAAGGGGTTCATGATTCATTATACGGTTATAAAATCAAGTAGGTAGCATTATATAAGAGACACCAAATGTTGTTTTAAAGATTATATGACAATTAGCTAACAAGCTTTACATGGACATTATATCTTACTAAGGATATGATATCAACAGATATTCTTTTTTATGCAAAAAGATAGGATAAAAGAAATACTATGCAAAATAGTAAGATCACTTTAGTAGTTCAGGCAATGCATGTCTGTAATGCTAAAGAAAAAGATCCTATCTATGTGACAATGTCATATTACAATATCATCAAAGATATATGAGATCTTGAATTACATCTAATTCAAAGAGCCTATCTTTCAATATAAATGCATGTAGAATAATAATAACATTCGAGTGGATAAGTTAGGATTCACATAGGGAATTTTAATAAGAAGGGTCATAAGGGAGAGCTCTTTATAATGACATTCCAAGCAAAATAAGTTTTTTTATGTGTTAGGATTCAGTTGATAACAAGTGGTCTATAATTTTTTAAGGGAAGAGATAAATTATTGGTAGTGGCACTAAAGAAGATATAGCCATTAATATTAAAAACACACCTCCTTTCTCATCAGACTATCTTTAGTTAATCATAAAGGCAACATAGAAGAGTTCTATGAGTGAAAAAGTCATGGTGAAAGGATTTAGGTTGACAAATCTATTAGATAAATTTCCTACCATGAGTTTAAGGTATTAATGTCCTCTATTTTATAGTTATGCTTTTAAAATAATTACTTGATTATTAGTTTGTATTTCATTAATAAAATTGCCTTTGGTTAATGTAAGTCTATATGAAAAATATACATTAGTGATGACTTAAAATTACTCAAGTAGGAAAATATGAAAAATATTTCATTAATAAAATTGCCTTTGTTTACTTATAATTTGAAAAATGGTATGGCCATATGCCATTCAACAATGCAAATATTGAGGTATTATTTAATCCTATGTCTAAACTATATGCAATTAATGCAAAGGGAAATGTGGCTTCTTTCTCAATTGAATTGTTATGTATTAGACTTGTTGAATATGAGATTGTGTACTGTAATATGAAATGTACATTGTTATTTGTTTCATTTAGGGGTTCTATATGTATCTTGAATTTGGAGTATCGAGTTTCATTAGGGGGTTGTATATGTATTTTAAATAGGAGTAGTATAGTAGGATGTCCTCTGAAATGTTATACAAAATAGAAAGGGTTTATAGAATAGGATGGGTGGATAAAGAGGAAAGATTTTTTTTTTGGTGAAGGGAAGGTAATATAATATTGGTTATTTAATAGAACCAATATAGTATATACAATATTACACATTTGGTCAAAAAATAAACCAATATGGAAGTTTAATTTACAATGAAGGTTGTTTAATACCAATTGATGCCTTTAACCTTTTTATTGGTGACTAGGTTGCATGTTTATGATGAAACAATAATGATTTAGATAGGAATTGATGTTATTTTTGTTTTTCACATTATTTAGTTAGCTAATGTCGTAAATTATTTATAATGTTGCTTGATAACATGTCGACCAAGTTCTAATGTGTAATATGTGAAATAGTTAATATTATCAACTATTATGTAGTAATGTCAACATTGATAGGGATGCAACATTGAGAAAGTGAGAATTAATTGAGTAGTTTGATTATGGGAAAAAAAGATTACTTGAATTTTGGAATTGAAAAAATGATAAATTATTTTATTAGTTCTCAATTAAAAGTAAATTTAAATTATTGTTTATTATTTATATTAAAATAAATTAATATTAACTAAAAGATTAATAAAAAGGGTATTTTGGAATTATGTGGTCAAAATTAATGAAATTCTATTGACCAAATGGAAGTTAATAATGTTATTGCAAAGTGAGGTTAAGTGTAGTATCTATTTTAATTTTAAGGAAGAGTGGTGTATATTTTAAAACTCGAAGGAAGATCTTTGTAATTTTAATAAACTATAGGGGAAGGTAGTATATTTTGCTCTTTAATTTAATAAAAATAACTGATGGTTGTCGAATTCAATCAACATTAAAAATTATTGGTTTGATAAAAATTTTGTAGTATAAGGCAACAAACCCCTTAATGATTCACTTAAGACATCCTTTCATATGTAATTACTTACTTATGATTATTGAATTAAATAGAAAAAAAAAAGAACAAGTAAATGGAAACATAATTAAGCAATTAAACAAACAATATGCAAATAAGATGCAAATCAAGGTAAGGACTATAAACAAAATTAAATTAAAGGATTTTGATTAGAAATTGAATAGAATGCAAAAGCAACATAGAAAATCAATAAAAAAATGCAATTGATTAAAGAAATTAAGAATTCTTTGGTGGATTAATCACAGATCAAAACAAATTTAACAATTGTAATTATTTTTTAACCTAGAATCATTTGTCATGCTAGATAATTATCTAGAATTTGTTCAAATTAGATTAGCAAAATTAAGCAATTATTATAATCCATAAAACTAGATCTAAATTGATTTGAAAATAGAATTCAATTGAATTGAAGAATTAAACCAAAATTTTTTTATTTAATCACTCAATCCTCTACTTGCACTAGAAGAATGATGCTTAACTAACCAATATTCAATATAAAACCAAATAGATATCATAAATTAGATAAATGAATGTAGATTATACCCAATCAAAATCTAAATCATGCAATTTTAAAAAATCAGATAAAAGCATTAGAGAAAGAGGAAAATCAATTAGTAAAGTTAATGTTATAGCTTAGGATCTTATAATCTAAATAGAGAAGAGTCTTAAATTCCTTAAATCGATTAGAAAATTAGCCTTCCATTGATGAAAAAAAAAAGAAAATTAAAAAAGAGAAGAAAGTTATTTAGAGTTATGTAGAATTACTTTCTTTCCTTTGGATGCACAAACCCTATAATCTAATTTCCTTTGCTACTAAACCTAATATGGTAAGTTAATATGCTTCTAAGGTTATAAAGAATAGGGCCTTATTAATTTTAAAAGCCTGTAACCTAATTTATAAAACAATACACTACAGAAGTTACTGCAATAAATTCTGATAGGTTTGACTTCTAGTTATTGTAAGACTCCTAAAAGTATATAATTTTACTAAATCCCAAATATAAAAGTTGTTGGGTGAAGTTTTAGGCAACTTTGGAAACTAGTTTTATCTTGATTGGACCTCTAAAGTTCCAGATATGGCCTAAAACCGAGACTAGTTTAGCTTGGACAAAAATAAAACATCAATTTCATAGCCATTTTCAACCTTCAAACATTTGAACTAGGCTTTAGCTAAAATATTAAAGTTTTAGAGCTTTCTTTAAAATTTGAAATTGTTAGTGTATATGCCTTAAAATTAATCATATTGATGATTGTAAAATTTAAATCGTGTTATTTTAATGACAATTTCAATTATCATATTTATATATATTATCTGTGTAATATATTTAATTATGATAATAACCTTAGAATAATTGTATTCTTAAATGTCCCTAGTCATATATCATTGTGGATTAGGTTGCTTTGATATGTTAAGACTAGCATGTGTGATGACTTATATAAGATATTAAGTCTGCACATGAGTACAAGTTAGAGAACTTGTATACTGGACCGACCTATCCTAAGAACACTTTATAGATCATTATATGAGTGTCATGAGTAATTCTTAGTGATTATTATTATAATGGTCCTTTGACCTGAGATCGCCAAAGTTCCCTACATATGAATTTCATATTTTGATATTATTTTATGTCACTCATAATTGAGTGAATGCAAGAGTAGTTATTGAATATGTCACATATCATGCGGAGGGGTTTATATGATCAAGATGAAATTTCTCCCTTCTATATAACATGAGTAACATCTATAGGCCCTTTTAATCAAGTAAAGCTGAGAAAATGCATGGCCATGCTCAGATGAATTGACATGGAATGTCAATTACATTTGCTTCAATTAGCTTCCTTAGGAATCAAGAAACTTCAAGATTAGGCTATACGAGAATGATACGGTCCATGTCTCATGCTCAATCTAGATGTTTAGGACAAAAGGACATAGATGATGATCACGTGTAAAGGTTTAGTCGAATCACCAACTTTCTCATTACTTTAGTAACAATGATGTATTGCTAGACACCGCTCATTGTTTATGATCATTAATATGATTAATGATCATTGCCAACGTAATGAGAGCCTGTAGGGTCGCACACTTAGAGCCTAGTGGATTTAGAATTAATGAACCAAATTGTTTGGGCCTAATATTTAGGAATTCCATGTTATAATTATAAGGCCCAATAATAAGCCTATAATTATACATGGAATAAAGCCCAATTAGTTAAGATTTTCTATGCACCTATTTAAATAGGTTTATTAGGTAATAATATAGGATTATTATTCATGCATCCCAAGCATAGAAAAATCCTAGCACCTCTCCTTGACCATAACCCTTTAAAAGGCATAGCTAGCACTACGAGATAAAGGAGAAGAATTCTAACCAGTGTTCGTGTGGACATTCATTGGTGATCTGTTAGTTCGTGTGGATACTTTGGAGTTTTCAGCCAAAAGGAAGTTAAAAAGGTGATCAATGAATGAGTTCTTGAATCATCCCAAAAAGGTATTGAATAAGTTCCTATCCTAATTTAACGTTTTGCATGGATCTATTAGTTGGGATCGGTTAATTCAACTGCACTTGTTTGACTCCCAATCCTAACAGAAACAATATAAATATCACCAAAATTAACATCTAAAGCTTAAGTTATAGCTAAAAAACCTAAAATAGTGTAAAAATTTAACATTAATTGAATAATTTCAAAACATTAGAAAACTAATGCCTAATCATATAATAAGGCTAATTTCATAAAATTAAGCATATGTAGGCATAAAACATAAAGAAATAATATAAATAAAATGTTAAATCTTAAATTCCTTCATACTTAGCCTTTGCATGACTTTGGGCAAACATAACTTTATTGAAAACTAAAAACAAAAGACTTATTTTTTAAAGACTTCAAAATTGCAAATTTACAAGTAAGAAACAATCAAAGCCATCAAGAGACAACACACCATGAATAAATATCTTGACAAACTTGAAACTCCCCAACATAACAATTTCATTCAAAAAAGTAGATAATATGGTATATTCTCACAAAATTCACTTTCCAACTCTCAAGCATTCAAGGCAGATGTTTCAATCAAGCTCATTCCCTAAAATTACTCTATCATAAGCTTACTAATTATCTAATCTCCATTACTTAAATAATATACACAACACAAATTAAAAGAACTTTATTCAAGATTGTAATGAGCTTAAGGAAAAGGAAAGGAAAAATGAAGATATAAAAGGATAGAAACCACAGAAATTAATAAAGCTCTTGGACTATAAACATATAAGTCAATTATAAATAATTATAACTTAACATAACAAACTAACTTTAAATTCAAACACTCACCAACTTCCTTTTGTCTTATTCTTTTTTTCTTCACTTTTTTACTTTTTTATTATTCTTTTTTATCATTTTTTCTTTCTTTTTTTCATTTCAACCAACCTTCACTTGAAGTTTATAAATTTTCACTACACACACACCTACATATTTATTGAAAAACCTATCCTACAAGAATTCAAATACTCTATTAATCCCTAAGATTAGGTAAATACATTTATTTTTTATTATAAAAAGAATTGTTCATGGGCTAATCAACAAAAAAAATGTAATTAGGCTCAAAGGGGCATAACAAAGATAAAAATTCAAAATTAGTTATTTAGCTCTAGGTTAAACAAAGAAAGAATTCCTTTATTATTTTTGTATATGCATATACAAACATAATCTCAAAAAGAATCAAAATAAGTTCTAGAGAAACAAATCACAGAAGAACATTATACATAAAAAAGAAAGAGAGTAGCATAAATGCTTAATGTAAGGCTTAACATTTCACAAAGTAAGACATTCTACTAAATTCAATTCACTAAATCAAAACCATCATTACACCAATCAATTTCAAAAAGCAAAATCATTCATTCAATCTTTTTATGAATTCTATCTAACTTTAATTGAATCTTACTTTTTATGAATTCTATCTAACTTCAATTGAATCTTACTTTTTATGAATTCTATCTAACTTCAATTGAATCTTACTTATGAAAAAATACAAAAATCTCTATCAATGGAAATCAATTAAAATGACTTAAAATACTAAAAAATAAGTGAATTTTTTAATTTTTAATTTCCAAAGCATTAAAAGAAGACACAAAACAAAAAATAAATCCTAGAAGTCTCTCTATATACTTAAATTTTGCATTATCCTTAATGTAAAGCATATTAATATAAAAAAAGATAAAAGATGAAGAAAATAAAAAAGAAGAGAAAGAAAGAGCAAATATGAAAAGTTTGTGTTACATCCTAAGAAGTACCTTTGTTTAATGTCTTTGGCTTGACATAAAGCTTGACATAAATTAATGTCTTTAACTAGAATCCATATGATGATTGACTATTTTCTTTACCTCTAAATTTCTAACCTTTATATCATCTCGTACAGAGGTCCTTTGTAAGTTAAGATTATTTAGCATAATTTCTTCAAGTGCTATCCTCAAATCAATTTTTCTTGAAGGTTTAGAATCATCTTATATAATGAATTCAATATGATTAGTAAATTAACTAAAATGATCAGTAAGAATGCATTATTTTGCCTTTAAAAGTCAAATCTTTGCATGATCATCATTTTTAGCAATTTTTGAAGCAACACTATTTTTATCATTTAAAAATGTAGAAATCTTAGTGCATATTGTTGGTGTGTGTCCTAGGAACTAATTATATAGATGATTGAAATAATACATAATATATTATGTTTTATTTCAGGCAATGCAATTATTATATTTTATTTTTAATTTTTTCATAATTTATAACTTAATATAATAATTATCCTTGAAATAATTTTACTATTCTTAAAATGCCCCTAGTCAAGTATTATTTCAAAAGGGATAGTAATAGTACATCAAGACTGGCATGTATAATGACTGATGATTATAATTCATGTAGATATGTGATATCAAGTCAATACATGAGTACATTGTTAGTGAACAAATGTACTGGACTGACCCAATATGAGAATACTGCATGAATAAGACTTGTGTCATTAGTAGTTCTCATATGATCATAATTGCATATACTCCTTTGACTTAAAGTTACTACGGTTCCCTACATGAGGGGTTACTCACTTTGATGTCGTCCTATGTCACTTTTAATCGGGATGACAAGTAAGGCGTTGATTGGGTGTGTCACGAATCATGCAAAGGAAAGTCAGTGATGTAGATGAAATTTTATTATTCTTATAAAAAAGAGATATATCCTTGGGCTCCTTGATTGAGTAAGACTTAGAAATATATGGTCATGCTCAAATAGATTAATATATGATATTGATCATTTATTTTGAAGTCTACTCAGTATCAAAAAATATAAATTGAACATTAATAAGGATGACACACTCCATGCCTCCAGTTCAATTTGGATATTATTACAAAAGGGATTATGATGTAAAGCGTTCATCATGTATTAGGTGGATATCGAATCACAGATATTCTTACTACTTGAGTGGCAGTGATGTATTGCTAGATACCGCTCACTGTCTATGGCTCAATAATAAGTCATTGTCAACGTAGTAAAAGGAGTAGGAATAAGACAATAATTAATTGAACTTTAATTATATTAATATCCAATTAATTGAACTTATTTTCGTGCATATATATTATTATTAAGAATAATAATATGTTGTTCACGTAATATATATATATAATATTATATGATATTATTTGATATTAAAGTAATATTAAATAATTACGTTATTAGATATTAGATAAATATTTTATGAGATAATATTATTTTGATATTTAATAACTATATGCAATTATCTAATATTAAGATATTTATATCATAAGATAATATTATTATCTAATATTAGATAATTAATAGATAAGTCCTATCTCTCCTCATTATCTTTAAGATAAGGATAAGATGAGTTGTTAAGTGTGATCAGAATTTTTTGGAAGCATTATCCTAGTAAAACTAGGATTGTGGCTTGCCTAAATTCTATAAAAGGGGACTTGAGGGCAGCACTTTAAATACGCTCATAAGTTTTCATAAAATCCTAAATCACTCAGAAAACATCCAATCCTAAATCCTAGAGAGAAAAATGCATTCTAACAGATTCGTGGAGGGTAAAAGGTCATTGTTCACTTTGAGTGGATACCATAGAGATACTGTACCTTCTGGCCGGTGTTTGATTCATCTGCTCTCTCAAGTTTTGATCAGTAGAAATATGAGTGCCCAATAAATAAAATCCTAATCATTGATTTATGTCTTTTGCATGGATCCTAGGTAGAATTCGGATCAAATTTTGAATTTTCGCTGCATATGATAATCTGAATTCCTAACACATATGACATACCTAGTATTACTATCATAGCAAGTGCACTCATGGCCATTCATACAATCTACAAATTCAAAAATTTTAAGAAATTTAGCAAGTATATCTAACAAGTACATCTGAAATAATAAAATTAGAACTAGTAATATAAAAAATAGCAATATAAAAAATAGAATAGAAAATAAGAATGATGAATATCATACACTAAATGCTCAAAAGTATGAAGATAAGATACAGAATTGTCATGTTTAGCTTTAGAAGTGTCAAACTTGATTATTACACCATCAAACTCCATGGTTAATTTTTCATCTTGAACATTAATTATGATTTTTGCTATTTTAAAAAAAAAACGAACCAAGAATGATTCAGGGAAGAGTTTCAGATGCCTTATTTTCCATTTTGAAGATGTAAAAGTTTGCTAGAAAAATTAGCCTATCCATCTACATTAAAATATCCTTAAGTGCATCTAAGGAGTAAATGTTAGGTCTATTTATTAATTATACAATCACTCTTATTTGTTTGAAAGGACCCATATTCAAAGCATTATAAATAGAAAGAGGCATAACATTAATTGAAACTCCTAAATTTAGTATAGCATGCTCAATTTTGATTTTCCCTATAATACATGGAATGGTGAATATGCCTCAATTTTTGCATTTTCTTAATAATTTTCTTTAAATGGCAAACATACGTACCCCTATATTTACTTTCTCATCATTTTTTAATTTTCTCTTATAAATATATATTGTCACAAGAAATACATACTTGTAACTTAATTTATGGCATAAGTGATACTTTGTCATACAGAATATGTTCTCATAACTTAATTTGTGGCACAAATAATATTTTGTCATGAGTAAAAATTTTTCGTAGTACAAGTAATACTTTGCCACAAAGAATGTGTTCTCGTAACTTAGTTTTGTGGCACAAGTGATATTTTGCTACAGATAAAGTTTTTTCGTAGCATAAATGATCTTTGCCATGGAGATTGTATTCCTGTAGCTTTGTTCGTGGCATAAGTGATATTTTACTATAAGTAAAGTTTTCTCGTGGCATAAATTTTTTAATTTTTTGGATATTTATTTGAATTTTTTTGTTCCCATGGCAAATGGTAAAATTGCCATAATTTTTTATTTTTTGTAATATAATTCATGGTACAAGTGTTAATTTGTTATAGTGTATCTAAAATTACAATTTTGCTATCTTGAAATTATTTTAGGATGCTTTTAGATAAAAATATTAAATTACTCCTAAACTTTACTAACTTTGGATCTTGAATACTTTTAATTCTCTTAAATTTTTTAAATAACTCCTAATAGATTTTTTTATTAAAACTTATAAATGCTTCTACTAGTAAAAATTTGTATTTCTACTTATTATCTATTAATAAATATTGTCTGACGTAGTTTTGACTTTTTGTATCTATTGATTTTCTTATTAGGTATTACAAGCACAGAACTTGAAAATGGATTCCTTCCATCTTCAGATGCTTGAATTCAAACTTATAAAAATTTGTTTACATTTTCTAGCACGTATATACATCCAAGAGCTCAAAACTTTGTAAATGCTAAAATGAAATACAAAAATTATTTACAATTGGCTTTAATCCTAAAAAGCTATCCAAGAATTCATAACATACAACAAAAACCTAAGCATTATAGGTTATTTGTATAGGTGTTACATTAAATCTTCATAAAAGATTTGCTAAAAGGGATTAAATGGGGATCTAGCACTAATATTCTTAACCACTTGACCATAAAATATAAAAAGAAAGCTATTTTAAAACTATAAGGTTGTTCATCATCCTCAATAACTTTCAATTAAAGATTCCTTGGCCTGTCATGATAAGAAAGTTAACAATCATAAAGTTTCTTTACTTTCTTTTGTTACAGCCAAGCTAAAGAAGTGTTCCATCATTTCACATCCAAATGAAAAAAAAAATCAAGTTATTCTAGTCCCTTATGGTCTATTGCTTTCTCTTCTCCTCGATAATTCCTCAACCTACTAAAAGGAGGAAGATGAAGGTATGGCATCCTATAATTCTCCTTAGTAAAATTTATCAAATAATTCTTATAGTTCTCTTCGATAAAGTTTACCAAATAGGCCTTTGGTTCAATATAAGATGAACTTGCTCAACTAGCTTGTTTAGAAAAAGAAGTTACTCCATTAACCAATTTAGATGCTAAAGAGAAAGTGGCATAATTAGTCTGTAATGCAGAAATGATATATTAACCCTTATTCAATCTTCTTTATAAGACATACTTTTCTAATTTGTTAACAAAATAGTCATTTGGTTAATCTTAGAGTAAAAAAATGATAGTATGACTAATTAATTCTTCATCCAAATAAGTATTTATTGAAATGGGCTCTAAAAACTCTAACTGATTAGTTTATCAACAATAGAATCAACTACTTGTTCTTCAATCATCCTCCTAGATGATTTAGTATATTTTCAATGTTTCAAAATCAAGGGCTAGCTTGAATTTGTGGATTCACTCAAAGATTCACCTATATTGAAAAGGCAATTAATATATTATTTATATTCATAAATAATAAGGTGTAAATATAAAAGGAATTCAAAAGAAGAAGATGAAGGATTTATATTAGTTAACAAAGAAAAACAATAATAATGGCTTTTCTCTGAATGGTTATTCTTTGATAAATTAATTAGTAATGAAATTGCTAGAACTTAAGAGTGTTGAATGGTAAATTTACCTTATTTGCTCTAAGGAGTTTTGTGAAAATGGTAAGAGTATTGGCAAGAAGAAGGACTCTCTATTTATAGGTTAATGAATGGATGAGATTAAGATCTATTTGGCTACATCTAATGGTTGACAAGGCCTAACTTGGAGACTATTTGAATCTTGATTTAAATAAATAGATAAGATATGTTGTGCTTCTTGAAAAAGAGATCTAACGGCTTAGTACAAACAATCTATTCATCACTAGTGTAAATCAAAGCCAATAATAATAGGCACTGTAATCTTTGGATATGCATGGATACATAATATAGGCATTGTAAATGTGATTATCCCTTCTTGAGGTAATTACTTCTAGTTGATTACTCCAGCAATACATCAACTAATACAAATTAATAAAATGATAAAAAATATAGTATGTATTCCTTTATAAATGCTCCACACTATTTTAAGAGGAGTTAAAGGATAAATACTTCTTTATTAGGCCAGGCTAACTTGTTTATTAGGTCTAAACTAATTAGCTTAATTAAGGCATAATCGATTAGCCTACATAACTCCATAGGCAGTCCTTCACTAAGTATGTTAACTAAATGCAACATAAGCACTATATGGCATAAAGTAGATAGTGGTAGAAGTAGTTAATATAGTTGGAAAGTAGTTACTTTAGCGGATCACTTGCACTCTCTAAAAGGATTAAACTATTTTTAGTATTATTAACAAATAACCACTATACCCTAGGTAACTCAATCACTATAAATACTAGTCTTTATATCATGTAAGTCTTCTAACTTTACTTCTTCACATATTCTTATACTCTCTCTTTATTCTCTTATTGACTTAAGCTTGAGAGGGCTAAAATAAGTCCCTTACAAACCTTATTCTTAGCTTACCTACAGGTGACTGAGTAGCTCTCTACAGTGGTCTCCTTTATTTCCTACCTCCCTTCTACTACTTTGGTAAGAAAGGAAACATCAACCTTTGTGTTAGTGTGTCCTTTATTGAATTTATGAGAACTTTCCTTTTGTATACTAAAATCAACTACGTAGGAGAAATAAAGTCAAAGAGGAGATCAGTAGAGATATATTTCATTATTAGGGGTAAATGTTAGGTTTAAAGTTAGAGAAATTTTTTCCCACTCAAATTATAACACTTATCTTTACTTTCAATAATTAATGGAAAGAATGCAATATTAATTTTTAATGTATTGAAAATTGAAAATTACAATTTTTAATATATATATATATATATATATATATATATATATATATATATATATATATATATATATATATATATATATATATATATATATATATATATATATATAAGTTCTACAAAATTAATAATCAACCTTTTCATCGATTGAAAATAAGGACATCATTATACTGGAATATATAGAAATTCTCTTAAAGTTAAGCTAGTTTATTGCTAGCTCTTTATAAATTTGTTGATTGTTAAGGATTTTATGTACTCATTCAAATATAAATTTGTTAGGGGGTTTATGTACTTCCTAAAAAAAAGTTAGATTTTTAAATGAAAATGGAAAGTAAGAAACTATAAAATTTGTAATTTTTTATAATTTTTTTGTATTTTTTATAAAATATTAGAAGTATATGGATTTTTTAGTGAATAAGAGGGGTTAAATAGCCCAAAAAAAAGGAAAAACAAGGCTAATCCAAAACTACTCTTGGGGTAGATACCTTATTTACGTCATCAAGAAGAAATGGTAAAGTTCTAAGGTGGTTCATGTAGAATCTTCAAGCTCAGCTCAACTTTGTTGCATTTCGATACTAACCAATTTGTGGTTTTGTTGGCTTCTCTATATATATGTTATATCTTAATTGTCTGGTCTCAATGGATGAGGTTTTGATAGTGTTTCATTAGTCTTCTAGTTTTGATGTTTTTGCCAACACCATTCTTCATATCATTAACTAGAGATTGGCAATTAACTTCCATGATAATTTTTTTAAAACCCATATTCCATGCTAGAGAAAGACTTTCCAAAATGCCCCATAGTTCAATAGAGTAAGCATCATAATGACTAAGATTCTTTAAAAAGTCAACAATCCAATTTCCATTAGCATCCTTCATTAAACTTGCACATCCAGCCGAAAGAATCCTAGGATTTGCTATTCCATCACTATTAAGTTTGATCTATTCTGCAAAAGGCTTTTACAATCTAATGTTAATGTTGTGCACCTGGCATGGCATTGCTTTATAGTTCATCAGTGCAGCAACTATTTTGTAATTTCAAATATAGGCAGATATCTATAATAATGGTAGAACTAGAAAGGCAAATTCTAGTTTAAAATTGCTTTTGTTTCACTAGAACCATGAATGGCATGTTGTAATACCCCATTTCAGTGTCCAATCTACATTATCTGCAGTTGGAATGCTTTCGGTAATATTAGAGTGTACCTATTGTAGCAAGTTATTAGTGAAGAAGGTCATTTGGTATCTTCCTCTGGCTAAGTTGAGCCATACCTATTTGGGAAAATTATAGTCTTTGAGAGCATGAAGTTTAGTTTCAGCACCTTGCTAGCAATGATTACATGTAAAGTTACTCATATTTCTTCTACCTTTTACTTCATTTGTTAAAAGACCATTATTGCATAGTCTCTAAAGAAATATTTTAATTTTTTTCGAACTATGCCATTGCCATATATCCTTCCAAAGCTTGTCATTCTTATCAAGCAGATTTCTGGTAAGAATTACATAGGCATGTTTTATAGAGAAAGGGCCATCTTGACTTCCTTGCCATATTTTGATATCATCTTCTACATTGACATCAGGAGGAAGAGTACCGCAAATACCATTTAGAATGCTAGTTGGAAGGATATCATCACATTGACCTAGTTGCTATCCTATGTCTAAATTTCCCATATTTGCGATTGTCATATTTTGTAAATGCTGGGGAATGGGCTTGAGGGTGAGATCTTTCAATGTAGTTTGCCTAAACCATCTATCATTCTAGAAATTCACCATGTTATAATTTCTAATAGACTAAGTAACATTCTCTTTGCATTTGTTCCATAGTGAGCATAGGTTTTTCCATAAAAGTGAGTCACCAGTTTTAGCCATAATCACATCACTTCTATTATGATGTTTAATATATTTATGGTAAAAGATAGTAGCCTAGAGATCTTGACATCCAATGTATAGTTGCCAAGTTACCTTCATTAAACAAGCTTCATTCATTTCCTGAAGTCTTCTAAATTTAAGACCTTTAACTTCTTTTGGTTGACATATCTTTAGCCATGCAATCATATGAATTTTCTTTTCATTAATCATATTTCCCTAGATAAAAGCTCTTTCATATTTTTTTAATCTTAGCAAGAATTATAGTTGGGAGAAGAGTCATTTGCATAGTATAGATTGGAAAAGCTTGGATCACGAACTTTGCCAAAACTATTCGGCCAGCCATAGATAGGCAAGAAGTTTTCTATCCTATTAGATGGTTTTGAATTTTTTTGAGTAAATATTCATATCTAGCTTTAGATGTCCATTTATAAGGAAGAAGAACCCCCAAATACATTCCAAAATCTGTGGTAGGAGAAAAGCCATATATATTTATTATCTGCTATCTTACTTTTATTTTAACATTTCTTGAAAAGAAAATGTTAGTTTTAAAAGCATTTATTTTTTACCATGATAGATCACAAAATTGACGTAAACATTTTAAAGTTACTTCAATTTGGCTAGTAGATGCTTCGCCAAAAAGAAGAAAATTATTTGCGAACATAAGATGGGATATTGCAGGACCATCCCTCCCAACTCTTATGGGGAGCCATTCTTTATTGTCAACTGCATCATTAATTATATGAGAGAGTTTATCCATACATAGGACAAAAATATAAGGTGAGAGAGGATTCCTTTGTCTGAATCTACAAGTTGGTTTGAAATCATCACTTTTATTTTCATTCTATAGAATATTGAAAAATGCAATAATAATGCATTGCATGATTAGATTCGATAACGGAGTATTTAGATTAATTTCATTTAGGACTTTATCGATAAATTCCTAATTTAGACAATCATATGCCTTCTCTAGATCCACCTTAATAGCAAAGAATCCCCTCTTGCTATGCATTTTCCTCATAGTATGAATCATTTCTTAGGCAATAACAATGTTATCCTGAATCCATCTACCTGGGACAAAACTCGCCTAGAAAGGAGAAATCAAATCTGGGAGCATAGGTTTTAATCTATTAATAATGATTTTTGTCACTTTTTTTATAAATAACATTACATAATGAAATTGGGTGGAATTAGTTAATAAACTCTGGTTTGTCTATTTTTGGAATTAAACATATCAAAGTTTTGTTAATACTTGAGACATCTCTTCCCTAGAGGACTTCTTTAATGAAACCACAAACACTATCTCCCACAATATTCAATTGACTATGGAAGAATAAAGCAAGGAAGCCATCTTCCCTTGGAGCCTTGTTTCCTTTAATGGAAAAGTTTGCTTTTTTTATTTCTTCATTTGAGATAGGAGCCAATAATGATTCATTTTGGAAGGTTGATAATAGAGGATATTTTGTTTTTATGGTAACCTAGATGCATTGATCCTCCTTCTGAGAGAATAAGGCATGATAGGAGGTTTTTATCAATCTTAGAATCTCATCTCTATTTTCCACCCAATAGCTTTCATTATTTCTAAGCATATTTATATGATTTCTACATCTTCTTTTGATAATAGGGATGGCAAAAAAAATGAATTTCAAATTTTGCCTCGTGAGGCACAAATTTGGTGTAAATTTTTACCCTACGAGGCAAGTTTTTAACCCAAAGCAATTACACAAAACAAGGTAATATTATCCCTGGTGCTTTGACTTGTCTCAAAATAATAAATTATTTTTATTTTTTATATTATACAAAAAAATATATATTATTATAAATTCATTTTACTAATTTCATAATTAAAAATTTTATATTAATTATTTTCTTTTAATTAATATTTATTTTAATTATTTTATTTTAAATTTAAGTTTAATTGGATAAATTATGTATGATTTTAAACCAATATTATTACATTATATTGAATATTGAATGTTAATTATACGTGCATTTAAAATTTATAAATTTTAAACTTTTTTTTTCAAAATTTTTTGAATTTATTTGCGGATCACCAATACTCCATAGATTATAAGGACAAGGCACAAACTTGCCCTACGATCGAGGACAGGGCGGGGATAGGATAGATCACTGTAGTTGCGAGATAGGGCAGTATACTACCGATTTATTATTACTTCACCCTATTGCCATCCCTATTTGATAGTTATGGCATGATAGTATTTAGTGTTTCTTTCTCCCTTTGTAATCCAGTCCACTTTAGATTTTTACTTCTAGAAAATTTCTTCTTGCTTCATTGTTGTGGTTAACTCTTTTTGTAATTTGGTTTCTAGTTGCTATAAAAAATGACTATTTCTATTTTCTCTAGATCTCTGAATACCTATGATTCTTGCAAGTAACTCCCTTTTCCATTTCTTTATATTTCCAAAAACATTTATATTCCATTCTTTAATAGTCGGGTAAATTCTTTTAGAGCCATATTCACATCTATATCATTTCTTTGATTAGCAACTATAAAGTCGTGGAAGTTACTATGTGTAAACCAGGTAACCTTAAATCTAAATAGATGATTATTAGAAAGTATTGAGGGCTTAAATAAATTACTAAGAATGGGATCATGGTTAGAAAACATTCTTGGAAGAATTTTCATATAAGCCTTTAGGAAACATATTTTCTAGTTTAAATTGCAAAGTACTCTATCTAGTTTTTTGAATATAGATTTATAATTTCTAAGGTGAAGACCACACCAAGTAAACTAGCCTCATCTTGAATCAATTTCCATCAAGTTACTAGTATATATTCTATTATTGAATATTTGAGCTCTAGCTGCATTAAAAGAGGCTCTTCTTTTTTTTTTCATGAGTTGTGAATATTATTAAAGTCCCATACTACACCCCAAGCTCCCATAAGATGCCTACTTATCTGAGTTAAATTTCTCCATAATTCATTCTTCTTCATCAAATCAAGATTGGCATATATGGCAATGAATATCCATTCTTCCCCATTGTTTGGAATCATTTTCATATGAACTTGTTATGCATTTTCATCCAAAACAATGATTTTATATTAATTACTTTTCCAACCAACCTAAATTCCACCAGAGAAGTCATCTCCTTGAACTAAGCAGCATTGATGAAAGCCTAATGCATTTAGAATAGCCTCACCTTCATTGATGTTTACTCTTGTTTCAACTAGTACTAGGGTATCCGGTCTCGAATCATCTAATACCATTCTTGCCTAAGATATAAAATGTCTATGCCCTGCACCTCTACAATTTCACACTAATTTTTCATATCATTAAGAATATAGGAAAATGAGTAAGTCTGACCTAAATTAAAATTCCATGCAAACAAGTCCATTGTTTGCTTATGCTATGTCATTGGTAGCATCGTTTACATTAGAGTTATTCTATTTGTATTTTGCATCCATAAGTTCTTTGTCAAGAGGTTTTTGTTTCCTATTATCATTTAGTGGTTTTAATTTCAATCCTGAGTTTGTATTTATCTCCACAACATGTTGCATGTGGGGTATTTCATCTCCCCCAATTAGTAAGGGTTTTGAAGTTGCTTAAATGATAGAGCCTTGAGGATTTATATTTGTTATGCATAGTGTTTA
Source organism: Sindora glabra (assembly GCA_020226215.1). NCBI lineage: Eukaryota > Viridiplantae > Streptophyta > Magnoliopsida > Fabales > Fabaceae > Sindora > Sindora glabra. The sequence goes on from CM035231.1 coordinate 36,607,650, forward strand.
ACTCGAATGTTCCTCAATTACTCTTGTTTTTCTTATTAGTACTAGTTTGATATACTTAGGTTTGGTTGTTATTCTTGTCTAGCATTTGTGGTCGCTATCCTAGCATGTTAATATCATCATTTTCCCTTTGCCTCCCATGAGGGCCAATTCTGTAGCAAGTTTTGTGTCTGTTTCATATTGTCATATTTTCCAGCTATTACTTCATGATTGTCTCCTGTTTATTACCTACCTTGTCCCTTATGGCTATTATATCCTCGAAGGCCATGTCTTTGCTGCATTAATATTCTTCCATGGCTACATTTGTATTCCCACTTCCTCCTTCCTCCTCGCAGGTTATTACAATAAATCATGAGCCAGAGTGCTCCCTTCCTCTTTTACTTTTGTTATCATTTTGGCCATTTTTTATTGACGTTCTAGGTTTTCGGAGCCTTTTCTTTTTTTGTACTAGCATCCATTCCTTGTACAGATCTTGTCCTACAACATTCCCTTGGGCGTAGTCTTCATACCTTCTTGTAGCATTTGTTGACCCCTTTCTGTTGTTCTATTTTCAGAATTGGGGAGGTCCTCCCTCATCTTAAATTTGGAAGGACAATAGTCAGTATCGTGTCCGTAGGTTCCATAGTGGAAACAAATTTGATGCATACTTTCATATTCTATGCAATAATGTTTTCCTTTAATAGAGAAATTAGCCAGAAGCTTTTCTTTTAGATTAACTTCAACATAAATCCATGGATATTTGCCTCTAACTTGTTTAGTTGTTGTGTCATCCACCCTGATGATTTTTTCTAACTCTATTTCCTAGAAAAGTCAGAAACTTTTCATCATACAAGTGTATCAGTAAACCTGGAAGGCGAATCCATACAACCACACGTTCAATGTCTACTTACTCTGGGTCAAAATGTAAATCTCATTGTTTAATGATTAGGTAATGATCATAAATAATCTACAGACCTCTAGTTTAGGCATATTCATAATCGGATTCATCCGAAAATTTTACTAGAAAAAAAATTATTTGTTAAATTGATAATATCAATTATGCCAAATTAGACCCATAATTAGTGTAATTTAGTGTCTCATGCTTTATACCCAATTCTCCTTCCTCACAGTTTGATAATTAAGGTTTTTCTCCATGGCTTACTCATTCGAGCCACCTCCTCTTTTGAAATAAGAAAAGTAGGGCAAGGTCTCCCTTCATTTATTCCCTCTATCACATCAAAACCTGAGTAGTCTATCTCATGTTCTGAAATCTGTTCAACTCCTTTCGTCATGGTTTCCTCCCTGGGTTCATCGTTGCCAGCATCTAAACAATTCTTACCTAGCAGGCAGGCACTATAAGTCTTATGCTGTGGATGTCCAGTGCCCGACTCTTTCTTCCCAATCTCCTTGTCCTTCGCTCGTTTCATGCAGAGCACCAGTATGGTTCTTGAATTTCTTAACGTTGCGTAATCGTAAGTCAATTTCCTCATCGGTGGCCTCATGTTCCTCCATCTTCAAAACCCTAGCAGAACAGTTTTTCATTTTTTTTGGCGACTATTTTTTAAGGCTCAGTCAAAGTATGTGTATTAATCTTGGGGAATCTTGTATGCAATAATTATGTAAAACGAAAATTTTGGGTTGGACTCCAATAATTATGTGAAAAATTATAACGTGCTTAAAATTGCAACAACCGCTTGTATACGAAGAAGGAGCAGAAGATATATTGCTTACAGGTTCAGTTAGACGCCAAAGTCACTATGCAAATCCAATTAAATTTAATCGATACATTTTCAACTTTTTAGCATGTCAGCGTTCTAAATTTATACATGGTCTTAATTTGTTTTAGACAAAATTATCAATTTTTGTCTCTAAGATAATATAATGCTAATAAAATAATTTTGGAATTATATAAAATTTTAATTTTATTCTTAAACAATAATTTATATATATGACGTCATCATTCAATGATGTAATTTTTTGTATCAATTTGTATGGAAAAACAAAATAATATATAAAAATTATTTTTTAATAATGAAATTATAATTTTATATAATTTAAAAATTATTTTATCAGTACATTACAATTTTATAAACGAAATTGATAATTTTACCTTTATTTTATGTGATATCTGATTCATTTTGTTTGAGTTCATAACACAATAAATTTAGAAGCATTTGGTTCAAGATTAATTAAATCTACACAGTTGTATTAGTGTTTAGCAGTCTGCTCCCTTCCCCTTTGGTAGTGTAGGTAAGGCCTCCCAACACTAACCTCACTGAGTAAAGGTGGTTAATTGACCAGGCAATTTACCCCCTGAGAATCAGGTTCGAGGACTGGTACAAATAACCCAACAACCTCGTTCTTTGCAGGAACATGAGGTATTGTAAAGTACCTCTCCATTTTTATTTTTGAATAAGAAAAATAAAAAATAAAAAATAATATATATATTTGGATATATTTTTATTTTTATATTTTTAAAATTTAATTTAAAAATTATTTTTGAATTAAAAAAATAAAAAATACTTAGTGTTACAAATAGAAAAATATTTTATATAAATACAAAATTAATATTTGAAATAAAAAAATAAGTTTAGAAAATAACTAAAAATAACCCAACAATCTCTTTCTTTGCAGGAACATGAGGTATTGTAAAGTATCTCTCCATTTTTATTTTTGATAAGAAAAATAAAAAAATAAAAAATTATATATATTTGGATATATTTTTATTTTTATATTTTTAAAATTAATTTAAAATTTATTTTTGAATTAAATAAAAAAATAAAAAATAGTTAGTGTTACGAATAGAAAAATATTTTATATAAATACAAAATGACATTTAGAATAAGAAAATAAGTTTAGAAAATAACTAAAAATTATTTTTATTTTTCTATTTTTAAGTTACACACTTTGAATCATAATTTTTAAAAATTATTTTTTTATTCTCAAAAATTACTTTTGAATTGAAAAAAAATAAAGAATATTAGGTGATCGATATTGCAAATAAAAAATATTTTATATTATTACAAAATTGACATCTAGAATAAAAAAAAAGTTTAGAAAATAACTAATTTTTTTTAATTTTTTAATTTTTAAGTTACAAATTTTGAATTACAATTTTTAAAAATAAATTTAAAAAAATGAGCAAAAAGGTTCTTCTATTTTTAAAAATAAAAAATAAAAAATTATTTTTAAAAATAATAAACAATCAGACCCTATATTACTTTATCACTCCATATAATTTTATTAAATATTTATAAGAACTAGATGATCAATAGAGATAAATGTGTTTCAAGAGGGTATAAAACTTATGAATTAATGAAAGTATTTTGGATCATATACATAATTTTATATAAAATTTTTTAAAAAGCTAGTGGACCAAATACCTCTATTGGAATATAAAGATAATTCCAATGTTATTTCTACACTTTGAAAATTTTAAATTGAACTATTTTAGGATTAAAAAAAAAGAAAGAATAGAGGGTAATCAATGTTGTAAATAGAAAAAAATAGTTTATATAAATACAGCACTGACATTTAGAATAAAAATAAGTTTAAAAAATAATTAAAAATTATTTTTATTTTTCTATTTTTAAGTTTGACATTTTGAGTTATAATTTTTAAAATTGTTTTCTTATTCTTAAAAGCTATTTTTGGAGTGAAAAAAAAATAAAGAATAGAAAGTAGTTAATATTGTAAATAAGAAAATATTTTATATAATTAAAAAATTAATATTTAGAATAAAAAATAAGTTTTAAAAATAACTAAAAGTTTTTTTTTGTTTTTTATTTTTAGGTTACACATTTGAAATCACAATTTTTAAAAATAAATTCTAAAAACAAGTTAGCAAATAAATTCTTCTATTTTTAAAAATAAAAAATAAAAAATATTTTTAAAAAGAATAAACAATCAGACCTTAAATTACTTTATCACTCCATATAATTTTATTTAATTTTTAATTAAATTTTTATAAGAACTAGATAATCAATAGAGATAAATACATTTCAATATTTTAGTGAAAATAAAATTTATGAATTAATAAAACTATTTTGAATCATATATATAATTTTATATAATTTTTTTAAAAAAAGTCAATAAAGCAAAGACCTCTATTGAAATATAGAGATAATTTCGACTGTTATTTCTGCATTTTGAAAAATTTAAATTGAATCATTATATTTATCTTTTATGTTTAAGTAGAGAGTTTCTCTTATTTTTTAATTAAACTTTGTTAGCTATTAGTCTGGTGATTTATTTAGAGATTATAAAGTGGGAGACAAATTCTTTCTTTAACAAAGAAAAATAATTTTATGAAATGATTTCATTTTCTCTACACTAAAATGCAAATAAAAATTATATGAAAGTTGGACATAAACCATTGCTAAGTCACATAGAAATAATGTTCCCACGCATTTATTCCTAACAAAATCAACGTAGAAAATGACAAAAAAATCTAATTGAAAATAAAAATTCAATTAAAATTTTAAATTATAAAAATTAAATACAATTATAAAAGAGCACAAAAATAATTTTATCAAAAATATCTTCTAAGTGGCTGGCAATGGACAGGTCCGTATTGTGCAACGACAGGGCTGACGAGGGCCAGTACTAGCTTGGCTCATACCTTTCTCCTCGCCATAATTACATATAATTTAAAAAATTTATGTAAAAATTTGAGATAAAAATTTTATTTTACAAAAATAATTAATAAATTAATTAATAATTAATAAAATATTTAATATTTAATAAGTTAATTAATAACTAATAATTTATAATTAATAGCTTATAAATATTAAATTAACTGAAGTATTTTATAAAATTAACTGTTTAATTTATTAAAATTATAAAATAATATAAAAAGACATATTAATAGAAATAGATATGTAATTAAAATAATTTATATTTATTTAGAAATTAAATTATATTAATACGATTAAAAAATTAAAAATAAAATAAAATATTTAATATTTAATTAATTATATTTTATAAATTTACATATTTATTTACTTATATAATTTTTATTTTATTATTTACTATAAAATTATAATTAATTATATTTTATGATCTTATTTATATATATATTCTTATATATTTATAATTTAAAATTAGGATATAATTATATTGAAATTAAATTAATTATATTTTATAAAAAATTTAAATTTAAATTACAAATAGCATGAGTTATAATTAATAAAAAGAATAAATATAAATTTGAAAAAATTTAAAAAAATAATAACATAAATTATTCTAAATAACTTATTAAATTAAATTTTTTTAAAAAAAATTAATACGAGAACCGCCTCTAGAGATTAATTTATAATTTATTAACTTTAATTTCTTTGTTGTACGAAACAAAGTCAAAAATATAATTTATCTCAACAAACCCTTTATAATTCTGTAAATATGAATTATTCTATTATTTATTATAATAAAATACACTAACTATAATAATTTTTAAGTTGACATAAGGTTATGTTTTCATTTTTTTTTTAAAATTTGGAGTTTTGCGCCTCGTAGACATAAGTTTAAAATAATTAGAGTAGTATTACTCTAATTTTCAGTTTATAGAAAGGATTAATTAATTTAAAATTGAATTTACTAATAATTTTACACATAAATCTAATTACTTTTAATTAAGCAGAATTTTCATTTTTCTCTTGGAGAATTGAACATGAGGTCAAGGTAAACATGAACCCTAATAAGATTTAGAATCGGTTGGTATTTGTAAAAAAAAAAAAATGACCGAAAGGCTAGGAAGATATTGTTACAATTGCATGTGCAAATGTGCAAAGTTTGTTTTCTCTACAATAATGTACGTTTCGGTTTATAGTCTCATTTTGAATTATATGGTCCCCGTACTATATATACGTACGTTAATAATTTAGACAAATAATTATTGTTGAATCACAAGCTGTGTGCATATATATATTAGAGACTAAATTTTCAACAAAAAATAAAAAAAAAGCAAGACACAAAATCTTAAAATAAAATCATATATTACTTAATTTAAAATATCCACTGCTCAAACTAAATTAGTACAGTATATAAATGTACGTTGAACTTTCCTCATTGAAAATTACTCAAATTAAATTAGTACGGTATATAAAGTTATGTTAAACTTTCCTTGTTGAGATTTCAAGGATGAATTCATTATTGATATCATTAATTGTTATTTGGTATAATTAAAAATAAGATTTTATTTTATTTTTAAATATTTTTTAAATAATGTCTTTAACGTTAGATAAAAATGATTTCATTTTATTTAGAATTTTTATTTTAATTATATTTATATCATTATAAAATTTATTAAACTTTAAAAATTATCAAAAATTATTTTATTTATTTTAAATCACATAATATAAAAAATATATTTATTTTTAATATTATATATATCATGAAATTTATAACATAAAAATATTTTTTAATTAAATTTTATATATTTTTAATATATTTTAAATAAAATTTTATTTATAAATAAATTAAAATAGTTATATTTTTATAAACTATTTAAAGAATATAATTTATTTATATTGAAATAAAATTAATTTTACAAAAGGTTTATTGGGAAGTGAAACCTAGGTTATATTCGATCTGTTCTTCATTCATCATACAAGGACTGACAAATGTCCATCAAGCAAAATTTTTGTTGGTTGTATTAGGGATCCAATGCAAACTCCTGTATATATTCCCATTACCGTACTTGTGCTCCGGGTTAATGAGTAAAATGCAAGATATATTATAATTTTAAAATTAAAATAATTTCTTAAGTTAAAAATTTAGTTATCTTGTATTGCATTGAAAAATATGAAATTAATGTAATGAAAAACATGAATTTTGTCTCAATCGAGCTGATTTATATTACCTTGAAAATGATGAGATTCTGCACTATAACAAAAAATGTATATTAGATTTTATTTCATTTGGAGTGTATTGTCTTTTAAACTTAGAATATTATGTTTCGACTGGGGGTTATGTATGTATTTGGAATTGAAAATAATGTAATAAAAATATTCTGAAATTTTGTATAAAATATAGAGAGAATGTATAAAGGAAAACATGGGGGGTGTATAGAAAAAAAAAAACAAGTTCAAAAGATAATCATGTGGATTATTTAACAAATCAAATGTGGCATATAAAATATTTTATGTCAGAATTTCAATATTAAAAATTAATAATAATTTTCAATAATGATTATTTTATAAAAATCAACAACTTATCTCACTACGTTGTTTAATCTATATATGAAACAACATTATTTTATTTTTTTACTTCGATTTTATAATAACACTATAATAATTATATAATGATGCTTAATTAGATATTAATTAAAAATTAATATCTAAGTCGTTAACTTGATCTCTATTTATAATTTTGTAATAGTGTTTGAAATTGTTCAACACTTGCATTGGTTAAAATTATGATTGTGATGATGTTTATAATTAATTGATTACATTAATTGATAATTGATTATATTAATGTTTGGCTAATAGTTAATCTAACTATTAGATAGTATTAATTGTTCTTATAAAAATAATTGATAAAATTAATAATTTATTATTAATTATTTATATGTAAAATAATTATGAGAAAAATAAATATATTTTATGATTTATTTAAACTTTTTTATTTTAACAATATTTTATATTTAATATATTATTTATCTTATTATATTTTTTCAATTATCTATCAAATTAAATTTTCTTCTAAAAATATATTATTATATTATAATTTATTATATATTATATTTTTTAAAATTAATTATAATTTATTATACTTACTATATTTTCCAACACCATAAACCCGACAATTCAATTAGTTTATTAATTTTAACTAAAGGGCAATCGTATCTTTTCATACACTTTGGCTAAATCATTTATTTGAAGAGGTTGACACAACTAAGATTATTGAATAAATTGTTAATCAAATAATTAAAATAACTTATTCATCTGGTTGATCAATTAAAATGAGTTAAATTAATTAAAAATTAATGAATAAATTATTTATCAAATAGTTTTTTATAAATATTTCATTATAAATTAATATGATATGATTATTGTATTGGATTGAAAGGAAGAATAAATTTGTTTCAAATGAAATTCAAGACAAATTTGAAATTTCAATGATAATTAAGAGATCAAAAATGCTTTTTTATCATAAAAATATGCAGAAATTAACTTACTTTAATTATGTAAGATATTAAATTAGATATCATATAAGCATAAAAGATTCACAAAATAGATAGTTCAGTATTATTAATAAAGGTAAAAATATAAATTATATAATTTTAATTTTTAATTTTAAAATAATTTATTTTGATTCATTTAAAAATTTAATTGATATAATTTTTCTCCTCCTCTTAAATTTTTAACAATTTCTATTCATTTATATTAACTATTATTTAAATTCTAGGATTTATTATATTATTTTAAAGAGAAATCAAATTTTTTAAGGATTTTTATCGATAATGAATTCTAAAAAAAATTCAAATTTTCATATGCAATATATTAATTTTGTGCAAAATTAATATTCTAGATAAAAATTTCTTTTCATACTTATACATAAGCCATTTCAAGTTAATAAAAAGAAATTATTACGTAAAATTGATTTTGTGAGATAAAAAAATCAACAAAAATAAGATAGAAAGACTAAAATTGCACCAAGTATTTAAGAGATTAAAATATATTATTTTAAATTAAAGATGTTAAAATTATACATCTTATTATTTAGGGGACCATTTAACCTTAAATAAATATGCTATCAAAATAAATATAATAATTAATTTATCATTTATAAAAATAATAATTATTATATTCTTTATAACTAACATTATTAATTTCTTATTTTTATCTTTATTATAATTATTTATTCCTCTCATTACTTATAATACTAAAATAAATAGTAAAAATAAAAAAATAATTAAAAACAAATACATATTTAACATTATTTAAATGAAATTTAACAATTCAAATATTATAAATAAATAAGGAAAACAATAATCATAATAATAATAATAAATTAATAATATTAATTATAAGATTTAAAAAAATATAATAACCACTATTTTAAATAAATTACTGATTATTGTATTTACTTCAAAAATGAATTATCTCCCAACGCTTTTCCTCTGGCTTTCTTTGGGAATAGACCTTTTTAACCTGGCCCTCCTCTTCTAGCTTACAACATGAACCGCAAAATCTGCATTTTTTTTAAACAATAATAAATAACAGCGCCGGTTTCACACTCGCCCATTAGTAATTCTTCATCCCCCCAAGACTGCCAACCCGCGCCTTCCTGTTCGGCTATGCGCATACTGCGCCACCATCGTCTCCACGGGCGGCTACCAACCTTAACCGCCTTCACTTTTCTCTTACTATCTTCTGGTTCGGTTATTTCTCTTTCACAACCATGTAAGCTCACAATCACAAACCTGAACCATACAATTTCCCTCCAATTAGCCCAAGTTCACTCAATTTTTCAGTAGTTTTTTAAACAATTAATTTTTTTTTTGGTTATTTTTCAGGTAATGGTGTAAATGCTCACCGCCACGAGAAAGAGAAGGGGAGCGAGTTGACGGCGTGCACGGCGGCGAAATTGGACAAAGTTGCGACAGATCAGAAGAAATACGTCAGGGCAGGGTCGTCGCTGCCGTCATGTAGATCCAAGTGTGGTTCGTGCGCGCCCTGTGAACCAGTTCACGTGCCCATCGAACCCGGTTTGAGTTTTCCTCTTGAGTACTATCCAGAAGTTTGGCGATGCAAATGTGGCAATAAGCTTTTTAATCCGTAATTTTTTTTAAAAAAAAAGAACTTAAAAAATGTTTTGTTATTAGTATATTTGGATATTAAGTACTGTGAGTGAGGGACAGAAAGGAACTTTGGGAATGCAAGATTATTCAGGTAACATTACCAAGAGAATTTTGAAAATCTTTTTCTGCTTTTGCACGTTCTTTATGGCAGACTTGCATATTTAGACAGGCATGTGCAGGTGACGACTGTAATTAATTATGAAATTAAGGATTTATTTCTTTTTTATTTTTAAAAATTATAACCCTGTAAAATTTTTTAAATATCTTTAAATTTACTTTTTAAATATTAATTTTATAATTAAATAAAATATTTTTTATTTATAACAATGATCACTTTTTATTTATTATTTTCTTTTAATCTCAATAATTTTTAAAAATAAAAAATAAAAATATATTACTATACTGGAGCAGAAATATTAACAACTATAGTGGAAGGAAGGGGTCAAAAAATAAAAATGCAAAAAATTATTTTCAAAATTTATTTTTAAAAATTTTAAGTCTAAATATATAATTTTTAAAAAATATAAATAATTTTATATATTTTTAAATTTATTTTCTTGTTTTAAATATTAATTTTATAATTAAATAAAATATTTTTTATTTATAACATTCACCATTATCTATTTTTTATTTTTTTAATTCTAAAATAATTTTTAAAAATAATTTTTAAAAAATATTTTTAAATACATAAAAATTAAAAATATATCTAAATACATGTAAATTTCTCTGTGGGGGAGCTTAAATATTAACAACTACAGTGGGAGGAAGGGGTGGAAGAAAGCGGGGTAGGAATTAACGTTGATACGTTGGGTTCATGCCGTGTGAGATGCTAGTAACAATCCAGATGACAATGCAACTTGAACAAGCTCATTTCAATTCTAATTCAATAATTATATCATTTCGATTTAATTTATTTATTAAATATTTTAAGTCATGAAAAATTAATTAATTTACTTAGTAATTTTAATTAATAAAAGTAAATTATAAATTTATTTATTAAATTTAATTAATTATTAATTATTTTTAATTATTAAATAAATATCTTATTAAGATTTTATTGCTATTCCTTATCCATTATCATTACCTGAGGTTTTTCTAAATTTTTCATTCACCAATTGTATATACCTTTCATACCCAAAAAAATAATGAATTCTAAATGTGAATAAACAACAATAAATCGTAAATTTTTTTGCTAAAATAGTGACATCTAATTATGAATAAGCAATTCATCATTTTTTCTATATAGGTGTAATAATTAGCCCATCAAATGTCAAATTTGAAAAAAATACCAAGAAGAACTTCTAGTTTTCAACATGAAACATAATTCAAGATAATTTAAATATATATAAAATACCAAGATATAACATTGTTGTATATATATGTATATGTACATAATACTTCTTGATCATGAATTGAAACCTACATCCATTATTCCATCAATCTTTTGAACTTAATACTGAAGCCTATAAAGTTGGCTTTAGAATAATGGGTACAAGTAAAATGAGTGGAAATTTATCTATGATTATATCAAGGACTACATCTTAGGATATTAAATAGATGAAACAAAAGCAAATTAAGTATAGGTCCATCAATCAAAGATATTAGACATCAGTAAGCCATTTGAGGCATTTAAGGTATTTAAGGTTTGGGAATTAATTTATACAAAATTTAGTCAAGAGTTATAAACTTAAACAAGGTAAAAAAGTTTTAATTGTGTTTATAAGGTGTAAAGAAAACACTATGTAAAGAATGGAAAAAATGATTACTAGAAATAGTAGTTTCTACTTTCATTTCTCATATTTAGTTTTTTTTTTTTTTTTTGCCCTTTGATATCAAAGAATTGGAAATGCTTAATCAAGATAGTTAAAGTGACAACCAAAACAAGATGGGAAGCAATACTCAAACTTGGTTGACCAAAGCAAACAACTAAAACAAAATATTGCATAAAACAATTATTAAACCTAAATTATATAGAAAATAATAGAATTAAAAATAGAAAGCCATTTATCCATATTAGTTGAGACTTCTTATAGACAAATTGTTTACTATTTTTCTAAGTATTTAGAAATAATTGTGATGATGTTAGCCTAATCCTAGTTAGTATTTCCAAAAATTATGTGAAGTGACACTATAAAAATTATGTCAATTTTCAACAATGAATGTAAAAAAAATTAAAAGTTAATATTTAATTAGAAGTTTCTTACATGCTTCCACTCGTGTTTTGTCACGAGCCTTGATCCTTCAATGTGCAGAAAAGGTCCTTAATTGCCATAACTTGAGATTCTATTTGTTTTTGTTTTGTTTCAAAAGTTTCTTGAATTTCTCATCAATCTCTCATAGGTTGAGTATAATTTCCTAAGTTGGCTTGCCTATCTATTTAGGGCTACTCTTTTCTTCTTGTATGCATCCCTCACTTTATATAGAAGATCAAATAGTTGTTCACTACATTTGATTTACCATAGCCTTTCCATTTTAGCTTCAATGTGAGCATCCCATTCATACCCTTCCTATAAGTTTAAACATAGTGCAAATGATATAAGTTAGTTGATTATTTTATAAATGAAAGAATAAAGTAAATGCATGGGAAGTTTAAGCTTAACCTTGAATGTTAATCACCAATTCCTCTTCATCTCGTCTGGTGCTCAAACCTAATTAATCAGTGATCCATGGATAGTTTCTTTCATGATCTTCACTAATTACTTTATAGCAACAAGCTTTGTAAATCTATCAAACCACATTATATAGATTTATATTTCATATTATGAAATATTAAATATAGTTTTACTGTGAACATTGCATGTTTTATTTACATTCTTCCTATTACCTCCAAAGTACCATTTCTAAGTTGAGAAGCCTCATCATGTGTAGGCTTTATACTCGGTCCATCCTGATCATCCATAGGCAAATGAGCCTCATCAAGTATGGGCTTCGTACTCAATCCTCTCTTACTATCAACAAATTTTGTGCTTCATCCAACAGTATCCCTCAATCTCCGACCCCTTTGCTTACCTTTTCCTTGACTCATGCTTAACCTGCAAGGCATCAAACAAATTATTAGATTGTGAAGTTTAAATTAACAAATAAAATCATATGAATGTGTAATAAAGTAAACAAAAAACATGTTGTCATGTTAATTTTAATAATGTTACAATAACTTTGTATTATTCACTATACATATGGTAACATGGAGTATAACAAAAAAACTATTATAGTTGAATTAAGATTAGGTAAATTTGTTTATATTTATGGGTCAAAAGTTATACGTAGGTATTTCATCTAATTATATTCCAAATAGGACAATTCCATAATATGTATCTCCATGTTTCTTTATGCTTTTTAGATCATTTAGAGAACGAGATAGTAAGTGTCAACTATTAAGTTAACACACATACTAAGTTGACACAAAAAGAACAAATAAATGATCATCCAAAATACAAACTTCAATTTATAGACAATTCTAATTCAACTATTCTAATAAAATGACTTAAAGAATTAAATTCCCTTAACAATTCAATACAATTGCTCTTATGAAGAAATTATACAATTGTTCTTATGAAGAAATTAAGCAAAAGATTAAGGATTCAAGTATTAAATTTCATTAATAAATAACTATCCAAAATACAAACTTCAATCTATAGCCAATTCTAATTCAAGTCTTATAGTAAAATGATGCAAAGAATTAAATTTCATCAATAATTCAATACAATTGCTTTATGAAGAAACTAAGTTTAGTTTATCAACATCAAGTATCTGAAATCAATTGCTAGGCATTAGTTTTTGAACAAAATTAAAGTGCAGAATATTATTCCAATACTTTCTAGTTTATCAAAAACTATACCATAGACTAAAAGCACATACTTTTTATGAATAAGGCAAAACATGATCAAAGTAATTTATATTTGAGTAATTGCAAGTTGCTACCTTTAGATAACCAAGAATATTTTTTCTTTTCTAAAGGATGTATCCAAAAGAAGATTTTTTAGCATGTTAGAATTAATTATATTGAGTTGTTACATTTGGAAGGTTGAAATGTCTTCTTAGGAAGTAAAAACAAAGCACTTCAAGGGGAGCGTACAAAGACAAAATGGAATAATTAGATAACAATCCTTTTCTATGCCAAGTTTAGCATAATTCAAAAGTTGTCTATTCTAGTGAATATGTCATATTAATATCAAATAATGTTACTCTTGAATTTGACAGAAGAAATAAAGGGTAATGTGTTTAAACTTTCAAATTTCCTAACTTTTCTCTTTCTAATAAAGCTAGTAATTGATACAACATATTAGCTCTAAGCTTGTAACATTGTATAACATATTATATTGCATAGAAACTGGACCTATTATACTCTGTCAAGGGTGACCATTTGAAATACTCACATAAATATTTGTTTTATGATTTTATACATTTTATTTGGTATTTTTTGTGATATACAATTTTATAAGATAGGTAAAAACAAACTATATTAAACATACAAACCCACTCCTTAAGTTAAAAGTTTGAGTTGAAGGCAATAATGATAGGTAGTGAAAATAAATTACAAGATAAGGGACAATGTACAATTGATTTGTCATTTATGCTAATAAGCACGTATGCTTACAAGGAGCATCAGCTAAAATGCCCTTAAAGACCACACACACATGCTTAATGCATAAGTTGCAATATATTAATACTTTCTAGTTTCTACAAGGTCCATAAGAGTAATGTAAGTTCACCAATAGTTAAAAGTTAACTGTACATACTTTTTATTTAAAAAAATGAAAAACTTTGCACTAATAAGTAGTTCTAAGTGGTAGTCATGTGAATTAGATATACATTGCAAAATTAAGCCTTCAAATCCCTTATCCCTATTTGACAATGTATTAAAAAAATCTATTTGGAAAGCCAGATGGCCTTATAGCATGAATACCTTTTGACATAATTGGAAACAATAATTATATAAAGGTTTTTGCATAGTCATAAGCATAAATAAAAGCCTCTATCTATCAACACCATAACCTATCACCTAAGAAGAAAAAAAGAAAATCATATACAAGGAAATAGAGTCTATATATATAGTTGTGATTCATGAAACATGAACTAGATAACCATTATATATTTATATATCCAATAAAAAGTTTAGTGAACAAAACAAAAGCACTTGATGACCTACTCATGCTAGCAATAAGTATACTATGCATACAAGCATCATATCTATTTATCAAATTGCCATTGAGATTAAAAATAGTAACAAGTATATTGACCCTTATGTTGAGTGAAAGGGTTAAGGACTTCTAGATAAAACAAATAAAGATGTCTCATGCCTTGATTTATCACTTTTGCTTAAGTTGTACATAGGAACATAACAACTTGTATAAAGGGGTCTTGAAGAAAAAGATCTAAAGAAAGGCAAAGGTTTAACAAACACTTAGACTTATAGTCCTAATGTTAGAAACAATATGTCTTCAATAATTTTCTTATTCAAGGCAGACATAAAATACAAGAAATTTCAATTTTTGCACTCTAGAAAAAAATGATGAATAATGTGTCAATGTTTAAGAATAAAGAAAGCACATTTCACTTAAGTATTATCATACATAATCAAACACTTTAGTTTAGAAATTCCACTATTCAAACAAAATTGATGCCAAAAAGGTAAAAGAACCCCTAAAATTGTTTAAAACAAACATAATATTCTATTAATCTTATCACGATAAGTCACTACGCAATTATAGCAAAGCAATGTAATAGAAATAGGGGGGACTTTGACTTTATTAAAGTGAAATTGCTACCACTCACCTCCTTTTGTTGCCATGACTCACCATAATTTGCTTTAAATGAAGGATGTTGCTCTAGTACCAAATGGACCCTTTTGGAAACCCTCTAGCAATTTGGGTAGTTTAGGGCCATGAATGATGAGTTAAAATGTAGGCATTTAGTTTAATTTTTTTAATATTTTTCAAAGGATTAATGAAAGACATATCTTTCACTAAAAAATAGTAAGGCCCAAGTATGGCCCATCCCTTGCTAAATGGGTTAAAAACTTGTCAAATTAGTGAGGGATCTGACACTTATTAAATTTAGCATACCTTACAAATTAATTAAAAAAATTAAATGGATTTTTTCAATATTCCTTCACAAATTCTTATTAAATTACTCATTAAAAACTAAAATTAGATAAGGAATTTGTGTCTCTTGATAATTTCTTGAGCTAAATTGCAATTTTCATGTAACACACCTAATATTTATTCTGTGACTTTCCATTTTTCATGTACTAAGTTTGAACTCAAATGAGTTCTCATGCACACATGTATTAAATGACTTGTCATTGCTATTGTCAAAAAATTATATTCATTCAAATAATTACAATATAATATTATGATATAGACTACAATTAAGAGAATAATATAAGTATTAAAATACTTTTATATGTTTTTTAAAATATGTATAATTTTTCTTTAAATTATATATTATTTATAAATAAATTATATAAATTTATATCTAAAAATATAGTAGCTTCCCTAGTAGGTTATGAATTAGATTTTAATTAATATGACTTAAATTATTTTATAAAATGAATGAAAAGTTAAACACAAGTCTATTCTTATTTAGAAATAGGTAGATTACATAAAAAAAATTCAATTAGAACCATGGTTATATAAGTCAAATGTGATGTTTAAATATGCATCCCTTCATTATGAATTTTGAAGAGATACAAATAAAGAATGTTTTTATATTGAAAATACTAAATCCTTATCTTTATAATAAAAATTGTGAATTCAAAATGAGAGATTCTATTTCCACCTTTCATAATTTCTTTGCTTTCAAAAGAATATCTAATTCTAAATTTTCAAACTTACAATGGCATGCTTCAACTAATTACAAATGTAAACTAATGGAAAAATATAGATAGGTTATTTTTCAATACATACATTAGGAATTCATATTCATATACAATTTTATAAAATAAGCTTTCTTTTTCTTCCTTGTGAAATTTATTTTCTCACTTCTATTCCTTTGAAATATTTTATATCAATTTTATCTTTGTGAATTATTAATTTGTCCAATTCTGTCTCTAGAAGGATGAAATTGAACAAACTAGTCTTTATGACGTTAGCAAAAGGATAAAATCAAACAAATTAATATCCCACTAGGATGAATTGTTGAAAATTAATAGGAGCAAGCAAGAAAAAAAATATAATCCATTCTATGGCTTGTAATATATAACATAATACATTTGTAATAGATATGTACTTTTTGGATAATTTGGTATTGTGGACAGTTTGAGTATTTACAGAGAAATGGAAAGATGAAAAAAAAGTGATAAAAGAGGTGAACTTTTCGCTTCCTTAATTTGCCATCAATAAAAAATGTATCCTCAATAGGAGCAATTATAGGCACAAATATTAGAGTAAGAGTAAACACCTTTTCTTGCAAAACTAGAACTAGGTTAGGCTTTTGCTCATTAGTAATTCAACAAGCAAGGCCCACGAAATATAAAATCCATTTTTAGCCATAGTACCTTTACAAATGGCCAACAAACACAATTATTAGAATGGTATTACAATTTATTCTACATTATTTTGACATTTTAGTAATCCAATTTTTTAATTAAAATTATTAAACTATGCTAACCCATAATTTTATTTTGACATTCTTCTACATGGACAAAATAGTTTAGATCTTATAAAAAAAAATAAAAATGATACTTTAGATCATAATATAAGGCCATAACAATTAAATGTTAAACTATGTGCCTAACACCATACAACCATAAGTTCAAAAATAAGATCATAAATAATTAGTAATGCACAATATTATATTATATATAAATATAAATATCATACATACCAAATGCCTACACTTCCTTTTTTACTAATCATAATGTGTGATATAGGATGGAGATTGAACAATCTTGTTTGAATAATGATCCAAGGATCTATCCAAGATGCTAACAAAGATTTATTAATAATCTTAATATAATAAATGAGATAAAGTCTACATATCTCTAGATGCCAATTACACCAAAACATACACACTTAACAAATATAGCAATATTAGCTTGTAAAATAAATCTTACACATGCATAATAAGCATTTCATATGTATACTCCCATTAATATGCCAAACACACCATAACATGCACATTTAACAAATATGGCAACAACAGCCTAAAAAATGAATTTTATACGCTTAGAATAAGTAGCGTATATGTATATTCCCACTAATCCAATACATTGTATAACAAAAACAAGCCTTTATTAAGAAGTTGTTTACTTATGTATATATTTGAAATAAATGTACATATGTAAAGTATATATATTATGGCTAGCAATATAACATAATTATCACATTTACATTCTATCATGACCCAATCTAATTTTAACAAGTTTAAAACTCATTATTCGACTTCTATTAGCCTCATTATAGACCATGTAAATTAAAACCTGACAAAAGTCATTTTATTTCTATGGTGATTGACATTCAATGCAAATTTCAAAATAAAATAACAGATAGAATTTCCTTTATTTGTGGACATTTTGAAAGGGTCGCATCTGCTATAATGCAAAACTTATATGATTAGATTAACAAATACTAATAACTATGTAGGAAAATTAATAATAAAATATATATTTCTAGATGTCTTTATATTTATTTCTATCCTAAATATCAAATTCTTCCACCCAAGTTCCTTAAACCTCTAGGAAAGCAGTGTAATCATATAATTTAACTTAACTTGAAATATTAAAATAACCAAAAAATGAGTTACAAGAACTCAATGAATATATACTTACTTAATTAAAAATTCTTTAAATTTCTACTATGAATAAATAAATAAGGGATCTAGTGGAAAATAGATAAACTAATAAATTCAATACTGGAATTTCTTAACTTAAGAGAACGAATTTACCTATTCTATATGCTTATTTGCAGTTGTTTTATAATTTCTATAAAAATATGATGTAACAACATATATATTAAAAAGTTAAATATCTCTATAAAAGGAATATTAAACTTATCAACTAAACCATTTTTTAGTAATACTTTTCACATAACATTCCTATTCACCAATTTGGAAATAGATTACCATAGAAGGCCTATTTATGGCCAAATTGGTAAAACAATATCACAAGGAAACAATTAATGATATATAAGATCTAATTTATAATGCAATATACATGTCAATCGTGAATAAAACACATGCATCCACTTTATAAGTCATGGTCCCACCTTACACTTTACCCTTCTATCCTTATTCTTCCTATGTCAATCTTATATCGTACTTGATTTTTTTATTAGGATTCAATCAATTGACATTTATAATATCCCTAACACAATTCTCAATGATTGTTACCTATGCTTGTAGCATTTGTCTTACAACAAATCATAGTTCCCAATTCATTCCAATAACACAACTTTATTATAATCATAATCATGAAATCAAATAACAATACCACTCATCTCTTGCATGGCTATAGACATTTAATTCAATAATAACTAGCATAGTACTTTATTACTGAGTAACAACAATACTAAGCTTTTATCATTTATCCCTAAAATTATAGTTATCAACATTTTTTAAGAATAAACATATAACTTAACATGTGCATATATATATAAGTACATCTCAAAGTTTCACAATAAATCTTCCATCAATAGATAATCATAATTTAAGTACTTTATGTTCAAACATATATTTATATTCCATAACTTTATATGTAAGATTTTACATGAGGATACAAATATAAATGCATATATATATATATATATATTCATTATACTTAATAAGATCGATTAACAAGTCACTTAACATGAATATTTATATACAAATTATAATGTAAAAGCTAGAGAAGATCAGAACATAAGCATTAAGCTATTAGCAGAAATAAAGAGAAGCCTTCTTTTTGGTCTTTTTCCCTAACGATAAATGTCATAAAACTAACTCTTAATAGCAAGCCAAATTTAATAAAATATATATTGTTCAAGTAACATACTTATCAAACAAGCCAAATATTAAAATGCCAATTATGATAGAGAAGCTAATTTTATTTCATTTAATATAAAGCCATAAAAATATTAAGACATTAACATGTAATAAACCTCTGATTAATTAATCTAGTAGCACCCAAAGCACTACAAATACATCCAATCTAACTACAAGGCCAAATGTATACATATATACCTTAAATTAGAGAATGATAGAATTAATTAGAATATCAAAACTTTGACAATTAACTACATAATATGGTCACATGAAAAGCCTTGATTATATATAAGTATAATGAAATGAATGTTTACTCACATAATAAAATAAAATATACTAAATCAACAAGCCTATTGTTTTTAGTAAGATATATACTCACTTCTGACTGTCCTTATTCTTCAAGGATTTTTAAAATATTCAAATTTCTATTTTTTGCTATTCAACCTTCAATCTAAATGAACAATTTGTGAATACACCTAAATTGATTATTTTTCTTACAAAAATTGTTTCCTTTAGGTTTTAAATATATAACTCTAAAGATCAATATCCCAACTTTCCTATATTTTTAAATTTACCTTTAAGAAAAGCAAATATATATGTATATGTATATATATATAAGTGAGAGTTCTTAGATCAAGCTTAAAACAATCATGAATATTAAAAGTTATGCTTTGAATCCACTCACCTTTACTTAGGGAGGCTCGTGCTAGTTTAACAATGATGAAATCATGATTGGTCAATGGTAGTGAGGCTTAGGTCGATTTGCCCTATTTTAATGATTTTTTTGCCACATCTCACAACTCTTTCTCGAACTCTAGGAAGTTATAGCTAGATCGAACAAAAGTGGAAGCATTGTCAATGGTAGTATGGATAAGGGAGGCTAAAAAGTAGTAATAATCAAGAAAGGAAAGAGGGAGCCAAGCAAAAGGGGGTAATAAGAAGGATAATGGACAAAAAGAAAGGAAGAGATAGATCTAAGGCTAGGGGAAAAGAAAAGGAGCGGAGGGGAGTTGTTGTGTACACCTAATTCATTTTAAATCCTAACCATTTACTTAAAATTCTATCATTAGAAAGGTCAAAATAAGGTAGAACTTAATCTCTATCTCATTTTCTAGAGAAAATTAAATCTCTAGGTTTTGTCATAGGTGAAATAATTAGTAATCAAGTAAAATGTTGAATACATGAAATAATTATTTTACTTTGTTTGAAATTTGAAAAAAAAATGTGTATCCAATAATAGAATTGATTTTTAAAAAACGTGAAAACTTTATATTTTTAACATAATAACTAATAAAATTTGAGTATTATAAGTTCTCTCTTTAAAATAATTCATTCTTCAATTCCAAAGGTATAACACTAATATGGATACTAGGATAATCCACTAGATACCATAAAAAATAGGTTAATCAAATGAAACAAAACTAAGTTTGATATGATCATAGATTAACTATCCCAACAAATGACTAGAAACAAACAAATGTCTCTATCAAGGAATTTCTACCATGGTATGACATTCTAAGCTTCATATATTTGATGAAAAAATAACATTTCATTTATCAAATTGTATTTGATTCTTTATTTCCATTAGATCTAGAATCAAGAGCAAGATAAAAATAAAATATAGGATTTCTATGAAAGATTCACATAGTGCCAATATGTTATACTTATTCAACCTCTAGCAAATTTCTAGAGCTGTCATATCATCACAAACTTTTCTCATACCTTTCAAATAGAATCTATTGTTCAATTCATACACACACATCAATGTAAACATGCATGTTTATTTTAAAAGATCAAGCATCACATTTCAATATCATTGGCATCACTCTACTAAGTTTTATAGTTTGATTCAAGTTATTAAGAATGTAGCAATTATGTTTTAAGTTCATTACATCATGTTAAATTCATAGTAACAAACACTTAAAAAATAGGGCAATGGGTAGTTATTAGTAACCTAATAGGTGGTTGTTTGCAAGAAATTGGTCAATTATTTTCCTTGAAACATGTAGATCACCTGGCATAATTCACAAATTAGCTCACTATAATTTTTTCTTTAATATATTAACATCATCATTGACCTTTAATTTACTATACTTACCTTTTACAATATATATTTCATTGTTTCTCACCAAAACTTGAAATTTAGTTAAGACTCTTCATTCCAGAAGATTTAACTTACATAAATCTTACCTTTTTAATGTAGTTTGGAATCACTAAAAAAGGTTTAGTAAATCTTAATTTCCTTAATCCATATAGCTAAACATTTTTCCTTTTTTTCAATCACATATAACCTCTTTCCTGATCCATTAGATCTTATTCTTTTCTTAGGCTTAATTCAACTACATTGATACTCTTCCAAAACCAATACCTAATCCTTTTTGGACAGTTAATAAATTACGTGCACTTTTGTAAACTATCTTCAACTACCAAAGAGAACCATACTTAAACAATTAGAGTTTATCAAGATTTAAAGGTCTTCAACTACAATCTAGGTCTAACACATTCCATAACTGACAATTTACAGTCTCTTAACTTATATATATAGCTCATAGTTCCAAAATCTATCACTTAAGTACCAAAGAAAATACTACCTATAAGTAATCCTCCTATCTACTTATCTAAGGTTATATAATTGATATTTGCTCACCTATATTTAACTATCAAACTTAATAAAACTTAATACCAAAAATTTTCCTTAAATACTAATATAACATGATCAACATCTTATTATAGTATTATTCACCTAGCCTACACTAGCATCAAATATCCATTTGTCACATACATTATTGACTAACATATATAGATTATACACACAAATAATATTTCATTTGTACACTTTCCTTTAACCATTAATCTCATCTTTCTTCTAGCATTAACCTAATAAAGTGACCTACCAACTAGCAATACCTTATTAATTACTTATCATAATTATTTATTGCATATACATAAAACAAATTCGAGAATATTATACATTCCCTAGTTTATTTGTAAAATCCAATGCCCATAAATGTCTACCCCAAGCTTATAGATACAAATAGCCATCTTTTGTTCTATGTACAATTAAACTTACACATGAAAGTACCATAAAACCTTAAACCACATATTGAGAATCCCAACATTTAATAAGTCCTTCTCATAAGATAGCAAAGAAAAAAAGCATAGAACTAGTGTAAATTTCATATTGATTGTAAAGGGTGGACTACTTGCATGCAACAATCCAGATCAATGTCCAACATCTTAAAAATAACTAATTACAAAATATAGAAAAATGATTTAATCCATTCAAACTAATAACACTAATATATGCATGCTAATGTACAATTCATATATCACATTTAAAATTCATCAGTCATTCTTATTAATAATTTCCATATATTCAAACAACCCATTCATCACCCTTGTCTAACTCTAAATAATAATTCGTTTGTAAGGATAACTATAAAAATATTTAAATGGGAAACATAATAGATAACAAAATCAATTATAAGAATTATAAAGATCCAAAGGCACATCTTAAAACAAATTTCCCCTATTATTTTTCATGATGCCAATTACATAATCAAAAGTTAGTAAAATTAGTCAAATTTGAAAGTTAAAAACCTATAACTTATTCAACTTTAGGGTCAAAATTATGCTTTGGTACTAACTTTGTCATAACTTAACCTAATCATGATCGGCACAAAACCTATTACCTAGTTTTTACTAACTTTGCTACAAACTATGTAGACTCTAATCCAATAGAAGTCTTTTCATTTTTATGGTGAGCAAAAATTAATTCAAATTCCTAAAAAAATAACGAACAAAGTTTCCTTTGTTTATAGACATTTTAAGAGGATTATATCCTTTAAAAAGCAAAATCTATATTTATATTAATAAATACTAATGATTATGTATGAAAATAAACAAATAACATACTTCTTTCTAGATGTTTTTACATCTATTTTTATCCTAACAGTTAAAATTTTCCACCTAAGTGCTCTAAAACTCTAAGAAAGTAGTACAACTAGGTAATTTAACTTAGCTTGAAATGTTAAAATAATAAAAGAAAAAGTTATGAGAAATTAGTGAGCATATATTTATTAAATTGAATTTTAAATTATACTATAAATAAGCAGATAAGGGATCTAGTGGATAACAAATAAACTAATGAATTCATTACCTAAACTTCATGGCTTAGGATAATGAACTTACCTATTTCATATAGTTATTTGCACCATGATTTTCATAAAAATATAATGTAATGACTTATACATTAAAAATTTAAATATCTTTATAAGAGGAACAATGAACTTATTAACTAGACTATTTTCTAGTAATATTTTTCACATAATATTCCAATTCATCAATTTGGAAATAGATAACCATAAAAAGCTTACTCATGGCCAAATTGCCATAACATTATCATAAGGAAACAACTAATGATATTTACAATCCAATTTATACCATAATATACATATCAATCATGAGTAAGACATATACATTCACCTTACGACTCATGATCCTATCTTATACCTTACTTTCCTTTTCATTCTTATTCATTCTATGCTAACTTTTATACTCTTCCCATCTTTCTACTACGATTTAATTGAGTTGCATTCACATTACTCCTAGTATAATTCTCAATGATCATTGCTTGTCATCAATCTCGCAATAAATCATAGTTCATAATTCATTTTGATAACACAACTTCATTATATTCATAATTATGAAATCAAACAATAATACCACACCTATCTTGCATGGCCACAAACATTTAATTCAATAATAACTAGTATATTACTTTATATCCAAGTAACAATAATAATAAGCTTTTTCTACTTGAACCTAAAATTATAGTCATTAACATTCCCAAAAATAAATGTATAACTCAATAAGTGCATATGTATAGATATGTATATAGTATACCCTCAAGTTTCAAAGTAAATCTTCCATTAACAAATAATCATAATTTACATACTTCATGTTTATATGTATATTAGAATTCCATAGTTTAAACTATAAAATTTTCCAAAAGGATATTATAAATACATATATCTATATATATTTATCATACTTAATAAGCTATCAGATAGTAAAGCATACATAAGAAACTTCTACATTAATTTTAGGTTATACATGAATACCTATATACAAAACTACAATCCATGAATATTATAATGTAAAACTTGAACAAGATCTAAACATAAGCATCATGATATTAAGAGAAATAGCAAAAAGCTTTCTCTTTGGCCTTTTCTGCCAAAATTAATGATACAAAACTAACTCTCAATAACATGCCAAATTTAATAAAATATATATTGTTCGAGCAACATACTTATCAAATAAGCCAAATCTTAAAATGCCAAATAAGTGAATTAATGATAGAGAAGCTAACTTTATTTCATTTGATATAAAGTCACATAAACATTATAAGGTCAACGGATAATAAACTTTTGATTAATTAATCTAATAGCACCCAAAGCATAATAAATACATCTAGTCCAACTTCAAGACCAAATATATATCTATATACCTTTAAAGTAGAGAACAATAGAGTCAATTAGAATGTTAACACTCTCATAATTAACCATAGAATGTGGTCATATGAAAAACTTTAATTATATAAAAGTATAATTCAAGGAATGTTTGCTCCAATAATAAAATAAAATACACTAAATCAATTAGTCTAATATTTTTAATAAGATATATACTTATTTTTAGTTGTGTTTATCCTTTAAGGATTTCCAAAATATCCAAGCTTTTTTTTTTGGCTATTCAACTTTCAATTTAAATGTATAATTCATGAATACACCTAAATTGATTATTTTTCTTACAAAAACCTTTCTTTTAGGATCTAAATATACAACTATAAAGATCCTTATCACAACTTCCATATATTTATAAATTTATCTTCAAGAAAACTAATATATATATAAATGAAAGTTCTTAAATCAAGCCTAAAACAAGGAAAAATATTAAAAGTTACGCTCTAAATCCACTTACCTCTTACATCCACCTATGAAGGCTTTTGCAAGCTTGATGGCAACAAAATTATGGCAGATCACTAGTAGGGTGGCTTTGTGTCAATCTACCTTATTTAAGTGGTTGTTTTGCCACATCTAAGGGTTCTTTCTTAGATGTTAATGAGTTATAGCTGAACTAAGGGAAAGTGGAAGCTTGTCTAGTGATGGCATAGCCAAGGGAGGTCAAAAGGTTGTGGTGATCAAGAAGGGAAATAGGAAGCCAAAAGGGAAGAGGAGGTGACTAGAAAGAGGGGGAGAAAAAGAAAGAAAGAAAGAAGGGAAAGAGAGAGCTAGGTCTAGGATAAAAGGATAGTGGAATCTAATTTCTATGACATTTTCTAGAGAAATTTAAATTTTTAGGTTTTTATTGTATGTGAAATAATTAGCAACTAAGTAAAATGTTAAATACATCTAATTATTATTTTACCTTGTTTGAAATTTGCTAAAAAAATACAATTATAGAATTAATTTGAAATAAACATTTGAAAACTTTATTTTTTTAACATAATAACTAATAAAATTTTAGGTATTACATAGTTCTAGTAATACAATATATCATAAAGCAAAGTAGTTTCATTTAAGTTAACATTAGCCTTTCAATAGTGGAGTCACATAGCCTTTTAATAAGTATAAAACTTATGGAATGTTCTTTCCAATAACATTAGAACAAATAAGAGAAACAAGCAATAACAAAGTCGCCATAATATAAACATGTGGTGAAAGTCTCTTAAACACAATATAAGACTAAATACAAATTGTTGTTTACATAAAACAATATTAAACTCTATTATCTTTGTTGAGATAACTATAAATGTCTATTCAATACTAATCACAAAATAACACCTCCTACTATCCTAACTATATATCCATAAATGATTAATAATTGACATCTTAACTATAATTATTTCAATGCATAAAGTGATTTAACAACACATAAATGTGTATAATCCATTGAGTAACTATGAATATCAATACAACATTGGTCATAAAATAGTACTTCATACTATCATAACCATATATCTATAAAGGATTAACAACTGATAATTTAGCTATAGTTATTTCATTATAGTTATTTTATCAAATAATGTGATTTAACAATACGTGAGTGTATATATCCTATTGAGGATACTATAAATGTGTAACGGCCCCATCATTAACAGGTAACATAAGATCGTTATAACATAAAATAGTTTAGATAGTTTTAATATGAACTTAGGATTATCTCAAATGAGCTTAAACTATTTCTTTTTCAACTTACTGAAAGAATTTAATTTGATTTATACTATTATTAGCTTAATTCCACAAATAGAATTGAGTTTCTCAAAATTCAAATTTTTTTTTAAAGTTTAGGGTACCTTCCTTAGAGGATTATATGAAATATGCATTATTTGAAAAATAAAAATTTTAATAATTATTTCTCTTATAATTTTTTATGAAAAAGTGATTTTTAATGAATTTTTAAAAACCTAAAATGATCATTTTGAGAAATAGTTATTTTTAAAATTTTTTAAAATTTAACATTTTAAACTAGAATCTAGAATCTAAATTTTTATTCTTTAGAGTTTTAATTTTTTTATATATTTTTTGAATTCAAATAGGGGTATTTTCTTATTTATGTTTACTTAAATGATAGAAATATAAATAAAGTATTGAGACTTAGAAACCCAGACCCACAAATCCAGATCTAAAATTAGACCCACCTAAAAACTGTGACCCATGACCAGAAAACTGGATTCGAAATAGAAACCTATTTTTTCCCCAAATTAAGCCAAATCAAAATAGAACTAGAAATATAACAGAGCAATACAGTGAATGTCAAGACCCTAGCTTCTTTCTTCTTCTTCCTCTTTCACTTTTAATCACACGAAATAACTCCTTTCCTTCATGTTGCAACATGTTTTCTTTCATTTCCTCCTTGTTCTTCCCCATTTCTTGCTGCAGTTTCTGGTTAATTCAAATTTTAGGGTTTAGGCAACAAGATCTAAAAATTCTTTTCATTTGCTCACTAAGGTAATCCTAAGCTTCATTCTCTTGTTTAGGAGTTAGATTAACTTAAATTAATTAATGGATAGCAAAGATTAGCTTGATGCTAAGTTGAGCTTAGAATAGGAAATTTAGGCTTTTTGTGATAGATAGCTTAATGTTGTACTTAGGTGTTGATTTGTATGTGAATTGTTGTTTGATTGTTTGCATAAGGTCAAGAAACACTTCCTAGTGGTGCCAATAGTTTGTGAAATAGGAAGAAGTCAAACTAAGCATATTGACCATTTTGTGATTAGATAATACATATATCCATATTTTTATATATTTTTCAAAATTCTCTATACTTTGAATTATTAATTTTATTAATTTATCAATTATTATTATTTTCTATGCATTTTAATTCCATATATATGTAGAGTTCTAGGCACTCTTAGGACAAGCACCTTAAAAAAAATTTCTTAAGTTATAGTAATTAAAAATAATACTAAAATGACTCTATGATGAGAAAATTGATTTCTATGATTTATTTTGAAATAGTGTATTATTAGAACCTTATTGTATAATGTTTTTGTGAAAGGTCATTGTGGATGAAATGATAATGTATTAGATTTTTATGAATGCTTGTAAAGTTGATTATTTGATAGGTTTAGAATGATTTGATATGAGAAATGTTAACTTAAGGTTAAAGACCTTGATGAATTATTTATAATTGAAAAGAGTATGGATGTAAATTTATTTAAACTATTAATATATGGAACCATTTATTTCCAATGAATTTCTTATATAATTGTTACTTATGTGTATAGTATTATATTGTTTATAAACTTGTTTAAGGAGAAGATTAGTTGGAAATTATAGCTAATAGTAATGATAATATTAGTCTTGGTGTTCCTTGGTTCAAACTCCAATTAGCAGGGGAGTTGCTAATCCTGTGTGTTAGTAAACATATGTGGATTGGTTTATGATAACCTAATGGGTTACATTAAAGCTTATAGCTCTCTTGAGATTGTTATTTCATGAGTGGAATGCCCATGTTTATTAATTACAACTAGAAATCTGCTACCCCAAAGTGTAATTTTAATGATTTATGTATTTTAAAATTTATTAGCTTTGATTTTGATTACTTATTTATCATGAATATATTGTATTGAAATTTTTATAATGAATTTATGTTAATGATGATTTCCTATACTATAATTAAAGAACCTATTATTTACTTTTTGGCTTGGAACTTATGTTGTAGTATTCTATTTCTAATGAATATTCTAATTGTTATTTTATCAAATATGATTGTATAACTCTTATGATATCTTCTTGTATTGAAAACTATTTAATTATTTTTAAGGAAAAACTCGTGTCATGGCTCGTCTCATTTCTGTTAAAAATTCATATTATTTATTCACTAACTCAATAACTCACTCTTTTTGTTGTAATATTTTTCAAATAGGGACTTGGCTTCGGGTTCATTGTCTATGGCTCCTTAGAAAGAGAGAGGAGTATTCTCTTGTAGTAAGCCATACACTGTGTTTATATGGGCTTGGTGTAAAATTTTTACATATTTTTTAAAGTTGTAAAATTTTAAATACTCTTAGATATGCTTCATTAAACTTACAGGCTAGGCATGCTTTTGTGAATATACCTATATGTATTTGTTATAAATTGCGAAAGATTATTTGGCTACTAAATGATATGAATTTTTTTTGTTAATATATGAATTAACAGGTAAATATTGAAAAATAAGAAAGTCCATATGGGACTATGTGCATGTGAAAAACTAGTGATTGTGTAATGGTTATATGCCCTCTTGAGTTTGAAACAAGTTATAAGTTATCTTATAATGTATTAGGCTAGCATGGCCTATATGATTGTATTTTTCTCTTAGGGACATGTGCTAGTCACGGCCCATTGTCTCTGGTCGTGACAAAATGTTTATGCAACATTAGTCATAAAATAGTATCTCACACTATCACAACCACATATCCATAAAGGATTGACAATTATTAACCTAAACATTATTATTTCACCAAATAAGTTGATTCAACAACACTAGAATGTGTATAATATCTTATTGCAATAATTATATATGTTTCTTCAACATTGATAACAAAATAGTACCTGATTATCATAAGCATATCCATAAAGGATCGATAATTGATGGCCTAACCACAAAAGGATTTTCAACTTTAATTGAAGACTTAACACTCACTCCATAACAATTCAAGTATAGACAAAATATATATTCAACATATATATGAGCATAAACATGTATATGATAATAAAAACATATGCACATGAGACGAATTATATATTATTTCACTATCATTATGAGGACATAACAATAATTGAGAATGTTCATCCCTTTTATAAAAAAATATAAAACATATTTTTTTCTTAAAAAAATTGACCCCTTTTAAAAACTCACTATGTAAGTTATTTAAGATAAGCATAATTTGATCGCAACATAATCCATAAAATTATATTTATGCCAATTAAATAAACTCATTACTCAATCTTAATATAAAAATACCAAGTTTTAAGATTTGTTTCACATAAATGGCAAAAGAGTAATATTGCACAAAGGAACATCATTTTATTTTGAGTGGTCATTATTTTCCTTATATCAATGAACTTATAATTATATTAAATAACATCATAACAATAGAGCATGTCCATTATTTATATAATTAATCAACCATATATATAATGAAATATTTTTTAGTATATAAAATAAATTTCAATCCAATTTATCATGATTGGTTTTGCAATAAACAAATGCATAACCTATTAAGAAACATAAATACTAGATCATAAAAGATATCCATTAATTGTTTGTCAAGTTTAACAAAATGATCAACAAACATGAATCTAATAAAATATGAATGCTAACATTATTTATGCCAAAATAACTCATAAAAAAATAATAACTTTGTAAATTTGGCAAGTAAGAATTTTTTTTTTAAAAAAAATAAATATTAGCCTTATAAAATAACATAATTGGCATGTCAATATGGCATATCAAACTCTTACATTAATATTTTCTAGCAGAAAAGCTTTCATACCTAAAAATTCATTAAAGTAAATTTTATGATAGATGGATAAATAATTATAAGAAATATTTAATAATAAATAATTTATAATAACTAAAAATACAATTTTAGAGATTCATTATTTTCATAATTAGTCTTAAAAGAATAACAAGAAAAATTAATTGCATAGACACATAGAAATAGAAGGAATTTTATCAAAATATTCATCATGAATATTAATGATGCACATAATGCAACCCTACTATACATTTCCTCATATTGATTCGAAAATTATGCAATTTTCATCTACCTCTTATTCACTATAATCTTGCCTTTATGTCCTATAGCCTAACACTTAATGGTATTTAAGATTATAATACATAATATAAGATTGAATATTATGTTTCTATAATTTGACAAAGGGTATTTAAAATTATAAACCCATAATCCAACCTACTATTCATATTATGGTGCAAAAATATATTAATAATGTCACACATAAAGGTAAGTACATTACTGATATGTTTTTTTTCGAAAAGAAATATTCATTTAAAACACTAAAAAATTGTAATTGATCTTATGATAAGTGAGTTATCAATGACATTGCTAATATCCATAATATGAATAATAAATAATTCTCAAATGTCAATATATTTCACAAATGAATTATGCCAGCAAAAATAAAGTCAAAATTGATAGTATGATAAATTATTGTCACACCCTAACTTTTGAGGTTTGACTAGCATAGGAAATTACCACCAATTGAATTTCCATAAGCTTAACTTATGGATAATGTAAACTCTAACTTGATACAATCAATTAAACTTATATAAATCATAATTACTGAAAAATAATGTTAGAATATATTAACTTGACAATTAAATTTGGTTGAAATTTTAACAAAACCCCTTTAATTTTTGGACACTAGCAAGGGTAGCCAATGTAATTTTGAAAAAGCTACTTGTCTAATCAATACTTGTTATCAAATAACATCTAATTTGAATGCATTCAAGATTAACATACAAAACAAACAATCATATAAACTATATTCCTTAATTCAACTATCCATTGCATACTAGAGCTCCCAAAAGAGTTCAAAAGCATGAATTTAAAAGAATATGGCCAAAAATCATCTTTGAAGTCCTGGGAAATTTTTAAGAAAGAAGGGGTGATTTACATAAACTATTAAAATTGATATGCTAAAAACAAAATTTGTTGAAAATAAACAACCTTAATTTTTCTTAAAACAAGGGAAGTTTTGAAAAATTTGTAAAATAATGAATTAGGGGGAATATATTTATATCTAAATTTAGTATATTCTAACACATGTTAATAAGCTCAAATATATAACTTTCGAAATTCAATTTCCTTCCTTACAAAACTAATTACATGACAATAATAATTCTATGTGTCACTTTTGCATAAACCATGATCATATAAAGAAATTTAACATATTAAGGAAAAAATGCAATTAATATTTAATAACTTGTAACATACACAAGTAGGATCCAATGAGATTTCTTATAGTTAATCATACAAAAGTAAAAAAATAGGAATAATCAAATCCCTTTCCAAGATAAAGATCAAATTCAAAATCTTAGTCAAAAGTCAGAAGCATATAAAAAGTTCAAATCCCTTTTTAAGGTTAAGATAAAATCCAAGACTCTAGTAAAAAATTCAAATATCCATCTAAATTCCTTTTTCTCACTTCACACAAAAGTCCTTTTGTAGCCTTGCATAATAATTATGACATTACAAGATTCCAAGTGCACTTAGAGTTTTCTAAAAACTCTTATGGATCCTTTATATTCAACTTCTTTCATAAATCCAAAAATAAATCATTTTTTCATCTTTGGAATAAGAAACAATGTAATATTCACTTTTTCAAAAGTTCTAAAATAATATTTTTTAGATAATTACTTAAGCAAATATTTTTATTTTCAAACTACTTCTGATTTCAAAAGAGTTTATGCATAAATTACGATCAAAGTTGAATTTAAATTTATAAGTAATCATAATTTTTGAAGATCTCAAAACTAATTTCTAAACATGCCAATAAATAAATAAGAATAATAATTTCAATGCATTTCAAAACAATTATAATTATAAATGTATTCACTTACAATGAACCATTTTTAAATTAAGCTATTATTAAAACATAAGCATATAAATAAATTTCAATAAAATTAATTTTAAATAAAATTATAGAACAAAAAGATAAAATTATCAATTTCGTCTTTAAAATTGTATAATGCTAATAAAATAGTTTTTGAATTATATTAAATGATAAATTTCATTCATCTATATAAATATTTAGGGATGGAATTATTTTTATGGGTTTATATAAAAGGATAAAATTGTATATATAAATTATTACTTAGGAATGAAATTGACCCTTTAATATAATTTATAGATCATTTTATCATTGTTATGTAATTTCAAGGACAAAAATTGATAATTTTGTCTATAGAAGAATATCGACTCAAACACAATAATATCTTTAACCTTAATTCCTAACCTTGAAATTAGTGTTTATGCTCTATTCATCCAAAAACACTTCACATAAGCTATTGAAAATTAATCAAGAACAACTCCATTACATAAACATTAGAAACCCAACTCTTTAGCTATTAGCTCTTTTTCCCCTTTAGACATGAATAGGGCTTATCAAAGTTGATGATAATGGTGATTCAAAGTTTCACAAGGGCTCAATGGTTGGCTAGATGAAAGATAAGGTGGTGGTTCTTTTTGGGAGAAATATTTGAGAATAGATAAAGAAGAATGGGTGGTTAAGATCTATGTATTGGAAATAGATATCACCAAATTAGAATAAAGAAGTTTAAAGAAGTAAATGAATGAAAACTGCACTTAATCTTTATTCTCTAATCTTCATAACAATGTTACATGATGATCTTTCATGTTGATCTTTCACACTGTCACTCTCACTTTACATAAAAACATATACAACATTTTCTCTCAATAAGATCTCTCACATAACATCACTCTTAGCTTTTGAATTCACCTCTGATGGTAAATGAGCATTCTTATTTATAGTGCTAATAAATAGTTAACAAACTAACTACTTGATTAGAATATTCTCTTAACCACTCTAGCTAACTAATTAATCAACAAAACACTTAGTTGGGATATTCTTTTTTTGTTTTGGATTATTTTTTTAAAACATACCCCTTTAAGCCAAAATATTTAAAGATACCATTCCTAACATACTTCTAAGTCCTTTAAATATATCAATCTTTGTTAGTTTAGTTAGAACGTTAACAACTTGCTTTTTTATCTTGCAATAAGCCACTTCTATCTTTCTTTTATTCATTTGATCCTTTAAAAAGTGAAATCTAGTCTTTATGTGCTTAGTCTTCCTATAAAAAACTAGATTCTTTGCTAGATTTATAGCTAATTAGTTGTGAACATAGATCTTTAATGCTTTTTCAACCTTCTTATGCATTTGCTCAAGCAAGCTTTAAAGCCACACAACTCTACATGCACTAGTAGATGCTACCACATGTTTAGCTTTACATGAAGAAAGTGCCACAATTGGTTATTTTTTTAAACTTCATGAAAAAGCAGTGTTACAAAAACTAAAACACATATCCACTAATGCTCTATTTATCATCTTGATCACCATAGCAATCACTATTTGAGTACCCTATAATTCATTTTCTATTGGAACAAGTGTTATTAGAAAATAATAGACCTTGATCTTTGGTATTAAAAACATACCTTAAGATCTTTTTAACTTCTAGTAGATGGAAATGCTTAGGATTATCCATGAACTTACTAACTAGACCTATTCCATAACATATATCAAGCCTAGTGTTACATAGATACCTCAGACAACCTATAATTTGCTTGAACATTGAAGGATTAATTGCTCTTTTATCTTGATACTTTATCAATTTGCACCTAATGCTAACTAGAGTTTTTACATTGCTACAACTCAACATGTTGAACTTTTTTTTGATATCATTAGTATATTTTCTATGATGTATAAACACTACCTTTGAAGTTTAAACAAACTCCATTCTAAGAAAATGAGATAGCATCCCTAAGTTTGACATTTCAAACTCTTTCTTCATAATTTCTTTAAACTTTCAATTTTTGTTTGATCATTCCTAATAACCAGAAGATTATCCATATATAAATACATAATCATCATGGTCTGATCAAATGCTCTCATATATAGTCTATACTCGGAAGAACATTTTTCAAATCTATGATCCTTAGAGAAAATATTAATTCTCTTGTTCCAAGCTCTTAGACATACACCTTCTTCTCACTCCTTTTTACCATAAATCTAGGTAGTTAACACACATACACTTCCTCATTTAAAGGACCATTTAGGAATATTGATTTCACATCTAGTTGATGCATCTTTTAGCCTTTATAAGTTGTTATTGCAATAACTAACCTTATTGTCTCAATCCTTGTAGCAGGAGAGAACATTTCTTTATAATCTAGCCTTTCTTTTTATAAAAATCCTTTAGCTACTAATCTAACTTTGTATTTCTCAACCTCACTATTTAGTTTTACTTTGGTTTTATACACTCATTTCATATCAATTAGCCTTTTATCTTTTAGAGGATTAATAAGATCCCAAGTTTAATTATTCTTAATTACTTTTAACTCTTCCTTTATTGCTTCAATCCATGTCACTTCTTTAATTGCTTACTCAAAGCTTATTAATTTGTGATCAATAAATAATGTTAGGTGCATTAAATGATCACATTCATTCATTTAAACATCTGAGAATAGATCATGCTTTTTAAGTTTGACAAATTATTGCTTTATTCTATTTAATTATTTTAGTTTAGAGTTTAATCCTTCACTTTTCATAGCTTATTCGTTCACCCTCTAACTTAAAGAATCACTCTATTTTTTCAGTCTCAAGTAACACACTTTTTTTATTTTCTTCATTTTTCTCCTTTTTCTTCCTAATTCTAAGTACTAGTTTCATTAGCAATCACATCTCTACTAATAATGACCTTATGATCCTTCGGATTGATTAGTTTATAATCCTTTGTTAAGTGATAACCTACCATAACAGTTTGATCATTTTGAGTGTCCAACTTTTTCTTTCTTTCTTCTAGAATGTGCACATGACATAGAAAGCCAAATGCTCTAAAATGATAAACCACAAGCTTTTTACCAGTACTCACTCTTCTAGTGTTTTGTTAATTAACTTTTTAATTAGGCATCTATTTAAGATGTACATGGCACATGAAATGGCTTCTCTTCAATAGTTAATTAGCATGTTCTTTATCTTTAGCATGCTTCTTACTATGTTTAAGATGGTTTTATTCCTCCTCTCTGCTACCCTATTATGTTGAGGTGTGAATGGAGCTATAACTTCATCTATAATGCCATTTTTATCATAAAATTCATTGAACTCATTGAAATTATATTCACCTTCACCATTAGTTCTCAGTACCTTCAAGGATCTTCCACTTTGCTTTCCTACTAACTATTTGAACTTTTTAAAGGTCTTAAAGGCTTCAGACTTATGCTTAATTATATAAACCTAAATCTTTTAGGTAAAGTCATCAACAAATATAATGAAGTAATTGTTTCCACCAAGAGATGAAACATTGATTGGGCTACATACATCAAAATGTACTAATTCAAGAGGTTTATTTATTTTATATTTAGTTTGCCTTTGAAATGATCCTTTGTGTTATTTTTCCTACTATATATCTTTCACAAAATTTGTCAAGTTGATTTAGTGTAAGTAGACTAAGCACCATCCTTAATCCACCTAGCTAGTTTAAGCTTTTGAAGTTCAAAAAATTGAGTCTAAGATGCTAAATCTAGACTTTATCCTTTACAACAGCATTTAAGCATTAGTAAACACCATTTTGAACATTAATCTTAAAAGTCCTATTTTTGGATAAAGAAGCTTTCACAATGTTCCTATTATTTTGATTAACCACCACTAATTCTTCTTATTTCATTTACATATCCTAGCCTTTTTTTGATAATTGCCTTACACTTAGAGGATTATTTTTCATAGCTGGTACATGCAATACCTTTAAAATGAATGTATGACCACCATTCTTCTATTGGATCAAGATACACCTAATCTTTCAACTAGAACAGTGCTATTATTAATAATTTTGATTCTTAATCTTAAAAATTTGTCTAATTGAACAAATAACTCCTTTTTCCTTATCATATGATTAAAAGAACTAGAATCTAAATGCCATAAATTGGACTTAAACTCATCAAAGATTGAAGTTATCATTAACAACACATGATCATTATTTTTACTCTTTTGCACAAATCTAGCTATTTTTTTAGCTTGAACAATCATCTTCTTTAATGCACACTTATTATTAAAGTAACCATGTTTATAACACTTATAACATTTAATATAGGACTTGTCAAATCTTGCTCCTTTGCCTCTAGTCCTCTACCAAGGCTTATGCATAATTGATCTTTCAAGACTTGCATCTTCTCTTTCACCTTCATGACATCTTGCCTTTTGAAGCCTCTTCCACTATAATTACCTTTGTCTCTTGCTCTTCTACACCTTCAACAATTTCTTCCTTTTCATGATTCTTTAGAAGATCTTTCTAGTTTTTGAATATAATTTTGAAATTCCTACTCCACTAATTTTTTAGAATTTCTCTCATTGATCTTTTGCTCAAAAGCTTTTAGAGAACTCTACAGATCATCCATTATCATGCTAGCTAAATTCTTTGACTCCTTAATTGTAGCAACGATATGATCAAATTTCATTGTCAATATTTTCACAATTTTCTCTATAATGGCAAGATTTTCAATTGTATTTCCATTAGCCTTTATCCGATTTATCAAAGCTAATAATATGGTAGAATATATTATGATATTTATAATATTTTTTGTCTTTTATTTCTTCATTTGATAAAATTCTATGGCTTTTAGATAACTTTTTTCTATTTATCTTTTAATAAAAGGTCAAATATTTAATTAACTTTGTTTAAATAAAAAGAATGGGTCTTTTTCTTAATATGGTCCATTTTTCTTTCTTTTTAGCATTTTTTTAACAAGGAGCAATCATTTGGAAGGCCAAACTTAAGTTTAGTTGCATGGACTTTAATGTCACTATCTTCATCAGCCTCATCCTTTTTCAACATATGCTATTTTTTCTTTTCTAAGATAAATCCTCCTTAATTTTTTATCTTTTTCTTTCTACAATTGCTTTATTTGTCATTCTTTTTCATTTAACTAATTAACATTAGAAATATTTTGATTCACTAATTTCTTACAAATGGCATAATCAAATCATATTATTACTATTTTAATCATTTCACACTAGGTAATTTGAGTAAAGTAATGACTTCAAGCTTGGCAAAAGTAAAATAAATAGTCCTTAGGTTACTCTATTATGCTTTTAAAAAATTCATTAAGTTAGCCAGATTCATTATTGTTTTTTCTTAGTAAAATTGATTGTAAAACATCCTTTCTATTTATTCCTATAAGTGAATTAAATTAGGTAGAAGTCTCAAGTACCAGGAAAAGCTATTCAAGTTAAAGAGAGAGGAAAATGCCTTAATTTTAGCAATTCATTCCTAACTAGTTCCTTACATTCGATTATAAATTGAGTAACATGTTTAATAGTGGATTAGTCATCTTTGCAAGAAAATGTTGTAAATTTTTCCATCTTAAACCCTTTAGGCAATTCAATTTGATGTATCCATTCTAGGAATGCTTTAGGTATGTCCCTTAACCACTAAGAATTATGGTCCAATAATCTTTTAACTAAGAATTATACATTTTGGTTTTTGCCTTCATTTTAGTGAATGTTCTGATAATTTTATATGTTTTAGTTCATCTATTATGCATTCACTTGTACACCTTTGTTTTAAGGTTTACAACAAAGCCCTTCTCATTTATTTGCTATGTTTAAAGAATCTCACATGGCTATATTCTAACACTGGTTTATTTAGTTTCAATCTTAAATTCTTCCTTTTATGATTCTTGTTCTTTGCCTTGTAAATGGATACGTCAAGTCATTCTTTTCGAAGTTTGATTTATTCATTCTTCATTAGTGGCTGCATTTTCAATGATCAATCTTAGTATGGCGGCTATGGTAAAGTATATGTACCATATTATGATAATTCTTATCCATTTGTTATCATATCATGGCTATATTTTGAAGAATATGACCGTTATTTCCATTATCTTTAACAACTTTTGTGGATTGTGCATTAATTTTTTCAACTTGTAGATTTTGACCATTATAGGTAATTGCCTTATTATTTTTATCAATCTAAGACATAAAATAAGGCATCCCAATAAGCAATTGATTAAGCCCTTGATATTATTTTATTTTTTTTGTTGTTTGGCATATTATTATTGTTATTTTCCAATGCCCTATTGTTTAGTTTTTTATGTGGCTTACTTATTGTTTTGGCATTCCTTTCTTTGATTTTGATTCAATAAATTTTAATTTTGTTAGCTTTGGCCAATATTTAATCCAATAATGATTTAGTTGGATGCATTTTGTGCTATGTTTATTACATGATTATTCTAATTACTTGTGTTTTGAGCCACTTCCATGAGCTCTAAATTTTTTACTTTACTTCTAGCTAAAGCTCATTAACATTTTTAGTAACCTTTTCTTGAAACAAATGATTTTCATAAGCAATCCTAAAAGTGGAAATCACATTGGTATTCATAATGAAAACTAGTAAGATTATACCATTTCTTAATTGTATAAATAGAAAATATCATAACCATGTACCTTAATCGGATCTAACAAGGCATGCTAATTTATTTTAAGTTAAAATTTTGCTATAGGATAGTTCAACTCTTTTCTTGAAGTAATGGGCTTTTCCTCAATAAACTGGCAGAGCTTTGAATAGAATCAATGTAATTCAAAAAAAAAACATAGTCAATGAAAAATAAAAAGGTGCATAAGTATGTAAATAAATATAAAGATACATAAATGTGTCCAAAAATTAGCAATTCAAATGTAATTTGCAATTTAATCTCTACATATCCTTACAGATGATAAGTACATCAAATAGTCGCAATAAATAGGCATGATTTGGAAACCAAATCCTTACTCAAACTCAAAGATTAGTGTTTAGATTACAAAGAAATGCAAGAAATGAAATACAATGGTAGCAGAGTGCTGTAAAAGTTTGGATGTTGTGCATATATATGTTTTCGATAGTAATTTTGGCCAAATAGATCCTTCTATCTTTGCCTTTGTCTCATTTATACCACAAGGGTGAAATGATTATTGTCAAAGGAGCAATTGTATGTTTTTCATAATGGTTATTAGTCACTTATGTGGCATCCACATGGTGTACTCATGTGTTATCTTACCACAACCATTTCATGAATCTTTAATAACTTTATCTAACTTCCATTATGCTAGCGATCTCCCCTAAGAGGCACATATTCAATTTTTCTACCACAATGGACTTAATTATAGATTGTTTGACTTTCTAGCCATAAGGTTACAAGTCTTTTTAGCTTGAGGATAAGTTCAATTGAACTAACCCAATCTATCTTCATCCAACCTTGCATTTATGATTAAAAATTTTGAAACATGGTCTAATAGTATCTAATATCAACTAAAAATAATATTATTTTTATTTAGTAATAATTTTTGTAAAGAAAATATCAATTGATTGAACCATGCTAATCATGATTGGTTTGTATAGTTTGACTAGTTTGTCATTGATTTATCATGTAATTTTTTGAAAATTAATTTTGAAAATTAATTTTGAAAATTATCATCTTTTTCTAATTTTATTGTGGTTTTGATTTGATTATACTTTGCTAAAGTATAACTAATATATTCATGTTAATAAAGACAAAATACCTATATACTAATTTAACTGAAAAGCATATACTCAAGAAAAATTGGTAATTTTGAAGTTTCTATTCTTTGATTATAATATATTTAAAAGAGATAAATTATGCTTTGTATAGTATTTAATTTTCTCTAATATCTCAATGAAAAATAATTATTTTATGTGGACAGATAGAAGTGAAATACTTTATTTTCGTATTTTAGGTTTTAAGTTTCAATTATTATATAAATTGGAGTGGTGCTAAGATATTATATAAATATTTTTCTTACACAATTTGAATGGACAATTCATATAAATATTTTTTTAAGACAATTTAAATGGGCAATTCACCTAAGTTTTGTTATTAACAAAATTCGTTTAAATCTCATGAAATAGATCGACTAAGATAGCATGGGCTTATGTTCACGCCAATAAAATTTCTTGTACTAAGTGTCTTATTGGAATTGAAAATTATGATCATCTTATCCCGACGTATGAACATTAGATGCACACTGAAATAGATTTTCTCATTTTCATTTTTTTTTTTTGGAGGGGCTCAAGCAGTTACTTTCGTATCCCATGGCCTTATTCTTGTTTTCTGATAACACTATTGTTATTTGGTTGCTCTGGTGCTGATTAAAATGTTAATTTGAATTAATCATCTAGAAATTACAACTACTCATATCTCATTGTATTCGCTGGTGTTGGAAATGTCTAAATGAATCTAATTAATTTGAGTTACTCATGATTCGATTTCTTAATTCAATTCAGAAAAGATAATCGGCCAATAACAACCGTTCAATCTCTTAAGAAAAAAAAAATTGAGCATGTAAAAATTTTCATGTGTAATTTGAAGTTCAACAAAAAGAAAGAAGAGTCAATTTTATTGATCACCTACAAGTTAATTATAGTTGACACTCCTTATTTTTAAATTATACATTTCCACCCTTTGATCATTCTTTCACTATGATAAAATACAATAATTTTAACTTTTTAATAATTCCTCTCCTAATATTGCTTCTAATGACTAAAAGATAATTTTTTTTACATTTTTATATATAAATGTACTCTCTTATTAAAAAGTAAAAAAACAATATGCTTATGGTTCCTTCAAAAAAAAAATTGCACAAAAAAATGTAGAGAAATAATTTTCTAATCACTATGGTCATATTAAAAAAGAGATTGCAGTTAAAAATTAATATTATTATATTTTATAATAATGGAAGAATAATCAAATAATGGGAGTGCATAGTTTTGAAAAAAATGAAATGTATTGAATGTAATTAAACCAAACTTTAGGAAAGTTCAATGTAATTTACCTAAAATATATATTCACCCGTCTACTAAATGAACTAAGTTTGCTTTATAATACATTGGACTGATTGTAAGAGTTCTCATAGTTGTAAAACTACTTCAATAATGTAACTTACCGAGTAATTAAACATGGTATAAATATAAATCAGGTTGATATCTTATTTTTAAATTTAAACTCCATTTATTTTATTAAAAAACATTTTTTATAAAATATAATCATAACAATGATAATATAAAGAAAAGCATTTTTCTTATTTAATGTTGAATATAAAAAATTTGAAAAAAATAACTCTCCCTATTTCAAAAAGAAATTTAGTTTCCTCCATTTTCAAATTTTTAGTGATCATTTTTTTAATTATCTATGTAAATAACATATAATCCTTTTATTAATTTATATATAAATAATATTTTTCTATAAAAAACACTTTCTGATAAACAAACGGAGCCTTAGTTGAATTGACAATTTAATAATACCATTCAAGCTGTCATTAAGGCATTGGTTTCATTTAGATATGTATATTACTTCATATAAATTTCCATGTGGTTCTTGAGTCAAGCTTGTTCACAATTCCAGATTTCTCACTGCAACTATTTGAATGAGTAGAACGTGGATTGATTGGGCTGATGTGTATCTATCAAAGTTTACAACAGCATTACTAATGTAATTGCGTGTAACGAGTACCTTGGCCTCCTGATGAGCAATGTGAATTTCCACACACCAGAGTAGTTGGGTTAGACAGGGCCTTGGCCTGACTATCTGATATCTATCAAATGACAAGATATCCTATGCACCAAATACTAAGTCTGATTAAACAAACAAAATAAGATTTTGATCAAGCAAACCAGAAAGATCCATACAATACAATTCTATTGATTTTATAGGGCGGCCAAAAATGGGAAGACAGCGAGCAACTCAACGCTTTCCGCCTCCACCACCGAGTTTTGGACCTTTGCCTCCAGCACCCTTGGGAATGTTGCCTTTGCCTCCAGCCTTCTGTACCTTGGCCATAACTTCGGCCTTCTTAGCCTTCTTCTCATCCTTTGTTTTCTTGATCCTCTCCTTGATTTCACTACGTATCCATAAAACAATATGCCATAGCAGCACACATTTATACCGTCAGTTAAAGGCAACCCAAATATTGACAGGAATGTTAGAAAAAAACAAGGAATAGAAACAAGAGTACCCACCGAAGAGCAGCTTCTCTAGCTGCATCCCTGACCTCTGGCTTCTCTGTTCTCTTCTTCTGGATGACTTCCAAAGTAGCACCAACAATTGACCTAGAGTAAGGCTTTTTGGTGGTGCGACGCCTCTTCTTCGCAGCTTCTTGGGCAATGTCCTGCATGCAAACGTGCACAAACAATCAGTTACATCGATGCTTGCAACCAAAGAAGTGAATCCTGGCACACAGGCTGCAGGCATTTATCATGATTTCAGCAAACATCTAAGTACAAGCCCAGATTTATAAAGGCAAATGTATATTTCACCACACACAGAATTAATGTATCTTTCAAAAAATAACGTTAACCACCTTCTTGTGTTGCTTCCTATACATGGCCGTCCAGGTGAGCTTTGATGGCTTCAGTCGGTTGTGGAAATACCTCTTGCATTTTGAGTTGGCAAAGAGGAAAACCTGATCAATCACAGACAGCAAACATTAATAATCAAATACAGGTAAACCATGGCAAACAGCAAAGTCATCATCTTTTAAAGCTAAATATTAGCTGTGATAATTCAAGGGCATGTTAAATTTAAGTTACCTGAGAATCAGCTCGAATAAATCTGATTCCTTTCCCAGGATAGATCTTTGCACCACTGAAACGACAAAGTTCTGTCCTGATATGCCAAAATCAAATACCCAATTAATACACTTACTGATAATACAAATCACAAAAGTATCAGCTAAAATAACACTTCAAACTACAATTGAAGACAATATGCCACAACTGAGAACATGACATTAAACCAAGCAACAGAAATGAGAAATTAATAACAATAATGATCAGCTAAACCAGCTACACTAGATATGAATAAAAAATTGTATGCTCAGAGTCCTTTCCAAGATAAAACTAATTAATTTTCCCACAAAATAATAGGCTCTCACTTTATAAATCCTTTCATTCATAACATTTTCCTCATTCCAAATTACAGAATCAACATCAGGCTAAAACCTCAAGCACTACTAAATCAACAGTCAAATTATCAATCTAAATTCACAATAAAAAATCCCAAAAAATTCAATAGATTGAAAAAAATTCCCCATCCTCTTATTGAATCAGGATCACTCACAATAAAATGGGAAACCCAAAAACCCACTTCGTTCTCTTTCAACCAAACATTATGAATGTAAATGAAGAATAATTTCTAATAAACCGATATGCAGAACACACTTCCAACAAATCACGAAAATACCACACTCTTAAACCATTAGCTACAATGTATTCAACGAAACTAATCCATCACCAATTTCGTCCCAAAGATGCGAAGATTCATGAACAAATTCCATGAATTTTGAAGATTACAATCCCGGTTGATTACAGAAAAGAGATACCAGA
This sequence comes from Sindora glabra, assembly GCA_020226215.1. Classification (NCBI taxonomy): domain Eukaryota; kingdom Viridiplantae; phylum Streptophyta; class Magnoliopsida; order Fabales; family Fabaceae; genus Sindora; species Sindora glabra. The sequence continues at coordinate 36,652,069 of CM035231.1, forward strand.
GAAAAACATTACGAAAGAGACATAAGCTTAGAGATCCTGATTACGCAGGAGCTATTGGACGCATGACAAATTCAAACAGAAACGCTTACTTCAAAACCATGGCTGCCGCTGCTGTTGCTGTGGCCCCTGTATCTCCTGAATGTTAACCCTAGAACCCCAATGGTTCTTGACAGGGTACACTGCTCTCTTATTTTAAAATGATTATTTACTAAACTAATTATACAGTACTTTATAATACAGAGACCGTCCCTCATACTCTGACACACCGAGGAAATCGTTGATTTTCACATTAATTAATTTTTCACAATTATTTTGTTAATCCTGTTAATTAATTAACTCCATTTAAGTTAATTATTTTCATTTCTTTTTAATTGTACATGGGCAATCACGTGTACTTCTTATTATGTGCGAAATTGTTTTATGTGGAATTGAATTTCCCTTTTTATTATTTTCAGATTAATAAAAAATATAATTTTTATTTTGAATCTCATTTTTTTTATTTATTAAAATATATTATTTCAAATAAAAAATTATATCCATCATTTTCTTAAAATTCATTCGAAAATGCATCTGGTAATGTATTTTCTTCTTTAATTCATGTAAACTATAAAAAAAATTCATAATCTATCTTGAAAATGATGAAATCGAATTAGTGGATAATGCATTAATAATAAACTTTCTTTTTTTTTCATGATTATTTGAGTGTTATTTGTTCATATTTGCAACTATTGATTCATTTACTTTGACTTAAAATCATGATATTGGTATTGTGGTGATGATAAAATTTTTTCCTTTCATTATTATATTGAATTACTTAATTCATACGGCAAAATTTAGATCTTTATTATAATAGGAAGACTAAAAGGATAATTTGTCTTAAAAATTATTATAAACTACTATGAATAAAAAATGAAATAACAATAATTAAATTTAACATATAGAAAACATATTATTTATATTTAGTTTAGAAAATTAAAAAATTATAAATAAATGATTGAGTAAATATAACATTTAGTTAATAACAAAGAAAAATTACATTTATTCCTCAATTAATAAAAATAGTGATTATTACGTCTTTTAAATTTTATAACTAATATTATTGATTCCTTCTTTTTACTTATGTTATAATTATATATTTCTCCATTCACTTGTAATGTTAAAATAAGTGAAAAATATTTGACATTATTAAGGTAAAATATAGTTATTGTATTATAATTATTTATTCTTCCATTCATTTGTAATGTTAAAATAAGTGAAAATTATTAAAATTAATTATTAAAATTTGCCTTAATAATTTCAAATACATGTCTATTTTTTGCTTATATGATTTCTTTTCACCATTTATTTTAGTATTAAATATGAACAAAAGAATAAATAATTATAATGAAATAAAAATAAAGGACTTATAGTACTCATTATGAAATTTAAGTGATATAATAATCATTACTTATATAAACGACAAATCAAATATTATCTTTAAAAAGAAGTATAATTATTTATAATTATAGTCACTTTTTCTTCTTTTTCTTTTTCGAGTAAGAATAATTAGTTTTCTTTTCTCAATACAATTTATTTAATATAATATAATAATTATTAAATTAGTTTAATTGTTCAATTGTCGTCATGCGAAATAAAATGATTTATAACTTTTTATAGAATCTTTAAATATTTTTATGTTGTAAATGTGATTATAATTTTTTATAAAAATTACAATATTCCACAAAAAATTATAATTTTGTATCTTGAACACATATGAGATTTTATAAAATTACATAATTCCTTTAGGAAAATAGAATTAGTTAGTTTAGCTTAAGGCCATCAGCCATTGAAATGGCTCATGATATGCTTCTTTGACTTTGTGATATATATGCATGAAAGGAAAATATTTCTTATTTAGAAGTGAAATAATCATTCATTCCTTTTTAATATACAAATTATGGATCTCACAGTATATGATAAAAGATTAAGCATGTAATGAATGCAAAAGAGTAAGAACAACCTTATTCTACTTGAAAATATGGATAAATAGTCTCACTTATAAAGGAAGAGAGATTTTCCCCTCTCTTTTAGGCCATCAACAATTGAAATGGCTTATGATAAGGTATTCTATCTTTGTAATTTGTATGCCCAAAAGAAAAATATTTCTTGCACTTTCTAGAAGTGGAGTGATCATTCACTCTTTTTAAATAAACAATACATTTATCCCACAATCTATGATAAGAGAGTGAGCATGTAATGAATGCACAAGAATGAGAAGAACCTTATTTTACCAAAAAATAAGGAGAAATGGTCTCCCTTATAAAGGAATAGAGATCTTCTTCTCTTCCTTAGCCTATCAACCATTGAAATGGCTCATGGTAAGGGGCTCTATTTTCATAAATCTGTATGCACAAAAGAAAAATACTTTTTAGTTATGCTCCTAATATTTTAAAAAAAATTAATTATTTTATTGATAATTAAGGAAACATGTTAATAATTAGAATTTATTGTAAATGTGTTTAGGACAATATTTAAATTGAAGAAAACATGATTTTATGATGAAAATAGATATAAATAGATTAATTATAAGATTATGTAAAATTAGAATTGAATAGAGGTGAATAAAGGATATTTAAGGTTGGATATTCCCATTTTGTCATTGAAAGCTCTTAAGAATTATAAAATTGGGCTTTTTTACTGTTTTCCTCGGTTTTGAAAAATTAATTACCCAAATGTTGCACCATAATTTTTATTTACTAGGATACTTAAAATAATTAATTTAAAAAAAAAAGCCAATCACGGGCCTGAGGACACCGTGATCAAAGCATTGATCACGTGATACATGCATGCGTGCCATGTGGCAAGTGCAGGAATGAGGGCAGCCTGATCACGTCATGCAGCTAGTCGTGATTCGTGCATGCGCGCCACGTGGCAAGTGCAGGTGAACTGTGGGCATGATGCCTTTCCCTTTGCTTGCCACGTGTCACATCTCCTGTGCACCCGTGACACACCCACACCCCTACAAAAACCCCTCCTCCCCGGCACTCTTCACACACTCACGCAACAGCCCTACCCCCCAGCACTCTAGCAGTCATTTTCTTCAAAAAAACACTCTACTCCCCAACACCCCAGCAACCATTTTCTTAAAAAATTTTGTCTCCTAGCAAATATTTATTTCATTAGCAATCCAAAATCCAATCTCTAGTGGTGGTTATATTATTTAAGGAGCATTATACAAGTAAGATTATTTACAAAAGATTGATTCTATTAGTTATCTTCAAATCATATGAAAATATAATACATGTTTAGAATATTTTTTTCAAGTATTCCTTTATTATAATTGACATTATTATTGTAGCAATGTTGTTATTATTTAATTTGATTATATATTTTTCTTCTACATTTGTATTAATTAATTATTTTGATTTGTTTGTTATGATTTGTATACTGCTTTAATTTACTTTTACATGTTTGTGCATATTATTTTCATGTGTTGATTTCATTCAATTTTTTTCTATTATTTTGATATCTGAATATATTATCATGTTTGTAATCTGATTAGATGACACCTATTGTGTAAATTATTATGATTTTAATTATTAGGCTTGTGGGTTGGACATTAGTAAAATAGAAAATAAGAACCAAATAGTTACAAATGTTTAAAAGAAATGTAAGATTTCTTAATAATAAATTATTATTAAGAAATATTAATTAAAGATTGTTATATTTTGAGATTTTTAAAATATTTTTACATACCATAAATCTTAATTTAACCAAGAATAGATATTGAAATGTATGTAATTTTATTTTTATTAAGCATAAATAATTGTATAATTAAGATAAATACTATATAGATAAGTTAAGGTGATTTTGAAATAATCAAAATAATGTTGGTTGATAGCTTAGAAGTAAGAAAGAAATTATTGAAAGAACACAAAATTATCCCTAGCATATTGACCTTTAAAATAATAATATAACACACCAAATGATGCAGTAACTTTTTTTGTAATATGCTTGTATTATTAAATTTTTTTATTATTATGATATATGAGTACGGTACTAATTTTTATTTTTAATAAGACTAAATTTTATATCTGAGTAAATTGAAATAGTGTAAATAAAACTTGATTTATAATTGTTATTGTAGTAATTATTATATTGTTCTTCTTAATAATTTTATTTTATCTAGCGATGACATAATTTTTATAATTGTTTAATAGTAATCAATATTGAAACCGTTTGTCTTTAAATAAAAATGATTTACTTATTTTGTAATAATATTTACTTGATATTTATTTTTTAATGCTTTTGGTCAAAGTAAGTATGAATTAATAAATATATTTATCAATGTTATATACTTTTTGTAAAAAAAAATTTCATATATTGTTTTTAACTATATTACTCTTAACCTAAATATTACCAAGTAATGTAAGTTTAGGGTTTAAAAGAAAAATCTCTTTGGTACCGATATTTTTTGAAAAAATAGTAAGATTCATTAATAATAAATTATTACTAAAAAATATTTGTTTAAGGTAAAATCTTATACTTTGAGTTCTTTAAAATTTTATTACAAACTATAAGTCTTAATTTTGTCATGAATATATATTGATGATCTTACTTAAATTATTTGTATTATTAAAATATCTGAGTGTATCATTAATTAATGAAAAAATGGTCACACGATAAAAAAAGTAAAAATGATTTAATAACAATAGTAATATAATCAAATATAAATTATTAGTATTACTAAACATTAATGAATTAAAAATATTATAAAATTAAAAAAAAAATAAAAAAATAAATGTAAATTCATTGATATAATAAATTTTTTTGTTGTATTTGAAACATATTTAATATCAAATAATATTCGAATGTATTATATATCTATTACATTAATGTTAATAGTATTACTAAGATATAATTAAAATTTTTTTAGTGTTTAAATATTATTTAGCTATATAATAATTTTCAGTAAAAATGAGATAAATATTTTTATTAATATAACAATATTTTTGATAAATATTTCTATCTTATTAATTTTGCAATAACAATATTTCTAATAAATATTTTTATTAATATAATTAAGTTTTTTTGGTTTGTTGAACACTGCATATTTACTAACATTATTTATTTAATAATCAAATTTAATTACAAAAGATTTTGCACTATAATTATTTAAATTTTGTTTAAATAATTTCTCTATTATCTTTTGTAGCAACAATTGTTAGAATTCTATTATGAATATTTAATAAATCATTATAATGGTGAAATTTGTAGTTGTCAAAATAAAAATTTTAAAGTAAGCAAGTCATTAATTATTTTATTATGTTAATTATGATAGGTGTCACACTGATTATTTGCTTTGACATAATCACCTATATTGTAAGCTATTATTCATAGCTGTGTTCATTTCTACTTATATGAATATCTTTGAAAAATGAATCATTAATATTATTACTAACATTAAATAGAAAAATACAAACTAAAAAACCTAGGTTATCTATAATCAGGTACGTTTAAATTTTTCTCTTCCTACTACTTAGAAATAACTAATTTTTTGATTGCATAAAAAACTTACGATAGTGGAGAAATTAAAAGCTTTTCGAGGTAAAAATATTTACAAGTGTCTAAATGTGTCATTGTAAGAGGTTTAGGAAATGTTGATCTACAAAATTTAAGTGCATATAAATAATTTATGTGTAGGTAAATAGATAGGATTGACATGTAAAATAATTAGTTTGTGAATTAATAATAATTAAATAATTATGAGTAATTACGTAGTAACAATTTAGGGTAGTTGTCTTTGTAACTATAATACACATTTCAATATTCGAGTAATTTATCATCAGAGATGACTTTTCAAACTAACTATAGTGTGAATTATAATGAGTTCCAGAGATGAAAATATTTGTGTTTATGCAAATGGAGAAATTTATGAGTTGGATGAAGGCGATACGTTTAAGTGCCACCACATCAAAGTAATAAGAATAAGATCAGACATAAGCTTAGATGTGCTAAAAAATATAGTTAGGCAAAAGCTACGACTTGATGAAAATTAAGTCGTAACCGAGTTGATATACAGACATCCACTCTCGCTGAATCCAACACGGTATAAGGCATGTGAGTTGAAAGACGATGATGACATTCAACGAATGTGGAAAGTGAATGCAAGGTTTCCTACTCAATTATCCTGTCCGGAAGTGTATGCACATGTCACAACAGTGGGATTTGAATGTAGCAAGTCAGCCAGTTAGCGTGAGTGCTCCATACATGCTACTATCTACTAGCCAACATAATGATGCTAATGAAGGACCCTCATGTTACAATCCGTACATAGCCAGCGTAGAACCAGTGAATAAGCAAATTGATTATGGTCAGCAATTTTATAGGCCTATTGTTGATTATGTTCCAGAGCCATACTTTTCCCCGCAGAGCTACGACTTGTCTCACTGCCCTTCGTCCCCAGAGGAAACAGAAGATATCATGGATAAATTTGAAGAGGAAGATGCACATAACGCCATTCCTAAAGGGTTCAGTGGTGATGATGATGGTTACTGTGACGATGATAATGAAGAAGACGTCACTAATACACTCCCAACAACACCTGAAAGCTAGTATATGGAATCGACCACTGCCTTTTTTTATGACTAAATACAGATGCTATTGTTAGTCATGATTACCCTGAAGCCATGAACGACACAAATATAAATAACAACCAAGAGCCATACATGGGTTTGCGGTATATGAACCAGAAGGCGTTTCGCCGTGCAATGAAGATATACTCAGTTCAAACTTACCAAACATTCTTGGTACACTACTTCTCGGCTAAGTATGAAGAATATCAGTGCCCTCACTACGATGTACACTGTAACTAGATGGTTAGAGCATGTCATAAGCCGAGAGAGAATCATTGGCAAATATCAAAATACAGCAAGCCTCACAAATGTGTATCTGCATCCCTTTCCTAAGATCATCCAAAACTAGATGTAGATGTCATTTCATCATACATTGTGGCTATGGTGATTGAGAACCCTAGTGTGTCCATCCGAGAAGTCATTGAGCGAATCCACGGTATTTTTGGATACTCAATATCTTATAAGAAGGCATGGAAAAGCAAACAATGAGCCATCGCTATTGCATTTAGGAATTAGGAGAAATCATATTCTATTTTACCCTGGTGGTTAGTAACAGTGCGACACTTCAATCCTGGCTCTTATTATAAGCTTGTTACCAGGGAATGCCCGTCAAGCAGATGAGCCTGTTGTATTGTTCCATCGAGTGTTTTGAAATTTTAAGCCATGCATCGAGTCGTTTACCTATTTGAAACCGATAGTCCAAGTAGATGACACCTTTTTTATGGGAAGTACAAAGTGGTTTTGCTAATGGCAATAGAAAGGTCGTCCCTTTTGTATTTGCTATTGTGGAGGGAGAATCCTACGAAACATGGGCTTGGTTCTTGTCAAATGTTCGACGGTGTGTTATTAAAGATAAACAGGATATTTGCTTGATATCAGATAAGCATCCTGGAATTTTGGCTGCAATCGCAAACCCACGCTATTGTGGAGGGAGAATCCTATGAGACATGGGCTTGGTTCTTGTCAAATGTTCAATGGTGTGTTATTAAAGATAAACAAGATATTTGCTTGATATCAGATAAGCATCCTGAAATTTTGGCTGCAATCTTAAACCCACGCGTAGGGTGGCAGTCCCCTTATGGTTATCATGTGTTATGCTTGTAACACATCGCTAGTAATCTGAACTCGACATTTAGGACTCCGTGGCTAAAGAAAATGTTCACCAGCATTGGTTTGTATTACTAACACTAGCATCCTTAATTGTCATTGCCTATCATGATTACTGTTTACTCATAAAATAGCATATCTGTCACAGGTTATCAATACGAGTGATATGTTGTAGATTATAAGTTGGATGAGCTACACCAATTACAAGCAAGAGCTGCTGATTGGATTAATAATATCCCCAAGAGTCAGTGAAGCCGTGCTTACGATGAAAGAGATTGACGATGGGGGCACATGACAACAAACTTGGCCGAATGTATCAATAGTGTATTTAAAGGGGTTAGACATTTACCTATTACTGGACTGGTCAAAGTTACATTGTATCAAGTAAATGCATACTTTGTCAACAGAGCTAAGACTATCGCAGCTTAGTTGGGGTCAGGAGAGGTGTTTAGTGAAGATGTGCGAAAAAAGATTTACGATTGTACTCAGAAAACATCCGCCTGTCATGTCCATTGCTTTGACCGACTAGGGTCAGCTTTCGAGGTGGAAGAGTCGTACGACCTAACATAGAAATAGTTTGGGAGAACATGCAAGGTTAGCCTGGGCCAGCGCACATGTGATTGTGGTGAATTTCAATTAGAGCATTGGCCCTACCAACATGTGTTTGTAGCATGTGTAAAGGTTGCGTTGGATCTATTACAGTTTATCAATCCTATATTTCAACTAGAGACAATGCTAAAGGCTTATGGCCATAAGTTTCGACTAATAGGTGGAAAGGAGCACTGACCTCCATTGAATGGACCAATACTTGTACCGGATCCTGCTCAAATGCGTCCTAGTGGTCCTCCCTGCTCCACATGTATCAGAAACGAAATGGATTGGATGGAAGGTCCATCAGAACCACACAGGTGTGGGTTAGACCAGTAAACTGAGCACAATTGCACAACTTGTCCGTCCATCCAACAAAATATCGAGTGACATATCTAAACCCCCAAATTGCAAAAGAAAGCCTTTCCTCTGGAATATTAATATACAATGCTCTGGACTAAGCTTAGTTTAGCGACATTTTGGCCTAAGTCAGAAAACATGTTGTATCTAAACTGTACATTGTGCGTATTTTATTGTATTAAGTTAAATTTTTTCTTATTTTGTTACAGAAGATTTACATAAATTTAGGGAATGTGCATTTGACTGAATTCTTGTAGTTTGATATAGTTTATAGATCTCAACTGTAATGGCCACTTAGTGACATGTTATCACCCCTAGACTCGATGACGAGTCTCTTTTATATTTACAGTCCCGACATATTTCACAAGTAGTATGGCAAAATCAGGTAATTTCGTTCCCTTAATAGAACTTCACTAATTGTAAACGTCTTAACTATTTTCTTTATGAATGGCAACAGGCAAGACTAATCCTGAGGTTACGACGTGTCGCCCACGCAAACTGACTATTTGATCCACCAGCTGCAATTGTGCCTTATCTGTAACAAGCTGGCTTCTATGGCATCAGCCTGCTTGGACATTTTGATTTCAATGCAGCTATGGTGTCTGCTTTAGTTGAACAATGGCGTCCTGAGACACATACCTTTCACACCACCACCGGGAAGTGCATCATTACGTTATAGGATGTATCAATCCAGTTAAGTTTGCCTTGCGAAAGTGTCCCCATATCTAAAAGAACCGAACTTGATTGGCCAGGGATTTGTGAATATTTACTTAGGGTCAGATCGCTTGATGAATGTTTGCAAGGCCAACGCCTGAGCATCACCTAGTTAGCAGCTAATTTTGGACACTTACCAAATGATGCCGATGATGAACTAACATAGCGCTTTACACGTGCTTACATCCTGCGACTCATTGGCAGTTGCCTTATTTCGTACACTTTGGGTCACAGAGTGCTACTAATGTATTTGCCATTGCTAGAGAACTTCGCAAATGCAAGTCAGTACAGTTGGGGATCGGCGGTCCTGGCATACTTGCATAGAGAGTTGTGCTCTGCCACAAAATGTGATGAGCTAAATATTGGTGGATGTCTGCATTTATTGCATTTATGGGCGTAGGATCATTTCCCCACTCTAGCACTGGCAAGACCTCCGTATCCAGATCCCTAACTAGACATCTATCCCTTACTTCCACTATTGGGCTTTAAGTGTGGATCATACACGTATTCCATATTACATCTCTTACATCTGCTTAAAGAACTCAAATAGTTAATCCACAATATGTATTTCTCGCAAGTGGAAGAACGCTGGCCTATCTCCCCGACCGCCATCAACGGCTCCGCGTCAATATAGAGTATTGCTTGATTAAATGAGGAATGATAAGGTTGGGAACACCACTTTCTTTAATTCATATAGTGCCATTGCTAGATCTACTGATATGCTTATTTATCTTGTATTTCTTTGTAATTTTAGATTATTTGGCACCTCTATGACATTCCTAATATACGACAGCTTATACTAGGGTATTGCTTAACGTTGCCTGATATATGGCTGGCATCGGTTCCCGTCATTTGCTTCCATATTATGGAATGGCACCACGCAGACTGTGTGCTCCGACAATTTGGAGGAGGCAGCCAATCCCACAAGAGCCATTTAACCTCAGCTCTTGTCATACACTACAGTTTAAGGGCAAAATATCAACAAACTGGTGGCAGGAGCATATGATATTCATCAGTGCTTGGAATGCATGGTGCAATACACTTTTATTGACCGAGTTAGAGATAAATGCTCTTCATTGTAACTCGGGCTACATGTCATGGTATTGGAGACATATTAGACGATGGATCCATCCATCTAGCGGTGGTCCAGGATTTGTGATAACCAACGATGTTCACATTGTGTTTTATGATTTCTTCAAGATGTAATATGTATTAACTGTATCAAATGGACTTCTTTGTAGGCTGACATAGCTGAGAGACTCCACAGACTTGGTGTCGAGGATTCCCCTTCATAGTCGTATAGTCAGTTTAAGGAGATCGGGGGTTGGGAATGTCGCCTCATGCTACACGCACTAGGAGAGCATCGAGACATGATTGCTGCCCAACTTGCCTACCCAGCTGATGAATTACCTAGACCACCTATTCCTGAGCCTAGGCATGATAGGAGAGCCCACGACTTCATGTCTTTCAGAGATCCTATTTTGCCTGAAGAAGAGGATGACGACAAAAGTGTGCCTTATGCTCATCCATCAACAATACAATCAGGTGTCCCTAGCCCCTTCATCCCTCAATCGATGTATGCTGATAGAGGAGTTGTGGGACTATCAACTTATACCCCATCATCACAATTCTTCCCAGGTAGAGAAGTTGGCCCATCTCACAGCATGGCATTATCCTCACGGCACCCTTATGATGCTCCACAGTCATCTTTTTTTACATTATCGCCATCACAATCAGCTTAACAAATCCCTGACACTCTAATGGGATTATTTGATGACCTATTTGCATTAACTATTGAGTATGCCGGCAGATCTGTGGAGCAACAACATCAAGGGTTTTTCATACCGAGAAACTTTATTCCAGCATTTCAATCCTCCCTTTAGAAATTGAGTTCTCCACCTTCTAAGGGTCAGACCCATCTGACTCATGCAGATGACAATGAGGATAACAATGGAGAAGAACAGTCCCTAACACAACGACCACAACGAGTAAGGTGACGCCCTCGATGTGAGACTGAGAGCTATTATTTTGGTGATTGAGGGTTTCATTATTGTAATATAGTGTTTCATCTAATTTTTTTATTTAATTGATTCATAACATTTTTGCCTTAGAATTAGTAATTTCTCACGTTACATTAACCATATTATCCATTTTTGGAGGTAAGTTATACAATTTTACAATTATATATTTCACTTTCTTCATTTATCTTCATCATATTATTGATCCACTCCATTCATTATATTGTTATTTGAAATTCAATGGAGTATTCTAAAATACCGATCTTCAAGATGTAATTTTAAATATAGGCTTACATGTAATTACTGAAAATGGTGTCAATTACTCATCTAGAGGTCACTATGGTAACTCACACTATTAAATTTAGCCCCGCTTAATTTTAGGGATTCAAGATCACACGTTGAATAATCCTAAACTAAAACTTAATATTCTACTACCCTAATTAATTAATTATTTAGGCAAGTGCTGTATTTTTTTTTCACATGTGAATTGTAACACTATAATTTATAAAGATCTACTTTTCGATCGTAATACTTACCTTGGGAAAGCAAATTTCTCCTATACTGCATAGTAAAAAAATTTCCTGCTATACCGATTTTATTATGTTACATTATCATACAATATAATGATAGCTAATAATATAGTTAATTATTATTTAGAACTTTGAATAATTACTATAAAGAAGTCCAAAATTTCAAAAAATTGACCAAATATATATTAAATGAAGTTCAAATATAAAGTAAAAAAAAATGGCAACAAATACAATTTATGTTTATATTTTTAAAAATTTCTGGGTCCAAATAAGTCAAATAAAGTGCAACATGTACAAATTAAAAAAATATGTTAAGGTTAAATGAATTAAAAAACTTCCTACTTTGAGGGCAGTGGTCAATCAAATATTACTACGGTAATAATAATCAATATTACACAAAATGTTCATAGACATAATGTAAATCAAGTATTATTTAAAATTTATTCTTCAAATTCACTGGATTGATTACAACTACTTCGAAATTTGCGTAACTTCCATGCCTTTCAACAAATTTGATTTTAATTCAAATTATTTTATTGTGGAGCTATCCCTTAGATTTTTCTTTACTCACGCATATAATTAAATATTTTAGGGCATAATTTAGCCACTCTAAGTATAAAATATAATTTAGGGGTTAAGGTGAATTGTTGTGAGATAACAAATCATATTTTTGAAGTTAATGAATGATAAGTAATTAAAAATGGATTAATTTTTCAAAGTAATATTATTAATTATTTTATTTTTTTTAAATTTTATTTTCTGACTTACATCTATCAAGTAATAAGTTTATAAGAGAAAATGTAAGTGTTTGTATTTATTGAAATAATAATTATCTCACCAATCTTATCACACTTACTATTTTATTGTATTATATATATTGTACAATTTTATGAGAGTTAAAAATATTATTAATTATTATTTAGAATATTGATTAATTAATATAAAATAAAAATAAAATTTTAGTAAACTAAATCAAATCAAAGTTAGGTTAAATTTATAAATAAAAAAATAAAAAGATCAAAAATTATAAATTATTACAAAATTTTAAGAAAAATTAAATCCAATTTGAAATAAAACAAATTTAATACATATAGGGTGAAAAATAGCCAAAAATATTTTAATCGAAAAAAAACATATTGGTAAAAAATAAAACTCGACAAATGAAAAAAAATTGATTTCAGGAAAAAATTGGTAAAAAAAATTAAAAGCTGATGAAGAAACTAAAAAACAAAATTGAGAGAAACAAAAAAAAAGGCTGAAAGAAACGAAAAAAAATGGAAAAGCTAATAAGAGGGGGGAGGATGGCAGGATTGATCACGGTGGTTTTTCTTAAAAAAAATGTTTTAAGTATCCTGATAAATAAAAATAATGACGCAACATTTAGGTTATAATTTTTCAAAACTGAGGGAAACAATAAAAATGCCTATAAAATTGCCTTTATCGTATTGAAACTTTTTCTAACTTCTTCTTCTTCTTCTTCTTCGCCTCATTTTCTTCAGCTTTCCCCACCAATCCTTTCCTTCTTACCATTATCCTCTTTAATTGACAACAACATGTTATAATTATCTTTAACTTCCTATAATTTTTAAGCACCTAAGGTAAGATTTTATAAATTGTAATTTCCTTAATGGTGATCTTTTAAACTTTGGTGATGGAAATAAGGAGTTAAGGTTAACTTTGTTCTTTTTTTTTTGAAATTGTGCCCCTTAGGGCAAAAGGAACATTTCTTTAAACTTCATCCATCTCCTCTTTACCGTTTTCATTTTATAAGTAAGTAAATAAACTACTCTAATAGGTAATATGTAAATTTCATTTATTAATCTATTTTTTGTATTGTTGGAATGATAAATTGATAATTTAAATCTATAAATGTGTGGTTCTAATAAGTTGTTTCCTATATGTAGTTAGGAAGTGATGAGAAATATTGAGTATATGTTATGTATTGAGTTAGAATTTGTGTTTGAGGAATTGTTAGCAAAGGATAGCAATTTGGTTTAGTGAACTTGCTAAAATTATGAAATTCTAGATGCATATTCAAGTATAATAGTCAAATACAGGCCTAGTACTCACACCTATCCAACTATATTCACTATCATAGTCAAATATTTCAAAAAAACATAGCTTTAGGTTGTAACTACTCAAGTATAGCCAAAAGAATTAACTACTAGAAGCTATATTTGATTACTATATTTAAGTATCTCAATTAGGGTAGCCTTGGATTGAGCATGCTCAAATATTTGAATATAAGGCTGTAGAAGGAAGTCTTAAGGCTTAAGAGTAAAGACTTGTTAAACTCTAAGGCTTGCCTTTAGAGCCTCATATTCGAATACCTTATTCAAATACTCACCCTGTGTTCTAACCTAATATATATACTATTACATTTTAAGTAAGAATGGACTATATAAACCCCTTATGACATGTAGTAGAAAAATGTTTGGAGATATATGTGCTTGCTTTATATTGAAATCCTTTAGAATATGGTATGAAAGGAAGGTGTGATTTGGGAGAAGTTAAGATGATAAAAATACAATATAAACCAGATCTAGGTATACATTTGTGAAAGGATAAGGTTGGCCCTATAAGGATAAAGATGGATTTATGAAGAGAAAAGATAAGTCAAGAGTCATAAGGTGGTTTATCTACTTTATTTTTTTCTTAATTATTCTATGAAAATAAATATTGTTCGTGGATACTTAATGTGATTGTAAATGGAAACATAATGGGATTTGATAAGGGAATGTATATTAAATACTTGTCATTTAAATAGATTATTTACTTATTGAGATAATGTCTCACTATTTTAGTTTCTAAATTTTTTTAGATGTTTTGTTGAAACTCTCTAACTTCCACCATCAACTCATGAGTAAAGACCTTTTTAACTTTTTTTTAGGGCAACCATGATTTATGATAGAGTGTAGATAGAAAATATGTTAGGCCATGTAGATAGACATCACTATGCTATAATAAACTCTTTGCCTTGGAAATAATTTTAAAATGCATATAAAATTAATTATTTAAATTAATAGACCAATTAATAGCCATGTAATGATATCAAAGTATGATTAGATAGGTTAGTGGAAATCGAGAAATGAGCTCCACACCGATTACGACTAAGTAGGTTAAGACATTCTTACACTTTCTAGAAATGGAGTGATCATTCACTTAGTTCTAATAAACAATCTTTGGATCTCATTGTCTGTGATGAGAAAGTGAGAAGTAATGAATTAAGAAGAGTAAGAATAACCTTGCTCTACCTGAAATATGGAGAAATTATCTCTTTTATAAAAGAATGGAGATTGTCTCCTTTTCCTAAGTGAAAGATAAGATAAATTTTGGAAAGAGATAGATATGAAATTTTTTTATTTGCAATTATGGATCCCAATAAAAAAAGCAATGGGTCTTATAATAAAAACTATTTTTTAATCTCTTCAATAATAATAAGAAAATAATAAAATGAAAAGAAGAGTATTCAAATCCTTTGTAAGAGAACCATGATATTAAGAAATAACCCTTACTTATAAAAAAACCATCAAATTGCCATCAATTTTTAAGTAGGGATTTTTATGAGTCAAGTCATTAGGTTGAGCTTTTCATCCATAATTATATGAAATACAATGACCTAAACCTAAACTCGAACTCGACTCATTTAATTTTTAAACAATGTAGCTCGATGTAACCTAATTAAAATTATACATGATTTGAAACCCAGTTCAAAAGTGTAATTACTTTATTTTTATTATTATTGTCATGACTTGAACCTAGTCGTGACTGACGTGGATCCCATTACCTGATTTCCACTAGCCTTAATATTATTTAGTACAAATAACAAAACTTATATTTTTTATGGACACAACTGTGTGATCAACATATAGAATGAAACATAACTTCGATATGTATACATAGATAAACAATTCAACACGTCAAGTGTTGAACTAACTTAATCCTAATATACATACCCCAATCTTATTCCAACTGTTAGAATCTTTCAATCAGGCCATCTTTGATTCTCCATGAATGCAGCAAAGCTTATTCTTATCTTAACCTAAAAACATTGAAAATAGAAAGGAATAAGTTACAAGAACTCAATGAGTATATATCTATCCCTTCTAAATCAAATCTAATCATATTGAACGGTCACATGCTAATTAGGTACTCAATTTCAGAAGTAATTGCAATCCAAGCTCCCTGAATTTTTGAGGTATACAAGATCAAGCTTAGGGTTGAGGACTTACTTACACACAACTTTGCTTTCATATTTTATATTACAGATAATAATAATCTTGACTATTCCTTAACACATGATATTATCATTATACCACACGTATCGATGTTAGATGGGTATCACATTCACAAACAACCATTTAGGCTTATTTACAATTGAAACATCACAATCATATCAAGTCTCTACAATCATGTCAAGCTATAATATCCAATCACGAATAGATTTTCAATACCACAACATATTACATAATCATTCATGATCAACATGTATGTATCCACCTTTTTTCTCCCGGTCTAGCCTTATACCTTACCCGCCTTTTCATCCTTGTTCCTCCCAGACTAACCTTATACCCTACCCGCCTTTTTATTGAGGATTTTCCATCTGATTTTCATATTATCGCCCTAGTCACATTTCTCATTCAAATGCCACTCCTAACATAATTCACATAATAATATATACAATAGAGCTCAGCTTTATTAATCATAATGTCAATCTATAATACAATTCAACTATTCCTCATCATAAGGCAATCAAAACATATAACACAATATATCAACACCACCATGCTCTCTCGTATGGCCATAAGAATTAATCCATATTCAATCAATGTTATATACTTTCATAACCTACCATTCCAGTAAGCATTAGTAAGTAACCATATAAGTCTCATTACAATACGAATCTCACTTATCATCACATTTCAATTTTACTATTAATCAGTGGTCAATAATATCACCACTATGCTATGGAAGCCTGTCATTCTCCATAATAGGTAATTACTAACTCGCCACATGTATCGTTTTTGAATTTCTCGTACATCAACACATAGTCAAATTCATTATATATTTTATAATTCTCTCTTACCTTATTTAAGATTCATCAGGAAGCAAATAAGTAGTATTTAGCATTCACAAAAAAGATCATAATTTATGATATTTAAACATTTCAATATTCAAAACATTAATTTAGAATGAGACATTTACTCATCTAGTAATGTCTAGTTGTCTTTAGACGTTTTAGGATATTTATGATTGTTTCCACTCCTCTATTTATTTAACCACTTATAATGATAAACTATAAATGTAAGAACATTACTTATCTTGTCTCCAAATATTCAAATTCTAAGTTCAAATCATAATATAAATTATTTTAGGTCATTGGCTCCTTATGTTTCTTCAAGGTCAACTTTAAAACCAAATTTTATCTTTGCATAATAGTTTATTTGGAATCAAGTTTATACATATAATATGTTAAAAAGTGAGGCTCTTCATCAAACTTTTCTTTTTTTCATATCACTCTACCATCTCTTAATATCACTCTCTTATCTTTTCAAAGAAATTATTGTAAAGAAATAGGAGATTTTCATAAACAAGAAATCTTTGAATCAAATACAAAATGATCAAAATTCAAAAGCTTTATAGTCTTAGAAGACCTAAATCATATCATATTATAAAATTAGACACTTAGTTTTAAATAGTCTAAACACCATTTTAAGGAAATTAAATAACACGATTTTAAGTATTTATTTGAATTGAACCTTAAGTATTGAAAACATTTGTTTTTTTTTTAAGATATTGATTTACTCTAAAGACGCTAGTATATCATTTTAGAACATTCAATTCTTATCTTATCAATTCTATATTGGGTGAAAAGAATATGCTAATAAAATAGAATTCTCTCTTTCTAACTTCATCATAATACAATTGAATTATCAGAACTTTATTCTAATGAAACATTTTGTTCATATGATTTTACAAAGTTATACATCCGGGTATAATATTCTTATCTATACTTTAATAGTCACTTGGTCACAGTTTTCACATCCGACTCCAAACCATTTCTTTATCATATTAGTACTATTTGTATACTAGTAGCACAAACTGTATCATATTACTATATATATATATATATATATATATATATATATATATATATATATATATATATATATATATATATATCACCTAAATTTCATGTCTCATAGTGTAGCAATTTTAATTTAATCACAATACGAGGTAATCGATTCATCATCTCAGTTATCTTCATTCACAATACCATAACTCCAAATACATTCATATTTAGATACTTGAACACCCAATCATCAAATGGTAGTTTCGCACTTCTCATGTGTGGCTATAACTTAAGAATAATCACAATCACAATCACACTCTCAGTCAAAGCATACATTCATCGCGATTCAGCAATAATCTATACAATACCCATCATCGTATCATTTTCAAAAAGTCAATCAATCACAATTAGCAAGAAATAAATGGTACTTTGGAAGCACCATTGCACACCACAATCCTCATCATAATAGGAAGTAAGCATATCATAGTATTTCATACTCATCCATATAGAGGTATACATCTACACACATTCAGTCTCTGGGTTTTACAATATATTATCCTAGTAAATAGGACAATAGAGCATAGGGAAAATAAGTAAATGTTCCTAAGATAGATATACACTCACTCGGGAGTGTTCATTTGCTTTAAAGATTTCCAAGTATTCCATTTTTGTCTCTTTTCCCTTTTTCCTACTTAATAATTCATAAGAACAGATCACAAACATTAATATTACTCGATTCATGATTATTCTGCTATGTGCTTATCATATAAATATAATAAACAACTTGCATTTCATGTTTAGAGATGAAACATTCCATGTTGGACCCTTATAAATCATGGAAACACAAAATAAGATAGGTATGATTGACTATAGGGTCACCATAGTTGTGACCTTTGAATAATGTCCTATGAATGATTCAAAAATAATGAATAGATTATTTGAAAAACTTATTTCATGTGAAATTAGATTCAATTAGCTTTCCATAGACTAATTACTCACCTAAATCAGTTAAAATTTGAAGAGGTTACATCTTTTAGAAGATAGACATGAAAAATCCATTTTTTGAAATTCTGAGTTTCTGACCTCTGTCCATTATTTTGATCATATATCAAAATATATAAATGATTTTGATTTTAAACTAATTCCATTTGAAAGTAAACTCAATTACCTTTAAAATAATATATGGTTTGTTTAAAACGGACATAAGATGAAGGAGTTACGCCCCTTTTAAGTCGGCATGAAAATCTGCAGTCGGTGAATTGATTGCTAAATCGATTCACTAACCCAATTTTTACCTTTGGACCTTTGGAATTGATTCAGGAATCGATTCACACATGAAAAACTTGATTTTTTGGAAAATTTTCACTGTGCAATCGATCCAAAACACCTCATAAACATATATAATGCATATCAAACCTAAATATAATCATCAAAACACTTATCCAACATCTCATATCACCTCTTTCCATCATTTATTACTTCCATAACATTAAAATAAAGCAGAATTAAGCAAAGTCACAATTCAACCCATTTTTCACATATATCTTCATATAACTTCGAAATCTAAGGATTTTTAGCTAGATTATCTATTTACCTTATATGGAAGAGGATACTAGAAGGCTAGTTTGAAGATATTTTAACCCTAACCACATCAAAATCCATGGTTTCTAGAGTTAGGGTTTAAGATGCTCAATAAAATCAAATAAATTTCAAATCCTTCATAAACTAAGAAGAAGTAGGAAAGATTCTTGATGAAAACATTGTTCTTAACTCGATTAAATGAAGAAATCAATAAGATTTGGAGCCCTCTTGCTTGATTGGAGAGATGAGAGATGAGAGAACTAGAGAGATGAAGAGAAATGGGGGAAAATGGGGTTTGGGGCTGAAATAAGGGATAATAAAAGCTTAGGGGCAATTTAGAAAAAGTTACTCCTAAACCTCTTCCATACTCACATACTCACTACTCACATACTCACTTATATTAGTATATAACTTTATACTTCATGATTCTAATAACTTTTTCTCATCAAAACTTTACCCAAATCATATTTTTACATCCTTACTTTTATTAACTCTATTTTATTTCATACTTCACACATAAAATTTCTAATCCACCCAATTTTTTTTACCGATTTGTTTAGCATTTCTTTCTCACAAAATAATTTCTAATTCACTATATTTTAACAAGGGTGTAAAAATTATTTTAAGTAAATAATAAATTTTTATATTAAAAAATTCATATTTAAATAGATAATAGGATTTTTAAATATATAAACTATTTAATTATATCAAATTGAGGATTCTTGTGTTAAAATTAATTAAATATAATAATTTGTTATAATATACAATTATATCAATGAAAATAAACATATAATTAAATCAAGTCAAGTCAATCTAATCGATATAATCACGATCTGAACCAATCTAATTATTAATCAATCTATAAAAAATCTAATTAATATTTATCTTATAAAAATTTAAATTCTATATTCTTTGGGGTTTAGCTAATTAGATCAGATAGATTGTTGAGCTCATTCCCATGCATAGGTCTACTTTCAAGCAAGGTTGTTGTTTCAATATTTGCTTAGAAGACTAGACTTCCAAATTAAGCCCATTAAATAATGTGATTATTATCAATTGTTGTTGTTATTATTATCTTGATTTACAAAGGCAATGATTTACATGAAGTCTTTTTATTATATAATATGTATTACTATGCAATGTTATAATGTGATTATTATTATGTAAGCATGTATCGGGTTAATTTTGGATAGAGATAGATATAATTTATTTTGTTTGAAATTGTGGGTCTTAATAAAAAATATACAATTAGTCCTAGAATAAAGATTGTATTTTATCTTTCTAAAATTGATAGGAAATTGATAAAAGAAAAATGGAAAGAATCCAAATCCATTTTTTTCATATATAAAATATGCTTTATCTGTAAGAATATTTTAATAGACTATCGTTAATTAGGTCTTTTATTTTATTTTATTTTAAATTAGTTGAGTCTGACCCTAGAGTCATAATTTTGAATTTAATTTTCTAATCATTTTTATAGATTGAAAATGCTTGGTAGGCTGGTGTGATTGGCAGCAAATATTAACCTTCATGTTATCAGGCTAAACCAATAAGGTTTTCTTACTTAATCAAGTTAAATTCCCTTAATCATTCTATGTTCGATTATAACCTAAATATTTTGCGAATTCTAGTCTAAGTGCCTCATTGACTACAACTTATAGAAAAGGCAAGCAAAATCAAATATTCTATTCATTAATTAATCTGTATTTTATAATGGCCAATACAAGTGAGTTATTTGTTTGAAATCATGTATTTCATATTCTTAATCTATATAAGATATATTTGTTCTACATAAATTTTTACTTACATTACCTTCTTAATATTTATAAACTACAAAATTGTTATATAAGCCTAAAAATGGTTACACATTTTTTTAGGAAATTTTTTAAACAAAACTAGAAGAATATATAAGTCTAGACATAATGGAATTTGTATCTTTTAATTGTAAAAAAAATATAATTTTATAAAAAAGATAAATATAAATTTTTTTATTTTAAAATAATAAGACTCAATATAAAAATTATATATCCTACAATAAAAAATAAATTATCTTGCCATTTTTAAATTAAAAAATTGATAAAAAAATATTCAGTATCTAAATGCCAAGTAGAATAGCCTGCTATGTCATAATTAAGGTTAAACAAATATCCTCTAAAGGAGCATGCTTGTTGACATTTTTGACATAGACAATTTAGTTTAAAAGTCTTCAAGATCATTTGTTTTTTAGCAAATTTACTTTTAAGACATGTTGCGTTACCTCTTCTTGTAGTCTTTTGCCTTCAATTACAATAGTTAAGCTACAATGTCCATATTAGTTAGGATAACAGTATTTTAATATTTAAAAATTAAAAATTATTATAAATATTCCAAACAATATACATAATTATATATAAAATTTTAGGAAAGTTGATAAAGAGATATATTTTTTGGAAAATCATAATATAAATATAAACTTCCTAGATCCTTAATTATAAATTATAGCATGATTTATTTTACAGTAGGAAAAATTCATAAAATGAGTAGAAGGGAAAAAATTAAAGGTCAAATTAGTAACTTGAATCCAATGCATCCATGTTCTACAAATTTTCCAATAGTTACTACTTTTACAAATGGGAAGATCACAATACCTCCATATACTAGATCACTTTAATTCTTGAAAGCAAAAAACAAACTAAAGATAAAAAAAAATTAATCCTTCTATTAAAACCACAATGCATGTTCTTTAAGTAATGAGAAACTCCTTTTCTATACTTTAATGGGAGAAAATGTATCATTGTATGATTCTTAAAGGTAGGGGTCCTATAATATAATAATTATTCATTACAAAATCCATACCAAGTTATATCATATTTGGACATAACAATTATACTTATAACTAATATCATTAATTTTGGGTATTAAACAATATTAACATTGATAATTTACTTGTAAATTAATGTCAGGTCCAAGATTATAAAATTTTTTATAATCTCCTACTTGGACTCACATAATTTAGAAATAGTGGCTATTTTAATATTAATGCTAATAAATTAAATGTTAATATTACACCTTCAGGCCTAAATAAGATTATAAGTATCTAACAATGCTAAATATTATATCCAAATGAATATTAATATCAAATATATAGAATGTCTATATCTTGTCAATTAAAATAATTAATATTCGATAGGGATATTAGTATAAACATAAATGTACATAATAAAATTTATGTAACTTTAATGTGACTAAATGTAAATTCTTATACAATGATCCTAGCATCCATTTAAGATATTCAATGAGAATCAATATTCTCAATATAGTAATAAAATAGAGTCTAAATATCTCCAATCACACACTATAAACCAAAATGTATGGTGACATCACAAATATTTTATTATGAGTATTTTGTTTAAATACATCTTGAGATAATAATAAGTTCATATCATTAAAACTCTTACTAACCCAAAACAATGAAAAAGCTTAGGCAAATCTAAATTATTTACATGATCATTATTCATTCTAACTTCTAATCCTTTTGTTAATGAATCCACGAGCATATAATTTATGGAAAAATACAAGTAATATACTTGTGTATCTTTTTTCTTCCATAAACTAGCACTTCATATTGAAGTCCTTTATATGGAAAGAATCTTTATGCTAAAAGGAAGACCATGACAATAGTATTGTCATAAAAAAATTGGTTAAGAATGGAAAACCCTTAACTAAACAGCTTTATAAATATATTTATATCATGTCACATGCCTTATTTCTATAATGGAGGTTGTTATGAATAACTGATCAATATGTTTCATGACATAACTCCTTCTATCATATGTCTATACACAAATTCATGATTACCTAGACAATGAAATAATAGAGTCTAAGTAGCTTGTACTTGTGATATCTCCTAATCTCCTATAGGTTACTAAGTAGTCATTTATACCACCTAAAAGCCTCATCAATAGCAATCCAATATCTTTGACCTAAACACATATTGGGTTATCTATAATTGACATATATGGGACATTCTTTATTTTTTTATCACTTTGAAAACATTGCGCTTAATAAAATTATTATACTTTTCAATTTACGAACAAATATAATAGCACACTAACATGTTAAACCCTTTTTGTATGAGTATTGAGACATGTTAACTACCATTAGAAACCATCCTTAGCCTTTTCATTTTGATTAATTTATCTCAGATAACATGTTTATATTATCATTAACTAGGTAAATGTTATCATCATGCAGAACTAGAGTTATCAAAATGCTTGTACTCATTATCATACATTAGTTTGCATTATTCTCCTTGAATCCAAGAAAGATTGTAATTACACCAAAATTAAAATGTAACTATGTAGATGGATTATTTTAGTTTCCTCACAAGACGTACTTTATTCTTCTCTTAAAGAATATTTAGTTGATTTTATATTATTTCCATCAAGTCACCATTTAGGAAGGGTGCTTAATCAACTTCCACTAAATGAGCTACTTATGTCATAATAATTTGAAGTCATTGGTGAGGAAGTTTTTTTACAATCTATGCCTTCCTTCTAAGTGTAATCCTTGACTACAAAGTTGATCTTGAACTTTTTTGTTTGAGCATTCCTTTTAAATTCATATTTTCATTTATTTTTGACTAGCTTGTTATTTATGAGCAATTTAATCTTAATCCTAGATCCAATCTTATATGATAAGACTAGCTTATATTCTATCTCTATAATCCACTTAGAAAGATCATTTTAAACTTTATGAGGCATCCTCAAAAGAATTTCATATTTCTTTTACTCTACTAGCTATATTAAATTAGACAATGGAATGGTAGAAGATAATTTGTCAATCTACACTTCTAATAGAGTCACTATATTTATTTTTTACTCTCACCTTTTATAGTTTCCATTATTCAAAACATCCTCTAAAATGATAGATAGTTAATAATTTAGAATTAAAAAATAATACAATCCATCAAAATGATGTACCAAAACAATCATATAATTATTTTAAATTAAATTTGAACTTAAATGATAAAACATTCATTAAGGTGAACCATAATAGCTGAAAACAATTTCTCTTAATGAAAGATACATAATTTTATGTTTCTGGAACAAAGCAAATCATGAATTCAAATGACTATCTCTAATTAGAATGTGCCTTAAAGATTCTTTACTTTGTAACTTCTTCAGTTTTCTTAGAATCTTTCTTGTTCTTGTTTACCCATCTTTTAAACTTGAAGCAATCTACCTTCTTATATCCATACCTCTTGCAAAATTTGCAATTTGGTTTAAACTATGATTTCTTAGGCTTGAGGTGATCATCCCTATCATGTGAAGATTTATTCTTGAAATGCTCTTTTATTCTTTATTTTAAAGTTAAACCATGATATCTTCCTTTGCTTGACTAATTATTAATATCATTTAGCTAATAGTCTATTCACACTTTTGAGTGTTGTACGAGGTCTTCATAACATTAAATTAGGAAGGTAATAATTTTGGTGCTCACCAGATTAGAAAACTATCTCCTAATTCAACTTTCATGCTCTTATACTTATTATAGTAATTAATCAATTTGAGAAAGTACTTATACATTCCATTAACTTCATAATAGGTCATTTTCTCAAGTAATGAGAGATAATGATCCTTTTATCCTTTATTAAATTTTATAAACTTTTCACCAATGGAATCAAAGAAAGTTTTAACCTAGAATTTGGAATGCTCACTTTGATTTTTAATTGTGTCCACTTTTCATATTTCTTTTTTTATTCTATACTTGAGTTCACATCATTAAGGGGTTCCTCTTCTATGATTGTTATATCCATGTATACGATCATTAGATATAATTTCAAGGATTTGGCCCATTCATAATTCATTCTACTTAACATATTTACTAAGGCTAATTGCATATGTAATGAGTAGAGGAAAATGTATTAACCCATTAATATATGTAGTTACTTTAATCATACTTATATTTTTCTCTTAAAATAATCTATGCAATTTCATATAGTATTATATTATAAGATATAATACTGAAAGATACTTAAGATCTTATATTATAATACAAGAGTTAAATATTTCATTTTTAAAATCTAACACCAAAAAGGTGTTTATAAATCTTAGAAATATAATTTTTACCTTATACTTGTATTATTGCCAACAAATTATATTAGTAATATATTATCAAAGTATATTTAATACTATTAATATAGTACTTTTCCCATTACACTTCAAAATATTTTTTTCCAATTTTTTTATGCAACTAGTCACATGAAAGCAAGTACACAATTATACATAATTTGTTAGTATAATATAAATATATTGTAATTCCTATATTAATCAACAATAACATACAAAATTATTACATCATTATATAAAATCCAATAAATGCTAAGAAATTATACAAAGTAGCTTAGGGTATAGAAATTAGATATGAAAATTTTCAACTTAAAATAATATTAAATAGATATTTAAATAAAATAAGAAAAAATTAATAAAATTATTTTTAATTCTAAAAAAATGATAAAATGCTAAGAGATCACAAGGGCATGAGTACCACCACTATATAGGCCATGCTGGTGTGCACCATCACCACCCATTCGCCTAATAGGTTTGCAACTTAGGACAGGTTGACCTACTTGTAACCTACGAGCTTCCTAGACCATTTCATGCCATTTTTTATACAACTTTCAATAGATTTTTACTCCAAATCACTTTAAAATTCATTTTCTAACTAACCCACGCAAAAAAAATTAGGTCAACATGAAAATTAGATTTTAATTTTTCAAAAAAAAGGAAAAAAATAAGCTTAACAACTCCAAGATTTTTACAACATTTTTAGCCTTCAACCAACTCCAGATTCCCACAAAATATGTTTTTGAATTATTTGGATTGATAATTTGGCAAAAATGGATAAAATTTTGAATTTGAAAAATACTAAGAACAAGAGCAGCTATATTCATATTTTTTTCCTTAGGAAGAGGTTCCTAATAAACAAATTTCATCTTTTTTCTAATGGTTCTCATATCCAAAATTATCCAAAAATGACTTGAAGTAAATGATATCTTTAGAATTTAAAACTTTTAAATAATTTTGCATATATGGGATAATTCAAACTTGCAATGTGATTCTAGAAAATACCATTTTCCAAAATATATGCTTAGATGGAACAGATTTAACAATATATAGAATATGTGGAATTATAAAGTCATTCAATACATAAAGATATGATATTGGGATTGAAGGGCAAACATGTATGCAACTAAAGCATTCTAGGCATTGATAAATGTTTTACACCTAATGACACAAATAATGTAGAAAATACATGTATATATTGGACATATAATTAAAAGCAAAAACTTTATGCACTTAATTGCTAGAGCTAAATGCATTTACTAAATGAAGAAATATTAAATAAATGAAAAAAATTGATAAACCTATACTTGTCCACTACATAGCATATAAACATGGGTAATTGTAACACATAAGGTAGAAAAATTCAAATGGGCTTATATATTCAAGTTCCATTTTTGCATAATGATGTTAGATATATTTCTAATAAACTCATACTTAAAAGTCAACATATTGATCTCTTAGCTTCATTTCTTATGAACTAAGCAAAAAAATTGTACAAAAGACAGTTTTAGTGCTATTAAATTATATTATAAAATTAAACAAGACACTATTATTTTAACTAGAAGGCAATTAATCATCATAAAAATTTACTAATAGTTCAAATATGTCTACATATTGAATCAATGAATAGTTTAATTATGACAGCCATATATCCTTATAAAAGAAAGTAACAAAAACAAACAAGTAGCTTAAAGCATATTTTTAGAACTATAACATCATTAGAGGGAAAATTATTTTCATATATGCATAGGAAGAGTAAAAAACTCATTCATATAAATCTTATTAAAATTTTAATCAAAGAATTGCATAATAAATTAACTATGATAATAATTAACTGGGTTCTAATACCATTGTTGGAAAATCATAATATAAATATAAAATTCCCCAATCCCTAATTTTAAATCATAGCATGACTTGTTTAATAATAGAAAAAATACACAAAATGGGTAAAAGGGAAAAATTCAAAGGTCAGATTGGTAACATGAATCCAATGCATCCATGTTCTATAATTTTTTCAGTAACTATTTCTTTTACAAATGGGAAGATTATAGCTTTCTCATCTGCTTGATCACCTAAATTCTTGAAAGCACAAAACAAACTAAATGTAAAGAAAATCATTCATTCCATTAAAATCATATTGTTTGTTCTTCAAGCGAGAAATTCTTTTTCTACATTTTGATAGGACAAAATGTAGTCTCATATAGTTTCTAAAGGTAAAGATCCCATAATATAATAATTAAACTAGGTCATGGATTTTACTAATTATAGGATCCATATCAGTTATACCATATTTTGTACCAATTATACCTATAACTTCATAATCACTTGATTTTGGGTATTACATAATATTAATATTAATAATTTATTTATAAATTAATGTGAAATTCAAAATTATAAAATTTCTAATAATATATTCATGATAAAATATTCATAGCTTAGCCACTACTCCATTAGAAAGATATATATCATTAGAGAAATAATTACAAATAAGTTTTCTAGCTTAATTTCAAAGTAAACCTCTATTGATAGCCATGACAATTCAATTGTTAATCTAACAAAATGCAAAAAAAATGTAATTTTAAAAGGTTAAAATGTTTTCTTTACTTTATATGTTTTGGTTGAAATAACTTAAAAAATTTATGGCATTGAACAATATTTTTGTTTAAAAAATGTACATAATTTGTTCAAATGCTTAAGCTTTTTATGTTTATGTGGATTAAAGTGAATTCTTAATTAAGAAATATGATATTTATTTTCTTTAATATCTCAATACTAGAATAATTACTTTGTATGAAATATTGAAAGGCAAATATTTTATTTTAATATCTTATGTTTTTGGGTTTCAATATTGTATAATTGAATTGGTGCTTACACAATATAAATGTTTTTCTTTCACATAATTTAAATGGGCAACTCATCCAACTTTTGCTATTAAAAAAATCCATTAGAAGGCTATGAGAAAGACTGAATCAACCATAGCCATTACACTAGTTTTAAAGTTACAAAACCAAATTAATATTACTAAAATGACTAAAGTTAATCCAATTAGAGTTATAAAACTATTATAAAAGTAATAATTTGAGTTATTACTATCAATTAGTTACCTTAGTTGAAGCAATTTAAGTCTTAAGGCATTTTGAGCTCGGTAAAGAATCTTAAGTTTGATCTTTAAAGGCACATTTACTGGGAAGAATTTTAGAAGCACCTTAAACATGATTAGTCTTATAACTAGTAAAAGAGGTATAAGGTTGCTTAGGCATAAAAAAATAATTTGTTGGCCCTTTCACATATTATAACTTAGCATTCACTGTAAATTTTCCACCATGATAGATGACAAAAGTAAATGTTTTAGTTATATTGTATATATGAGTTACAAAATAAGGAATTTATTAGAAAAAGGCATTGTAACCATAATAAAATAATGATAAGTCAAAGAATACTTTAAAAGTTCATACTTTATCAAGATCCATTAATAGAAGCATGTTTGTTCAATCCATAACAGGGCTCATCATAGAAATGGAGAAAAAGGCATAAAATTATAACACAAATATATTAAACCCTTACTTAAACATGTCCATAAATAACAAGCTAAAAAAATTACATTTGAAGGTTAAGAAAACTTATTATTAAAGTAAGCATGCTTTAGCTTAATGAGTTAGAAAATAGAAGTCTAAACTTAATTGCATTAAGCCATACCTTAACTAACCAAGACCTTTGCCAAAATAGCAACTTAGATCATATAGTTTGGTTTTTAAGTCCTTAATGAAAATACCATCATAGAGAAAATTATGTATTGAAGTTAAGGTTCTTTTAATTTCAATTTCAAATAGAATGTATACTTTGATTTTTTTAGGGCATTTGTACCATTTACATAAGTTTTTTTTAAATAATTTTACATAATTTTAATAGCTAAATAATATATTTAATGGTTGTAGATACTCTAGTTCTAAAGAGTTAAGGACATAGGTTAACCCACAAAACTTGGTAAAATTAAGTACTAAAGTGTACCTTAAAAGAGGACTAAAAGTAAACTAAGCCCAGGGAAGTTCAACTAAAATTAGCCTAAAAGGTGGGTTTAAAAGTGACAAAGCACCATGGGAACAAGTTGTTATGAAGGTTTGAATGAATAAGGCTCTGTAAAGTCCTAAAGCTATTTATTAGTCATCTCACTTAAGGTAAAAGTCTTTTTGGCTACAGAGATTGAAGATTTCCCTTTTCACCGCACTAGGAACTCTTTTAAAGGTGGCTTAGATGAATTAAAATGAAAGCCCCACCCTTCATATATATAAGCTTTAGGCATGTCATGCCTAAACCTCTTTATCGCAGGTCCTTTGTGCTGAAGTGAATAAGAGAAGTCACGATAACTCTTACCTTTTATCTAAATAACCATAACTGCTAGTGACCTTCACAAAATCACCTATATCAACTATATCCATTTTATATTAATTATTGTCTTATTACTTAATATTATTTATCCCTAATCTAGGCTAATAAATTGCCAGCTTAGCATTCAAATTAGCATGCAACTTTTCCCTCACCAATACCTATAAGAAAACCTACCTTTACTATCCAAATGGATTAAATATAATTATATAGCAAACTTTTCTTACACTACTAAAAAATACTTCATGTAAAGTGCTCATTTTTTTTATTCTTAAGCACTTTTAAGGATTCCATAATCGTACTTATACTTTCAACCCTAGATCCTAGACTTCCTTCTTTGAACATTTGGTAACTTTATTAGGGAAATATATAAAGATAGGTTGAAGCAAATAAATGGCTCATAATGATGGAAATGGTAACAATATTGCCTCATCTAGCCATTTTGCAAGGAATATTACCTTAGGAATGCCTGCAAACTTCATTCTTGTAGGATATATTCATTCATTTATTATTAGTTAACCTTTATAGCTAATAACAAGTATCATAATGCTAGTTCATTAATTTCAACCACCAAATTTAACCATAACTATTATTGACCAAAGGATTAATGTTACAATGATGGTAGTAAGCCTTGATTCTAAGGCTCATGCAATAACATCAACTGCAACTACTATGGTTATAATCCTTATTTCTATCTTAGATGATTTAATATAAAGGCAATAGTAGATGGGAGCAATTTTGATGAATGTAACATAAATTTTGCAATTTTTTTTCCAATGGGTAATATTCTTTAGTAACCTTAGACTACCTTTTTCTCAAACTAATATAAAATAGTTACCTAATAGTAGTGCTAAATCCTAATTCTTACACTAATTATCTTGACTAATCCTATCGTTCCTAGTTCTTCTAAGAGGTAGCAATCCAATCCTCTAAGGAAACTCAAGTTGCTTTACTTAGTCCTTAAGCATTTATTAACACTATTGTGCATCCTCAATAAGGAAGAAGATTTGCTTAGATTTTTGGAGGATGCTAAATACAAAGTGGTTATTAAGATAGACTTTCATCCATAATTCCTTTAAAAGTTTCCTATCTAACCTTATCTTCAAGGATACTAACCATCATTCTTCAAAAAATTTGATGGAAAAGGCAATGCTAATAAGCATGTTCACCAATTTATCAATGATCTAGAAATTTATAGTAATGACCATGATCTTTGCTTATATAAATTTTCTAAATATCTTGTATATACTTGGTATAATATTAAAATGTAGCTTAGCTCTATCCTAACCTCAAATAATATGGTCATGACATTTTGTAACAAATTCTTCACCACCTAAAGTGATATTCATATGAAGGATTTGAGGAGAATTAGATTATGTAGATAGGATGGCATTATTTCTTTTATATAACACTATAATAACCAAGCTCAAGATTGGTACGAAGATATTTTACAGGCCGCACTAGTACAAAGTTGTATCATTGATATAGAGTATCATGTTACTTTGTATCTACATAATAGGGATATTCATCTTTTTCAAGAACTGATAATAGTGATTGAGCAAGTATTTACTTCACTATATTGATAATTGCACCGCTTTAGTAAGCCTAAAGATAAAAGTGCTGAAGTAGCCACTATAAAACCACTTAAGAAAAAACTTGTGTTTAGCCTTGATTTTATACTAGAAAAAGGGTATAGTGAGATGCAACCATTAGGGAATTATGAGCCCTAAAGTTCAAAATCAAAGTTCATTGCTTAGAAAGGTAGACCTCATCCACCTTTTCCTTATTTTTTAAAGAAAAGTCATTACTATCCTTGCTATCTAGGTAGAAAATGGTGTGATCGAGTTTCCACAACTAAAAGGAAAATTAATAGAAACTTAAAAGAAAGTACCATACTTCTGTCACTACCACTAATCTCCCACCTACACCTCCATGGACTATTACATTCTCTAGAAAAAAACTTCATTGAAAAAGCTAAGTCAAGACAACTCCAAGCTATAACTGATTCTATAGATACTTGACCTTTCTTTAACCTTGATATTAATGTCATTTCCTACTCTAAAAATCCACTTATGACCTACCTAAAGAAACCTATACTAATATGTTAATTTCTAAGGTGACAAATTTAGTTATAGCTAAAACGTTAATAAAATCACCAAAATTTTTCAACTTCTTCAACCTAATTGACTTTAATAAAGAGGAAAAGTACCAAGCATCTCTTGTAGATATCAATAAATCATACAAATTAAACTAGAAATTAATAACCTCTTTACATTTAGTTCTTTTTTTAATTTTATTTATTATCACTTCCCTTACTTTGAGCCTTGGGAAAGAGAAGTTATCTTACTAGTACCTAGTATTTTCATGTCTAGTGACACAAGTTCTTTTCGACTTAGTTCTTCTAAAAAAGATGTTGCACTTTTGTTGATTTTAGTGATGTAAAACAGAAAAGTTAACCCAAGATTCTTTTAGCCTACTTATGGGTTGCATTTAGAAGCCAATAATACAAGTTTTGCATTGTTTAAAACTAAGTGCAATCCACAAGTGAGCCAAAGAGAATCTTCAATTAGATCTTATCCCTACGACCACTAAAATTATTAGAGGTGCAACCTTTTTTTAGAAGAATTAAATTGAAAAGAACCTATATTGCTAAATATAAAAATGCTAATTTTTTTATGAGATGACTTCTCTTAGCAATAGATAGGGAGTGATGGAAGTAATAATGAATAAATTGAAAAGAAAACTAAATACTAATAAAAGTAAAGAATTAGTACTAATAATCAAATTAAGTGTAGGGTTAATTATGTTTCCTTGAAGTCTTGCCTTTTTATAAGAATAAGGAATTAACTAAATCACCCTCCTTTAAAACTCATTTAACAATCAATAATGATACAATATTTCTCATATGTCTTATTTTAGGGAATTGAAATTGGTAAAGTATAATCAAGCCAAATAATATGAAGTGATTGGGTATCATTTAGTAATATAATGGATATAGATAGTGCAGGGAGCTAAATATATCAAAGAGTTTATTGGATATCCATTATCTTGATACCTAACACAAAGTTTGTATCAATAATAATGTATAGGTCTCAGGAAGAGGAAGATACCAAAATAGGATAATCTAATGTTGGGACTAATAGTAAGGATTATAGTTACATTCAATTATTATAAATGCTTACAATTTCTTGTATGAGTAGATATAGAACTAGGATTTTAAGTGGATACATTTAATGGGTGAATGTCTAGTGTGTTAGCACAATTAAGGAACTTTCACAAATCTAAAGAATTGTATCTTAGTCAAGCTTTGGATAAAGGAGTGTACTTGAAGCATTTAAAGGATTAAATAATATAAAGAGATAAAGAGTATTAATGAACTCATATGTGAATGTAAGGTAAGAAGGTTCTATGAGCAAAATAAGCTTTATATCATCTTTGATTGGAATTTTTTTTATATAGGAGCAAGTAGACATACTATAAGTTTAAAGGAAATAAATAAAAGTATAGGCCTAATAAGGAATAAGTTAGGATAAGAATGGGTTAGAATTGATTATAGAATTGTATTTTTCACTTTTCTATATGTTGGTAATTTACTTGTTAGCATCATGTAATTTTCCTTTCAAATCTTTATCCAAAAGAGACTATGACTAATAATAATAATTATAAAAAAATAAAATTTGTAGAGGAGTTTAAATTTGATATAATAATTTATAAAACTTTTTGCACATAACAGGTGGTGCCTTAGGAATCCCTTTAATTCAATCATTTAAACATGCTAAGTACCCAATGATAGTTCATGAGGTAAAAATGAACAAATATAAGATTATATATACTCAATGAATATGCAAAGCTCATGTAAATTATTAGCTCCCATGCTATGTATGCATGCTTAGAGAAAATAAAATACAATGGATCTTCTGTGTCTACTAAAACAAAGAATATTTAATTAAGCAAATTGGTTTCCAATTTATAGAAATTAAATAGAAAATAGAATTCAAAACCCACAATGGTGAGATAGTTTAAAATCAATCATAATACAATAAAATTCTAATGAAAACTGTGTTCTTGACCCAAATGGAAATGGAAATAGAGATAAGGAAAGGAATATAATCACATAGTATGATACCTAAGCTATCATATTCATGAAAATCCATGACAACATTCACAAGTTATATGTTGACTCATTCATTAAAGCAAGCAATTTAAAAGATGACATTGCATGGATATCATCAAATAGCATAAATCCTTTTAGTCTAAAACTTGGTATATAGATGAAATTAACTAAACCCTAAACAAAAAAATGTTTCTAAAAGAAAAAAGTTGCAACTTTTTAATAAATTTTTTTTCTAAAAGTGATTTTTTTTACAAAATAATCAATAATACAACAATCAAGAAAAACACATAAAATAATCAAATCACAATGTTAAACCCTAAGTAAAATGAAATGAAAAACTACCAAAATACCATAAAATCAAGAAAACTCATTAATTAAAGGGTGCAATAGCGCAAGATGAAGACAATGTGGTAGCAGATGGTGGCAATAATTGTGAATGACTCCAGCAATCTCTTGGAATGGCGCCAGAGGAAGAAAGGAGGGAGATGAGGAAGGATAAGGGGAAAATGGGGGTCTAGCACCGTTTTCTAATATATAATTTTGGTTAGCAATATTTAATGAAGTGGTGTGTTTTACTTAACGATGAAATTAGTGATGAATGTTAGACAATCTGTAAAAGGGTAATATACTACTTGTATTATGATTAAAAAAATGATAAATGGAGCCATAATAATAAAAAAAGAAACTTTTTTCTTAAAATAGAAAAAATTACTTTTTTCAACTCTTCTTATTTAATATTAAAAAATAAAATATTTTTCTTCATCTTAATATTTTATAAAAAAAATTTTTTTGTTAAAACAAACAAAACTCACACTTCATGTCTAAATTCCACGGGAAATTGAAATAGCGGGAATTTGTATTAGTTTTTCTGTGGGTGCTCTTTCCCTCTCTGGTTGTCTGTATTGCTATCTCTGTCGTGTAATTAAAAAGAAGGAGATTTTAGTTTTCCGGTCTACTTGAAGAATGACCGTATATTTTATGTGGCATATATATATATATATATATATCTTGGCAGACACGAAGGGTTCTTGCAATTCAGTTCAAAGTTTTCTTCTCCTAATGTGTGCAGTTTCATATCTGATTCTGCAATAATATTCATGATGGCTGTTGATTATTAATTTTTTCTCCGTCGTGGTCGGGTACATCCCGGATTTACCTTGACAAGTTTAATACTGGTGAGAGGTCATATTTCTTATTCCTAAACAGTCCAAACTGTGTTACCAATTGGATTGTCTGTTAGTATTGTGATTATTGCCTTGATTTTCAAAGCAAGGGGCAAAACTAGATTTTGTTGGCTTCTATTCATATGATTACATTGCATTGCAGGGTAAAAATTATGTTGGATTGATTAAATATATCATTTGTAATTATTATGTGTTTTTTCCAGCCAATAGATGAAGGAAATAAACATGACTTCCTAGTATTGGAAGCAGGACGCCCTTCTTTTATTAGTTATAATCCTTCCCAACCTATTGGTGTGGTCCAAATAGGGGAATTTAAACTGGGATTATAGATTAAGATGTTCGACATTTTATTATTAGATTAAATATATTAAATATGTATGACAAATGACCTTTTAAATATGATGAATATTTATAAGAATGGATCTTTTTCTTTCAATATAAAGTATATAACTTGCTTTGGATGATTAAAATTGAGTATGCTAATTTGAAAATAAAAATTTTCTACTAGTTATAATTATTTACAAGTAAAATATGAAAAAATTAAAAATAAAAAATAAAAACAAAGCATTCAGTGGCAGTTCTAAACTATCATTAATAAATTGAAAAAAATTAAAACATGTAAATCACGGTGGCTAAAATGTTTTGCTTAATGGGAAAAAAAAAACAAATTAAATATCATATAGTTGGCTTCAAAACCGTGGCTAAATGCGTAAAAAAAATTCAAAATCGTCTTTTTTCCCGTCTCTCATTTTTTATTATTTTGAAGAAATAAAGATAAAAAAAAAAATCCTATTCTAAGACCTATTATTTTTTTTTATTATAACCCATCATTTAATTATACATTTTTTTATTTATATATATCTTCAAATTCATCCTCTCGTTTTCTTAAGAAAATAAGAGAGGATTCGCATTTCATCTTGTAACGGTGACTTCTTTTTTACTTTAACTAGTTTTGTCCTTGCAGAAGATCATGATTGTTGTAGTAACATCTTTAAATTCATGCATGTGAAGTACACTAGACAGATAGGATTTCTTTTATGTGTGGATGGTTTTCACACATATGTGTATTTTTGTTGGAAAATTTAATATTCATTTAATTGAAGTAAATTGCTTCTCATGATTACAAATTTTATTAATTAGATGAGTAACTTTTACAAATTTCCCAAACATCAATTTTACATATTTTACATTGCCATGACAATTTTATTGAAGTTATGTCTAATCAGTTAGCGCTATTAATTTCCTAGGACACAAAATAGAATCTATTACTTTATCAATTACTGTATGACATTCAATTTGCATCATGTATCATGTGTTTTCAAATTAGTGAGTATCTGATAAATATTTAAGGTTTGTCTAATTTTTACCAGGTGCACCTGTTTTGTCTGAATTTTTTTTAAGTTAAATATTTTGAATTCTTGCAAATAAATCTTTTGTAATTATTATAAATCTAGTCTCACAATCAGCCCAAGCTGGACAATCACATTTTTCACTTACTTTATCTTTCTAAATACAGTAGCAACTCCAGCAAATAGTTAAAACTTGGTGATCACACCTACAATTATAATAATATGTAAGTCCCTTATATCTTATATGCGTGACAATAAAAAATTCTGGTCACGTAAATATTTTTATATTGTTACATGTTATTAGAAATTATAAAGAAATATGATATTTGATTTTCTCAAATATCTCAATATTAAAAATTTATTATAAATATGGAAATTAAATACTTCACTTTTATATTTTATGTTCTAAATTTCAATTCTTGTATGAATTGAATTAGAGATAATACATTGCATAAATATTTTTCTCTCACAGAGTTTGAATGGACACCTCATTCAAAGCTTATGATACTATCAAAGTTCATTTGAAGTTCACAAATGATAAGAAAGATTAAATAGTACAAGCATGACACTAGTATTTTTTTTTTTGGGTAAAGATAGGAAATATATAAATGACTATGAAAAACACATTGTTCTACGTATAGTACTGTCACTATGATCAACTATTAAATACGACAAAACACCTAAAGGAGGGAGGGGCATAATTTTTAAAACATTACATGTAGTATCTATATTTTTGGCTACATAATATGCCACAAAATTAGCCTCCTTATAGATGTACTTAATTTCAAATGATCCTAACTTGCATATGAGATCTTTACAATCTTCAATTAAGTTGTGGATATTAATAGGAAATATGCTAACATTATTTACAATTATATTAATAATTGATAAGGAGTCTAACTCCACAATTAATGAGAGTAATTGCCTATTATAAACCAGGAGAAGGCCATATTTGAATCCACAAAGTTCAGCTTCATAATTAAAACGAATTCCCAATCCCCTACAATAGCCAACTACCCAATGACCATTACTATCTCTGATAATTGTTGAACAAGCTGTTGGCCTTAGGTTGTTTTTGGCAATACCATCTATATTAAGCTTGTAAAAGTCTATAGGAGGAGGTTCCTATCCAACTTTCCTTACAGATGATAATGATGGTTCTAACCATTCAAAATAATTAAATGATTATTACCATCATTAACAAAATTTGAAGGATAATACAATTAAGGGTAAAATAAATTGTATAAGATAACATAAAGACCAAAAAATTATTTAAGTCTAATCTTCTAAATCATCCTAATGTGTTAGTTACAGTCCTTATATTCTAAATTAATTATCCACGTAATTATTTTAAAATTTATGTATAAATAATATCTCTTATGATCTTTCGTAATTCTCCTTTTGTTAGAGAAAATTTGACCAATATTTTAAAAAGGAAAGTAGAAATAACATTGGTCCGAAAATTTGGATAGAAGCAAACAATAAAAGTTGTAGAAGCAATTTTATCTCGCAACCTCTTTAGAAATAACAAAATTAAAGAAGCTTGATACTTTGGCTTGAATTTCTTTGTTTTTTTTCCACTCAAAGATAAAAAAAATAATATAATTTTTTACAAAAATATTATATGTATTGAAACTAAAATTTGAAATTAAATTATAAATTTTTTATATTTATTAAATTAAATTTTATAAATTTAACTAACTATCTTGTATTAAATAACATCTCTTTAGTTAAATTTAAAATTTGTTTTCAAATTCTACTTTTAATGCATATAGCGTTATTTTTTTTTCAGTACTTTAAAATTGAGAACCTTTGTAACTTATTTAAATCTCTTAACAACTTCATGATAAAATAATCCGTGTTTATATCGGCTGATTACGTGATCATTAAGATAATAAATGTAGGAAAGTCCTGATTATTGTGCCCTAATGAAATCACCTCCGAAGTGATGTGGCACCGCACGCAGCCCATCACATCACGGTACAAGAACCTATATATAAGCAGAGGGAATTTTAAAATGATAAAATTATGGGTAGTTTTTTCATACTGGACTATGGTCATGCCATGTGTACCAATACCATGAATGATAAATTATAGAAATATGATATTTTATTTGCATGAAAAAGTTTCCAAATCAATCATTTTTCTTAGAACTTTATAAATTGGATTCAGATTAATCCTAATTTTATTTTTCTCCAAGTTTTTTTTTCTAACAAATCAATACTCAATAAGTCAACAAAAAGCAAGTTAAGTGCTTTTTTTTCCCTATCTAAACATATTTAAAACCTTTGATTTCCTTCACTTAAATTTAAAAATTTTTGGGCTAAATATTTTTTCACATTAATTTTAAATCCATGTTGCAATAACCCAAATAATTGTAAAATTTTGCCAAATTATAGTATATTTATACCAAATTATCATCTAATTTAATTAATATAGTAATAATGTACTAAAATTATCACCTAAGTTAATATAGTAATGTACTAAAAATTAGCAAAAATTAATTTCATTATTGCAATTTTTATGTGTTAAAGGTCTAAATTACCACCAACCAAGGCCAAAATTTAATTTTTGTATTTAAACATTGCATAAATATATAATTATGCTAATTTATGTTATATTAAATTAATAGCTCTCAAATTACTGAATTTTCTTGTCTTAAGTTATCAAAATTATCATCTAATGAAGTAAAGTAACATATTCATTATTTACAACGAGAATGCATGCCATTTTCGATGGAATCTCCTGTAGATTTCCTGCGGTTTGCCCACAAATTTCCACCTTCCCATGAATTTGCAACAAATTAACAATCCATGGGAATGGGGGTCGTGGGAAATGCATTCCTATGGAGATATCTCTCGAATTTCCCGTGATTATTTCCGATGACTTTTCCTACAATTATTTCCCATAGTTTTCACATGGAATTTCCACACGGCAATATTATCTATGAATATAAATTTTATGAAAGAAAATATAATTTTTAAAAAAAATCTATCCATGAGAATTCCATAGGAAATCTAGTTAACAGCAGAGAACCTAGCATGATGCTATATGCATGATAAAAAATTATTCTAGTGTTCCCAAGGCTATAATTGCGTGAGATTTGTGGGAAATTCATTATGTTAAAAAATAAAAAACTTGTAAATTCAAAAGTCAAGGTTTGGACAAAATTGATTAAAGGTCTAATGCTCTAAATTCATATTTCATCATAATAACATTCAAACCTAGATATTAATAGATTATACATAAAGTAAATACTAAGTTTAGATATTAAGTATTCATACAAAAATGATGTAATCTAAATAAAACTAATAAATGTCTTTTTCTGAATCATCATCCGTGTCATGGTGATGCTCACCCCTATGTAGTCGGTCTCTTCCTTATTACTATTGCTTCATAGGATGGGTGGTAGCATGCTTATGTTGTTGGTCTCTTCCTTGCCATTGTTACTATATAGGATGGGTGGGAGCATGAAATGGTGGTGGAGGGACTGGAAGAGGTAATGTTAAACTAGTACGATCACACAAAGACTTTAAAACTAACTCATATTTATTTAATTGACTTTGCTATTTAGCTTTCAGTGCAATAACTCTATTTTCCACTTCTTGTTGAACTCTATTCTCCATTTCTTGCTGCCATTGTGGTTGTGAACTTAAGGATGGCCTGTTACTACTTTCACCATGTATAACATCACATGCTTGTGATCCAAGTTCATAAATTACACCCCTATTACTCCCTTCAACAATATTTATCTAATTAGATAATTCAGGTGTCGAATTAGCTTATGAATCAGCAAGTTGAGATTCAATCCTCTTTTTTTGAAAATTCTCTTTCAATACCAAATAACTTGAAATGTCAAATACTATCTTATATGTCAATTGTTTAATAACAAATGAAAAAGTAAATGGCTATATAATATATCTTATATAAGATTATTTACTCTTTTCATCAACCCAAGAGGCATTTCTCTTTTGGTGAGTATGAGTAAATAACTCAAGTTAAGAAGGAGGTCTCCTAAGCTCTTTTTCCTTTATACAAAGACATGACATTATTAGATAACAACATATTAAATGTTCTAAAAGTGGTAATCATCATACCAATCACCTTTTATGTTCAATAATTGGAATTGAATCTCTAATATGAAGTGATGCCTTACTACCATTAATTGAATTTGTTTTATTTTGAGTAGGTTCTTTTTGGAAGTCTTCATTATCCCAATACTCTATAATTGTCTTCCAAGATGCCTTGGATATCTAATTTGGCTTAATGTGAGATTTTCTTACATCTCTCAATATATCCTTAAAGTGGTCAGCCTCTTTATGCATGAAATTTTTTTTCATTGTAGCTTCATATTAGGGATCTCAACTAAACTTTTCCTATAAAGCACATAAAACCAATAATACATTAACTAATATGGTTATCTTAATAAAAGAAACAAGATAGTATAACATATTAAGAATAACATGTAGGAAAGAACCAAAGGTAAACATCACCAAGCAAGACAAGCATTGCCATTATGAAACATACATGCAAATAGATTTGCATAAAATAGCAAAAAAATGTAGCCAATGATGAATTTACATCTTATTATGAAAACCCATATATGTATGTACATACAAGCAAATAGATAACACTAGCCAAGTATATAGCAAATTTATAATAGAATTAAGAATGTAAATTACAAACATCATGAATTATACAGAAGTAGGATCCTAAAGGGATATAAAGAATATTTTCAACTTCATACTGTTAGGTTTTGAATCAACATATGCAGTAGAATTTTAAAATTTTCGATCCAATTCCTACCTAGTAAAGGTGTACATGGGCCAGGCCGGACGGGTTTCGAGCTGGGCCATTCGGGCCAAATCATATAAAATTGAAGCTCGAACCCGGCCCGATTCGTTTATATTTTAAAAAAATTTGGCCCAACCTGCCCCGAATTTTAAATTAAAAAGCCCGAAACCAGGCTTGAAAGTTCAAAAATATAATTTTTTTATTTTTAATAAAAAATAAATTTTTAAAATAAAAAAATATATATTTAAAAAGATAATATGATATTTAAATATATAAAATATTTAATTATGTTAAATTAATATTTTTTATATTAAAAATAATTAGATATAATTATATTTTTTAATATATAATTATATTATTAAAAATAAATTATTATAATCGGACCGGGTCGGGCCGGGCCTAACAGGCTTTTTTGCCTTGGTCCGAGCCCAACCCAATTATTAATTGGACCATAAAAAAAGTCTCATTGGGTCTATTGG
The DNA here is from genome assembly GCA_020226215.1 of Sindora glabra. NCBI lineage: Eukaryota > Viridiplantae > Streptophyta > Magnoliopsida > Fabales > Fabaceae > Sindora > Sindora glabra. The sequence continues at coordinate 36,694,064 of CM035231.1, forward strand.
GGCAAAAAAAAAAGCTTAAATATTCTATTTTTTCAGATTGGGCTCATCGGGTTGGGTGGGTCACCCGACCCATGTATACCTCTACTATCTAGGATCCATGTAAAATGGTATAAATCAGTATTAAGGTTTTACCTTATTTGTGCTCGTATTCTTTCTGAACGAATCCTTGAGAGACTAAGATGAATCAAATGCCGGCTAGAACGTACAACGTCTCTAAGGTATCCATACAGAGTGAACAATGACTTCTCCCCTCCACGAAACTGCTAAGATTTATCTCTCTCACTAGAATTAGAATTAGGTATTTTCTGAGTAATTTAGGATTTTCTTGAAGCTTATATGCGTGAATCAAAGTGTTGCCTTCAAGTCCCTTTTATAGAACTAAGGCATGTCGCAATCCTAGTCTTACTAGGATAATGCTTCAAAAAAGTTCTAATCACATTTAACAAACACCACCTTATCCTTATTCTAGAGAGAGTGAAGAGAGATGAGACTTATCTATTAATTATAATTGCATTATCTCATAATATAATTATCTAATATCAAATTAGCATATAATTATCTTATATTAAATAATAAATTATCTAATAATATAATTATCTAATATCTAATAACATAATTATCTGATATTACTTTAATATCAAATAATATCACATAATATTATATATATTATGTGAAAAAATATATTATTATCTTAATAATAATATATATGCATGAAAATAAATCAAATTAATTAAATTTTAGTCTAACTAAAATCTAATTAATTATTATCTTATTTCTATTCCTTTTGTGTGATCCTGTAGGTTCTTACTACGTTAATAATAACTCATTTTGGGCCATAGATAGTGAGTGGTATCTAGTAATACATCACTCAAGTAGTAAGAATGTCTATGATTCGACATTTACCTAATATATGATTAACGCTCTGCATCATAATCCTTTTTATAACAATATCTAAATTGAACTGGCGACATGGAGTGTGTCATTTTCGTCAATATTCAATTTATATTTTTTAATATTAAGTAGACTTAAAATAAATGATCAATATTACATATTGATCCAATTGAGTATGGCCATGCATTTCTAAGTCTCACTCAATTAAGAAGCCCAAGGATATCTTTCTTTTATACAAGAGCAACAAAATCCCATCTATATCACTCACTTCCCTCTGCATGATTCGTGACATACCCAATTAATGTCCTACTCATCATCCTAATTAAAGGTGACATAGGACAACATCAAAGTGAGTAACTCCTCATTTAGGGAACCGTAATGACTTCAGGTCAAAGGACTTTATGCATTTGTGATCAAATGAAAATAACTAATGATACATTTATCTATACAGTATTCCCATAATGGGTCAATCCAGTACATTATTCACTAATAATGTACTCATGTATTAACTTGATATCACATATCCATGATTTATAATCATCAGTCACTATACATGCTAGTCTTGATATATTATTACTATCATTTTTGTAATAATACTTGACTAGGGGCATTTTAGGAATAACAAAGCTATTCCAAGGATAATTATTATATTTAAGTTATAATTTGTGTAAAATAAAATAAAATATAATAATTATATTACTCAAATAAAATGTAATACACTGTGTAATATTCCAAAATAAAATGTAATACACTGTGTAATATTACAATCATCTCTATAATTAGTTCCTAGGGCACACACCAACACATACATGTACTATCTTCCCTCATTATTACTTGATCAAATATTATGCTAAACAAAAGAAGAACTGCAGAATATTTCATGGTCATACCTACCCTATCCTATCTATACTAGCTAAGCTTACTGATTCACTCTCTTGATAGATACACATGAATCATATTATGAACACATTGAATGGCATATATTCTCATTTTCTTTAAAATGTAAGGACAAATAAAAAGATGATAAGCCATTGAATTTATGATGTATTATGGTCAGTTTTGAATCTTTTGATGCTAATATTTTAGGTTTGGATTCAATGAATTCCCATAAAAAGAGGAGGAATGTAATTTATCCACCTTTGATATAACGTGTTTAAAAGGATTAACATGTGATTTATCCAATTGTATTTTAACTCAATTTAAACCTAACAAAAAAATATTATATGCAAGTCACACATTTCTTTATAATCTCTAATTTAATTTGATTTCACTTTGATTTATCCTTAATTGAACCTATTATTCATAATTTACTATTATGATATTATAATTTTTGAGTTTAAGATTGAGGGAAAATAGAAGAAAAGACGACATGAATTAGATTTTTAGTGTCATTTCAATTTAATAGGTGAGGAATAAGAGTATATAAAAAATACATGCTAAATTTCATTGCATTGAACAATAAACAAATACAAGTGAATAAAGAGTCAATTATGTGAATCATAAATGAGTTCTTTTTAATACTTTATAATATAATGGATATGTTACAAATAAGATATCATAGTATGAATTGGTAAGATATATTTTTCTCATATATAATTAAATATTATGTAATTAATTAAAAATTATATTACTTTATATTTTAATCTTAATCTCCTATATTATTATATTATATAGGCAAGAAATGAAAGGTTGTTTTCCAATTCAGGTTTCATTTTAGAAATATATTATTTTATTATTCAAAATTTTAAAATATTCTTATGACTTACAATTGAATAATACAACAAAAGAATAAGACATACTTTTCTTATCAATATTATTTTATTATTATTAAATTAATAATATAATTCTTTATTCAATAGTGGTGGATATATATTATAATTTTCCTAAAGCAATTATAATACTATGTTGCTATGTACATAGATGACCCTCAATTATTCGGTCACAACATTCAAGAACCTACATAAAAGGAAAAAAAAGGAAGAAAAAAAACTTCTGATTGAAAATTCTATTAGAATGGATTGTTACAAACCCACCATGAATTGTTGTAGACCTACCTCTAACTACCATCAATGCATGCCTCAATGTCTCACTATAGTTGAATTTTGTTACTCCACTTTAGTTATCATAATATCCTAAATAAGAGGAATAATTTTTATGGTCGTTGAACTATGAAATACAAACGTTTGGTTTAACTTTAGCCCCCATCATGTAATATACCAAGATCCATATTTGTAGTATTTTTATGTTACAATGAAGCTTTGAAGTAATATCATGTCTCTCTTTAGTTTTTTGTAATTCTATTATACTTTTTTGTTAAAATTATTTTTAAAAAATTGTTACCTGCACATTTTATATTACTTGTCATAAATATATTGAAGTATGATAAAAAAGACTACTACACTGTAAAAATCTCCACTATGCATGATATTGATGAAACAAAATATTATTTTTACACATAAGAAAGATGATAACATCCTTAATGATACAGTGGTAGCCAATTTTATTTTGAAGATTTTTCCCTTCAGCATTTTGGTTAATAAATTTCATATATAATGAGTATATATCTTATAATTATAAATATTACAACATAAAGAGAAATATGTTAGGATCTTAATCCCATTCTAATGTAAAAAATTTATCATTCCTTCATCTACTATTTGGCTAGCATAAATGAACTTTAATTCAGGAGGGATTACTCATAAAAATTACAATAGAGCACAAATGCACAAAATAAATTGGTAAGCAATATTAATTATAGCAAGGTGTGTAATGGGAAAGATAATATAACATGCATAGGCAGATAATAACATTAAAGAGAATGCATACCTTGAACATCCCTCACCATATTTCTTTTCTCTTCTTATTAATCTTTGAGCACTTTGTCCAAGTCCTTTCAAATTTGCTTTCAATTATAGCACATATTTGATGAATAACTGCGTTAGAGGCTTGAACCTATGAACAAAACAAATTATAGAATAAAAGATTCATTCAAATATAATGATTAATTAAATATTGAAAATTAACTATTAAGAAATTTCATTTGGCTATACTTATGTGCATCTGTTAGGTTCAATCCATTGGCATATATTGATTTGGTTAATGGATGATGGACAAGGTGCAGATGAAGTTGATTGCATTATGTTTAAACCTAATGTAGATAAATGTTGCATGTTGGGATATTGTGGTGGTTGGAAATAATTAGGGGGCAAGTACTGATATGTACCATAATATCCTGTTGATAATGTAAAATTGGATTAACTATCACAATATTAATAGTTTGGTGGTATTAGAGGCTATCTAGGTGGTAACATAGGAGGCTAGATAAAAGTTGATGTATTGAAAGCTAATCACATGGAGCCATAAAGGTCTAGCTAGGTGGAGGTTGAAAAGGTTGGCTAGATATGTCAAATTTTGGCACAAATGGCAATGGTCGGCTAGGTTGGTTGAAAATTAATAGGGTTGGTACACTGGGTTTTCCATACTAGTCCATGTTTCAACCTAACTGAGTACTTCGATTTGGGACATTTGATGTAAAATAATATTGATAAAATTGTGCCATTTCTTCAATCAAATATGCTTTTTATATACTCCCTTTTACATGTGCCTTATTTCCTACCTTCTTCTTAAGTTTATTGAGGAACCTACAATGAAGCATTGATTAGTAATCTTTATGATCATCTATATCATTAATGTAAGAAAAGTGAAGTAATTAGTTAGGACAACATTTACCTTTCAAAAGTATACATCCACCTATATTATACAGGACCACTAACTCTTATCTCGTATAGTAAGTGAACTGGCAAATGTTCCATGTAATCAAAAAATCTAGGTGGAAAGATTCATTCTAATTTGCACAATATTAATAGGATATTACATTCCATCTAGACGAGCTCGCTCTCCTACAATGTTATAGAGCATAAGTTCCTAAAAAATTGACTTAATTCAATAATTGGGCCCTACAAAGGATCAAGTAAGTCACTAAATGTCATAAGAAGAAGACAGTCCATGAGTACATGACAATCATGACTTTTCATGCCAAATAATCTACCTTTGGAGATATTAGCATGCCTATTTAACTTAGCACCATAATCATCTAGCATCTTTAAACTTTTTATCCATTCATATATTATCTTTTTTTTCTCCGTAATGAAGGTAAATATTGCTTTTAATTTATAGACTTTACCATTGCCAACATTTATAAGTTCTAAATCCTTTCGCTTATAATGCCCCTTTAAATCCACTCTCACTTTTACATTGTCTTTGTTTTTACTTTTAATGTGCATAATCGTGTTGAAGAGATTGTCAAAAATATTTTTCTCAATGTGCATAACATCTAAGTTATGTCGAATCAAGCTTGTTTTCCAATATGGTAATTTCCAAAATGTGCTTCGCTTTGTCCAATTGTGGTCTTTCACATACCCAAGCAACTTAATAGGCTAACCATTAATGACCTTTGGAATCATTCATATCCTTTCCTAAACTTCAATGCCTGTCAACCTATAAAGGGATGGATGTTTTTCAATTCTATTTTTTAGGAATGCATCCTTATTTCTCTTATATATGTGATCATTTTCCAAGAAGTATTTATGGCAATCAAACTATGATTGTTTCCCTCCATTTTTCAAAGTAAATGTTCTTGTGTCTTCCATACATATTGGACATGCTAATTTTCTAGTGGTGGACCATCCAAATAACATACCATATGTTGAAAAATGTTCTTATGTCCTCCATACATATTGGACATGCTAATTTTCTAGTGGTGGACCATCCAAATAACATACCATATGTTAGAAAGTCATTGATTGTCCACATTAATGTTACTTTCAATAAGAAATTTTATTTTTTAGAAATATCGTATGTAAGAATACCATCATTCCATAAGATTTGTAACTCATCAATCAATAGTTGCAAATATACATCTATTATGCTTTTAGGATTACGTGGCCTAAGGATGACTGAGGTTAAGAACATATAATGTGAGCTCATACATATTTCAAGTGGTAAATTGTATGATGTGATAATAACTAGCTAGGATGAATATAGGGCAGCAAATTGGGTGAATGAACTAAACCCATCAGAATATAAGCCCAAGTGAACATTTTGAGGTTTGGTAGCAAAATCAGAGTATGTTCTATCAAAATGCTTCCCTTCTTCTCCATCAGATAGGTGACAAAGCACACTTTCCCCTGTTGACTCTTATGATGCTACCTTATATATTCAGCTAATTTTTAGAAGCATATAACCTTTGAAGCCTAGGTATCAATGGTAAGAAATACATTCTCTTCAAAGACACATCTTTATATCTTTCTTTTCCAACTCGTGGTTCAGCATATCGAGGTGTCTCATAAAATTTATAATATCTCTTATCTTTATCATCTTTGTAATACAACATGCACCCATTATCACAACAATCTATCTTTTTATGTCTAAGACCAAATTATGCAACTACTTTTTTAGTTTGATATAGGTTTTCTGGTACAAGATTTCCAACTGGGTTAGTTTCCTTCAATAAGTTCATCATTTCATTAAAACAACCTTGATGTATGTTATAATTAGATTTGATGCTCATCATCCTCACTACAACGGAAAACTCTGTATAACTATTACAACCTATCCATAGTGGACGTTGGGTAAAATTTAACATCTCATAAAACTTATACATTAGAGTTAGGAGGTTTTTCCATATTATAGTTATATTCATTTTTAAAGCTAGGCCTAGCAGCATCAAAAATCATATTCTGAAGATAGTTGGATTCGTCAAAATTATTCTCATTCATAAAAGTCCCTGTGTGATCATCTTCATGTTATAGAGGCAGTTCTTCACCATGACAATGCCAATACCAATATTTAGGCATAAACTCTTTTGTATAGAGATGCATTTTGACATAATCTGGAATCACATATTTTCTATTTTGACACTTTAAACAAAGGCACCTAATAACACTCTTTATAGCAAAAATTTCTTCTTGATATGCAAATGCAATAAAATACTCTACTCGATAAAAATTCATCATTATATCTTTATTTGCAAGGAGCCAATTTATTGTACATCCATTTTCGATGCTCTAAAATATTCATGTGTCAAGTAAATCAAAACCTATCATATATCACATAAATTCAAATTAATATAGTGAACAACACATTTAAATTTAATGTTAACACATTCAAAAATTTCAATTACAAAGAAAAATAAAAATCTATAATATATTATCACATAATTAAAAAGCTTAAAATTTTAAGTTAATATTACTTTTTTCAATGATATATTATCTTATTGATTGATAATGGATTTTTTTTACTTTAATAATAAATTTAATTTAATTTTTATTCTAAAAATTTTTTATTCCACATCAAGATAAAATTCATCACATTATTAATAATTTGAAATTTTCCCCATACTTATATCATTAAAAAATAAAAATAATTAAATTTTTATTGACAAAAATATAAATTTCTTAAGCAATATGTCGCTGTAGGATACTACATTCAATAATTTTTCCCTATCAGAGCATGAGAAACTTACCAAAACTTACTTTAGAGGCATTCATTTAAGGTTAATATATAATTTTTTTTTCATTTAATTTATATGCATATGTCAATTTATAACTATTCCTTATCAAATAAATCCTACACAAAATTAACCCTAAGTTCCAAATTAAAGTATTAATCTTTTTTTACTCATAGATCTATTATATGAAAAAAATTCATGCATTTTCAGAATAATATTATTCAAAATCAGAACTAATTTGAACAAAAAATTAAAATATAATAACGGTAAAATATCATGAAAATTTTATTTCTAATAAGTATAAGAAGTTTTCAATAATTTACACAATACATTTAATAATAAACCATCATTTAATGAATGAAAATTAGAAAAAATAACAATAAACTTGCAATTAACGAACGAATGTATGCTATTTGAATGAGATAGAAGCCAACAAAAAAGCTACTTAAACAATAATGGAAGAGATTTGAGACGGCGAAAAATAAGTAAGAAGAGGAGAAGTTAACAGTAAAAAAATGTACTTCTAAATGAAAAAGAGAATCTTAAAATTTTTTATTTATTTTTAAAGTAGACTTTCTACAGTGGGTTATTTGGGATAGCAAATGCCAACTAAAATGACACATTTCAGTTTCGGGCAATGTACAGGTGGAATTAGGTTTTTAAAAATATTTGAGGCGGCATTTTGGGGTGGCTCAAGCTACCCCAAAACTGAAAATTCAGCTTTCCGCCTTATCAAATATGAAAGGTCCACGGATTTTCGGTATCAAAAATTGAGCTTTATGTCTTTTCGGTAAATTCTCCGTGGATTTTTCGAGCAACTCCTGCAAAAGTGAGAACGCCACCTTTTTGGTCTTGGACAATGCATAAAAGCGATTTGCCACAGCATTTCCCCAATCCTCGAGGCAGGAATTTGGGGTAATACTATCCACCGGAAATGCCGCTCCATTCATTCTTGTCGTGATTGTCAAAAATTAATTTTGGATATACAAACATAAATTAAATGTATAATTATTTTAATTTATGATATATCAAATTAATTGTGAGCAAATTATTGCAAGTTTTATGTGTTAAATTTTTAAGATTATCTCCTTTCTAGAAATTTTGTCATGGGGAATGTGATTGGTTTTTACGTAACCCATAGAAAATAGAAATTGAAGATTGATGTGAGTAGCAATTTTACTACCATTGTTAAAAAATTAAACATTAATTAATGGTCTTGGATATATAATAGAAATTTTTTTATTGAGACTTTTTTTAAAAGAAATTACTCTTTTTCTAAAATGAAATAATTACTCGTCTAAAACAATCATACAATTGGGAAAACACTTTTATACTTATGTGTTAAATTTAGTCATATTATATAGAATAAAATTTTAATTTCTAAACGAAATATTTTTAATTAATTTTGAAATTTTTCTTAAAAATTAATTGATTTATTAATATTAATATACATACTACACAATCAATGAACTGATATAATATTATGAATGCGTATAATAGTTCTTGTACAATTGATCTAACAAATCCTTCAATCATGAGAGTAATATTTGTTAACACAATTTAAAACAACAATTCAGCTCTTCTATTTTTTTTTTTTTGATAAAACAAAATAACATGTTTTATTTTCAAATTTATTCAATTTTTATAATTTCTTATTGGACAATGAATTATTTACGAACACTTATGTCACACGGATTTCTTTAATATATAAAGTTGTGGTTTATGGTTTAGAGTTTTATTTTAAAATTTAATCAATTTTTAAAATTTATTTCGTTTAATTAGTATTTTTTAAATACAATTTATTTTAATATACAAAGTTATAACAAAACTCATGGATAGTACAACCTCGGAGCAAGTTTATTACAAAGCCGTGTATTCTGATCGATTTCAATCGCAGGTAAAACCCTGTTAATGACAAGGGTGAGGGCATTGTGTGCGCTCGCGCGCGCCCGTGTTGTAAGTTCAAAGGTTAAGAATTTTTTTTTCTTTATATGTTTTAGTTAAAGTAATTATATGGTTTATGTCCGCAAAAAAACCACTGTACTTTTCAAAATGTATATAATTCCCTTAAATACGTTATCATCTTATAGTTGCTTAGATTAGACTGAGATTTTAGTTATAAAAAAAATTTTTGAGTTTCAATTATTGTATAATTGAATAGGTTCTGGCATTTATATTTTTCTCAGGCGCTTTGAATGGAAAACTCATCATCTTTTGCTACTAAGAAAGCCCATTTGAAACTCACCAGAAGGACTTAATATCGTAGCCATGACACTAGTATTGAAGTTACAAAACTACATTAATTCTAACAGTCAAAATGAGTAAAAGTTAACGGTATTTTTTTTTTTTTGGTATAGTTACATATGATATTGCTCTTTTTAAATTTTGAGTTTTAATAAATTGTACAGTGACATTCCATATTACTTTTAATGTTTTATTCCTTTCATATTTTGACTTTTAATTTAGAATTTTATATGTATGCATTAATTAGTAGACTACTACTCCTTTGTTTAAAAAAATTAAAAGTTAAACCATTCAGTGTCTCGCCTCCAATTATGTACAATAGGAATTTTTTTTAAATAAATCTCACACGTTCTGCGTATTCCCTATATTTTATAAAAAAAAAAAGAAAATAAAATGTTCCAAATATTATCTATCTATATCTTTTATACTAGAAGGAGAATTCAAAAGGGTTGGATTCCATTTTTCTATTTCCTAAATAATTCATTTTTACATATTGCAAATTATAAGAAAATAAAGGATAGTTCTGTAATTTTAAATTTAATTATTAAGTGCCAAAATTTTAATATAATTTCAGAAAACTATCCACTAACTCATTTATATACACTTCTCTCTCTCTCTCTCTCTCTCTCTTATGTTTCTTATCAACTATCAAAAATACCTTTTCCCTTTTCCATTTTTCCACAAAATCTTAATTCATATAATACAAATTTTAAAAAAATTAACTTCATAATGATTTAATTACTTTAATTAGCAGTTAAAGTAACGGTTCAATTATTCTTCACATGTGAAATTTTTTATACACGCATAAGTTATATGTCAATTAACTTGAAGGACATTAGTTAATAAATTAAAAGTTAAAAATATTTTAGTACAACTAGATATAATTTTATTTTTAATTTTTTAAAGAAAAAGAAAAGTTTTTAGTTAGACATTAAAGCACATGCAAAGAAGTTAGTGTACAAGAAAAGCGATACAATTATATAACTAGCAAAATACCTCTTAAGTTTCAATGCGGCTGCAGATTAGATAACCATTTTACTTCTGCGTTGCTTCAACATTTTATAGAAAATATTGACACTAAAAATTAGATTTTATATTTAATTTATTCATATTAGATTTTAAATTAAATGAAAATTTGATAAATATATTTCAAGGCAATTGCTTTAATTAATTACACTCAACAACTACTCATATTTTAATGAAATTTTATTGAATACATATAATTCAAGTTATGCCCAATTTCATTATACTAATTAAATATATCCTAATCTTTATATTTATATTATATATTAATTATGATATTTCTTGTTTCCAATTATAATAGGTATTTTCCTCATAACTTCCTATGTATTATTTTATCATTTATTCTTAATGAATATTATACTGTAGTAAGTCATACTTGCACAATTAATATCTTCTTAATAAATATTGCATCACAGTAAATCACACTTGCACAATTGATATAAAGGATTGAATCTTTCATTTATATATAAAAATTTATATTAAACTAAGAAATGAACTCCCTAATTTCTTTTTCTTATTTATATATTTTTATAATCTTTAATTTTGTTTTTGATTTATTAAAATTTTTAATTTTTGTGCATTTTCTTCCTCTCAAAAGTAATGTGCCCAATTTCTTTTCCTTATTTATTGTTTTTTTGTAATTTCTTTGATCTATTTCCTTGATTTGTTGCATTTTAGCATTAAATCTATCATTCATATATATATATATATATATATATATATATATATATATATATATATATATATATATATATATATATATATATATATATATATATATATATATATATATATATAGCAGTTTATATTAAATTGAGAAAAAAAATTCATATTTTTTCTCATTTATTGCATTTTCATAATCTTTCTTATTTATTTGCCAAATTTTTCAAGTTTTTTAATTTTTATGCATTTTCTTCCTATTTGAAAGAATCCCCTAATTTTTTTCTTATTTATTATGTTTTCTAATTTTTATGTATTTTCTAAATAGCTGAACTCTAATCTTCAATAACTAGTCAAGTTATTTATATTAATATTTCTATAGGTTATACATAATTTATTAATAAAAGAATTATTATTAATTAGGTCTTGTGTGAGATTATTGAATTGGCAAATAGGTACTTGGGCCCAATACTAGTAAAACAAGTTTAGATTTTATGATGGATAGGATCCAAACTTAAATTGAGTAATATATATATATGTATTGTTGAAGGAGGAATTCCTAATACATTAATGAAAAGACTTATTCTACGGATGGCAAGTATTTATATGGAATATTGTTTTAATTTATTAATTTAATTTATTTTATTTCTTTTTCATCATACTACAATTAAAAGTCAAGATCAATGACGAATAAATTTTTCATCAATTGGTATCAGAGCTTGGTTTTGACTTTCTATTATGATTGATTTTAAGGAATTCTAAATAGAAATTATTGGCCTTTTCATGGAATTTATGCCAATGACGATTACAATAACTATTATTATAAATGTCTATTTTATAATTCTAATTACATATATATATATATATGTATTTGTGTGTGTGTGTGTGTGTGTGTATTGTGCTTTTTCTACCATGATTGGCTTGCTTTTATGGTTTTATGTGTGGGAATAATATTCAACATCATGGAATGTGTGATTATTTTTGCAATGATTATGTGAACTTGAAATCTAGTAGAAAACTGATACAAAACATGACATTTCGTAGAAAACTGCATAAGAAAAAAAATTATTGAAGAACTCATTTTGGCAAGCTTCCAAAGATGAACCTTTGCAAATTAAAGAAATTGAATAATGGGTAGATTGAAATTAGGATTTATGGGGCAATGGTAATGTGAGAAACATAAGACTTAAGCTTTTATCCTTTAAAAAACTGGAATAACCCTTCAAAATAGTTTCCTCCATAACTGCACCTTGCAAATTTTGAAATTCACAAAAGATATGATTTTTTGGGATAAATATTAGTTAGCTAGGAAGTGGGAGGATGAAGCATAAAATCTGGGTAGAAAAATTACAAAATTAAGGTTAAATTGCTCTAAAAATTGCTAGGTCACATAATAGATTAGAACCAGGTTGAGGAGAATCTATGCATGTAGCTTTTTGGAGCTTGAAGACATGCTATAGTGCGTAGACGCGTGTCATCCAATTGCACAACCAATAAATGGGGGTTAAATGCCACCTTACTGTGACAATGTGCATACCATCGTGGTTTACTTTTTGAGCATTTTCTGATAGGCATCTTTCTAGATTTTTTTGAAAAAAAAATTAATTATATTTTCCCATTTTATTTGAATATTCAAATAGAATTATTTTGATCCTAAATTTTTACTAGGTAATCTTTGATTTATTGTCCATTTTTTGAAAATTTTATGAAATTTTTGGACATCATTTATGTAGTTTAATAATTTATGGAATATTGTCTTGATAAAAGGAATTGTGATACATTTGTACTATGCGATGAAAATTTTGTGCAATCATGTGATTGCTTTCATAGGTCCAATTGCATAAATTTTTAGTTTAATTTTAATAAGAAAAATTATTCAAAAAAGGGAAAGCATGTATTAATGACATAAATATCCTTTGACATTATATTGTTAATGCAATTTACTAGTCATAGTGTAAGTGTAGAGATAAGTTTTATGTATTTAAATTACTTAAATACCCTTTGATGTTTTAGGGGCATTACATTTGACTCTTATATTGTATTATAAAATGCTAAATGCCCCTTGGTATTTGATTTTTTAACATGATATTATGTAAAGTTGCATATTTAAACATTGTGAGAAAAACATTAGCATGATTATGTTACATGTGAATTAATATTTGATGTGTTATTTCTCAATTGTCATACAATAAAACTTTGAAAAGTTGTTGAATAGGATAACGATAGAAGACTAGGAGGATGTTTATTTTGAATCTAATCTAGTGGATATGCCATCAAATATGTGATGGCTAGATATCAGTTCCATAATCCACGTCATCAATTCTTCCTAATCATTGAGAAATTCTAGAAAATTAGATAATGGTGAATTAATTATCAAAGTGGAAAATAGTGAGAAAGTGGAAGTAAAGCTCATTGGGGATATGTTTTTGTGATTATCTATAAGATGTGAATTGGTATTGAAAGAAATGATCTTAGTGCCTGCCTTCCATGAAAAGGAACTTAATATTAGTTATAACACTAAATCTCTAGGGGTATTTTTGTAATTTTAAAGGTAAGAGAGTAAATTTATTCTAAAGCTTGACTGTGATAAGGATTAGTAAACTGACAGATGGATTATGTAGGATAAATTTAGATTCGAGTTCCTTCAATGCTATTAACATATTCATAGGAAAGAAAAAAATATAATTGAAGAGAACTCCTCGAGGGTGTTTTACATAATTTTAATTTCTCTGATCTAGATACCTGTGTGGACTATATTAAAAGAAAGCTCAATATTAAAGTAAAAAAGAAAAGAGTTAGAAAGCAAGAGGCATTAGAACTTATCCATACTAACATTTGCAATCCTTTTACATTTGTAGCCATATGAGGCTAGAGGTATTTTATCACTTTTATTAATGATTATTCATGTTTTGGATAAATAGAGTTACTTGTGGAGAAGTCAGAGTCCTTCAATGCATTTAAGACATTTAAGGAAATTTTTAAGCTTAAGTATAGCAAGAAAATCAAATGGTTAATTTTGATCAAAGAGGAGAGTACTATAGTAGATATGATGATACTTGGAAGAAACTAGTTCCTTTTACTAAGTGTCTACAGAAGTGTGGCATTAAGGCTAGTTCCACCATGCCTAGTACACCAAAATAGAATGGGAGAAGCTTTGGGAAAAGCATTGAAGACCATAAGATATATACTAAATCTAGTACTAAGTAAATATATACCTATGTCTCTATATGAACTGTTGAATCGTAATAAACTAATTTTGAGTCATTTCCACATTTGGTACTGTAAAGCAGAGGTAAAGTCATACATTTTTGCTACCAAGAAATTTGACTCCAAAATAATATCTAAATTATTTATTAGTTATTATGTTGGTTCAAGAGGTAGTAGGTTTTATTGTCTAACTTACACTACTTGGGTTATTAAATTTGACATAGCAATTCATTTTAAGAATAAGTTGGATAGTGAAAGTCAGACATTGCATATTACTAACTTTAGAGAAGAAAATATAGGCATTTCTTTAATATCTCAATCTGTTGGTTTTTTATCTTCTAGTCCTTCATAACATGATTTAACACAGCTTTTGGAGGAAGATAAGGATTCTAATATTAAAGTTTAGTTAAGAAGATCACTTAGACAATGTAGACTGATGATATCAAATGATTACATAGTGTATTTGTAAGAACACTAGTATGATTTGAATAAAGATATTGATCCTATTACATTCTCTCAGGCAACATTTAATTCAAATTCTCCTTAATGGATTATTGTAATGGAAGATGAATTAGTTTTAATGAATAAAAATCGAGTATAGGATCTTGTGGAATTGCTTGTAAATTGTAAGTCGATTAGATGTAAGTGGGTCTTTAAGACTAAGCATGACGCTCATGGGTAGATTGAGGCATATAAAGCCAAACTTATGGCTAAAAGCTATACTCAAAATGAAGGAGTAAATTATAAAGAAACTTTCTTATTTGTATCAATGAAATATTCTTTTAGAATTGTTATGACTCTTATTGCTCAATTTGATCTAAAGCTACGTTAGATAAATATGAAAATAACATTCTTAAATGATGATTTGTTTGAAACTATGTACATAGAGCAATTAGATAGATTTTGAGAGATGGGTAAAAAGTACTTGGTGTGTAAATTAAAGAAATTCATAGATGGTTTGAAGTAAGTTTATCGGCAATAGTATCTCAAATTTCATAAAATAGTTATCTCTCTCGAATTTAGGGAGAACGGTTAAATTGATATATTTATATGATGAGAAGTGCTGGCAAATTTGTAATTCTAGTCCTATACCTGGATGACATTCTTTTAGTAAACAATGACTTGAGCCCGTTAACTAAGATAAAGTAATTACTATCATTTTAGTTTGAAATGAAAAACTTGGGAAATGCTTTATTTGTTATGGGCACTGAGATACTTCATAACAAGTCCCAAGGTATTCTTACCTTATCCTAAAGATTGTGTATTAAGAGAATTCTGAAAAAAATTAATATGTCTACTTGCTCTCAAGTTACTTCACCCATTTAAAGGGGTGAAATATTACAAAGGTTTAATGTCCTTAAACTAATGAAGAGAAATACAGGATAGAAAAAGTCCTATATATGTTAGTTAGAGGTAACCTAATATACACTTAAGTATATACATGATCTGATATAGCATTTGTTATAGGTGTACTTAGAAGATACTTAAGTAATTAGGTCAAATACATTAGATTGGTGCAAAAAGAGTTCTAAGGTACCTTCAAGGTACAAAGGAGTTTATGCTGATCTATAAAAAATTGGGAGATCTTAGCATTATAGGCAACTCAAACTTGGACTATGCCAATTGTCCAGATGATTTAAAGTTTATATCTAGGTATATTTTTATAATGGCTAGAGGTGTTATGTCGTAGAAAAGTATCAAGCAATCAATTATTACAATCTTTACCATGAAAGCAGAGTATATTACTTATTATTAAGCTTCTTGTGAAGCTGTATGGTTAAGGAATTATCTCTTAGAGTTTCATCTTATGAATAGTATTGTTAACCCTTTAACCATTTTTTTACAATAACTCCACTGTTATAATCTTCTCTCTTAATGATAAAAGTCCCATTTATTCGAAGCATTTCAATGTAAAATATCATTATATGAGAGATAAGGTGTGCAAGCATATTACTATTATTGAGCACTTTTTCATAGACTATATGCTCACGAATCTACTAGCCAAAGGTTTAGTAGTAAGAACTTTTATTAAACATATAAACTATATAAGACTATGTAAAACCCTTTGATGTTTTAGATCAGTGGGAGTTAATGTATATGACATCATTTATGATTTATGAATGAATTTTATGTTATGTTGCCATTTTGGTTATAGCATGTTTATAGAATCATTTAGACTATGTCTTATTGTCATGCTCATATTTGTTAGGTATTTTAAGTGGATGTCGAGAGCCATTGTGCATAGATTTGCACATAATCACATAAAATTGTATAAGTCTTATTCTGTATGTCTTGATAATGTTAGTCGACGAGGCATGGGTGTCTGATATCTTATGATTCTAATATCCCTTTGGATATGATATTTATATTATTAGATACCTCTTATCTCAATTAAAGCAATAAGTGTAAAAATATCACTTTTGTATTAACATTAATTCTATTTATGGCCAAACATGTAAAATAAGCCTTGTGATCGTGAGTAATGTGGGCAGTCCACAATCACAAGACAATGTGGGCATTTTAATATAAAGCCTACATTTAATGTTGATTTATGCGAGTAAGCCCGTACAAGCAAAAACTTACGTGGTTGCAGGTTTAACTGCAAGCAAAAAATTAATTTTTTAATTATTTTTCTCTTTATACTTAAGCATATTCTCTTTAGTATATACAATAATACAAAATTTTAGAACAATACCAATGTATTCAAAATAAAAAGAAGAAAAAGAATCTAAACTCATTTTGAGTTCTATTCTCTTTTAAAATTTCAATCATTTATTTAAGTTATTAAATCATATCAAATCTAAATTTATTTTCTTAAAAAAAAAAGAAATAATATTTGTTATATTAATCTCATTTGGAAAAGAGTATTTATCAAGTATGTTCAATTAGGTAGGTATTTTTGAATAGATTGAATCAACTTTTGTTATAATTGTATTCAATTGTAAAAATGATGAGACAAATTGAATAATAATATTAAAGTTTTGATATATTATTAAAAACAAATTGGAACACATGCATTGCAATTAATATTGAATTATAAAATATTGTTGGGAAAATTTTAAAATAGAATAATCATAAATATCTTAAAAAGTACACCTAATTCATTTTTCAATTATTTTTCTTCTTATTATTAAATAAATTAATACAATAGCATTGATTTCTCCACTCTTTGGATATCTTCCATCTAATTCGAAACTAAAATTTGAAATTAAGTCTCAATACATAGAGAATATTTCTTAAAAATATCTTTAATTAACTCAATTATTTTTAAAAAGGCTTTTTACTTCAAAATTATAAATAAAATTGTTAAAATAATTAAAATTTTAATTTAAAATTATAAAATATTATAACTCATGCATTGCATGGATTATATTCTAGTTAAATATATAATCTCTCACATATTTAATAATGCAGTGCATAGAATTAATTAAAATAAAATTTCTTGAATATTTGCCGTAAATGTAACACCCCAAATTTAGTGAAACTATGGAAATATTTGGATAATTGGAAGTCTATAACAAACGATTTGCCGAATGTGGAATATGGAATTATTTGGAAAAAAAAGTATATTTTAAGAGTGTAAATATATTGAATACCTTAATTTTGGAGAATATATTAGGAAAATAAAACTATTTTTTATATAATTTGATATGTTATTTATTTTCATTAATAAATTACTGCTTAACTTATTTCATGACAAGAATCTTTGACTTGAATGTGCTGATATTATAGAAGATTTATTTGCTTAAATTTCAAATTTGTAAAAACTTATTTTAAATTGTTTGATGTGTATCAACTATACCTCAATTTTAATAAGTAAACATCTAAAATTATTAAAAATTATTGTGTTCATATTTTTTTTTGGTGAATAATTTTGTTTATATTTTGGAAAAAAAATAAAAGTTTAAAACAAAATTTCTCTTGTTGCACAAGCTTTTTACATTCTTGGTTGATAATATTAATGTTTTGAAAATGAAATCGTGATGAAATATAGTATTAATATTTTCGTAGTTTAATTTTACAAAATTCAAATGGAAATTAAAATCAATAAAGTTCACAGCATCTCAAAGTCCCGAAAAAAGTGTGTCCTAAACATATCCAATAATAAGAAAGAGGGTGTCCTAAATATTATCCAAGAGTAACAAAGATTGTGTCCTAAACATTATCCAAGAGTACATTGTCACTAAATATTTTCCTCTAATAATCCATACAATATAAAGAACTCTAGCTTGAATGGAAACACCCCTTACCCACATGGTCAAGTGTAACATTAACTGCAGCAGATTTTTAAGCATTATTTTTCAATGGCTGATCCTACCAAATCCCTTATCACTCCATTTATCTCCCCACGAATTCCTAATCCTCCAAAAATTAATAATTTCCTTCCATCTCTTTTTTGATCCACACCCAACTACAAAATATATATATATATGGTCAACATATTTCTTATCTTTATAAGAGGCAGAATCAGTGGTCTTGAATAAATTTTTTCCCGTAAAAAATATGAAGAAAATATTTATTAAAAAATATTATTATAAATTTGAAAAAAGTATAAAACCACGAATCTTCAAGTTGTCAAATTAAGAAAATTGTTTTCATAATCCCCACCAAAGGTACTTCATTAACTTTGCTAAAATTATTTACAGACTCACACTATGAGAGATAAATTAAAAAATTAATCTTTTTTACACTCAAAGTCATTTTATTAATACTTATATTATTCTTTAAATTAATTTAATATCAGTGCTATAATACCAAAAAGTCAGAGAATAATATGAAAAACACATTTCACTATTATATTTCACAATCAGTCAACATTTTATAATTACTCTAAAACAACAATTAGTTATAAACGTTACGTTCTCTATCTTTCACGTATATTAATAATGAGAGTTGTCACAAAATATTAGTAACAGAAACTTTTTATAATGTTATGGTTGTAATAATATATAAGTCGCTTACATATTTTGTTAGTGACAGCAAACTCTTTTACCCTAAAAATATTTTTATATTTTTGTATGCGATCTAAATTTGTTAAAGAATATTGAATTTGATTTTCTCTAATATCTCAATAAGAAAGTAATTATCTTTATATCAATAAAGTTAAATACTTAATTTTTATATTTTAAGTTATAAGTTTCCATTATTGTATAAATTGAATTAGAGATAGTGTATTGTATAAATATTTTTCATTCACACAATTTTAAGGGACACGCCATCCAAAGTTTGTGTTACCAGCAACTAATAGTGTTCATTTAAAGCTCATGAGTCATGAGAAAGATTAAATAGCGCAAGTACGACACTAATATTATCTTACTGATGCGGGACTAGTATCAACAATTAAATGAAAAACAATAATACAAATATAATACCCAATAATATCAAATATAAATAATCAGAAAAAGAAGTGCCTCTCTTAAACAGGCTCTCGACCTTTTATAGACCATTCTAAATAACTAAATAATGATTACCATAATTAAAAGAAATATCTTGAAGAGTAATGCAATTAAAAGATAAAATAAATCATATAAAGTACCATAATACCGAATAATAATTAACTCTAATTTCTTAAAACACCCTAATTTCTTATTTACAATTCTTATATCCCAAACTATAAACTGCATAATCATTTAAAAGTATATGAATTACAAATAATATCTTCTTGTCGTCTGTCTTCGCTCTTGTTAGAGAAAATCCAACTTTTATATCTTTTAATAATAAGAACGATATTTCACTACAATATCATATCTTTATAAAAACATAAAAATAATAATAATAAAAGTGATATTAAAGAATAATATCAATATATAATATAATTTATTACATTTGGTAATATAATACTTCCATTAATAAAAAATTTTAATAATCAATCCAAAATATTTTAATTTTGATTAATTTAAGTATCAATTATCATAAATAAATAAATTACTTGTCAAAATTTACCTCTAGACATCATGAAAGAATTTTCAAATGTACAAAATTGTATATAACAAAATGTTAAGTACGCAGTAAGATGCAAGCTTTTAGTACTCATTTTTACTTTGATGAATTCTCCAATTATAATTTTCATTGAGAAATTTATGAATTGATATTCAATAATAAAACAATTTACATTTCTCCAAACCCTTATTGGTAATATTCTCAAATGATTGACAGAGTTAATTAGAGAAGCAGAAATTAATTTCAAATTATGATTGTTAAGTTTTAGAGGATTTCGAATATGCAAAGTACAAAGCTTATTTAACATATACAAGAACTCTCATATAACTTAGGAAATATTATGAATTATGAAATATTATTTTAACACTAAAACATATACATTCAACTATTCAATTAGTACATTATTTTTAACACTAAAAGCTATATGACGAGAAGTCTTGGCACCAAAAATGGATCTAAAACTATATGCCAATGACAACATTATTGTTGTAGAGAAGAAAAATTAAAAAAATAAGTTTAAAAAAATAAAAATATATCTGTAGAAATAACACTATCATCGATATACATTGATTGGATAACCGTGCAATAATTTTTTTTTTTAAAATGAACTAATTTAATTAAGAACCTATACCAATAACCATATTATTAGTATATATGCATGGGAAAATGTAGCGAGTGCCAACAGCCACAAATTATATATTAACAAAAATGTTGTCATAATAGAATTTATAAAAAAAATTAAATTTCAAAATTTGGCACTCTACTAATGACATAATTGTTGCAATATGGTTTCCAAGAAAGTGAAAGGGTGTAATTTGACACCAAATTTTTATAAATCCTATAGCGATGATCAGGTTTTTCATATACCAATAATTGAATTAAATGTTGTCACTGTATGCCTTCAACTTAAATTTTGGCAAAATGCCATTTCTACTCATTTGCACAACAAAGCTTCGAAATATCCAAAGAGATTCTTCAAGTTTGAGCTATGATTTTTTATGTTTTCTTTGTCATTTTTATCATATTTTGACTCTCTCTTTCTCATATTTTCTAACATTAGATTTGCAAATTGGCTAGATGTACTATTGTCCTTCCAATCTTTCTTGTGCTTATTCTTTCATTAAGGTTAGCTGAAATTTCTTAAATACTATTTGTTATGATATGTTCATAAGACCTTGATATATTGATAGTTGTGTTATATTGGGATTTAGCATAGGATTTGAAGACAAAAAGTTATAAATTTTAAAAATTAAAATAATGAAAATATAAAAAATTTAATACTAAAAATATTACATAATTATACTTATACAACTCAATGATATTAGTATTAAACATTCTATAAAAATTTTAATATAAAAATTAAATATTCATGATTGTAAATAATGAATTTTTAAAATATAATATACCAATTAAAAATAGAATATATAAATTAGTAATTTAATTAAATTAGATATTTAACTTATTTAAAATAATTTTATGATAAAAAGAAAATATTCTATATTATATTTATACAACTCAATGATATTAGTATTTAAGTTGTAAATAATAGAAATAGATAGAAAAAAGAAAAAAAATACAATAATATAAGAAGTGTGCGCATGTGAGTTATAAAATTTTGATAAAATTCTAATTAATATATATTTATTTAAAATTTTAAATAAGTAAACAATTTTTAATTCTAAAGAATTTTTATTAAAAATGTAATTATATAATTCAATTAATAGGAGTTTATATTAAAATTTTAATTTATTTAAAATATTTTTATAATCAAATTAAATATATTATATTACGTTTATATTATTTAGATCATGTTTGGTATACTACATAAGATCTAATAATATATAATAAACTATATAATTAGGATTTATATAACATTTGGAGATTATAAATAATCTGTATAACTTATTTGAAAATCTCCCCTTATACATTTACTAAGGATACCCACTCCTTATGAGAAAAGAAAAGGGCCAATAGTATCGGATTAATATAAATATTAAATTATTAAAATTTAAAAAATATTTTTATGCTTTTTTCTCCTCATTTACCAAAAAAAATTATTTCTCTTATTTAAAAAAATTCTCCTTTTATTTCTCTATCCTCTCTCTCTCTCTCTTATGTATTAAAAAACTTTATTCCAAGTTTATATCAAGGAAAAACTATCTATTCCATAATCACATAAAATATCATCTCCTACTAGCTCACTTATTCACTTATTCTCTCTACACACATACACACACACACATACATACACACATAATATTCATTAATTTTTTTTTGGATTATAAAAATAAATCAGAAAATATCATCTCCTACTGGCTCACTTACTCTCTCTACACACCCACACATACATACACACATAGTGTTCATTAATTTTTTTTGGATTACAGAAATAAATCAGAAAATATCATCTCCTACTCGCTCACTTACTCACTTACTCTCTCTACACACACACAGTGTTCATTAATTTTTTTTGGGATTACAGAAATAAATCAGAACTTAGAGCTCAGTTCTTACAGCAAGCTGTATATTGTTTTGTAGGATCTTCCAGCATTCCATATGAATAGTACGTAGGGAGGAGACTCTAGTTTGTAGTTTTATAGTTGCTTTGGCAAGACTATTAGCCACTCTGTTTTGTCCTCTTCTCACAAGAAACCACTTGACTTTCCTGTCCGAAGTCAAATCCACAATTCTGGTAATGAGATTGTGATATGGATGAGATGTCAAGCATCCACTTAGAACTAGCGTAAGTGCTGCCGAGCTCTCTGTTTCCAGCTCTATCTTTTTTGCTTGTAATTCTTTAGTCAACAACAATCTTTGAAGGATGGCCTGCAATTCAGCTTCCAAAGGTGCGCCTGCTCCTCTTTTTATTATGAAACCCTCTATCCATTTGGCCTTTTGGTTCCTTATAATCCCACTCTAGGTAGTTAAGTTTCCTACTCTACTACATGCACCATCAGTATTAGCCTTTACCTAGCTTTCATTCAATGCCCTCCATATGTCATTGTTGTTCAAATTTTGGTATGACAATTTTGCTGTCTGAAGAGTTTTTAAACCAGTTTGATATTCATGAACTTTATTACATGCTTCCATAACTACGTCTTCAGAAGGCATATCAGTTTGAAAAATCACTTGGTTTCTTTGATACCAAATGATCCAATAGGAGCAAGCAAAAAGAATTTTCCAATTACCTTGCTTTTCTCGTGACATATCTTTTTTGAAGTTTAGCTGGCACCGCTCCTCAATTGTACGGTTGAAAAATTTGTTCCAGTGACAAGGATGGACCAGTCTCAACCAATTATTTATTATAGTCAGACAGTCCTTTATAGCATGAAGGGATGTTTTGGCCCGATTTCCACACCTTCCATTCAGGTTATATTCAGTCATCCCTCTAGCAACACGTTAAGTACTGGTTAGCAGCCTATCACGAATCAACAACCACAAAAAAGTTTTAATTCATTCCGGGGAATTCCAATTCCATACTTCTTCCCACTTTATGTTATTGTTAGTATTGAGGTTTGTTTAAAGCTATCTCGTATGCTGATTTAACCAAAAAGGATCCATCTGTAGAGTGTAACCATCTTATCTCCTCCTTTTCTCCAAAAGTAGTTACCAAAGTAGTATCTCTAACCCAGTTCCATACCTTTCTGATTCCTCTGAACAAATCCGAGACTCCATGTTTATCTTTTATTTCAGGGATTCTGTTTTCTCCACAGCCATATTTGCCTCAAATAACTCTTGCCCATAGAGAGTCTTTCTCGTTGATTAAATTGAAAGCTACCTTTATCAATAAAGCTTCATTGTTTAGTTGCATTTTCCTGATTTCGAGGCCTCCTTGTTGTTTCCCAGAGTGGATTTGTTCCCAGCTCACTAAATGTGGTTTGTGATGTCCCATACTTGAACACCACAAAAAGTTTCAGATAACTTTATCTATGTCTTCACATGTTAAGTTTGGGATTAGTGCAGTTTGCATCGAGTAAATCAGTATACTTGCTAAAATTACTTTAGATAACGTGAGTTGACCTGCAAAAGATAAGGTATTAGCACTCCAGGAGGGTATTCATTTTTGGATTTTCTCAATCACCCCTTTATATGTAGCCTTGGATACCCTTTGATTGTGGAGGGGCACCACAAGATATTTGCCCAAGCCCATTGTAGCTTGAAATCCTAACACCTCCTTTATTTGTTGCACTTTGTTATGGTTTACATTTCTCGAAAAGTATATTCTGGTTTTTGAATCATTCACTAGTTGCCCTGAGCTAAAACAAAAGACATCTAGGCATCTTTTGATAACTTGAGCCTAATGCAAATCAGCTTTTGCAAAGAGCATCAAATCATTTGCAAAAAATAAGTGAGAAATACTTGGACCTCTTTTACTGAACTGAATTGGTTGCCATTCTTTCATTTGATAGCGTTCATTAATTTATATTCTAATAAAAAGGGTATGATTCTTGTTGAATTTTTATGCTTAAATTATTAATTTATTGTAAATATTTTATGAATGTGTTACATATACACATACATGTCTTTTTATGTTATATAATGGAGCATATGTTACAATTTTTTATCATAATATAAATTGCTTAATTTATGTTATTATATAATTTTAAGATATTAATTGGTGGAGGGTACTTTGGTCCAACTATATTCTTTGAATCATGTAATTATAACAACAAAAATGGTAAACTAAACACAGCTTGAGGTGTAAAATTTTCACTATCCTTAAGGAATTATTCCAACATTCTTCATGTAGAGGTTGAATCAGTAATTTCCCCATGATTCAATAGGCTCGTTTGTTGTGCTAAGGATGACCATAATAGGATTCAGGCAACAAGATGTAAAGTAACCCAACATAAGCAAAAGAAGAGAAGTGTTTTTTTCCCAAAATGAGAAATGAAACACATTTTTATAGGAGATTAGGGAAACATGCCAAAAAACCAATTTGCAAAATGTTGCAAATTTTCTAGTGACTGTTGGTAGATGTTACAGAGAAATCGAAGAACATTTGGAATGTTGCCAAAGGTTAAGAAAAATCTAGAGAACATTTGGAACATTATCAAACTTTGAGGAAAATCTAGCAAAAATTACCAATAAATCTTGAAGACATTTGAAAGAAACAAACAAACTAGTAAAATATAGATCTTTAGATAAGAATTAAAATGACATTTTAATTTTGTAAAAACTAACTTGTGCCAGGCTTTACAAGATATTTACATGCAAAGGGGACAAATCCACTGTTTATAGTTATTTTGGCCTAACTCATGCACCGAGCCCATCACCTTATTTCCTTATCAATTTTCTTATTTGAGGAGTCTTATATATAAACCTTCTCATGAGACTTAGTTTAATCAATGTGGGGCTTAAGCCTTTTGAATATTCCTATTTTTTATAATAATCCCCCACATATTTCAAAAGGCTTTTAAAGAAACTATGAATTTTGAAAATATTTTGTTAGGTTCTTGTTTAAATGTAAATCATTAATTTAGTGTCTTATAAACTATGAACCAAATCTAGAAAGAAAGAGATATAATTTATAGAGTTATTAGTGAAACATATAACTTCTATGAACCAATAATCTCCTATTGTAAATTAGTAGCCTCGTTAATCAATTCACATTTGAAAACATTTTCTTGTGCAATACAGTTTTATGCTAACAAGCCAATGTGCATTTAGTAATTCATGAATGTTTTAGAGATTTTACCAATATCTCCTAGGAGTGGCCCCATTCTACAATTCTATAAGTGATTTTATCAAGTGTATACTGTAGTTAAATATACAACCCATAAGGGTTATGGAATCCACTAAGAGCTTATCTCACCTTTACTTATAATCCATAATTTAAAGCGCTAAACACAAACACTATAAGAGGTATTTTTAATGTTATAGTGCTTTTAGAAATAACACAAACATTTTATTACCCATATAAACCTAATTCATGGTATTACCAATCATATAGTTAGGTTACCATTATTGTTAATTTCTTTAAATTGGCTTGAGCCTTATTCCTCTTGATGCTTTAATTATTTACCTTTTTCCCAAGGGTTTCGTTAAAGGATTAACCAAATTCCTTTCTAACTTTATATAATCTATGAAAATTATTTTATCTTTAAGAAATTGCTTCATAATATTGTGTCTTAATATAATATGTTGATTTTTGCCATTGAAAGCTTTATTCTTTACAATGGATATTGCCAATTAGCAATCACAATGCATAAATACTGAAAGTTTTGGTTTCGTACCTAATGGTATATTGGAGAAGAAATTTCTTATCCATGTAACTTCATTTATAACTATCTCAAGAGTCATAAACTCTAACTCTATGGTGAATCTAACTATAATTATTTGCTTGGATGATTTCCAAGTCACTACACCGCCACTAATGAATTTTATCTCATTTGAATTAGAAATCCAATTGGTATTACTATATCCTTTAATACAATGAGGAATTCATTGTACAAAATATCATAATTCACGATACCTCTTAGGTATTTCATTATCCTAGTTAGAGTAATTCGATGATTTTGGTTAGGATTATGGGTGTATCTAGTTAATCTACATATAGCATATGCTATATCAGGCCTAGAAAAGTTCATTAAATGCATTAGACTCCTAATGATTTGAGCACACTTAGATTAACTAATTGAGTTTTCTACATTTTTCTTTAGTAAAGTACTAGCATCATTAGGAATACTAATAGATTTTTCTTTTAAGTAACTAAACTTTCTAAAATGCTTTTGTAAATAATGTTCTTGAGTTAACATTATAACATTATTTTTCGTTATGATTCTAATACCTAAGATAACATTAGCTTCACCTATATCTTTCATATCAAAATTTGAGGCTAAAAGGGTTTTAGTATAGTGTAATATATTAAAATTAGTGCAAAAAATAAGTAAACTTATTATCACACATTCATTGTTTTCACATTTCATATATACACATTTATTCATTTTAACATATGAAAGGTCTTTATTTATCAAGGTTTGATCAAATTGCTCATGTTATTGTTTAGCTGTTTGTCTTAGGCCATGCAAAGATTTCTTTTAATTTACAGAACTTATGTTCTTATCCTCACGCCTTACAACCTTCAGGCTATATCATATAAATTTCTTTCTTTAAATTTCTATTCAAAAAAGTATTTTTTACATTCATTTGATATATAACTAATTTAAAAATAGAAACTAAAGTAAACAAAACACAACTTGAAGAAATCCTTGTTACTGGTGCAAAAGTATCAAAGTAATTAATATTTAATTTTTATGTAAAACCTTCTACAACCAATTAATCTTTATATTTTTCAATTGAACCATTAGGAAAATATTTTTTAAAAAAAAATTCATTTACAAACTATTAGCTTTGCTCTAGGAGACAAGTCCACTAGTTCCTAAGTTTGATTTTATGAAATTGATTTAAGTTTTATTTTGATTGCTTCCTCCTAAAATTTTACTTCAGATGAAGAAAGTGCTTCGAAATATGTTTAAGGATCATTATCAATAATAAATGTATAAAAATCATTTGTAAAAAAGTCTCTTTTCTTTATCTTTTACTTCTTAAAGTTTCATTTATTTGTTTTAGATCAACAAAGGCTTATTTAAAGGTTTTATTGTATGAGAAATTTTATTACATAGTAGGTCAATGTGGTCAAAGAATTTAGCATTCTTTATCTCTATTATTGTACTACAGTTAAACACATCATCTTTTAAAACAAGAAATCTATATGCAATACTATTACTCACATATCTTATCAACATATAATCAAAAGTTTTTTATCTTATTTTTCTTTTCTTAGGTTTAAGTAATAAAACTTTAACTAAATAACCCTACATTTTGAAAGATTTCAAATTAAGTGCATAACCTTTCCATAACTTATAAGGTCTTTTCCTTATTTTTTTATGAGGTATCCTATTTTGTAAATGATAAATAAATAAGATGGCTTCCCCTCCATAAGTTATCAAGTGTAGAAGAGCTTATTAATAAGGCATTCATCATTTCTTTTAGTTTCCTATTTTTCCTTTCTACTACTTTATTTGATTTAGGAGAATATGTTGGTGTTAACTTATGCATTATTCCTTCTTTTCACAAAAATCATTAAGTAATGTAAATACACCACCTTATCTAATTTAACTTTTTTAATTTTTCTACTCAATTAATTTTTAACTTCAGTTTTGTATTATTGGAACATAAGAAAGGCTTCATCTTTATTTCTAATTAAGTATACGTTGGTATATTTAGAATAATCATCTATAACAATAATGTAATACTTTTTCCACCTCTTGTCATAATTTGTTTTAAACCACCTAAGTTTGTATATATTAGGTTTAATATGTTAGAAGGTTTAACAATCACAAATGTGCATATTTTCTTAGGTAACTTAGATTTTGCATAAATTTGATGTTTAATTGTGTTATTAAAAGTGAACATTGGTATTAATCTTAATGTTTTCATTTTCATAACATGTGAATTATTTATATGTCCTAATCTCATATACCACAACTCAAAGTAGTTAAACAAGTAAGTAGAAAACAAAGTATTATCATTCAAAATATTAAAAATATTCAATACAAATAAACTCTAATTGTAATAACCCTTCCCTATAAAGATATTACTTTTAGTTATAATAATCTTATTAAATTCAAACGATACTTTTATCCCAATTTTTTCTAGCAGAGATATAAATATTAAATTTGTTTAAGAACATATAGAACATCATTCAATGTTAAGGTTTTGCCAGATATGAGTTTTAAAAGGACTTTACCCTTCCTAAGAACATTTATAGTTTTTATATCACCAAGGTAGACTTGATCTTCTCCATCTTTTACTAGTAACTAAAAAATTAAGGCTTCCCTATTAGCATAGATGTGCCTTGTAACACCAAAGTCCACCACCTAGTTTTTCACATTGGCCATAGGATGAACTTGAGAAATAGTTACAATAATTATATCATTATCATTCCTATCTCCAACTAGATTTGTTTAAGGTTTTAGAGGATTATCATTTCTCACCCTTTTTCTACATTGAGGTAAATGATGTCTAGGCTTTTCAGAAACATAACAATTTCCTTTCTTTTCCTTAAAGCTAGGATTATTCATTTTAGGCTTAAAATTCATTTTTAGAGTTATGCTTAGAATCAGTAAAAAAAGGTTTTATAAGCGTACCTCCTATTGTGTGAATTGCCTTATACTGGATTTGCCTTCATAACCAATGCCTTTGCTTTAATAGCTTGGAGTTCCTTATGGTTAGTATCTTTTATGATTCTATGATAATGTGAGTAATCAATTTTACTAGTGTGAGTTGCCTATGCTTGTGTTTAAGTTGTTACTTATAATCACTTCATGATTTTGGTAGCTTCTCGATCAATTTCCCAGCAATGAACTCTTCCTATAGCATGATCTTTTTAGCTTTAAGGTCTTTAATCAATTTATGGTACTCATTTATTTATGTTTTAATATTTTTTTCATCATTTATTTCTCAATGGTAGAAGTTTCTGATTACAAATTTCTATTTTTTAGCATCCTCGGTAGTGTATTAAGAACCATGGATTCCTATATTACTTTGGATTCCTTTTAAGAATAGTAAACATCGAATAGTTCATTAGATAGTGTACTAAGAATGGTGTGCTAGCAAACCTTATTGGCATATTGTCAATTTTTAGCATTCTAGTCATTTTGTGTTTCAGTAAATGCCCATGCAATGCTATAGATGTCCAAAATCAAAGAAAGTTGCTCCTAACATCTTTTGAAATTGTAACCATCAAAGACTTCTATTTTAAATATGATAGGAAATGGTTTTACAGAATGTAAAGAGTGCACCATTTGATTAAGGAGACAATAGTGCATAGCAGAGGTGGTTAAAGGCCAGCAGAATTAGCTTTAACTTAGACAACATCATTTGCAATAGCAAAATCAATATTAGTAGTCATAATTCTTTGAAATTGTAAATTATAACAACAAAAATGGTGAACTAAATGGTAGCTTGAGATGTAAAATTTTCACTATCCTTAAGGAATTATTTTGATATTTTTTGTACAAAGGTTAAACTAGCAATTCTTTCAAGATTTAACAAGCTCATCTACTATGTTAAGCACAACCAATGTAGGATTCAAGTAGCAAGATCTAATGTAACCCAATAGAAGTAGAAGAAAAGAAATGTTTTTCTTTTTTTTTTCCAAAATGAGAAATAAAACACATTATTATAGAAGAGTTAGGAAATGTTCTAGAAAACCAATCTATTGAACATTGTAAATTTTCCAAGTGAACATTGCCAAATGTGTAAAAAAAATTGGAAAACATTTGGAATGTTACCAATGTTAAGGAAAATTTGGAAAATGTTTGGAATATTGCCAAACTTTAGAGAAAATCTAGCAAATGTTACTAGCAAATCTTGAAAATATTAAAATAAAAAAAATAAATTAATAAAATATCATATTTTTAGATAAACATTAAAATAACATTTTAATTTTGTAAAAACTAACTTGTGCTAGGTCTCACAAGATATTCGTGCACAAATGGGCAAGTCCACTATTTATACTTATTTTGGTCCAACTCATGCACGTGAGCCTATTACTTTGTTTTCTTGTTAATTTTTTTATATAAGTAGTCTTGTATATAAATATTTTCATGAGACTTGATTTAGTCAATGAAAGACTTAGACCTTTTGAAATACTCTCTTTTTTTACAACAAATCATTAAGGATAATTTTATTAGTTTTTTTATATGTAAATATAATAGGATAATTTTATATAAATATTTATCTTGTATGGTTACAAAGCAGGTGTTTTATAGTAGAATAACTAATCCTATACAATACTATACTATATTATTCAAGAGTCCTTATTTTATACTATATAGTGTGTCAAATAAGCCCTTAATGATATTAGCATATGAATTGCAAACAATAGTAGTAAACATGAAAAAAAAAGAAAAAAACTATCCAATGAAATAAATAAAAAAGAACAAAAAATAATGAATGGGCTATAAAGTAATATAAGAATTACAAAAAAGAATATATAGTTAAATAATTCAACTTAATTAAATCTTCAACTTATCAAAAATAAAATATATCATAATGTATACAAAAGTATTTTTATTGAAAAATATAACATGTAATTAAGGTAAAGAATAATGATATTTTTCTCACTTTCTTTGTATAAGTATACACACACACACATGCATACACACATCCTTTTGTTCTAAGAATAACCTTATCTAAAAATGGTAATACTGTAGCTATGATAATATTAGAAAGATAAAGTAAATGCTAAAAAAAATTAAAGTAATATTAAATTAAAGAACAGAAAAATAAAAGTAAAAAAGTACTAAAAGTACAAGAAATCATAGCTAGCAAAAGTGGGTATTAGTTTGGCAAAAGAACGAAAAATAAAGAATAAAGAAATAGTAAGAAGAAAATTGAATTTAAATAAGAGAAAAGAAAAGGAAAATTAAAGGTGGATAAAAAAAAAGGTTACATATGGCATAAATGTAATATGTTGACATGTATAGAGCAGCACAACTCTTAAAAGATAATATGATTTTTAATATGTTGTAATAAATATTATTTATATCTAATTCTAATAACTGATTTTCTTACACGTTTTGTGTAATGTTAAGGTTAGTGGTATATTTAACTATGATATGTTGTAATTTATATTTATGACTAATGTTATTTCTTCACATCATGGTGGGGACAAAGAGCTAACCTACCACAAGGCCCCACTTGCATTCTCAAGGTGTGCTAGTTAGGTAAAATTACTTAAACTACATAACTTATTTAATTTTTTTTCATACATATATTTTATTGAAATGGTAAATATTTTTGCATGCTACACTACCTAAGCAGATGAGTAACAAAATAGAAGTAAAGGTAATAAACTAGTGCCTATGTGCTTTGCTAAGGCTACTTATGAGATGATTGGGGAGAACCAAGAGCACTTTCCATGGCTAATAGAAGTAGAGGTAAGGATGCATTCTAAGCCATTCCATAAGTCTTATACAGTAGTACATGAGGAGTAGATGGTGCATATTGTTAAAGGAATTTGTATAAATATTAATTTATTTTCTCTATTAATCTACAATCTAATATTATCATTCTTTCACCTCATATTTTCCCTTTACATTTCTTTCAATACAATAATATTTTAAGTTTTTAAACATTCTATAATAGGACTTGCACACCTTTATAATAGTATCCAGTGCCTTACAGTTGATCAATACAAAGATTGGAAATATAAATTACCAAATCATTTCATAGAACATAAGGGGATGATTTAACTTGCGACCTTACAATAGCTTAGAGGTAATCTTGGTCAATGTGACAACAGATCATTAAGATGGATACTATAAAATGTTTAATACTGATGAGTATATAGTAAGAATGAACTAAATAATATAAGTCATAATTTTTTAATTTTAAGTTTACCATAAGCTTTTTTAATGCCTTTTACGTTTTGCTTTAGTCTAAGAGAGGTCCATGAGAAATACGAGGAACAAAATGCATAAGAGGTATAATGATTTACACAAATTCAAGTCCATTGCAACACATCGATATGATAAGATATGCTAAGTAAACATTCATGAAATTTAGTAAGGTTAATAATTTTAACTAATATTACCTCACTTTTTATTTAAAAATTGACCCAAAGAAATAAATAGATAGGTGCATTACATTTGTTAATGAACAACTTGACCCAACATCATACTAAACTATTAGGAAAGTAAGTGTATTCATTTACCAAGGCTAATTATATAAGTATTATTATTCTTATTTTCTAATTTTTATTACCTGTAATAACTTTTTACTCATGTAATCATTTTATCCTTAAAAGAATATGAAGATCTAGATGCAAGAATAGATCACTCAACTATAGTTACAATTTAGTTTTATGTTTAACTCATTGAAATTTAGCACAATGCAAATTGATAAGGCTACTATTTTTTATAAGGTGTTAGGCACTCATTGAGGCATAAGACAAGGGTTGGTCATGTGCTTTAATGACACCTTATGGCACCCCCAATAACAGCTTATCAACTGCATCTTGTTCTCCATAACAATTACAGGATGCATCATAGCCTGAGGAGGTGCAGTAGTAAATTGTTCAAAGTCAGCAGCACATAGCTTATTTGCAATAGAGGTTGTAGCACACCGAGTAATGGGTCTAATGGCTAATTAAGCATATGCTACTCTCTTTTGAGGCATGCACTCCTCAACTACCTCTTGTTCTTATGACTAATCCCTCCCCTAACATTACCTACTAGATTCACCCTACAGTCGTTTACACCTAAACTTTACCCTAGCAAGAAGATGTCAACCATAAAGATGATTAGACAATCTTTAGATTTTTTTGTATTTAATTTTTTTTACATGCATATTACATCCTTTTGTACGGAGATCATATGTTTTTATTATTGTATATCATTCAAGGTTTTAGTATATGTCTGTATTTTTTATTTCAATATTATAATATAATGCTATTTTTAAATTTTTAATAATTAAAATAAAATACATAGGAATAATACCTACTATTAATATCATTTAAAAATATAGAATTAATTAATAATCATGCAAATTTTTGCATTTAAATAAAAAAATGTCTATAATGATAACAAGTGTCGTTCGCATAAGGTATGTCATGCCAACAATATTTATAGCAATAATAACCTATTGTTAGTATAACGGTGTTGCCATATCACACCTCTACAGGCACAACTATATACTCAAATGACATGTGTCGTTAATATAGGTCTATACAGTCTATAGGTACAGCTTACTAGCATTGACATTGTTATTGGTATAGATTTATAGCAAAGATTTTCTCTTTTATACTACCAATAAATGTTATTGCTATAGGTTTTATTTCTTATAGTGATATCAAGACTATTTAAAGTCAAAATCACATTTTTTTATTTATATGTTTAAATATACAAAGTCAAAAATTATCAGTGGAAGTCAAATTACTATTAAATAAAAATGTATTGAGATTCCATAATTATTGTTTCACTTATAGGAAATAATTAGTTATACTTATTATAACGTTAGAATTCTAAGCTAATCATTACAAAATTCTTCTTTAAAAGGGAATACAATATATTTTAAGAAAATTTCCAATAATAAATTAATTGGATGACAAACACATTTATTTAAAAAAAATAAATCTAACACTTATAAGTAAAAAGATAATCTTTCTTAGTAGAAATAAAAAATCTAACACTTGTGGGCATATAGCTTTTAAATACTTAATATCATATAAAAGCTATTCCACACTTAAGTAATTTTTACAATAATTTTCTATGGGTAAGTTATAGTACAAATTAATTATGATCATAAGAACATCCCATAAAAATTTAAAGGAATGTATTAGCTTAATAAATAATTATTATGATGACAAACATTTATTGACACTAAATAAAATTGCATAGGATAACTCATAACAAATTATCATATTTCAAAAAAATATTTTTAATAAAATTCTATTGTATCAGTAGGTAATTCATTGTGTTGGTAGACATCTATATTATTAATAAACTCTCATAAGGCTACTAGTAAGCCTTCATCAAGTATTATATCTCAACATAATGTAAAGAAAAATGTATTGATTTAGTCAAAAAGCCAATGTGGTGACTATCACACACATCACTTATAATTCTCATAAGATAAATAACAACCCATAATTAATTATTATTTTCATATCTATTTTAAGTATACATACTTCACAAGAAACAATACAAACAACCATTGCAATTATTATACATATTATAGAGTAATTGATTATACCCTATATTATAGAGTAAAACATATCAATTAATCCCATTTAAATTATCTTATAAATGAACTTTAATATGTAATTTCAATAAGTATGCACATCATGAGTAAATCCAAACAAATTCATATTAATTTTATAATATAAAAAAATAATAGATTATATATTGGAAACATTTGAAATATTGTTTAAACCCATGCCAATGGTTGAGTTTGATAATTTCATTATCTTCAAATTTCATATTTCACCAAAAAACATATAGTAAAATAAAATAAATTTTATTAATATATATATAACAATAAATCACACATGTGATTATATATCATAGAATTAATATTAAACCAAATGCAACTAATGAAAAAAATATAATTATAATATATCATCTAATATTTAAAATAAATATCCTTAAAATAAAATAACATCTTACTGGAAAAATGACTTTTTTTATAAAGAAAATATTGTCCTAGCAGAAAATTATGTTTGAATTAACGGCCTCTTTAAAATAGTGTGAATGTAGGTTTCGACCGATAAGATTTCTTTCATGTGTATATGGTTTTGACCTATGCCAATTTTTGTTGACTTTTTTTTGAAAATTTTAAAATTCATTCAACAAAAATAGGGGAACAATTAAGATATATTATTTTTATTATATACTACTAAATTTAAAAGTTCAAATTTACATAATATTACGTAAGCCGGATGAAATGTAATAATTTTAGATTAATAGTACATAATAGAATAGTGTAACTTAATCTACACTTAAAATAAATTGCTTCTCATGGATATAAATTTTATTAATTGAAGGTTAAACGCTCAGAATAGAATCTTACCCACTTCTAACAATAGGTTTCTACTGTACAAATTGGGTTTTGCTGTATGACATACAAACAACATCAAATGTAATGTCGCTGGTAAAACTGTTGAAGCAAAATTGTTGAATATGAGTCCCCCGAAAGTTTCTTAATTACAGAAAAGTAATTGATTGAATAATAAAGAAGAAATATAAAATTCTTAAAGTGGAGAAGCAGCAACTTCCAACAAACGTTACCTTTAGTTAGCGCTCTTCCCCACTTGTCAACTCGTGCGTTAAAGTTCCTATGACAGAATTGAATCGTAGAAGAAGTTTGTGAGGAGGTGTTATAAGAAAACCCCAACAAGATGAGGAAGGGGATGAAGGTGGAAAAGGAAGCAAGAGAGAAAAGGTAAAAATGGAGAAAGGAAGAGTTGCAAAGAAAGCAATCTTCTTAGGACCAGGAGAAGCTCGAAAATGAGGGAGCCGGATGGAGACGTTGAGAGAAGGGGAAAAAAATAGAAGAAATATTTGGTACAAATAAATTTACCGCAAAAACGGTATTTAATTAAGAATATAAACTTAATTCATTATAAATCAATTTTATATTATTATAGTTAATAAAAATTATTGAAATATTTTTACTATTAATAATAATTATTAATCTTTTTAATAACACATCATTTTCTTATTTACTAATAGCGTATAAAATAATACGTTAACCTAGGATCAAATTAAAACTCTTTAATTGAAATATAATAAACATTAAAAAATGTATTTAATTAAAATTTTAAATTTAATCTACTGTCAGAGTATATTAATTTTATACTATCTTTCAATTATATATTATTATGTTAATAAAAATTATTAAATTTTTTTATTATTAGTAAAAAATTTATTATTATTAATTTTTTAATAATATTTTTATTCAATAATAGTGTAAGACATTTTAAACTTATAGTAAATTAAATTTAAATTGTTAACTAATATAAATTTATGTATGAGATATGATGGATTAAATTTTTTATAATATTACTAAACAAATAAATAAATATACGATAGAAAAGGATCATTTATTTAAATTTTATTTCCACACATCTTATATTATATAATGATAATACAATTGATTAATAAAATATAAGGAGCCTAAGTTATATTTTAAATAAAATTAATATAAAAATATTAAAAAAATTGCATTAAGAGTGACCAGGAGCTAATGGATATAATTATATTTTGTTGTCCACAAAGAAATTTAAGATAATAAAAAAGTCCATATAAGTTTTAAAAAAATCATTTCGCACCCTCATTCTCATTTCACACTTACTTCCTCTTATATGTAGGTGGGATCCACAATTCTAGGTACCACCTATAAGTGAGAGGATGTGGATAAAAATGGGAGAATAAAAACATGAATGCAGCAATTTTATGTAAATTTTTATTTTGTTAACTTTATTCTCTCTATAAAATAAAAAAAAACATATATTTCAACATATATACAACTTCTATCCAATTTTTCATTATAGAATGAATTAAGCATAAGCTTGATCATGGTAAGGGCATTCTTACTAGCTAAATAAAATAACTTAATAGCGCACTTAAGTGTATTTTAGTGCAAGTGTATGTATTTGTTGAACTTCTAAATATTTCACCATTGTATATACTATTCAAAATTTCCCAACTGAACTGTATCTTTTACTTCAATTGAAATATTGAAGTATAAATTAATTATTTTTATATTGAATCCCAAAACCGGTTATAAGTCATACAATTCCACTTTTTTAATTGAGTTTGATTATATATATATTACCTTGTTATGGTTAAAAAAAATATTGACTAAAATAAGAGTTTAAATTAGATTTATTATCAGTATAAAATATTTTATATTTTCAATAAATAAAAAAAATATCATTTAAAAAGTAATAATAATTAAGAATTTTTAACTATAATAAAAAAGTTTAATAATTTTTTATTAATATAATAAAATATGAATGGATGATAGTATAAAATTAATTTATATTGATGGTGGATCAAATTTAAAAATTTTTAAAATAATATATATAACAAGTATATTCAATACTAATAGAAACCTAGGAGGATTAATTGTATAGTAAAGCTTGATTTTAGGTGTGATTACAACAACTATGTGAAGAAAATTACTTTTAACAAATATTATGGAGAATTAATTAATGATTATTTTTTATATACATTGTGAAAAATATATTTAATATGATTGATTATTAATTACCTATGTGGTAGCTTTAAAGAGATTATATTAAAGGCAATTGTATAACATATTTATAATTTTTAAATAATAATTTAAATTTAAATTTGTATATATCAATTTAAGTTCATATATTATTTAAAATAATGTAATTTAATTTTTTAATTTGGAATTATAATTTTTAATTTAAACATCCAATGAGACCTATCTTCAACCAAAAAAAAATTGTTTTGAAATTGACTTTAGAAAAGAAGAACCTAAATACGTATTATTTTTTTCTTGAAGTTCAAATATTAGATATAAGTTCGTTTTCTCCTCTATTTTATGTAGTTTCTTTAATAAAAATCTTAATCATCAAATCATTTTAGAAGAGGAGAAAAAGATGAAATAAAAGAAGACGGTGGAAGTATTTATTAGCTAACATGGTAGGGTAACCCAAGTAAAATAGCACAAAAACAGAAGAAAGTAGAAGTGATTGACTCATCAAGTATCAAGGTGTATCCATTAAAGGGCCAGATTTAATGAACAATAATTTAATGGTACAGTATTTTTATTGTATCGCATGTGACATAAAGTGGTATTTATACCACAAAATCCTCCCTAATAACACCAATTTTGCATTCTCACGACAGTTCTATTAAAGCGCGTCTCGTCCGGTCAATAAAAATTATATTTATATCAAATGATTCTGATATCAGTTACTAGTGTTATTAGTTTCCGAGTACACAAAATGCAATTTACTATTGTATCAACCATTTTATGATAATTTGTTTACATCATGGGAAAAATGTTGACCATGCCCAATTATTGTATCGGTATTGTAGCTTCGGAAAATAATAAACACTTCTAGTATTATTGAATAATTAAATGGGCTTTGTACTTGTGATAATCACACGGTTGCAATTATTTCAGAACTATCAATGCCTTCAAATTAGTTTTTTTTTTCCTAAAAAAAGAAAGAGTAAAAGCAATCAACGTCAGTTACCTTCCTTGGATATTATCACGAGAGTACTCCCTCGCTGCAAAATATTTAATTTGAATTATAATTATTACTTAAAGGATGAGCCTGTTACCACAATTTTATCAAAATATTAGCGATCTCATGAATCTTCTATCTCTTTATTGATCACAAATTGACGTCCACTTACGTCAAACTCATGACCTCTAGGATGAAGCGATGATTCAGTACTATTAGGCTAACCACCTTAATGATAATGCCTTCAAATTAGTTACTATTTAATAAGCATTTAAGATTTGTTTAACTTCTACTCAAATTCACCTGTTCCACCTCAATTTTTTCAAATTAGATCTCTTGAACTTTTACAAATTCATCTTTTGTGATTATTACAAATCTAACCAAGTCATCAGAGAAATCAAGATCTATATTCAATTGAAGGGTTTCAAGTTGGAGTGTCTTTTTGGGGAACTATCCCCTTCCATTACCTTTTAGTGTTATTTTAGAGTTATTTATCTTATATATGTCTGTTATCTTAAAAAATTAAAATCGTATTTATTATTTTATTTCAAATATCTTTTTTATTATTTTAATAATTTTTAATTAATTTTTAATAAAAAGGTATTAATAAATTATAAATTATCTTTTTTAAAATTGAAACTATTATTATCTTTCTTAATCTATTTATATTTATTATAAATAACATTTAAAAAGGGAAAGATGGAGTATTTCAAAATTTTCCACCCTCCTCTTTTTGGAGTAAGTCTTTCTATTTGTAAACCAAAATCATTTACATAATTAATACTAGGCTACTCACACTGCCCCGCATACAGTGCGAGCTTACCCACGAGCCCACGAGAGACTTGAATATTTTTATATTTTTATTAATTATTTTATTTTAAAATTTATAAATTATATTTTAATATTTTAATTTTTATTGAATTATTTGAGTAAAAAAATTAGATTTGAATATAGAAATTGGATTGAGTTTGTTAAAAAATAATTAGATTTTATATATATATTAGGTTGAAGTGGAAGAAAAAAAATTAAAAATTAATTTTTTTTAGTCGTGGTCAAGTCCATGACTACACGAGCTTAACCACATGAGCTTTTGCTTGTGTAAACTTGCTCGCATAAGTTCATATTAAATGTGAGTTTTATGCTAAGCTATTCACATTACCCACGATCACGGATCTCATTTTACATATTTAGGTGTTCGCACATATGATTATGACAATATGTAAATCCTTTACGTAATTTATTTGTGATAATAAACCTTTTGATGGTATTAAAAATTTTGAATTTGTTAAAAAATATGATATTTGATTTTCTCTAATATTTCAATATTAAAATTAAAAAGTAGAACTTAAATACTTCATTTTTATATTTTAAGTTTCAATTATTGTATAAATTGGATTATAGCTACTAGTGCATTGTATAAATATTCTTCTCTCAGAATTTGAATGGACACCTCGCTCAAATTAAATTTGTGTCACTAACCAAGCTCTTTCGAAGCTCAGAAGTAATGGGAAAGATTTAATAACCCAAGCATGACACTAGTATTATTTTATTGATACGGTATTAATAGCAATATGATGATGATGATGATGATTACCATAGTTAATAAAAAATCCCAAAGGGTAATCCAAGTAAGGGATAAAATTTATATTTATATCTATATTTATTTATATTATATATTATATATTAGTTGTGATATTTCTTATCTTTCTTTTATAACTAGTATTATTCTTATAACTCAGTATGTATTAATTTGTCATTCCCTCTCAAATCTCAATAAATACTATATTATAGTGAGTCACATTCACACAATCAAAATAAGAGACTAAATTTACCATTTATATATAGCAATTTATATTAAATTAAGAAAAAAATTTATGATTTCCTTCTCTCATTACATTTTCATAATCTTTCTAATTTCTTTCATTAATTTACTAAATTTTTTAACTTTCATACATTTTCTTCCTATTTGAAATAATTTCTCTAATTTCTTTTTCTTATTTATTATATTTTTGTAATTTTTTTGAAATATTTCTCTAATTTAATATATTTTCTAATTTTCATGCATTTTCTAAAGAATTGGACTCCCATTGCAATTATCCTATCAAATTACTAAATTAAATTAAATCATTCTTTCAATTTCAATAATTTCTTCATCCATTATAAAAATAGGACCTTATTATCTTTATTTTGATGTGCTTCATTTTCATTTGAAACCTTATTGTGTCCTCTCAAAGATGCCACCAATGATTAACAACTGCATCTTTGAATTATTCTTTCTCTTCATTTTTATGCTCTTATTTTTCCTCCCTTCATTTAATCCTAAATCCAAATTTGATTTATTCTTTTCTTTATTAATCTCCTAATTTCTAACTCTTGTTTGATATATTTTCATCCGTATCCTAATTTTTTACCTTTTGTTTTGGATTTTCAGATTATAAGCACCTGTGTTTTCATACTTTTCTTCTTTTAATGGTGACCATAATATTAACATCATATACAAGATCCTTGCCTTCATTGATATGGACTCTATATTTTTATAGTGTTCTAGATTAGGAGTAAATGCTTTTAATTTATTTATTAAAAATTTCATTCTTTTAAGTCAATGTATGCATATGGATTGAAGTTTGCTAAATTATCTACTAGGTTTTTGAGAGAGATGAACAATCGAGATAAGAAATTTTTACATTTTATTTATTTTCCATTATAGTTTTCAATCATATTTGAGACAACATGAGGCAATAATTTGTTATTTTTTAATTTTTTTAATGTTTTATTTTAGGTTTTTCCATATGAAACATTTTATATATTGGGCAATTTTTTTTGTGGGAATATTCCCTTTTTTTATTGCCTTTAAATTAAAGGCCTAACTTGAATTTCAATATTTAATTTTTAATAGTAATCTTAATGTTGTAGTATTTACTCTACACAATATTTTTTTAATGTCCTTGTAATGCAAGAGATGTAATTTTATTAGTTAAATGAATAATAATTCTCTTACAACCATTAGTCTAGCTTGGGATGATATAATTTATTATTAATAAGGTAGAGGCATAGAACTTTGATGGTAGCAATAATTGGCAACTTAAGAATCTTAAAATTTTAGTAAATATGCAATGTTTGATTTGCATCAAACAACCATGCCATTAAATTGAAATTATAAGGAATAAGGAATTAGATTTTTTCCAAATCTAGAAATGATGACGATGCTTGATTTTCTTATTTAATGGCAATCCTATTAAATTGTAAGATAAGACTTACTCACAATCATTAATGTAGTGATGTTTTTATCATGACTTAAATATGCAATCATGCAAAAAGGAAATAATTTTTTTCATTTAAAAATCACGAGAAAGAAGGAATTTAACTTTCGCTATTGTTGGATGATTATTAGTCCAACATGGAATTCTATTGAATTCTATTAACTGAGTCATGTTGAAATTTCACCATTCTTCTACTAACACTTTCAAAAGTTATATATATTTTTAAACTATCAACAAATTATGAAGTTAAGTATGATACATGTATCTTGCCAGTGGAATTTTTTTTTTACAAAATCTTGTATTTGAGAGGCACTAGAATGAGTTTAGACGTTGTTCTTTTAGGTGCTTGTGTTTGCACTATTATTAGTGCGATTATTAACATCAAATGATTTGTTCCTACCTTGATAGTAGTATAGAGCACTTCTTTGCAACAATATATAAGTGTTCTTGAAGTTGACCACACCGTAAAAGGTAAACAATAAAGTAATGATTTTATTGTCATGACTTAGAAGTTTAATTTAGATTAAGATTTCATTTTGTCTAAATTAAGGTAATGATTGTTAAATGAAATAATTTCTTCATTTATAAATTATATATGAGGAAGAAGAAATTAGACTTTATCCAAATTATGGCTTGATTTTGTTAACTTGCCCTTACATAGTCATATAGCCATACAAAGGAAAATTAGTAAATGCATCATATATTGCATTAAAATCAAGATTAACAAAGACCTTGATTATTGATTTAACCCTCTCTGATATTTGAGGAAATATAAATTTTCTTTGTATTCCACCTAACAAATATATAATGGAATAAGAACATATTTTGAAATTTTTATACACACCCTCTATAAGTTTTCACAAGAATATGAATGCATTGAGCTCAATCAAGTATTAGTTTGTGGGTTAATTATGAAAAAACTTAACCAAAATCTTCATGTAAAACCATTGGACTTGCATACATATATTTGAGACTTCTATTTTCATTCAAGTTTTTTTGACATTTTTTATATTAAATACTACTCATGGAATTGATATTTCAGCTATTCCATTCTTTTTCTTTACCATTTTGGTTTCTGTATTCCATTTAGAACTAAATTTTCAGATGATGTTTAGAAGATGATATTACATGGAATGATATATTAGAAGCATTATATATATATATATATATATATATATGCGTGTGTGTGTGTGTGTGTTGTAAGATGCCTCTTATACAAGTCATCCAGGCAAATCCTATTGATCTCCACTCTAAATATTTAATGTCGATTTTATAAAGTTAAATCTTGGTGCCCTTTGATGCCTTACTCTGTAGGGTTAAATAATGCATTATTTTATTATATTTAAAGTTTTGCTTAAACTTAAGTGTCTAATTAATGAAATTAAGGATGAGACCAAATGTAAAAAAGAAGTATTCATAAACAAGTATGCATGTTTTAATCAATATTATTATATGCACAAGAGGATATTGTACCTAAGAAATATAATGCAAAGATTTCAAAAGTCTAGTATATATAGATACAATAATAAGTCCACCGACAATACACTTAAAATAGTATTTCTACTGAAGCACTTTTATACCTCATCATAAAATTGGAAGTAAACTATAGTCCTATATAATTTCAAAAACATGAATAATCATACATAATTATGATATATAAAACATGTAGATTCCTTTTAACATGAAAAAATTATTTATGTCAATTTAATGTAATAAAATCATTGGCTCTCTAAGAATAAAATAATTAATAATTATTTCATCACTTTGAGAAGAGTGCAATAGGCATATATTTTTTATTATATATATATATATATATATATATATATATATATATATATATATATATATATATATATATGTATATTTTGAATCTTAAAGACATTTTTTGAAATGATTTTCAATAATTTATCATCTTAACAATATAATGGATCAAATTATTAATATGAATGATCTATTTATATTGACTAATAAATAATTAAATAAAATTAATTTTCATTTATTATTTGTAACAAAAATAAAATTAGAAGTTAGGATTTATTATATTATGCAACTATACAACTGTTGAGATTTTAAGAACAAACATGATATGTAGTTAAAGATATTTTCAAATGTATATCAGAAAAAAATACTTATAAATAATAAGTGTTAATAAGATGAAAATTATAATAATTTTATGAATATAATTTTATAAAATAATAATAAAATTTGTGCACTACATGGATTAAAAACTAGTAAATTATATAAGGTAACAGATTACCCAAAAAAATTATATAAGTTTGCATAAATACCAAAATGATTAATAAAGTCTATTTTCCTAATTCACCTTAATATCTTAGTTACAATTCTTATATCCTAAATTATTTAAAAATATACGAATCATAAATAATATCTTCTTATTTCTCGTAATTCCCCTTAAGTTGTTAAAATTTTTTTTACCTATATTGTAAAATGG
The DNA here is from genome assembly GCA_020226215.1 of Sindora glabra. Lineage (NCBI taxonomy): Eukaryota > Viridiplantae > Streptophyta > Magnoliopsida > Fabales > Fabaceae > Sindora > Sindora glabra. The sequence continues at coordinate 36,738,985 of CM035231.1, forward strand.
GAGAGTAGAAGTATTATTGGTCAGAAATTTTAGAACGAAACGAACAATAAAAGTGAAGGAAGAAGTAATTTTAACTTGCAACCTGTTTAAAATCAACAAAATTAGCAGTGAACCCGTCGTGTGGGATTTTTTTTAAGCTATATCATATCATATTTTTGAAATAATTATAATCTTAAATAAAATTTTTAATTAAAACATAAAATTATTAACAATTATAAAATTTTGTAAATAATTACTATTTTAATTAAATTATGCAAAATTATTAATAAATTATAAAAGAACAATATATGTTGATATGTATGTATAATATTTTTTAATTTAATCGTGATATTGTTGAAAATTTAATCTTTTATGTAAACTTTTATTATTTAACCCTATACAACTAATTTTAATATATTAATATATAATTATATTTAATTACAAAATAGCACGTGTTGCTAAAATTTTTATAAATTTCTGACCAACATTAGATACAGCATTAATGTTCTAACCGGTTAATATATTCCATGTAATCAAATTAAAAATGGCATCACCAACCATATAACACCAGTTGTTTAAATCATCTGATGTCAATTATTCATTGATGAATAGTCATTGTGTATTTGGTATATTCAACATTAATTTTTAGACTAGCATTGAATAGATGTAATGGCATTTTTTTTAGGAAAATTAATGTGTTCATTTGTGTATATTGTTGAATTATTAAAATTAGATGTCAATTTATAATCAACATTAAAAATAATAATAATTGACATAAAACATAGATTACAATGTTAGTTTTTAATTTAATACATGCCTATAATTTTTATAGGGTAAATTATATACTACTATAAAATTATAATTTTAGATTAATGGATAGATATTAGTAAAAGGTAGAACCGACATCTATATTGATGTAGTAATATTTTTTATATTAAATGAAAACTTACAACAATGAATGATAAAATAATCGACATTTAAACATTGTGCAAAAACTAAGAATGTCAATTTTTTACTTAATTGTCATTGAAAAATCATTTCAAAAGTGACATTAAAAATAAGAGATGAATAGGATGTCGATTTTAGTAACAACCATCATTTAAAAAGCATTTCAAAAGTTACTTTAGAAACCTTAAATGCATAGGATATTAGTTTTATTTAAAAACTAACATTTAAAAGGTATTTCAAAAATCACATTGGAAATAATAGATATGTAGCCCATTAATTTTGTTTGAAAATCTAAGTCTCTTATTTTCTCATAAATTTTTGTCCTAATTCTCTCTTTACATATAAAACATTTTTGATATATCACACTCCAATATTCTCTCGATATCTTTTTAGTGATCTACCACCTTCATCACGAGAGTATCCAATATACTCTCATGAACAAGGTAGAGAAAAATAAGCAACAAACTAGAATTTGGAAAAAGTATGATGATTTTTTATACATAATGTTTCTAATGTTCTCTCATTCCATTTTCACGAGAAAGTATACAATGGGGAAATCTTACCTTCAATTCCATTATATGCTTTCTTATTTCCTATGAAGTAAAAGTAGAATGGAAGAGTTAGTGAATGATAATTTAATACATAGTTCTTCTGTACTCTCAGTCTACTTTTATATCTCTAGAATATACAAACCAGAGAAATTTGTGCAAGAAATTGATGTTTGGCTATGAATATTTTGATACGTAGTCGTTTTACTATTATTTTGTGTATTTATATAGATATGTAGTTTTTATTTATTAATAATTTAGTATAGTTATGGTATATAAATTTGTAAATATTACTTCTCTTTACTCTTTATTTGTGTTTTCATTATGAATAGAGTAATAACAATTAAAATTATACAAATTTGCATAATTATTTCTATTTGCTCATTTATAGATTGTTTTTGCATTAAAATACTGTAATTGGTATTTAGATTACATAGATTAATAAAAAGAAAATATATAAAAAAATATATAACTTTCTATGTTAAATTAATTCAAAAATAACTTTCTTTTTATAATCATAATTTCTACTAAAATATATTGCAAAATTTACATGAAAAATAGTTCATAATGTTAAGGCATCAGTTGATGATTTTTAGTGTCAATTACTTACATAACAAGAATCTAAAGATAATAAAAAAAAGTCTTTATTAATGAAATGGCAAACATGAAAATGTTAGTTTTTGGACTAACTAACGTCTAATATGATGACATTTCCTCAAAAACTAAAGGAATCTAAATAAATGGCTTTAATGAATAAGTCTAAATAAATGGAATTAAAGACAATTAAATAAATGACATTCATAAGAAAGCTAATGAATTATAATTGAAGAAAAATGAATGGCATTTATAAAGGTGAAGAACTTAGAATGTCAAATCTTTTTAGGTTTAAGTCCATTTTAATTGTTATGACAATTCATTAACAATTTACTCATCATCATTTTAGTACTCCGCCAACATCTTAAGACATTATAACTGTACATATGACCAAACTTATGACATCAATTTTAAATTAATAACCAACATCTAATGATATGTTTTTAGCTTATAAATAGGGGTCTCCTTTTTCATTTGAAATAACTTAATGATCTATTAAGATAGCTCTTCTTCCAATAAAAAGAGAGCTTTTTAGTTTAAGGGTGTAAATCTTGATATTTGACATTACTAAAGCTATTTTAAGGTCCATGGATCTTTTAAAGTTTTTTTTTAACAAAAACTTATATCCATATTTTGATCATGAACATAGGAATTCTCCAGAACAATTGGAAAGACTTTAAATAAGAATCTTTCCAAATGCTTTGTATAATCCTTGTGATCATTACTAAAAGTGCCAATACAAGTGCTTGGAAAGAACTTTAAGGGATTCTTGAATATTATCAATAATGCAAGTAATGTTAATACTATGCTTTATACCCTTCATTTTAGAAACCTTTTTTAATTATAGATTCTAAAAAATTAGTGCTATTAGAAGGTTATGGAATTGATTATATTTTTTTCTAAGAACTTATACCCATACTTTAACAATAAACACAAGAATTTTGTAAAGTATTTGAAAGAACTTCTAACAAGAATCCTTTTAAATTCCTTTTAGAATGTTCATGTTCATTTTTGAAGAGAAGGTACAAGTCCTTGGAAGAAACTCTAAGAGATTCCATTACCTTCTCAACATTAAATATTATGAGTAGAGGAATTAAGATAAATTTAGGTTCCTTCTCAAAAACCATCAAGCAATATGAAAGAATTATAAATAGAGAATAACTACTTTTTCTTTTAATTTGTGTAGGAGTGCCATGTATATTCATTGTAAATAACAATTTTTTCATTGTATATGTTGTTATATTAATATAAAAATAAATAAAATATCAAAATTAATTTTTATAATAGATAATCTCAATTCTTATATGTTATATTTACATTCAACCTATTATTGCTTGTCTCTATTTAAATATAAAAAAAATCATAATGCAAAAAATATTTTTAGTGCTATCAATTTTAATTAGAGTAAGTTCAATTAAAGATAAAATAAATTAATTCATAAAAATAATGCCAATATTTTTATAAGATTTAAACTAACTTCTAAAATTATTACATGTATATATATATATATATATGTATGTATGTATGTATGTAATACATATAAATTGTGTTTTATATTCTAGTTTAATATATATTTGTGAAATTTATAGGCTTAGATGGTCTTTTTTACTCAATCAACTTCTAATATAAACTTATACATTATTTGTTTGTACTAGGCAACGTGGAAATTAAGACTCTGAGCATGAGTTAAAAATAAAAAAGTTAAAGCATGGCATGAGTTGAAAATGAAAAGGTTAAAATATAGTGCCATTTGCAAAAATTCTTTATCTAACAAGGTATTTTCCCCTTTCAACTTAAAATTCTTCTTTTCATTTTTATGTTTTTGCTCACTAATTACTTTCTATGATTGAAACTTTATAAGCCTATTACTAAATATGTGTAGACATGCACTCTTAAAAAAATGTAAAATATAAAAGTGTGGATTTTTAAATTTTTTGTATTTATTCTTATAATTTATTTTTTTTTTCATAATCGACTATATTTGTTACCTAGCTATCATTTTGATATAGTTGTCACAGTTTGTACAAGTAAAAAAATTAGATCTTGTTTATCTTTTTTTGGCATTCTATCAATTATTTATTCATATAAAAATAAGAAATATTATACACTAATTTCCTCATAAATGCTCAGTGCATCTGTAGGTCTTGTATTTAAGATGCTTTTCTTGGAAGGGCATACTTCACATATTAAGCAACGAGTATCAAGATAGATTTAATAAAATACTCACCTCTGATTAGGGTACTATACATAACCTTTCAATATTTTCAATATTTTATTATTCAATTTATTTTTTAAAATTGTTAAAATTTGAATTCTATAAAGTCATAAAAAATGTTGGCTTCTATTTTTGGTTAGGAAATAGGGACAATAAGGGAGTGAGGAATAAGGGATACGTTTAAGTTTTAGAACGAGAGAGTGAAGAACTAGGGATGGGTGAGTTTGTTTAAGAGGACATACCATGTTAACTATTAAAGTAAACTAATGTTGTATTATGGAAATTTAACATTGATTGTTTAAAAATAAGTGATGTTTAATATTGTTTCCTATGATGATAAGAAATTAATTAATATCGATTATTTTTAATAAAAAATTTATTGTAAATGTTATATTTTATGATAGTTTTAAACTAATATTAAGAACACTTACACAATAATGCTCAATCAAATGTTAACTAATTTCTTATGTGAAATTTCTTGAGCACCTAATGTAAATTAACTAATATGTAGTAGTGATATTAGTTATAGAAGATGTTGATTCATGAATCACTATTGAAAATCGATGTCCTTTCAGATCTTAAATTTCACATAGTACATATATATTAAATAATTGACATGTAATATCAATACAAGACAACAATGTTTTATAATAACCAATGTAGTTTACTAGTTTTTTTATCTAATAAAATTCACCTAAATCCTATTGCATTTAGAGTAGTATCTAAGCTAATTATATATTAATTTAGTAGCCATATTATTATAGAAGTAGTATTATTATAGACATTAATATTTAAACCCTATCTCAATATATCTATGATAAAAAATAATATCCTAAATACAATAAATATCTAGTGCTAACAATTTCATACATTTGATTGAGTATAAATAAATGAAGACATATAATATGTATATGTTGTAAAAATTAGAAATAATACCTTTAAATGCTAAAGAAAGAAGTTACATTGTCTTCCAATAATATAGTTATTAATAGAAATCTTTGTGAAACCCACTATGGCTAAAGAAGGGTGCATGCACATCAAAATTGATATTGTATGTACAACATTAATTTTATATGCTTTTATTAGAAAGAAATTTCTTACTTAGCTTATATTATTAAAATTTAGTGGTATCATATGTTGTTTGTTGAATCAAGGATCACCATTTTTACCATAGGATACCAAGACAATTGTGCTTACAAGTAAAACCTACATTATATTAGAATATTAGAATATATAAACAAATATTAGAAATTAATAATTAAAAAATGTTACTTATTACATATACAATATAAATATGAGAAATATGAACTCAATTACCTTCAATATTTCCCATATGTTTAGGAAAATCTTTAACTTATATCCCTTTAACATAATCATTTTGCATATAAAACTTATCCCCATTACCTTTGTCATCTATAAAAGGTATTCTTATAAAGAAAGGAGGACTCTTTTCAATATCATCCTATACATTTTCTTCATCCTAATCACTGATAATCAATCTCTTCCTTGGTAAAGCTACATACTTTTAATTGGATAAGTGTATGACATAAAAAACTTGTTTTGCCTAGAATGCCATTATGAATAGCTTTCCCTTGTGACCTTCCTTATTAAAATTTACTAATGTGAATCTTAACTTATCAACTTAGATGCCATTTTTATTCTCAACTCATTTACATCAAAATACAAGCACCCAAATATCTTTAATGACCCCATAATATAATATATTGACATAGATAGAGTTCTTATCTTTGGAATTACTCATATGCATTGCTTGCTTTACTAAAGTAACCTTATTATTTTGCATAGTGCTCTTGTCATCCTAGTCTTTTATATAGAAATAATACTCATTGATGTCATATTTACAATAAAAGATGGCCTCTATGCATGGCCTTGTACTTACTATCTAATGGCTTTAAAAATAACATTTGAGCCTTACCCTACTCAAAAATGAAGTTGGCTCTGGACTTAAGTGAGGAATGATTAATTATGTTCAACATAAGCCAATTAATCATTCCTTCCAATATTCAATTCCATAATAAAGGTCATGTTCTCATTCATGTAAGGCACCTTAATATCAAGTAGACACTCTTCTCTTTTTTAGATAAAGTATGATAAGTTAGAAGAAGATACATACACTAACTTTTTCTTTTTAGTACTATTTCTTTTTAAATGGACATTTCAGCTAAGTTTAACCTACTTTGACTCCATCATTGCTCTATCCTAGTATATTTAACAATGTTCCAACAAGATTATCATAAATATTTTTCTTCATATGTGTAACATTGATACTATGTCTTACAAGCAGCTTTTTCCAATATAAAAGACTAAAGAATATAAACTTTTTCTTCCATAAGGTCTCTCCACTTATGGACTTGTATAGTTTACTAAAAATAACATTAATATTTCTAACTTGTTCATAAACTTGATATCTAGTTAAGGAAGTTAGAGTTAGTGACTTTTTACCTATTAAAAGCCTTCCTTAACCTAGGATATCTGTGGCCATAAGGTAAAAAGCTCCCATGACTAATATACATTATCTTTTTTCCCTATTTTAGTTAAAGAGAACAAGTATCATTTCAAAAAATAAGGTGTGCTTTATATCCTTTCATATTGTAGCCAAACAAGTTGCATATGCTAGAAAGTTACTAATTGTGCAGAAGAGCAAAGCAAGCAAAACAAAAGAATTTAGGCAATATATGTTAAAGATTAAGATACTTTCTTCCTATATCATTATTATATCTTCAATAATTTGTGTATAGAAAACATATATATTATTTCCCAATTGTTTGGATCCTAAAATCAATAAGGATAATATGATGTACTTGCACTTTATACATAAACAAGGACATCGATTATAGATTACTAACATAATAAGTTATATGCTATGTTCACTACTCATGTTACTAAAAGTTTTCATTCCATTAATATAAAGTTCAAGCCTAAAGTTTCTTAGCTTAAAGTCAAATGCAGAGAATAACATATCAACTATCCCCAATTAAGGAGAATCAATTGATTATGAAGCTTGCCATCGGGTAGTGTCTAATCTATAAGCATTCCTTGTATTAGCAAACATTCATTTAAACCTTGATATTATTAGCAAATATCATGAGACCTTAGTTGAAGCTACTTTATTATTAATGTCATCATTTTTTATTATTTTGTAATGTGTTGCCTTATATTTTGGACACTTTTATGAAGTTTTATGGTCTTTTTAATACAATATGCAATCATTAAAGTAAGCAAGTATCTTTTTGTACTCTATACTTATTGGACATATGACTTTCTTGGCCTTATAAATGCAATCCAGTAATTCATTCCCTTTGAGAAACATTTCTTTCACCAATTGTAGTAATGTCATAAAGCTCTTATTTCTTCAATCATTCCCTACCTTCAAGTTAAACTATGTTAGTACAATAGATAACTATATAAATTTGATACAACCTAAATATAAAAGGCTTTTTTGCATCACTTAATAAACTATGAAAACATGTGAGCACTGAGAAAAATTATTTTCAACATCCTGTACCATAACTTCTAACTGATCATCCACTCCTGCATCTATGTTATCATTTTTGTGGACTCTTTTGCCTTTGTAGGTACAAGAACTAGATAACTCACCTTTCCCATGCTATATCCATTAAGTAAACCTCTTGTCAATATTGTTGAAAAATAGATGTTCTTTTATTCTCATTAGATGAGCACTTTAACATAGATATATTTCTTAAAAGGATACCTAATGACCTTATTACTAATTTTTTTTTCATGGCCCACAACAAATATAATAAATTCCTTAGCCTTTTGACTTATTTAGGGCTTATATAATGAATAAAAATGCATCCATGGTTCATAATTATCTAATTTGAATAAAAAATGTAACAAATGCACAAGAGATATTCACACGTAAAAAAATACACTAATATATAAACAATATGAAGATTTTAATAAAGTTGGTACACATATATCAATACCTACACTATCCAAAATCGTAGAAAAAGAAACCAAATACACAAAATTCAAACAAATACAAAGTTACATAATCATAACATCAAAATGTTTTTGCTTAAGTTTAAAGGAAAAATAAGGTGTTCAAAAGCACCTTCAAGATAAGAAGAAACCCTTAACAAGCTAGAGAATGAACTAAAGGTTGGATGCAAGCCTTGTTAATCTTTGGCAAGAATATCTCTTTATGACACAATGAATCTCACAAAGAAAATGTTCTCACTCTGCACTTTATACTTTGAAATCAAGGTAGATATTCCCTTTTTTTTCAACTTTCACCCTTATTTTTGTGAATTATTTAAAGAGAAAAACAACATTGCTTGATTTTCCACCTTAGTTATATACTAAAATCAACATGTAATACCTAACATATTATATTTAAAAAGTTAATGATTGAATATAAAACATCAGTTACCTAACAATTATCATTTTAATTACTTTCTATGTCGATTTTAAATAAAAAAATGACATGTTAAATTAAAAAAAATATACAATTTCAATGTTATTTTTATTACAAACCAAACATGATTACTTTTTTATTTTTATTACAAAGAAATCTATGTCTAAATTAGAAAAATCTTGTTTAATATATTAGTTTTTTTATAACAAATTGATGTAATAACATAAAGATGTCAGTATTAAGAAAAAATTGATGTGGTTTCTTTATTTTTTTTATTATAGAATATCAAAATTTTTTAAATTTCAAACAAAAGATGATGATTAGAAAAAAAAGTTATTTTTAAATATTTTAAAAAAAATAGAGTTGATTGTATCTCATTTTTCAAACGATGTATATGTTTTGTTCATAACAAAAAAGAGTTATCCAAACATGAAAACTAAACATAAATATTAGATAAAGTAAACTAAGATATATATGAAAAAGGAGACAATAAACAATTATGAAAATATACAATTTTATTTATTTACATATACATCATTACATGATTACATCAACAAATATAATAAAAAAACTTACTTTTCTTTATATTTTTTACATCATTACATCAAAGCTATTAACATATACAATGTTTTATCCTTGCTATCAATTTTCCTTATTGACTAGACTCTTATTTTTTTTCATATAACTTAATGCTACTTCTAAGTTAAAAGGTATAGATAATTCTTCCACCTCAATTCCCAAAGATAAAGTCCCTTTTTATAGTACAATTAAGCACATGAGAGCCTAATTCTTTAATATATTTTCTCATTATAATAATAAGAAAAATTAAAGAGTTAGCTTGTATTTCATGTGCTTAATTATGTATGGAAGAAGACTCTTCACTTATGGATTAAGGTAAGGTGTGAGGAAGGCCTGGGCAATACATTTGCCTCTATTACCCATTCAAGAGTAGGAATCAAATGTAAAGATAACTTCTATTCCATTTAATTTGGCACATCTAGAAAAGCTATGATTCTTATTAAAGTCTTTGCCTCCTCTAATATCTCAAGCTTCACAATGTAACTATTATGATTTACCACACTATAATACCTTATATATTTGAGGAGGCAAGTCTTTCAAATAGATTCATAACATTTCTAAATATGCTAGATGAGATGAAAAAAAAGTTATCTTTAAATTTAACCCAAACCCTTAAATTAGATAATGGTGGCAAAGGCATTATTAAAACTATTTAAAATGGAAATTATGAGCAAAATTTATAGTCAAAGTGAAAAACATTAGACATTGATTATTAAATCACAATCAACATCTAAAGGTTTGGGAATTTAAAGTGTGGCACCTGACCTTCTTACAGATATTAATTATTTTAACAACCAATGTTATAAGTGTTTATCATTTCCTATGGCCTCATGAATACTATAGTATGGTTTAAATAAGTTGATTGTTGATAAAACTTTACATGTTTGTTGTCAATGTAAACTAATTTGGTATATCATTATGGTTTCTAAAAACATTATAAATATAAAAATTAATTAGTTGTAAATAACTTTTAGACATTAGTTCCTATATACAATAATATATACGTCTTTATTGATTTCAATAATATCATGAATACAAAAATTAGCTAGCTATTGATGTATCTTAAGATATTGGTTCCTATAAGCAACTGATGTTCAAGCTTCAAACATACATTTTGACATATTGTTTGATGTTCCTTTAAACATTAGGTATTTAATAAATGATATGGTTTATTAGAAATAAGTTTATGTCTAATACCCATGTCAAGTTTTATTAAAAAACTAATATGGTTTGCTATTTTTATTCAAATCCACTATAGTATGAAGATAGTTTTGCACAATGAAATCTTCAAAACAATTTTAAATAATGATGTCATTATACAATAAAGATTAAGAGAACAATAAAAGAAAATTAAATATATTTACATATTTACAAATAAAAGTAAAGATCAAATGAAGACTTTAATTACAATAGATCATTATATAAAGAAAATTACAAATAAAATAAAAAATACTTTTACAATCATATATATTCCATAAATAAATTAACATAAAAATTTACACTTTTATGACATAATCACTATGTGTTGACATTTACACCCCAAATTAATCATTGTTGCAAATTCTTATCTATTGAAGAAATTTTATCTATTTTCATTATATTAAAATACTCCACAAGATTCCTCATAAATTAGTTATATATTCCTTACTTTACAGAAGCATCCCATCTAGAACTTTAATGTCTTTTGCCTTTAAATATTTGAGAGTAGAAGATATTAGATTCCTGGATTGGATACTTCAATAAGATTCCTCATTAAGAGATATTTCACCACAGACATCACATAAAAGGGTTTCAAAACATAATTCTATCTTTAAATCATGTGAAAACACCCTATCCATTTTGTGAACTCGCTAAAAAGTTTAGGAAATGGATAAGGTGCCTCCATAGGAATCAAAACTAGAGAAAGAGTCCAAGCATAAAGTAAGAAATTTAAAGGCCCTCTAATAGAATAATCACATTAATTATTAATACAAAATTAACATGTTAACTTTGTCTCGACTTTTGCAATGAACTTTCATATCCAATTAGACGTTGATGATATCAAAAATTGATATTGTAACTGCATCCACATTTTTTGTGATAGCTTTTCATCTCTTATTAGACATTATTTTCTACTAATCAACATAAAGAGCTGCATTGTGGATTTATACTGTCGATTGTTAATTAGAACTGATGTGATAGTTGCTCATATTTTTAAAAATAACACTACATCATTATATATGATTTCTTATAACTTAACTGAAATCAATATGCTGATGATGTATGGTAAATCTATAGTAATGTGATTTCTTTTTTATCTTAGTAAATATTTTTTAAATATTATATGTTGTTATGTTCAATAAGCACATATGTCTTATGGTTAATATCATGCCTTGATTTTAAGTACATGATTGACATAGGAACCTAATGCAGAGTGGCCTTCTACAAGGAGTAACACTGATTATGACGTGTAAATCACAAAGGAGACACTATTAAGTGACTTAGAATACAATGACAACATATCCATCAACTTGGTTGAATTTCGATAGAATCTCCTTTATTTTTTTGTCACTAGCCAAAATAAATTAACTTATTAAACAAGAACTTACCACTTAATCGTCTTTAACTTAGACATCCATAACATATAATGCATGTAAACCAAGACTCCTATTCCAACGATTTATTAACCTTACCATCATACCATAAAGCTCCCCAAGTGAGTCCAAATGCATATTTGGAGTATATAATCTTAGCTTATCTTTAAGAACCTAAGAAAAGGGAAATAGAAAAGTGAGTTCATTTAAACTTTGTGAGTGAATAATGTACTAAGACTAGCAACTTTAAAACACATTTTAAAAGTTTAAATAAAAGGTTTTAAATCATTAAAATTAATTCAAGTATTGAAGAACCACAAAATAAGGCTTAAAGTAAATCACTTAATTTAAAGATATCTTACTAACACTTAATGATTGAAAACTTAACTTATAAATTCAATTGCTTCCACGAAAATAATCAAAGAAAATAGGCATCATGTAATTCGGTCTCAATTTTCCATTAAACAATAACTGTATATAGAAAAATACAATTACTAATAAATCTTATAAAATTTAAATAACTTGCGTAAGTTTATTAAATAAGATCCACTGAGATTTTCTCATAGGCAACCAATCAAATATCAAGTGAATGAATTAGGATTCAAGCACTAGCTACAAATCTCTATGCAACTTATGACACTATGCTCCTAATACCAAATAGATATTATAATGCCTAAATTTCTTTTTGAACAACTCTTACAAGATTCTTCTTATAAAATTATGTTGATAAAAATCTAGACTTCATATGTTCAAGATTTGTAAAATTTATCTTGAAAGGATTTTAATAAATGTTTTTATCTGAAAAGTAATAATTTTATAACATTATTTCAACTATTTTAATTTTTTAAATAATTTAGTCATTATTAAACACACATATACATATTATTTATCTTATTGCAAATATATAAAAGTAATAGAAAAAGTGGACTTCTGTGGTGCTAAGATTGGTCACTTGAGAAAGAATACTTGATTAACACATTATACTTAAGAATTCACATAAAATTAACACCTATATCTTTTCCTTTTAAAATTGTATCAAGTAAGAATGATTGATAAGGTTAGAGGAATTTCTTTTAATTGTGCAGAGACTTTCTACCTTCTAAATTCAACTATACCATTAATGATGAGTAAACATAATAAATGCTTGTTTCATTCCTAATAAAATTTCAAAGTCTACCTCTTGGTCGAACTAGATTTATGGAAACTCTAGCTACATTAACATAGCCTTTATTTCGTATAATAAATAAGTTAATTTATAATTTATTAATCTTATTAATAAGTTATAAGTTAGTTTTTAGAGATATTTCATATTCTAACTTATTGAAAAGAATAAGTTTTGATTTAATAGATTACCTCGAGTACCTTATAACTCATAAGCTATTACCTTTTCAAATTTTTTTCAAATTTATTTTTATCTTTATTCTTCTTATTAATTTATAACTCATGCTCTTCATAACATAAATCTAAATATTATTTTTTCATACAATATAATTAATTTAATTTTAACATAATTATATTCTAATTTTTAATTATAAATATATAAAGATATGTATATAAATAAATAATATCATAAAATATAATTAATTATATTCTAATTTTAAACTTCAAGGTTGGGTGTAGGGGTAGTTAACAGGCTGGAAGCCCATGGGTTAAATGGACCGATCCATGGGCTTCATGCAATCTGGACTTTAAAATTTAAACCTGTTAAAAAATGGATTTAAACAAGTTGATCTACGTGGGTCACAGACTAAAATGGACTGAATCGAACCGATCTACAAGCCTAAATGGGCTAACCCCTATTTTTCAAAAAAATTATATTTAATAATTTAAATAATATTTATATTTATAAAAATAAAATAAATTATAAACTATTTTTATATATAATTTAATGTAAAACATAATTCAAAAGTAAAAAAAATTAAACATAATAAAAATAAAATAAATAAAATAAAATTAATTAATATAAAATACATATAAAAATAAAATTTATAAATGTAAAAATAAAATAATAAATATAAAAATATAACAAATGATAAATGATAAATTAAAATATATTAGAAATAAAAATCCAGGCCGGTTTGCAAGTTGATCCGACGGGCTTTTAGATTGGATTAGCTAAACGGGCCTAAATAAATTGAGCGTAAACGGATTGGATCAAAACGAATCTCTCTCCGTTCTAGTTTGTTCCATTTGTTAAGCACCCCGGTTGCGTGTATCCCCCTGCCCCTCCTTTTTGCCTGAAATTGTAGGTCCGATTGAAGAATTAGAGTAGATCTTGGAATTAAAAGCTCTAATCATATCAAATACTTGACCTTTTTTAACTTGAAATTGTAGATCAGGTCTTAGAATCAAAAGCGCTCAGATCAATATTTATGGGTATATTCATTTTATTGTGTATAAAATATAGATAGTTGAAGAATCACATATTAATGCTTTGAGGGAAAGCTGCGTCATGCAGACATTAAAAAACAGGGCTTTGCTAAGTTAATCGTAACTTAAAACTGCAGTATTTTTTTTAACTACTAATGTTTCATTTAGTTTTTTCTTACAAATGTTTCTTAAAAACAAGAACATTCTAAGATGTGGTTTATTAAAAAAAAAATGATACTATATTTTTCTGCAACATTTGATATCTTAGTTTTATTTTAGAAAGTTGAATTTCGTTGGTTATAAATTGAGAATATAATGATCAGGGATAAGGTTATTAAATCGCATATCGATTGATTAATTTTTTGAATCGTAAATCAAAACGAAGGGTGAATTAATAAAATTTACAAAGAAATAAAAAAATAACTTATTTTATCTAATACAGACCAAAAATGTTAGTATAGATGATAAAAAAAATTATAAATTTGAATAAAAAATATAATATATATCTAACATTATGAACTGAAAATTATAGATATGAATTTTTAAAAAAGTTAAATTATATAAATTCTAAACAAATTTAATATATTATCAAAAAAATAAATTTTACTTAAAAGATAAAGATGCATTTTCATCATGTTAATGTAAAATGAATAATATACGGGTGAGGCTTCGAGGTGAAATAGGGTTTTAGAAGATAGGTGAGGGTAAAAATGAATCAGACTGACGTTTTAAACTGTTTTCAAGTTTTTTTGTTAAAAAAATTGAAAAAAAAGAAAAGGTTTTGGACCTTAATTAAAACGGGTCGTGCAGAAATTAAGTCGGTTTCAAACGCGACCTGTTTGAAACAGCCAAACAGACCCGTTTGGATATGCAAAACAGACCTAAACAGTGTCGAGTGCAACAAGAGGGAAGATTGCACGGTTCTGAAACGGGAATCGCACATACCGCATGATTCTTGCAATCCTGGAGCGATTCAGAGATCAGAATCACACGATACGTAGCTAACTCCAATTCAGTCTCCCATTGGATTCCATTTCTCTCTGGATCAAATCGAATCGCATGATTCGAATCGTGAATCGTCCGATTGATGTTTTAACCATTCTGCTATGATACTATATGGACAATACATCTTTTCACAAAAATGGTAAATTTAAGGTTTTACGGGAGTCACATCCTTGCTTCTTCCCTTTTTCAATCCTTTTCTGTTGTAAACATTTATATCGTTTTACTTTGATATGATTGATATTGTTTTTCTTTAAAATGCATGTTGGATGGTTCATATATCTTTGAACTATCACAAGCTTTTGATATTAGGGGCATCGTATTTTAAGCACTCATTTATCGATAAAAATATATGTAAATCTTTCTTTTTCTAATCGGCAAATGCTATTCTATCAATCTTCTGATTTGTATCATTTTTTAGTTGCAAATGGATTTCTAGAGCTATTTTTTTTTTAAATCTAATCATTTATTATTTTTTGGGGAATACTACTGTATCTTTAATAGATTCTAGGTACTAGAACCCTGCGCACATGGCAGATTCATGTAATGCCACATCACTGTATGACACAAATCCCTAGAATATTATGCATCATAAATCTACTAGGGAAAATTGTTGAAAAACCCCAATGCAGGTGATGACATAGCATGATAATGCATTCAACTTCCACGTGCCATCGAACTTCCCTGTCATTAGTCGAGTGCTACTTTTCTCTTTATCTTATATTGGAAAGACTAAGCAGAAAATTGAGTTATGAGGACCTAATCCAAAGAAACGAAACCTGCCCCATCTGAATCGTGGAGATGCAGCAATCAATTACAGCAAAGGATCAGTGTCAGTAACCTACTCAGTTATCAAATTTGGGGAGGCTATCGCCAAAGCACTTCGACATTTCCAATATCCACTGTAAGATGTGAAAGTCCTATCTGTATGCCAGTCAATCTAGATTTGAAAGTTATCTAGAGAAACATCGGAGACAAATGGCCATGAAATTTTTATAATTATTCCTTCGATGTTTCTGAACTCTGAAGTGCAAAATAATGCCCAATGCCGTCAATAGTCAAATGCATACAAAGAGGATGATGCTTTGATTGTCTTTGGCTTAGTGACAAAGTTTTGACTATATCCTTAATTAGCGAGCTCATTTTAGATTAGATTGAACTCATGGGTTTGGATGGAGTTATTCATCTATGAAATTACAAAATCTCGTGTCACATTAGTAGCCATAGTTAGTAGAGTAGTGTGATGCACTTATTTGTAAAACATCCAGCAATCCTTTTGGATAATATAGACTACCTTATGCAAGTGGAATAAGTCCAATACCTAGATTTTGGCTATATTTGATCAAAAATACTTACACAGCCTGATGGAAGAGCAATAGAATGCTTAATTTAAAATTTCATCTGTTCTTGTGAAGAATAGTACCCAATATGACAAAATTCCTAATGCGTCTTCACATGTGTTGCAGGAATTTTTACCATTGATGCTATTTATGAATCAATGAAGGTGCCAAATAATGTAGATTCCTAGATTAATATTAGAAAGGTTGAACTTGCTCAGATTTTCCTTTCACAATCCTTCAACTAATATGGATACACCTCTCGAAAACATGTTATCCACATTGATGAATGCATAGGAACCTCTGGCGGGACAAATTTGAGAAGCTCTTGATAGAAAAGGGGTGTACTTACCAGTAACCTGTAACAGAGCAATTATGGTCTGAGAAATGGCGTGAGTTATTTCACCCACTAAGTCTAGGTAGATAGTAGAGTTCTAAGCACACATAATTTCAAGTAGATGATTACATAGTGGAATATGGAAGTTGTTTAAAGGTTAATCAAGGAGACACCAGGTAAATAATTCACATCTATATTTGGATTCAATGTCGTATGTTGCAATGACGTTGATGCATGTCATTGTATCTACGTGGGAAATGGGCTTGACTTGGCAAATTTGTGAATGAAATCATAATAGAAATTTTTTTATTCTTTTATGAAAAAGAAGTCACAACAAGACTTACAGAACATGTCAAAGATGATTTTTTTCCTTTTTGTATGTATTCCAATGCTATGTTATGAAGTCCCTACCTTTAGATTGTTTTATATAATTTGCATAGATTTCCTTAATTCTCTAGACCTTACTTATAGAATGGTTTTTTGTGAAGTGTTACACTTAATAGTCAAGAGTTTGCATGTTACATATGTTGCTACACATAGAAGTGTAAAAGGGGTCAATGTCCAAAGAGTTTTACATGTCTCAAAAGCAAAGTGCTATGGTCATGCTATTGCCATTTGAGGTGTTGGTTAACATGTTGCTAAATGTTAGCTTTTAATCCTACTGAATAACTTAATTTGTTTATGAACAGTCAGGGATTATTGAACTATTCTAGAAAGAAAAAAGGAATATGTTGATTTTAAATCTAGCTGGAATGTAGTTTTCAATAATCATAGCATATATCAGAATTACATGATTATTTACAAGTCCTTTACAAGTCCTAGGTGAAACGTCATTTATTTCATTTTTGTCTCATTTTTTTCAAACTTCTCCTCGTTTGTGTTATACAAGCAAATATACATTATTTCATTTGCTAGTGGCCCTTTCATTAACTCGTGTTAGGATATCAAATGCAGGGGCAACATTGATGTTGACTACTACATTCAATCACCTGAGTTTGACCACCAATCACTACATACAGAGGCAAATTGTGATACAGAAAGTAATAATGAAAGAGGCATTAGGGATAAGTGTGGATGCCTAAGTAGATATATGGGGTATGACCAAATACATCTTACCCACAGTGATATAATGAAACTAAGGTTTGGCACAGAGGACATGGCATTGGAATAGTATAAAAAGTTTGCACTTTGCGTTGGTTTTAGAGTGAGGAAATATGACAAAGGATGGGACAACAAAGGCCAGTTGTTATAGTGTTAATATATCTATAGCAATGAAGGCAAAAAAGTAAAAAAGTATTTAAACAGGGTTAATAGGGTACGAGAGGCCAAAGATAAGACAAGGACTAATTGTAAAGCATGTCTTCGAGTGAGGCTTGACAAAGATATCAACAAATGGGCAGTTGTGAAAGTGTGTGTGGATCACAACCATGCTTTAACCCCCACCAAACATGTGCATCTGATTCCATCTCATCGATCCTTGAAAGAAGCAAACATTATACAAGTAAATAGTATGCGTTTATATAGTGTAAAGACTGCCCACACTATAAGTTTTATGTGTAGGCAAACAAGAGGTCCAACAGGTGTTGGGTTTTGTATGAAGGACCTATACAATCATTTGGACAAGCAAAGACGATCACTAATAATTGATGAAAATACATTTACAGCACTTAGCTACTTACAAGCGAAAGCCAATAGCGATCCAATAATGTTTGTTCGGTACATACCTGATGAGAGTGGTCGACTTCATAACTTATTTTGGTATGATGGGATAAATCGATTGGATTATAAGGTTTTCGGTGATGTCATAGCTTTTGACACCACATACAGAAAGAATAAATACAACAAGCTATTGGTGATATTCTCGGACATGAACCACCATTACTAGATAGTTATGTTTGCTTCTACTTTACTAATGGATGAAACAATTGATATATATAAGTGGGTGCTGGGGAATCTCTTCGAGGCCATGACAAAGAAGAAGCTAGAAGTTGTTATCACGGATGGAGACAAGGCTATAAGGAAGGCCATAAAAGAACTGCTCCCTAAATCTACTCATAAATTATGTGCATGGCATTTGCAAAGAAATATAGAAGCCAACATAAAAGAAGAAGGTTTCTCCGAAGAAATGGGAGATTGAATGGGAGAAGTTACCAGACAAGCATAATGTTCATGGTCATAAATAGATGAATAAAATGTACAAAAGATTAGCAATGTGGGCAGCGACATAGTTAAGGGGAAAATTCTTTGCTAGCATCTGAATAATGTTAACATATGTGGGCATTAATGCATTTGTGAAAAGCTATATGGGTTCCAAACATAACCTAACTGAATTCATTTCACCATTTTGATCGTGCATTATCTCACTATCAAAACAATAAGTTAAATGCTAATTTTATGTCTTCATTTGGAGATCCAGTGCTGAACTCACCATTATGTGGTATTGAGAGAAGCATTGTGAAAGTATTCACGAAAGAAATAATTAAGCAATTTAAGCGTGAGATAAATGACATAGCTGCTTTGATTGTCACACCTCACAATAACACGAACACAACAGTGACATACAATGTTAGTCTTTACCGCTATCCCCACAAGGAATGGAGTGTGCAATGCGATAGAACTGCGAAGCTTCTAAAGTTCTCATATGCTGCCTTTGAGTCATGCGAGATCCATGTTGTCACATCATTTGCATAATGAAGCACGAGCACATGGACACACTCCCTTCCAGTTTAGTTTTGAAAATGTGGATTAAAAATTACAAGTTCATTGATATAACCATTGGTGCTAGTAGCAACGATAGTAAAGAGAAGTTAATTCGATTGCACTATGCTAGATATGTTATTTAGGTGCGCAAGGTGATGGAATCTTTTAGCAGGCAAGAGAGTCCATTTTAAGGCTGATAATAGAGTTTGAAAGGTAATACAAGCATGGTTTCATTAGTAGTCACCCACAGAATGAAAATGTAGATATTGTTGTGGAGGAACCTTGCAAAAGTAAAGACCAAAGATGGGCCAAAGAAAATAAGGAAAAGGAAAAGATGCATTCGATGTAGATTTACCAATTACAATATTTGTAGGCGTCCCCTACTAGTTCCAGATAGGAAGAATACAAAATACGCATCATCATTGGAGTTTGAACAAGAAAACACAGTATAGGACACAATAAGCAAGCCTAAGATAAATTTCATTACCCGCAATGACTATAGGTTTTTTGCTATGTCCTTAATTTATCCATGGGTGATGGTTTGGAATTTGTATTGGTGCATTGCCACTGAATTTGTATCAAATAGCTAGATTTGATAACACAGAACGTGACTACAAGCTAAGTCCTCGAGATACTAAATAGGAACATGTGAGTACATATAACTCCACTCACAATATCATAACGTGGAACTTAAGCATGAACAACGTTTGGTTCTTTTTGAACTTATTTTTTTTTATAATTAATACAACCTCCATTTGACAAATAACAATGCAATTATCGTGGGTACTCACCCTACACAGACTGGTTCCTTTGATTATGCATGGTGGACTCACAAACAGGTACTAATATTTGGTATGTTCATATTTTTTTACATTGGAATTTAAGTGTAGTATGTAATCTAGTGACATTTGTGGTCTTTATTTGACTAGTGCCACTATAATCGTAAATATCCTTGAATGAATACTTATATTGCCTTGAATTAACTTAGAAATTCAAATTACAACATTGTAGGTTAACTTAGTTAAGGTTTAGAGGCTCGTGTTCGATGGGTAGCCTTTACCATGTTAAGCTGCCCAAGATATAGCCTAGTTTACAATGTTGAATGATTTAATTTTAGAATAATTTACCTAAATTAGATTATATAATTAATTAATTAAATGAAGCCAAAACAACCTATAATCCATGCTTATCATCCATTGTAGTCTTATTATTATTTTATCCTCCATCTAACTATCTAATTTGGTGGTTATGTGTAGTGCATATTATAGCCCGAAAAGGTCCGCCAATAAAAAAATGCATACTTTCAATTTATGATAATCAAATTGTATAAAATACATCTTAGTTATACATTAAAAATCATGTTAGGTGCATTATTCACGAGTTTATCTCCAAAAAGAGTATCTGTAAAAATAACCAACAAATATAGTGAGTATAAAATTCAATAAAAGCCACTAAACCTAATTTCTAGTAGGTTTTGGCTAGTAAAATAATATAGAAGGAAATACTTGCATAATCATAAAATTAACATTCAAATATCAAGATACCTTTTTCGCATGTATTTCATCTTTTTCTATATATAAATCAAATTTAAATCAAATGGCAAATGTTAAATGGGTTATCATTGTAAGTTGGTTTATATTGTTCTCATCATGTATATCAAGAATGCCACACATGAGTAATATATCATAGTAATCATGACCATCACAATGCCTCATAAATCACATAATCAAATTATGGTTAAAATACTAGTCATGTCATATTATTTCATTTCAAATCAAAAATAATTCTCAATTCAGATGTTTCAAGTTCATGATAATTCACAAGAGTTCATGGATATAGTTCATACATGTCCATAATCAACTTTAGGCTAAAAAAGTTCAAGTTTTATGGTTAAGCCCACAAAATCATAAGTTTACCTAAATGGATTCACAAATCCAACAAATGTTAATGTATGATTCCAATATCAAAATGTTCATCTTTTCTCTAAAAACTCAATTTTACAAATCATTTTTCCCTACTTTTTTCCCAAGTTCTCGTGCCACACATAGGTAGATTTAAGGGGTTTTTATTCAATTTTTTCATGTTACATATATTCATAAAACTTTTCCTTATGATACTAGGCAAAACCATGAGCTAATTTGCTTCATAATTTGCCATTTTTAAGGGAGAAGTCCATGGTTACAATAGTGAAACCATAGCTTCCACTCCCTTAATTCTACTCATTTTCCTTTTAAAATTCTATTAACACACATCTAACACCTTGGGTTCCAATTTACCAATTTCATGCATAAGTTTTATACCATAATTTTACTAGTAGTATAAGATTTCATAAGCATGAAATTTATTCTTAACAACTACTCTTCTGATAAATCTTATTTTTAGTAAGATTTATTAGAAGTAAGGTCTATTAATTATATGAAACCACTAAGCATATAGATATGTTAGAGATGCACTAGTTTCATACTATCATACCAAATATTTTATAAAACTTAGACTTGTTCCAAACATGCCTTTTGTTCATAAATCATCCTAACCATGATTATATGCCTTCTTATATCTCACAACCATACAAACATTACCTTCTAACCATATTTTTTTCTATCTTAAATCCATAAGAAAGAGGATAGTAGTAACTTACTTGAAATCCTTGCTTTGATTAGAAACCTAATAACAAAATTCCAACGAACAATCTTTTTAGAAAAAATGTGAATTAGAAGCAAGTATTTGAAATACATGATTGTCATCTTTAAGTTTGAAATTATGAAATCAAGATAAAATGATAATGTAAAAAGAAATTTCACCACAGTTTCTTTGGGTAAAAAGACCTTGATTTCTTCTTGTTAGGTTACGGCTTAACGTATGCAACGAAATTTTTAAATTTTGATCTGAATCTACCTAGGATCCATGCAAAAGGCATAAATCAAGGTTAGGATTTTATCTTGTTTGTGTTTGTGTTCTTTCTTTTGAGAGATTGATTCACGAATCAAATGTCGTTTGAATGTACAACGTCTGTACAATATCCACACAGAGTGAACAATGACCTCTCCCCTCGACAAAGCTGCTAGAGTTTATTTTTCTCACTAGGATTGGGATTGGACATTTTTGGAGTGATTTTAGGGTTTGATGAAGCTTATGAGCATGAATTAAAAGGTGCAGCCTTCAAATCTTTATATAGAACTAAAGCATATCACAATTCTAGTCCTACTAGAATAATGCTTCAAAAATTCTAATCACACTGAATAATTATCACCTTATCCTTATACTAGAGAGAATGAGGAGAGATAGGACTTATCTTATTAATTATACAATATTAGATAATAATAATATTATCTCATAATATAATTATCTAATATCTAATAATGTAATTATCTGATATTACTTTAATATCAAATAATATCACATAATATATATATATATATATATATTATCATAATAATATATATATGCACCAAAATAAGTTCAATTAATTGAATTTTAGTCCAACTAAAGTCCAATTAATTGAATTTTAATATAACTAAAATTTAATTAATTATTATCTTACTCCTACTCCTTTTATGTGATATTATAGATTCTCACTACGTTGATAATAACTTATTTTGGGTCATAGACAATGAATAGTATCTAACAATACATCGCTGCCACTCAAGTAGTAAAAATATCTATGATTCGACATCTACTTAATATATGATCAACATTTTGCATCATAATTCCTTTTATAACAATATCCAAATTGAACTAGAGGCATGAAATGTGTCATCCTCATCAAT
Organism: Sindora glabra; assembly: GCA_020226215.1. Lineage (NCBI taxonomy): Eukaryota > Viridiplantae > Streptophyta > Magnoliopsida > Fabales > Fabaceae > Sindora > Sindora glabra. Next base: position 36,762,333 of record CM035231.1, read on the forward strand.
GTTCAATTTATATTTCTTAATACTGAGTAGACTTAAAATAAATGATTAATATCATATATTGATCCAATTAAACATGACCATGCATTTTTAAGTCTCACTCAATCAAGGAGCTCAAGGATATTTCTCTTTCATACAAGAGTAACAAAATCTCATCTACATCACTTACTTCCCTCTGCATGATTTGTGACACACCCAATTAATGTCCTGCTCATCATCCCAATTAAAGGTGACATAGAACGACATCAAAGTGAGTAACTCCTCATGTAGGGAACCGTAGTGATTTTAGGTCAAAGGACTATGCGCATTTATGATCATATGAGAATAACTAATGATACGTTTATCCATGTAGTATTCTCACAGTGGATCAGTCCAATACATTATTCACTAACAATATACTTATGTATTGACTTGATATCACATATTCATGATTCATAATCATCAATCACTATACATGCTAATCTCGATGTATTATTACTATCATTTTCGTAATAATACTTGATTAGGAGCATTTTAGGAATAGCAAAGCTATTTCAAGGATAATTATTATATTTAAGTTATAATTTGTGTAAAATAAAATAAAATAAAATACAATAATCATATTGCCAAAACAAAATGTAATATATTGTGTAATATTACAATCATCTCTATGATTAACTCTTAAAACACACACTAACACTTCTTAACAAAGGAAGAGAATTGTCACTTGATTAGAAGCAAGATGGCAATCCCTAATGCTAGATTGCATTTGGTTTTGCTATTTATGGAAAGTGATAAAGTTTCTAAATTTGGGAAAAGGAGATACATGTGTGGAATAAGGGGAGAAGTGATGAAGTTTTGGATAAGGTTTCAAGTCTTGTGACAAGTTTTTGTAGGATGAAATAGCAAATGGGAGCTTCAAGGTTGCTTTGCACATTGAAAAGGGAACTTGTGTTAGAGTGAAAGACTAATTGGGATTCATAAGGTCCTTGACTAGTCCTTATTCAAAGAAAAGAGAACGTGGTGGGCCATGTTTCAAATTTTTTGAAAGGCATGGTGAAAAAAGTGAATTTGAAAGAAGTTAAAAAATGAACAAGTTGGTATACTAGTTTATGCTTTAAGTTGAACCTTTGTTGGCAAATTTTTGTGTCCCACTTGAGATGCACAACCACTTGGCTGAATAGGAACATTTTAATCCACTCACATATCCAAATTGAAGCTCATTTATGCATTTAGTTAAAAACACTTTAATTTTGCACAAAAACAACTCCTCATGTAGGCTAAAATGTGATTTGAATCACTTTAAAACATCATTTGATCATATTTTGGAAGATTCAAAACTTAATTGTAACAAAATACAAGAATTCTTGCAATTTCAAAACTATCATATGATCAAATAATGCATGCTACTTGTGTAAAAGTTTGTTTGGATTTTTTCTTAACTCTGAATTATTCTTGATAGGAATTAAAACTATACAATTCTAGAGTTTTTCAAATTAGAATTCATTTTTTTTCTTCCTCCTTGTATATGAATTTTAAGATTTTCTAGAAATTAGATTCCAATATTTGCTTAATAAGTAACCTTTACCATCAAAGTCTTAAGTCTAACTTCCTATTTAAGTCAAGATTAACTTCTTGTAAATCTTGATTTACCCTAATCTCATGGTCATACTAGGATTTTAGGCTTAAGTCTTAAGTACTTTTTCAATAAGTTTGAATAACCATAATTATCCTATTAGGTTCTAGATTTATGTCAATATTACCCTTCCATAATTTTGAATAACTTTACATAATTGTCTCTATTATAACCTAATTTTAGGTAAAAAATTACCCTTCTGGTAATCTTGACTAACTTTTCCTAATTAGATTTATTTTCGACTTAAGCCATTTTGCCCTTCGTTTGCTAATTAGACTTATTTTCAACTTAAGCCATTTGACCCTTCGTTTAATTGAAAATTACATCTAACCTTAAAGAAAAATAGGCCACAATTTTAGGCTGTTATGCAGGAAACCCAATCGTGTCTCCTACTTCCCATAGGCTAAGGTCCACTTTTTGTTTGGGCTTATCACAAGGTTTTGGCTTATTAAGGCTTTTGAACAAAAAAATGGCTCGTCAAGAACCCTTTTTATTCTTTTTCAAGTCATTGGATTATTAATGAGAATTCTATAAATTTAGTTTTCCCTCTTCAAATTTTTCCAAAGTGACTCTATTGGTTTTCTTAGTGGTAACCTGACGGTCCATTTAGCTATTTCCTAGCAAATGTCACAACTAGGGTTAGGTAAAAAAAATTTAAACTGCAAGATACTAATTGAATTAAACTGAAGTTAGATGATTAAAAGTGGTTTAAACTTTAGAGTCAATTTGCGATAGGTAAATTTTTTTAAAAAAATGGTTTATAGTTAAAAAATGATTTGAAATTTTTTAATCATTTCTAATCAAACTTATTCGAAATATTCTTTTTCGTTTCTATGTTATATTATTTATTTATTATTGTATTATCTTTTAGTAATATAAAATAGATATTACATAATATAATTATATGTTTAATAATAATTATAAATTTGTAATGGTTGTAAGTTAATTGTTGTTTTAATGTTATATTTTTATGCTAATAATTGATAAAAATATTACATATGCATATGATATTTAAACACTATGATAAATATAAAAATTTTAAATCTATGGACCATCTATAATATTTTTATGTTGATACTTTGATAATCATACATGATAACTATTAATAATGTTCCAATATAAAATAGTCATACTCCGATATTATAAACAAATATAGGATTTAAATGTAAAAAAGTTGAATGATTGTAATAAAATTAATTTTTAAAATAAATTTAATATGTTTAAATTAATATTAATCAACTGAAAATACTAAATATTGACTTTAGCAGTTAAAATTAGTTTTAATATTTGAATTGGTTAAAATTGAGTCATTGAAATAAAAATTAAAAAAATTCCTATAAATCATTTTTAATCAAATTGCACAACCTCATTTACAATCATTATCCATCACCAATTACTACTCACCGCTAGTCATTATTATTGATTACCACCAACCACCATTATTCATTGAATATATTATGAGAACTTTTTGGTACCTAATAATTTTTTAAAAATATGTAAAATAATTAAAATATTATTTTAATATTTCTAAAATTATTTTTAATTAAATCAAATATGGTAATATTACATTTATAAAAATTAAACTTGTAAAAATTATATTTCTAAAAATACTAAAATTTTTAAAAGTATTTAATTTCACGAATCAAATACCGCTTTACTTATAATTTAGGCGAATTTCAGTGAGGTTTGAGTAAAGTTTGATAGGGCCATGAACCCATTCGCTCTACCTGAATCCAACCCTGGAAACCCAGCTCCTAGGAATGACAATAGTAATACTAAGACAATCTTCTGATTCACCTGGAATCACTTTATGAGTAGTATGGAACTTACGGATACCAAAACTTACACTGTATTTGGTTGCAAGAAAGCCACGAAAGCCAGTAGCCTTATTTTCATCTGTGTGTATAGTTATCATATCTATAATTATAATTATATTTAAGTTAGTTACATATTTTATACACTAAAATAAAGCTTTGGATTGCATGAATATTCTTGTATAGTACAATATGGATTGAAATACTTAAGAAATATGACATTTGATTTTCTCTAATATCTCAATATTATAGATTTTGTCTTTTAATTATTGTATAAATTAGATTGGTGGGAGTGTACTATATAAATGTATTTCTTTCATACAATTAGAATGGACGACTCATTCAATTTTGTTGCTAACGAAATTCATTTCAAACTTATGGAAAAGCCTGAATAGCATAGACATGATTATAGTATTAAATTTGGTAAATCAAATTAACTCTAGTTGGAAAATGACTAAAAATAAATCAAATAGTGATAAAAAAAACTATTACTAAATTAATAATTGAAGTTAATTAATTAGATCAAAAATTGCATTCAGTTAATCTTTCAAGGTCTCCCGTCCATCATTCACAATTAAAATTTTTTAAATGGTTTTTACATGCCCTGGCCATTTATTATTATTATTATTATTATTATTATTATTATGGTAATTTTCCATATCCAATCTTTCCATCCCATCTATCTTCTATCTATCTATCTACGTGAACAGCTGAAACACACTTTCACATCTTCATTTTGCTTTTGACCTATCAGCCCATTAAGCCCTCCTTTTTTCTCGCTTTTTTTTTTTTAATTTTCCCGCCTAATCGGTCTCTATTTTATGTTGCTTGGTATTTTGCTTGAGTAATGGGCAATGCTGCATAAGCATTCGACCGATGTACTGGGCATTTTATCAAATGGCCCATGTTGAGAAAAAAATAGCACCAATGGCCTTTATTTTTTATGGAGAAAAAATCAAGTCAATACTGTTTATTACAATTTATTGCAATAAAATACTCTAAATTTATTTTCTTTTATTTAAGTCTACTTGCAAATAATAAATTACCACAATGCCTAAAAGATCAAAACCTCACACTTACAATGCATTTCGAAAGACAAAAGTATTGAAATAAAAACTCTTTTATCGCATATTAAAATTAAAAAAAATTTAATTTTATAAAAATTAACAATAAGAGACTAAAAATGTATAAGAATTAAAATCTAATTTTTTTTTAATTTTATAAAAATTAAATAAATATAAAATTTTAATTATGAATAAAATTAATAAAAAATTAAATTTTTAGATATTAAAATAATTTTTTAGTTAAGATAAAAATAAAATAAATAAGAACTTGGAGGTACATAACTTTATATAGAATTACATAATAGTCTCTTTCTTTGGCCCTTTTTTAAAAAAATAATTATCTAAGATGAATTATTGTTATATTAAAAATTCAAAAAACAAAGTTATCTTTTTGAGGAAAAATGCAGATAGACACAAAAATAGCAGCTAGTAAAAAATGAATTCATTTGTCTATTTATTTTAAATTTTTAATTGATATTACTTTTTAAATACCAAATAATAACATACTCTTTTTTAACAGTTTAATTATTAATAAAATTTGATTTATTCATTTATTTTAAATTTTTTTATCGATATTACTATCTAGAGACTAAATAGTAACATACTTTTTTTTAGTAGTTTGATTATTAATAAAATTTAATTTATCTATTTATTTTAAATTTTTTATTAATGTTACTATCTGGAAACCTAGTAATAGCATGTTACTGTCTGAAAACTAAATAATAATATATTGTTCTTTACCAATTTTGTTGCTCATAAAATTTAATTTATCCATTTATTTAGTATTTTTTATTGATGTTATTGTTACTGTTTGAAGATCAAATAGTAGATAATAACACCTCTTCTTTAGTAATTTAGTTATTAATGAGATTTAATTTATCTTTTTTATTTTAAATTTTTAATCGATGTTCCTATTTAAAAATTAAATAATAACATGCTCTTCTTTAATAATTTAGTTGTTAATGAGATGATTTATCTATTTATTTTAAATTTTTAATTGATATTACTATTTGGAGATCAAATAATAACACGTTACTATCTGAAGACTAAATAGTAATATATTATTTTTTAATAATTTAATTGTTAATAAAATTTTATTTATTTATTTATTTTAAATTTTTAATTGATATTACTATCCGAATACTAAATAATAATATGTGACTATTTAATTTGTAAATAGTAATATATTATATTTTGGCAATTTTGTTATTAATAAAAATATATTTATCTAATTATTTTAAATTTTTTTTATTAATGTTATTTTTTGAAAATCAAACTGTAACATGCTGTTCTTTGACAGTTTGATTGTTAATGAAACTTAATTTATCTATTTATTTTAAAATTTTTTATTATTGTTACTGTCTGAATATTAAACAATAACTTATTATTATTTGATCTGTAAATAATAACATATTATTCTTGATTTGTCTATTTATTTTAAATTTTTTCATTAATATTATTATTTGAAAACCAAAAGTAATATACTTTTTTTAGCAATTTAATTGTAAATAAGATTTAATTTATTTATTTATTTTGAATTATTGGTTAATGTTATTATCTGAATATTAAATAATAACATGTTACTATTCGACCTATAAATAGTAACACATTATTTTTTGATAATTTTATTATTAATGAAACTTAATTTGTCTATTTATTTTAAATTTTTTTATTAATATTACTATTTAAAGATCAAATATTAACATGTTATTTTTTGATAATTTGATTGTTAATAAAATTTAATTTATTTATTTTAAATTTTTAATTGATGTTACTATCCAGATACTAAATAATAGCATATTATTACTATTCAGTCTGCAAACAGTAATTTGTTGTTCTTTGACAGTTTTGTTATTAATGATATTTGATTTGTTATTCTTCAATTGATGTCTATTTATTTTAAGTTTTTTATTGATGTTACTATTTAAAGACTAAATAAAAATATGTTATTTTTTGGTAATTTAGTTATTAATGAAACTTGATTTATCCATTTATTTTAAATTTTTAGTTGATGTTATTATCCAGATACTAAATAATAGTATGTTATTATTCAGTCTGCAAATAGTAATTTATTGTTCTTTGTCAATTTTGTTATTAATGAGATTTGATTTGTTATTCTTTAGTTGATGTTTATTTATTTTGAATTTTTTATTGATGTTACTATTTAAAGATCAAATAAAAATATTATTTTTTGGCAGTTTAATTATTAATAAAATTTAATTTATTTGTTTATTTTATATCTTTAGTTGATGTTATTGTTCAGATATCAAATAATAGTATATTACTATTCAATATGTAAATAATAACATATTATTCTTTGATAATTTTATTGTTAATGGAGCTTGATTTGCTATTTTTTAGCAATTTGATTATTAATGAGACTTAATTTATTTATTTATTTTAAATTTTTAGTTAATATTATTATTTGAATACCAGACAATAACATATCACTGTTTGGTCTATAAATAATAACATATTATTTTTTTATATTTTTGTTATAAAAAAAGTTATTATGGTACTATTGAACATAAAAAAAATTAGGAAGCAAAAGTTTGATATGAGATTCGAATAAATTTGAATTAAGAAACATAGCACTTAAAAATTTATATCATAAAAATATAAAAAATTTAAATAAATAATTTTAAATTTTAAATATTTATATTAAAAATAAAATATGTAATTAATTAATTTAATCAATGTTTTAAATTTTATATTAAAAAATTAATATTTGAAGATTAAAATAATTAATTTATTTAAATCTGGTCAACATTTTCTTGATGTTTAGTCTCAAATATTATATTTTAATTTAATCATACACCAATTGAGACATTATCAAAGCTTTATGACTTACACATTGTTTCTTTTCCTTTTGTCAATTCAATTGCATATTTTTCTTTTCTTAATCCATTTTTGCTTTATTTATTAAAGATCATTATGATTAAATTGTGGATTTTAGTTAATTAAATTAATTCTTTTACATATTCTATTTTCAATATTTATTATAGTTCACAACCATTTTTTTCTTCTTATTTGCTGAATTATATTTTTTCTCCTTCTTTATTTCCATTCTTATTATTTATATGTTAATATCCTTAAATAGTACATATTACATGATATATTTTATTTTTATTATATATTAATAATTTAGATAAGTTAAAATTTTAATATAAAAATCATTAATTACTTGTATATTTTTTCTATTAATAAAATTACTTTAAATTTAAAATTAATTTAATTTATATAAAGTATATTTTGTACTTAAAAGAATCCTAATCTCAATTTCTCTTTTTTTTTTTTGTTTCATTTTTTTTTCATTTCTTTATTTCATTTACATACCTACCGATTAATTCTTAAATGCTAATATTACTAAGTTAGAGAAATATTACATAATATATTTTATTTTTACTACAAAATATTTTAAAATTTAAATCTTTAATATAAAAGGCATTAACTAAATTAATTAATTACCTAATTTCTAATAAAAATTTTTAAAATTAATTTCTTTATTTTTTATTTCATAATTTTCTATTTTTCATGCCCACTTTTATTATTTATAATTGAAATATTAACATCACTTAATATAATATTATATCTTTTATTTTTAAATTTTTAAAAATAATTTATTAAAAATTTAGTTTATAAATTATTAATTTAATTAATTAATAAAATATTCTACTTCTACTAACAATATTTGAATATTAAAATCAAATTTATTTATTTAAATCCTATAAATATTTCCTTGACATCAATTTTTAAGTACTGTATTTCAAATTTAATATATATTGATTAGGACTTTGTCAAAGCTTTATAATTTTTGTATTATTTTGCATGCTTTTTTATTTTTTATTTATATTATTTCCAACTTAAACAATATAGTGTAATATAAATTTAACATAATAAAATTTATTTTTACAATAAAGATATTTAAATTAAGTTAAGATTTTTGTTTAATTTAATTTATTATATATTTTATTTTTAAATATGATTATTTCATGACTTAAGCATTGTTTCTCTTCTATTTCATATTTTCCTATTTTCATGTCTACTTTTATTACTTATAATTTAGATACTAATATCACTAAATAGTCTATATAAAATAATACATATTATTTAATTTTTATAAATATTTTAAATAAACAAAATTTTTATTATAAATTAAATTTTAAATATTTAAATTCTCCTCAATGTTTTATTGATATCAAGTTTTAAGTGTCATATGTCAAATTAAATACATATTAATTAATATTTTTCCAAGAATTTATATTTTATGTACTATTTTTCACATTTTTAATTATTTTTTATTATATTAGTTACAAGTTAAATACAATTAAGTAATATAGAGTTATCACAATATAATTTCTTATTACAAAAAATATTTTAAATACGTAAAAGATTTTATTTAATTAAATTAATTTATTTTACTATATTTTTTTATTTCCACTCTAATTGTTTATTAATTAATATGTTATTTTTATTCTTTTTATTTACTTTGTTTCATATTTTTTCATTTTTCATATTCATTTATATTGTTTGTTACTCAAATATCAATATTATTGAATAGTATAAATATAATATTATATATTATATATTTAAAATTTTAAAAATATTTTAGATGAATTAAAATTTTACTGTTGATATTAATATAGATGAATTAAAATTTTACTCTTTAAATACCAAAATTACTAAATAATATAAATATAATATGTTATATTTTATTTTTAACTTATTTAAATATTTCAAATAAATTAAAACATTAATATATGATTTATTAACAAAATTAATTAATTTCATATTTTATTTTTAAAATAATACTTAATAATCAAATTAAATTTTACTTATATAAATTTTTCAATTTTTTGTTGATAATAGTTTTCTAATATTATATTTTAAATTAAAAATATATAAATTGAGATTTCATTGAAGGTTTACAGTCTATACACTATTTTTTTTTCATTTTATGTACTATATATTATGTTTTTCTTCTTTTTTCTGTTCAAATGCAATATATTGAATAATGTAGATATAATATAATTTGTTTTCTTTAATAATAAAATTACTTTTAATAAATCAAATATTTTATTTAATTGAATTAATAGACCACATATTCTATTATTAATTGTTATAATTTTATAGTTCATATAGTATTTCTCTTGTTTTAATTTGTTTTGTTATTTTTTTCCTTTTTTATATTTACTTATATTATTTACAATTTAGACATTAAAATCATTAAATAGTATTGATATAATAATATAATATATTTTATTTATATCATAAATAATCTAAATAGGTTAATATTATAGAAAGAACCAAATGAATTAATTATTTATATATTCTACTTTTAATAAAAATATTTAAAAGTCAACATTAATTTTATTTATTTAAGATTTATCAATATTTTATTTATATCAAATCTTAAGTACTATATTTTAAATTAAACTAAATATACAGCAATGAGATTTGTCTATATTTATTGTTTCTGTTCGTTTTAATTATTTTATTGCAAAACATATTTAATTTGGAGTGACTTATGCATAATTTTTTAATGATAGAATAATATCTAGCAATTTTTTCTTTGAGATGAAAATCATTTATTAAAATATATAATATAAATATTAATAAATATAATTAAAAATAATTAATTATTGAGATTATAGTTTCTATTTGCTCTACTAGGCATATATTACTCTTTACACCATCAATAAATAATTATCTATATTTATTATAAAAAGTATTTTTAAATCAAATTCATCATAATTATGATTTACAAATATTTTTATTATAAAAATATCTTACATAAATTAAAATTTAATATACAATATATAAATTAAATGAGTCAAATAGATTCTCTTTTTCAAAATAATATTTAAAAATTAAAAAGTAACTTATTTAAAATTTTTAGTATTTTCATATTATATCTTGTCTTTCTACGTATGCTAGAAAATTTTTCGTTTAATATGATATGCAAGTATTTTTATTATAAAAAATTTTAAATAAGTTAAAACAACCTCATTATTTTATTTTTATTTGAATGTAAAATTTGAAAATATATATTGAAATACTATGATATAAAAATATTTGAAAATTGATACTACTTTAATTGATCAAATATTTTTATACATAATTTTATTTATTATGAAATAAAAATTATTTATATTATGAGTGAGTAGGAGGATGTTATATTATTAAAAAATAAATATAACTAAAAATTTTAATAAAAAGTAAAAAAATTTGGAAATTTTCCTATAACGTAATAAGATATAAGTAAATGGTATAAGATCTATTTACATATTAGGCAGAAAAATTATATTTTCAAATAAAAATCATATTTTTATCAAGAAAATTATTGTCATTAAATACTCATACTCCATTCCATTCCAATATTATTTTCATATATTAATTATAATTATGAAAATGTTTTTCTACTCTATTCTCATTCTTATTCCATCTAATATATAAATATTATTTTCTTTTATTATTATTATTTTACTTTTATAATATTATATAAGTTATGTACAATGAAATTTAAAATAATAAAAAATATACAATTTATATTTTTCAAATTTCATTCTTTTTATAAATTAAATAATATATTTCAATTTGTAAATATTTTATTATATTTTTAAAAAAATTATTATTTTTATTAAATACAAGCCCGTGCACGGGTTTAGTCACCAGTTCAAAAAAAATTGAGGGTGAGGTAACATATAATACAGGCCCCACAAACTGCCGGTGTGGACCGATAGCATGATGCGCGGGTCTCATGCTTTTGTGTACTAGATTTTACCAATTGCACTGCAGGCATCACTTCAGGGGTTGTTAGATTTTCTCCAATATCTCAATTAATTTACTTTGGAAAAAAATATATACTAAATACTTTCTTTTTATATTATAGATTAAGTCGTTCATACAGGTTGAATTTATGCGCATAAATATTTTTCTCTCATCCAATTATATGGTAGAAGGAGTTTGCTTATGAACAACTCCGCGTATTTGGCAGAATCTCATTTGGCATGCAAGTATGAAGTTTTTTTATTGTGAGCGGCCAAAAGTTAATTTTTTTCTCTTCCTTTGTTACACTAGACAATGCTAGGAGGAGTAATTTTTGCCAGATTGTGCTAGAAAATATATCACCTTTTTACTTAAATTCTCATCAAATTTGGGCATGTTATTATCAGTAATTTGGATAGTATTGTACATATTTTTTATTGATTTTCTTCTTCTATACTAATTAGTTTTGCATAATAATTTATGTTAATTATTAGGGGAAAACTATGATATCTTTGGCAAATCCTGGGTGCCGAAACCCAGGGCATGTGGTGGATCTTTGTATTGCTACGTCAATGTATGTCAGAGCAACATCATTACCGTATGACCAAAATTTCATGGAAAAAATTGCGGAAAAAGCCTCGGTGCAAGTGATAATATAAAATGAAAATCCACACAATTTTCATTGACTTGTCACAGTTAATTGAAATATTTAGATGCAGTACAAAATAGTCATTTTCAATTTTTAGATACTTGTAACAATTGTTAAAATATTATTGTTTATAAAAGCAAATATATATAATACTTTTTAAATTTATATTTTCCATTTAAATAAATAATATATAATTTTTTAATTTTTTATTATTTTCACAGTTAATTAATTTTATAGAGATTAAATAGTTTAATTTATTTATTTATAGTAAATTTTTCAACATTATTCTTTATGCATAAAATTCAAGACAATTAAAAATAAAAAAAATATGATAAAATAAATACAAATATGTTAAAAGTGTAGATTAATAAAATATTTATTAATAAGAAAGAAGAAAAAAATTGAAAAAAAAATTAGTACTTCATTGAAATTCTAAAGTAATTAAATTAAAAAATAAAAAAAAATTCAAAATGTGATAGATAATAAGGAATGGAGGAAGTATTATTCACTAATCTATATTCTTGTTTAAAATATATTCTAATTCCTATTAATTATTTTTCATAGATATAAAAGTTAAAATTTTGTTTATTTATTTAGGATTTATATTTATTTTGATATAAACTAATTTTAAAACATTGTTCACAATTAAATTTTGAAATGTTAAAAGTTATTCATAAATTTGTATCAAAAATATTAGGTTAATGTGAGCATAAAATTTATACATCATATTGTTAAAAAAAATATTATATTCGAAGTAAAAGAATAGTAAAATCTGGTTATTATAAGTATAAAATTAAAAATGGCTCTTTCTAAAATCATAGTTGGGAAATAAGCTAATATCAATAATTTAGTAACTTATTTTTTAATCAAAATTGTTGATTATAATTGATTGGTGAGAATTTTCAAGTATGCAACACACATCTTTAAAAAGAAAATAATTAATTATTTGACTTGTCAGTTGTGATTTCTTCTTATTATACCAATCATACATTATATCTTACAAACAAAATAGATAAGTTAGACTCGTTACGTCATATGAGCATTTTTTATGGAGTCAGGCTTATCTTATACAAGAGTTTAAATTTGATTCATTGACAATATCAAATATTTTACATTATTACTAAATAAGAAGAGGACATTATTAAAAATATAATAATTATATTTTTATTATGCAACATAAAAAATAAAATATACAATTTTGTTCTTATTCCTTCATACAGTGATTCAGGAATAAAATTATTTATATAAATTATTATTTAGAGACTAAATTATAACTTTATAAAATTAATGATTATTTTACCAACACCTTGTAATTTCAAGGATAAAGTTGGTAATTTTATATTTCACAAATTATATAAAAATTAAAAATAAATGATTATTGTGTAATATATACGTAATTACACAAAATTTTAAGCATTTTTTAAATATCACAATATCATTAATTTAATGTTTGTTTGTTGCTTTATTTTATTTATAATTTTTATAAAGTGACAAATTAACATTCAAATGATAATGTGATACTAATTATTTAAAAAATTATTAAAATTTATGTAATTAAATAAATATATATTTAATGAATTGCAAAATAAATTTTAAGTTTGATGTTTTATATAATTTATGAAATTTTAAATTTTTATGTTGATGTATATAAAAATTAAATTAGACTGGTGAACTAGTAAATCGCTGGCAAATTAATCCGATTACACTTATTGAACTAAAAATACATGTGAATTGGTCTGAATCAATCAAAAATGGCTAGAACTGATGTGAACTACCTAAAATCAGCTAGTGAATTATTTTTATAATTTTATATCTTTTTTGTAAAAATAAAAATTTATAATTTTATAATAATTAAAATGTAATACATTCACAATTTTTCCTAATTATATAATTATACATATTTAAATTCTTAAGATGAGTAATGATATTAAAAGAAGCACTACATTGATATTAAAATTCTTTTAGGGCTTGAGTCACTTGATTGAGTATAATTAAATTCTTATTTTAAATAAAGACTTGATAAAGTAAAGTTAAATAAAAGAAGCACTACATTGATATTAAAATTCTTTTAGGGCTTGAGTCACTTGATTGAGTATAATTAAATAATTAAACAACTAATTTGATATTAAAATTATTCAAGTGATTAAATTGTTATAAATAAAATTTAATTTCTAGATATGCTAATTTTACATAAATCTTGCAACATTGGAAACTCATTTTTTATAAAAAAAATTATAAAAAATTTATGTAAAAGTTTGCAATAATTCATATCAATATTTTTTTAATGGGAGTATTAAAGAATGATGCATGCAAATATATAAACCATATTTATTTTATATATTCTTTAATTAACTTATGCAAGTGTAGTTTTTTTTTTAATTTTATTTATTGTTATCTTTTATTGCAATTTTTCTTATATATACTAATAAACATTTCTTTCTTAGTATTGTGTCATTCTCTGTATTAATGCCATGCAAATTCTTAGCACCTAAAATTGTATATTTTACTAGATTAAGGCATTAACATTAATCAAATGGAATGAGCTAATTATATATTATAGTAAATTAATTTAATTAAATAAAATTTTTAAATTTTTAAAATATTTTTATAATAAAAAAATATATTTTGATATATCTATATCACTCATTGATGTATGAATTATAAATAGTAGAGGTAGATAAAAAAAAACAATGATGTGAATAAAAAAAATAATATTTAAATTATAAATTATTGATAACATCTCAATTAGTATATATTAAATTTGAAATATAATACCTAAAAATTGATATGAATAAAATAATAACATTTTGTAATTTTATTTTTCAAATACTTTTATTAAAAAATAGAATACATAATTAAAATTAATTCAATCAAAATGCCCCATATATATTGAACTTTTAAAGTAATGATTTGAAAGAATACTATTTTAAAGAATAATAATATGTTAAATGGTGTGAATAAATGTAAAGAGTATCACTCTCTATATATAAGCAAATTTATATACACTTTCTCTAAGGATAATATAATGTAAAAATGATAATATTTTGATTATTATAATTCTAGAAAAATCTAGAATAAAAATATTCCAATATGTTAAAATAAATGATAATAAGTTATTAAAATTCTTTAATTCGGATGATATCTAATATTTTTTAAAAATTTTATACCTTTCATTATATTTTGGATTCAATTTTATATTTTTATATGTATCTATTTAATAATTTAATTACTCTTATTATTAATAAAAAATAATAAGTTGATAACCATTAACATTAAGATAATAATTAATTGTCATAAAGTTGGGATGCAAATTTGTATTGAGGGAAATATTATTTTTCATTGGTTATTTTTATTTACATTTTCTGTAATAAAAAGAAAAAAACTAGAATAAGTAAAGGTCATTCAAGTAACAGGAAAGTCACATGTTACTTTGTCACGAAACCCGAGGTTAATTGGATGCTTCTCCTCGTATGGCCAATTTCACATTTTTACAACTATTTGGTCAATTTCATAATTTTCTCCTTCCAAACAAAAGGTATTTTTAGTTCGACGGTCTTGATTTAATTATGTCTTTTTAATGATCCAGATTTCACCAATTCACCCTGGGTTCCAAAACCTAAAAGGCACCATAGAATTGGCCTTATAATGATAATATGGGGAAGACTACGGTGTCTTTGAGGAATCCAGGGCTTTGGAACCCGGAGCATGTGGCAAGATGCTGATATGCCATGTGTCATTGTTGCAGAAGGAATCATAAATAATGGGTTAGGGAAAATTGCAGAAATGACTTAAGTATCTCTATCTTATTACTATTTTAAGGCTTTTTTGTCAAAGTATACGAATTTTTTTCGCCACTCGTCACCTCCTGTTGCCTCAGTTTCTCGCCAATAATTTCTTCTTCTTTGGCCAATTTTTCACTTACGCTCCTTTTGTGGGTTTGGCATTACGGGCTTCTTATTGCCTCAACTCAGCTATTTAAGGGAGTATTTTTAATAAAATATTTAATAATATATATAATTTTTAACAAAAATTATAATTTTTATTTAAAAATATAATTTTAGTACTTAATAAATAACACTATTTTTTAATTTAATATTAATTAAGTTCTTTGAATATAATTCTAATAATTCTTATTGTAAAATAAACAATAAGTTGTTAATATTACTCTATTTTCATATAATTTATTTAAAATATTTTATAATAAAAATAAAATACATCATGTTATATTACACTATTTAGTAATCTTAATATTTCAATTGTAAATAATATGAGTAAAAAAAATAAAACAGATCAAATCAAAAAAAGAGAAATAATCTGTGTGATATAAAGTAATAAGTGTTAAAAAATATATGGTAAATTAATTCAATTATATAAAATGAATGATTTATTAAAAAATTTTATAATAAAAATAAAATAAATTATATTATATATATTATTTAATTCAATATATTGTAGTGAACTTTAAACAGAAGAAGTAAATATGAAAAAAAAAGAAATGTAAATAATAGAGTAGATGAAATGTACTATTTCTACGGGTCATATAAAATTTTCCTTTCTTTTATGCTATGCATTGCACATTTTTACTTTTTGTTTCTATCCATTTTTGCTATTTATATTTCAAACACCATTAATATAGTATATATATAATATAATATTTTTTATTTTAAAAAATATTTAAGTATGTTAACATTTTTATTTAATTGAATTGATTCATTACATAATTTTATTTTTTAACTCTTATTAGTTTATGGTTTACACATTTTTTTTCTTCTTCTAATTCTTTTATTTTTAATTCTTTTTTCATATCCAATTCTATAATAGCTTATGAAGATATAAAATTTGTTTTAATAGTTTTATGTCATTATATCCTTTTATAATCTAGAAATAAATAAAGAAAAACACAATTTGTTTTACATCATTAAAAAAAATAGTAATTAAGAATTTTTAGAAGTAATAAAAAATTTAACAATTTTTATTACCATAACAATCTATAATTAGATAATTGTGTAAAGTCAATTTACACCAACAATGAACTAAATTTAAATGATATATACATATATATTTCATTATTATACATTGCCTTTCTATATTTATTAGAAGAATTTTTCTTAGATCAAATTGTTCTTCAAATATGATTCACAAACAATAGATGAAGAATAAAAATAAATTGTAAGAGTAATCATTTATTTAATTTTTTTTTTCATTTAGTTAAGGATTAAAATTGTGAAAAATTTATAATTAATGATAAAAATTAATTTATATTTTTCACTTTTAATTTATTTAACAAAAAGTAATTGCACATCTTAAAAATTTATAATTTACAAATTTAAATGTATGGCTATAAAATAATTATAATAAATTAGATTTCAATAGTTTTGTAATATCTTTTCTTATAATGTAAAACTTATTTAAAGTTTATTTATATAAATGATCTTTAATTTAGATGAAAGTTAAATTATAACCTGTGCATCGCTTATAAAGTAGTATAAAAATAATTTAAAATAATTTAATTTAATTAATTTAAAAAAATTATTGTTAAATCTTAAATCATGCATTATGCAATTAATTTATCATTAACTCATTTTTTTTTATAAATTAAGTATAAAATTTATGTTACCTGCATTGCAATAAATATTACTTTTCTACCAACCTTGATAATTCAAATAATTCTCTTAATCTTAGAAGCTTTTTAAAATAAAATAAGAATTTTTATAAAATACATCTTATATTTTAAAAAATAAAATGAGATATCATGTATTTTGATAAGAAAATTAAATTTTAAATTTTAATAAATAAAAATTAATTTATTATTATTATTATATTTTTATGAAAATTTATCACATCTTTTAATTTATATGAGTTGTTGTAATTTTAATTTATTTGTTTAATAAAAAATATGAAAATGCTGCTTTACCAAATAAACATGCAATGTTTTGCTTGCAAACGGAATTGATATGCTGCCACAAATCCCAAGGAAAACAAACCTCTTTCCTCTAGGGTCACTTTTAAATTTCTGCAAGTATCACGTGTCTTTTTCTAATTTTTTCCTCCAGACTTAAACATTTTTATAATTGAATGGCTCATATTTGATTTCCTAAATCCAATTATTTAAATCTGGCCAGCTCACCTTGGGTTCCAAAACCCAAGGGGCACCTTAGAATCCCCCTAATTATTATGTTAATTTTATTAAGAATTTCACCTGTTTTAGTAAAGAGTTATTATACTAGTTGTTTCGTAGAGTTTTGGAAAGATATTATATCTATTATTTTACTAATAAATTTTTTTATTAGATTAGATCCCATAGTTTTTACTCTCATATTGAGGGATTTTTCACATTAAAAATTTTTTATCCCCTGATTTATTTTTCTTGTAATATTTTCTAGTGATATATTTTTATTATAGTGTGGGAAAAGTTGATCCAAATGATTAATTTAATTTTTTTATTGCGTGTTACTATGATAATTTTTTCAACAATGGTATCAAAGCTCAAGTTCTAGTAAATCTTACCTATGTAAATATGAAGACTAATACAAGTAGAACATTATTTTAGAATAGTGAAAATTATGCTTTTTGAAAAAATAAGATGGAAGATTTGCTTTCTGTGAAAAATTGCTATTTGTTAGTATTTGCTACTAAAAAACCTAAAAATAAATCGGATTTGGAATGGGATCTATTGTATAGATAATTTTGTGGATATATCAGGTAATAGGTAAACACATACTTGTACATTATGGATTAAACTTGAAAAATTATATATCAAAAAGATTGAAAATAATAAAATATTCTTGATAAAATAAATGATGAGTATAAAATATCAAGATTACTCTCCGATAATAGATCACTTGAATATGTATTAAGGGATTAGTAATTAGCTTTCTGCTATGGGTATCAAATTTGAAGATGAAGTTTAGGGCTTGGTGCTTTTTGCTTCTTTACCAAACTTATAGGAGACATTTAGAATGCATATATTTAACTCTATTCCAAATGACATGATAATTACGGATATTGCTAAAAATGGCATTTTAAATGGAAAATTGAGAAAGAAATCACATGATTCTTCTTCATAGCTAAATGTTATGGTTGTTGAATCTTGTGGGAGAAATAAAAGTCAAGGTACAAGGAATAGAGATCAGAGTATAAGCAAATCTAGAAAAATATTTAAAAATATTGAGTTTCATTATTATAACAAAAAGGGGCACATCAAGAAATATTGCTAGAAGTTGAAAAAGGACAATAAAAATAAAAATAAAAATCAAACAAAAAAAAAGAAAGGGCAAAAAGGATGAAAGTGATGAAGATTGGGCTAATACAACTATTAATCAATTTCTTTTAGTTCATAAAAACGATGTCGTCAACCTTGCTGAAAATAAAACGAGTTAGATAATTAATAGTGGTGCTTCTACCCATATTATATTCAAAAGGGACATTTTTTCATCTTGCACTCTTAATGATTTTAGAAATATAAGATTGGTTCATAAAGATGCAATGAAGTGTACTTGTATTAGATATGTCATTCTAAAAACATCCAATAGAATCATATTAACCCTTAAAAGTGTGAAACATGCTCTAGATATTCAACTAAACCTATTCTCTATAGATAAACTTTGCAATGAAAGTTATGATAATTTCTTCTCACATAACCAATGGAAGCTTACCAAGGATCCTATAGTTGTGGCTAAAGAATCAAGCTATTTTATACTTTTCTTGACTTAAACAAAAATTATTAAAGACATTGTTAATTCTATACAGTCAAGTGATGAGATTGAGTTATAATATAAAAGGTTGTCATATGAATAAAAAAAGGAATTGTTATTTTAGCTAAAAAAATGCATTATGTGAAGTGTAGACTTCTTATTTATAGAAGTGTAATCATTATTTAGTTAGAAAATAGAAAATAGTAGCTTTTAAGAATCATCCACTTTCTAGAAAATCAAATATACTTGAAGCATATTGTTCAATAGCCGAAACGGCAATATTCTTCACTTAGTTGGAAAAGGGAGACTTGTTGTGTTAGGTTTTTCTTAAGTAGACCTATAACTTCTTTATATTTATTATTCTTGTATAAAGAAAAAAAAAGAGATGTGTGGGGCTATTTTGTAATTAAGCCAATTTGGGCTTGAAAAGCCAAAAGATTGACTTTTATCAAAATCCTTTTTGCCTAAGAATTTGTACATTCGATTATATAATCCTTTTCTTTTAAGGATTAGATTTTTTATATGTGTGACAAAAGGAATTTTCGTTTGAGCAACTCTATGTATTTGGTGCAATCTTGTTTAACATGCAAGTGTGTAGCTTTCTAATTGTAAGCTGTCAGAAGCTAACTTTTTCAAACTTTGTTACATGGGATGGCACCAAGAGAATAAATAATTTTTGTCAAATTGTGCTAAAAAATTTATCACCTTTTACACATATTCTCATTAAATTTAAATATAAATATATTATTACTAGTAATTTAAGCAATAGTGTACACATTTTTATTGATTTTTTTTCTTCTCTGCTAACTGATTTTATATAATAATTTATATTAATTATTGTGTTAATTTTGTTAAGAATTCCACCTATTTTAGTGAAGAATTATTATATTTGTTGTTCCCTAAAATTTTTAGAAAGATAGTGTATCCATCATTTTACTAATGAATTTTTTTACTGAATTAAATTTTATGATTTTTACAGCATTGAGAATTTTTCATGTTGAAAATTTTTTATCTTCTGATTTATATTTCTTGCAATATTTTTATGACATATTTTTATTATATGTGTGACAAAAGCCAATCTGAGTGAATAATTTAATTTTTTTGGCTACTTATTATTCAAATAATTTTTTCCAACAACTGATATTTCAATAAAATAATTCAAAAGTTTTTGTAAAATAAATCAAAAGTTTGAGTTTACATTTATTAAATTAATCATTGTCAAATGTTTTAAATTATTAATAAATATAAAGATGACACATTATGAAAAAAAAAGTAATAGTAATTAATAATTTTAATAAGGACAAAACTTAAGTGAAATTTCTTAAGTATTTATAGTAAGATTCTCCATTAAAATTACAATATTTATATTAAATCCTTCATTATGATTACAATATTTTTAATTATTTTAATTATCAAATTGAAGTTATTAATAGCTAATTAGAACAATTAATACATTTGTTGCAATTTGAATGGAAAATCTTATAGCAAACACCTAAAGAAGTTACTCAAGTTTTACGCTTTTATTAAATAGTAAAAAAATATTTTGACAATTTAATTTCATCGATGTGCCAATATTGGATGAGTAATAGTTTAAATAAAAAAAATCCTAATGCACATGCAATTTAAATTTGACATGGCATTTAAAAAAAAAAACTAATATGTCGACAGCAATTATGAGAGTTTACGTAAGTCCCGTATTCATACAAAAAATTTTCATTTTTAATTAGGATTTATGTAATATGATGTTACATTTAGATATAGTTAAATACGAATGAAAATAAAACAAACTATAAGAATAAAATTACATGTAGAAAGAAGAAATTATGAACGAAAGTAAATTATAAGATGAAATATATAATTATATTTAAATTTCAAACAGGACCAGTGACTTAGGCTTTGCTCAGGCAAAATTATGTACAAAATTCTTATAATGGATCATTATTTCCCAATTGTTAGTGTCTGATATATGTTATTCAAAATTTCAATATATGTGCAGATTTATAATCATCAAAAGTATAAATACTAACATGATAATTGCACGCCTTCATTCTTTCACACTTGCCTCAGAAAATAAATAAATTAAAAAAAAGGTAAAAAGAAATAAAACTTTAGTAAAACTTAAGCCACTATTTTAACTACATTAATTTTATCATCCTATTTATGGTGAGAAATTTTTTATAGATAAGGAAGAAATAAATATAAATAAAAACATGCATATGACTCCTAACAAAGTGAATTATACTTCCTTTTTTACTAGGAAACTGACTAATCCATCATCTAATTAAATCCTCACTAACCAATCGTAAATTTAGAGAAAAACATCATCAATATAAGAATTTATTTATCAAGGCACATGTTGTTATATATGCGAGAGCGTCTAAATATAAATATAATTTTTATGAAATATATCTAAATAAATACAATTGGTACTTAATTTGAAGGAATTGATTTTGTGGGCATTTTTGTGAAAACGAGGCCCTAGTACACCAAAAGTATAATGAGAGTTAATGATATTTTCACACCTCTAAATTTAATCCTGATCACTCCCCTCTTAGTTTAAAACTCAAGACCCTACAAATATTTGATAAGAAAGTGAATAAAAGGTGAGTTTAAGAAAGTATATTTAAATTTATTCATGGTAAATTTCCTCATCTAAATTTATCTTCACACATAACATTGGATAGTTTTGAGTTCTAAGGGCAAATTCTCTTCCCCATCTCTCAAAGCAAGCAAGTCACTGGCATCCCCATGCAAATAAGCCTTCAAGAAAGCAACCATAACTCCTCCAACAAACGTCCTCATTGGCCTCCTTGACTCTCCATTCTTGCACAAACAATAAGTAGACCTGCCTCTAATTCCCTTTGTATCATCATCAAGCATGTCACAGTGGCCATAATCCTTAGCCACAAAATACCAACTAGGTTTTCCACATTCATTGAAGAAATCCTCATGGTTTACGCCCTTAGGTGCACATGGAGGGAACAACGGATTCCTCTTCACTTCGCCCAAACCCGACCCGATAACCAGAGCCGCCATATCGAAGTCAAACGAATGAGGGACATAGGTGAGGACCGGCGGTGGCGTTTGCTTTCCTCTATCCATGCCGTCCACTGGATCAACGCCTATTATGGCTGAGAACTTTAGGTTCGTGGTGATGTTTAGTTTTCTCAGAGCTAGGGCAAATGCCGTTTTGCCGCCGCGGCTGTGGCCGGCGAGGGCTAGCTTGCTGAAGTTTGGTTTGGTGTTTGGTGGGAGGAAATTGGTGAGGCCTTGGGAGAGCCAGTTTGCTATTGCTGCTGTTGAGCGTATTTCGTCGCTTGTGTCCGGTCCAGCCAATGTGTATAACTGCCACGTGTAAACAAAGGATGGAATTATGTAGTTTCCGTGGGAAAGGTTAAGGAGAAATTAAGGGCCGTTTGGTTTGGGGGTTTCAGAAAAGGGAAAGGGAATTGTAGGGTTTCATTTCCTTTGTTTTTGTTTGGTTGAGAAAAAACTCATTCCCTTTCCCCTTTTTCCCTTAATGGGATTACCCCATTTAAGGGAATGGTGATTCCCCCTCACTCATTGGGGAATCCCATTCCCTTTCCCTATCTCCTCTAATAATATTATCAAATAATCATTATATATTAATAATATTATTAAATATTAAATATATAATAAATATTTTATTATTATTTAATTATATTAATAATATTATAATATTTTAATACATGTTATTTTAAATATTATAATATTTTTAATATTAATAATTAATAATAATAATAAATAATAATTATTTATTATTTATAATAATTATTACCATAAATAATAATAAATAAATAATTATTATAATATTTTTAAGTTATCAAAAATTAATAATATTAATAAATAATAATTATGATGGATAATAAAAATAAATAATAATTAATTTATATTAATAATAATATTAATATTTATTTAATAAATAAATAATTTTTATTAAATATTAAATAAATAATTATTATAATATTATCTAATTATATTAATAATATTATAATATTTTTAATTTATTAAAATTTAATA
Organism: Sindora glabra; assembly: GCA_020226215.1. Classification (NCBI taxonomy): domain Eukaryota; kingdom Viridiplantae; phylum Streptophyta; class Magnoliopsida; order Fabales; family Fabaceae; genus Sindora; species Sindora glabra. The sequence continues at coordinate 36,785,975 of CM035231.1, forward strand.
TTATTAAAATAATAATTAAATAAATAATTATTATATATTAATAATATTATTATTATTTATTTAAAAAATAAATAATATTAATTTTTAATAAATTAAAAATATTATAATATTATTAAATACTAAATAAATAATAAATATTATAATATTGTTCAATTATATTAATAATGTTATAATATTTTTAATAATTATTTTTTTAATATTATAATATTTTTAAATTATTAATAATTAATAATATTATAAATATTAAAAATAATAATTAAATAAATAATAATTATTAAAATTATTATAATAATATTAATTATTATTAATATATTAATAATAGTTAAAATAGAGTATTAATAAAAATAATATTAATAAGATGTTAATAATTGATAATAAATAATTATAAAAATTATAATATTAGTAAATAAAATAAAAATAATAAGATAATAATTATAATAATTATTTTAAAAATAATTATAAATATATTATTTTTAATGTAATAATTATTAATAAAGTTAATTAAAAATACTTGATTCTCTTTCCTATTTAAACCAAACAGATTGGGTAATCAGGAGTTATTCCTTTCCTTTCCTCCTAATTTCCTTTCCTAATTCCATTCCCTTTCCCCAGTCTGAACCAAACGGCCCCTAAATTCTATTATTCTCCTTTAAGTAAAGAGAAGTCTTGATTTTAGTACGAGAGAAAAAGACACAATCGGTAAGGTGGACACTTGCATGCGTCTCGCACAAGTGGATCCACCCATGTCTATTTCCCACGTGTGGAATTCATTTTTGTCTTTCTTTCTTTTTTATATTGAAGAAGGTAAGGATTTCTTTTTGTTCCAAAAGCATATTAAAATTTTTCAGGGTTAAGATAACTGAGATAGCTAGTAATTTTCATTTTGTTTTATTCAATTCAATTCGTTATAGAACCAACTTTTAAATACAGTTAAAGAAAATTAGCCTACTTAAATTAAATGGGAAAATCAACGAAAATTTCCGCTCTTAAGAGGGAGTTTTAAGCGTTTTAACCTATCCAAGCTTTGAAACTGTTATATGGCCTTTCACACTAATATATAGACTACTGAAAATCTCATTGAATAGCTAGCGGTGAAATTCTCTCCCAATTGGGTCTCCTTAATTGGAGGAAGTCCTTTCCACGTAACTACCTTTCCAAAATTGTTACATTATGAATTGAAAATGTGATTTGAAATTAAATTTTAAATTTTTTATTAATTAAATTAAATTTTAAAAAATTATTTTATTATTTTATATTAATTAATAAATTTTAATTTATATTCAAATTTTAATTTTAAATATTATTTTTAATACATATATTATTATTATTATTATCATCATCATTATCAATACAAGTGCAAATCCAACCCAAAAAATCCTTGATCCTAATCCCAAATAGAATGGAAATTCACACATATATAGTGAAGTTGCCGGCACGTAGCTATCATTTTTATCAATGAAAGCAAACATGAGAGAGAGGAATGAAAAGGACTCCACAGCATATACATGTGAACACAAGGAAAAAGGAAACGCCTCCTTGAAACTAACAGCCATATATTCATGCCCAAAAAAAAAAAGAACAGAATCATAGCATTGTTTACTTTGTTTGAAAGGCACTTCAACAAATCATATCCAATTATTCATAGCCATCACAAACACATTAACCCCACAAAACACAAACAGAAACAATAAATTTAAATCCCATAATTTCTTCGAAGCAATTAATTTATTTGAAATTGGATTCATAAATTCTTGTACTCAGTTTCAATTAATGAATCCAATTAAAACTACTTGAATCTTAATTTTTCATGACTCTGAATTCAAATGAATTAAATTTTATTTTATTTTTTTATGATTTCAAATAGAGATAAGAGTAAAATGAGAAGCAACCTGAGGAGCAATGACAATGAAACCATGAGAAGCAATATGCGAAATCAGCTGTGAGTAAAATGAATTGTAACACAGATAGCCATGCAGGAACAAAAGCACTGCAAATTCTCCAACTTCAAGCGGCATAGCAATCAGAAGCTGCTTCGGCGGTGCATCTGAAAATAACCCAAAACGTTAATTCCATGAAAATCCAGCTAAAATATCACATAAAAATGAAGCAAATCTCAAAGAGAATCCAGATGAAGAAGTAAACAACAGTACTTGCGGTCGAGCCGGGTTCGATGATTTGCAGGCTGGTGCTGTAAATTCCAGGTTCGAAGACATTAGTGAGAGAAGAAGCGGTAGACGAGCGAGAATACATAGAGTGAGATTTCAACTTCTGCGTCCCTCTTTTAAGTTTGTTTCTGTAAAATCAATTTTCTTCAGACAGCAGATAACAAGCTGTGTGTGGTTCTTATGTTGTCTCATTTTTTCTTTTTAACCAAATTATATTGGTCTCCCTATAGTTTGCAACAATTACGTTCAACATCTTTAATTTTTTGTAGAATTATACATTTTTGCATCTCAAGCACCTCCACCAATGTAACATTAAAACGGTATCAATTTTTTTAATTACAAGTTCTCCTCTAGTGGCATTTTCATGATTGAAATTTTTTTATATTTTTTATATACAAATATTGCAATATTCCTGCTATAGAGAGAATTTGCTTTTAAGAATAAGTGTATGTAAAAATATAAAAAAAAATGATATTTCAATCCTAAGAGATGGTATTAGAGAATTGATGCTGTTTAAAGGCTGAAAACGTTACATTTTATAATTGTGAAAGTAATATAAATGGTGAATCTATACAATTTTAAAAAATAAAGGGTATCTGATGTGATTAGGTCAAATAATAGGCGATGTTAATGTAATTTGAGTTTTTAGCCGAAATATCTTCACTAAAGTCAACTGGTGGGCCTAATGGGTAGTGGGGTTGAATCTTGTGCCCAAACTATCCTTTGGGTTTTGTAACTGTAAGCTAGTCCATTAGGCCGAACATAATGATGATCATGTCATTCTTTTAACAAGACCAGATAGCCTGACCCAGATGGTCTTGGCCCAAGATATTTTTACATTTTCGCCTATATTTAGGCCTAAGTAATAGACAGACCCGATTAAAAATGAGCCGAATTCGAGCCATGATGAAATAAAGCCGGATTGGCCCTCTGCAGATAGATACAAGGGAATATTTCAATTAGATTAAATTATTGCACTGGTCCTTATAATTTCGTTTATATCCTAATTAGATCCTTAAAAAAATTAGAATTAAGTTCTTATACTTTTTTTTCCTTTTTGGTTGGATTTTTTTACTAATCAAAACACGTAAATAAACAAACAATTGATGAATTGGAAAACACAGGACTCCCTTTCAAAAATAAAATAAATTTGTAAAATGTCATAATTTTTTCTGCTTTATTTCCTACTTAAAATACAAACGCAATTGATATGAAGGGGTTGTTTATTCCACCAGAAAATATTTTTCATAAAAAATATAATTATAAAATATTAAAATTAAAAATTTATTTAATGTTAAATATTAAAAATTTCAAGAAAGTAATATTCTTTATTTTAAAGAGGAATTTACTTTCTTCTACTACATAATTATATAACATTTTTTTAATTACAAGTTATACAAGTAATATATTACTCTTTTGCTAGAATACATACAGATGATATATTTTTACAATAAAATATTTTCTAAGAAAATAAATAGAGTCATAATTTTTTTCATCACAATATATTAACAAAACTTTATCCATATTGCCGATTACCAATGTTATTTAATTTAAAGTGACAAATGTTGAATCTAGCCCTATTTCAAGAAGATTTTTCGATTAAATTTTAGTTTTGATAATGTCGAACGCTCTTGGAAGCAATTTTTATAACTTGTTGATTGTTGTCAAGACTTTATTAAATAAAAGAGCTGAAGATTCAACAATTAAAAGAATTAAGTTATAATTATATTTAGGATTTTCTTGCAAAGTGTTAGGATTTGAGGAGATTTGAATCATATCTTATAAAATTATTTTTAAAAAATTACTTTGAAAATCATACATTCTTGTTGTAATTCAATTATGATATTTTTTAATGGTCTAACTTGCCTTCCAACTTATTCCTACTTCTTTTTCAAGGTGACAAAATACATGAGCATTTTTTTTTTTTTGTGAAAATACATGAATTACGTTTGGTTCTTTACACAAGACATAGGACAACAATTGAGTTAGTAGAGTAATCTATGTGCATTAAATTATTAGACTATAGGAAATTTCATATGTGATATTAAAATATTGAGTATTTAATTTTTATAAGTTAAAATTTTTTGTCAATTTAAGTTTAGGTGAGGTATTTTCAAAAAATTACTAAAGTAATGTATCTCTAAGGAATATCTTGAATAAAGTATTTCAAGGAAGTTTCTTGAATAAAGTATCCCAAAGGAATTATTTAAGTGAAATATCTCTCAGAAGAATCTTGACTAAAGAATCTCAAGGGTAGGTGTTGTAACCCAAAGACCTTATAAAGGTTTCTCAAATGCCTATTGGAATCTTGAAAGAATAGTGCAATAAAGATGCATTATTTGCAAGTAAAAAAGATTAGATGTACTTCTTAAAGCAAATCCTCTTAAGAAACTACTAATATTATTTCCTTTAAGGATGACAATTTAACTTGAACTTGGAGATCCTTGTAAGAATTGCTTGAGGGCCATAGGAATGAGAAAAATTTTTGCCTTATGAAAATAGGGGTAGAGCAACAATTTGTCCCATTTCAAAATTCTTCAAAGCTTAAACTCAAAAGTAATGATTGTCTTTCCCTTTCCCTAATGAAAACCAGTGAGCAACTATGTTATCAAGGCGGTGACAAAGCTAAAACCCAAAGGCTAGTAGGTTCAAATATCTATATATAACATTTACATATACTATTAATATATGTGAAAATTTTAATAAAAAACATAAAATAAATTTTTTTTGTGTGATTAGTATAAGAAAAATAAAAATAATCTATTTCAATTAATGTTTTGTTAACATAATTATATCTTCTAAAAATAATAAAACTAGACAAAAATTCAAGTCTAAAAAATGTAGGAATGTGTATTTATATATAAATGTAAATATTATATATTTTTTGATATTTGTAATATTGAATATAAGTAACTTAAAAAGATAAGATTATGCTTAACAAAACTCATGATTTATTGTTAGAACTAACTAACTATTGGATTAGACTTTGTGGGTATGATTGAAATTAAAATGCACATTATGTCATAATTTTATTGATTATGTACTCACAAGTAATATCTTAATATTCACACCTTAATATCAAATGTAATTGTTAGAATTTGCTTTTTTACTCTCATAAATTACTATTTTCATTTCTTAAATAATGATTATTTAATAATTTATTGATTTAAATAAGTTAAAAAAGATTTACTTTAAAATTGAGTGGGTACCATAATTTAATTTATTTTAACATTTTGATTAAATATTATTAAATTAGCATGTGTTTAATTAGGATTTAAGATAATGAGCAAGGACATATGCACACAATGCTTTATGCTTAGGTCAACCCATGTGCAGGGATAAGTGTTCATCCACCATGGATTTTAACAAAGCTTAGAGATTGTAAGGACAAAAACATCTAAAAAAGCCTTACAATTTAGAATTCAACATGAATCTTGTTTAAATAAGGTACATGTTTAATCTAATTTATTCTCTTAATTAAATTACATCCAAGGAGTTTCCATATATCTCTTTAGAATATTTGTTCACATCTACTTTAACCATAATTGTTGAGAGTAATTATCATCTTAAGGTGATTGCAAAATCAAAGGTCAATAAAAGTAATGCAGCAATTAAATAGGTCCATCATTTGAAAATTAAAGAACAAAGTTTGGTTTCAAAACTTGTAACTTTTGAAAACATTGTTTTCAAATTGAATGAGAAGATCAAATAATTAAGAAATTTAAATTCTTTTTAGAAAAACTAATTGATATTTACATCAAAAAGAGCAAGAGCATTTTCATGAAGGCTAACTTAATTTCTTCAAAAAAAAGTTTGAGAAAATTAGTTGATACTTAAAGATTTGGAGTTTTTATCCCTTCTAACGTTGGACACCATCTTTTAACTCTTTTCAAGAAAGACAAAATTGTGAGAGTATATTCGAATTGCAATCATTTGCACCATATTGCAACAGGTGTGCCAAATGATAAAATGGTGAGGGTTTTATCATTTAATCCTCATTACCTTTTTTATTTCTAGAATTCTTTAAGGCCCCCTTTTCATGGTAAAGTGAGAAATTATATTCATAGTAGTCTAATTACACTACCTACCATGGTACAAATAGCCATTGCTCAAATGCATTTAGATGTTTGAGAGAATGATTTTCAATTTTAATATCCATATAATGAAACATCACATATTCCATTTTCTTGTTTTCACTATTGCAAAGTCCTAATTATCACTAGTACTTGTTATAAAGCATCATCAAAATAAGAATGATCCTAACAAATTCCTCAAGGTTCTAGCACCTTGGAAGGCTAAAAACTAAGATGTCATGCTAAAACATTATAATCCATTAACATGAAGAAATTATGGTTTGAAATTGATTTTTGATCCTTCATTTGATCACTAGCAAGAAATTGCACCATATATAACTCTTTGTTATATCTAGAGGAGATACGCATACTAGTAAGCTCATAAACTATTACTAACCTATAAGATATATAGGTTCTATTTTCAATTAATGTTTGGTGTAGGTTCTACTTTTATTCAATTGTTGTAAGTTCCTTGTTATTGTTGTAGATTATATACTTGTTTTAGGTTGTCTTAGTGGATAATATTATGTTAGTAATTGCTTTTTCTTACTTAATGTTAATGTAATTCTATGTAATGAAAAAAAAATAAGGATAATGTAAGAACATACTTTCCAACAAAAATTGTGTATATCAAAGCATAAAATTTTTTATGGCAAAAAAAGCCCAAAAAGAAGTTTTCAAATAAAATATATACTTATAACTAATTTTTACATAAATAAAAGTTAGTAGAACAAATTAAACCAAAACTGAATTCTTGCACCCTCTTTAGAATATAGTAAATTAGAACTTATCTTAAGAAAAGGAATAATTGTGATAACTAATAAATTCTGTTAAATCATTAGAGATTGAGTTTGAATTTTGAAATAAAATGAATTTGTTAATTTACTGAATATAAGAATATGAATTTCATGAGAATTAAATGAGGAAAAAATTAAATAGAATCATAAACTATAAAGATTTGAATTTTTATAAGTGAATGTGTAAGTATGGAAGAGATTTAGGAATAAATTTTTAAAAATTCCCCTAAGGCACCATTCTTTATTTTTAAGGTAAATCAACTTGTCCTTCTTTCATTTCCCAAATTCCCTTATTTATCACTCTTTATAACTCCTTCAACCTCTCATACCTCATTCCTTCAAATAAAAGCAAAAAAAAACATCATTCTCTCTTCATACAATCATGGTAAAAGCATTATCTTCATTAAGATTCCTTTATATTCTCCTTAGGTTGATAAGGGGATTAGAGATTATTGATTTTAATGGGGATTTCAAATCATAACTCTAGAATCCTCAAATTTTGATGTGATTAAAGTTGAAAAGTGTGATTAAAGTTGAAGAGCTTCAATCTAACTTCCTAGTAATCTTTTCCATACAAGGTGAGTAGATATTTTATCCATTCTTATTAAATTTAAGGAAAAATGCATTGCATGCAATGTTTTGAATTTTATGAATTTATGACCATAAATGCTTGATTTTGACATGATTGATGATATAAATGAGATATAATGATAAAAATGGCTTTAATGATGTAAAAATAACTTACATTAATAAGTTTATGGTACTTAATTGAGTATTAAATGAAATGGGAAGTTGGATTTTTGAATGAATAATGAATTTTCAAGTGAAACCTAAAAGATCCCAAGCTATACTCAAGTATAGATAAAAAAAATGAGTTCCAAATAGGCATACTCGAGTATATAAGCGAGTATAATGTTGTAAGGCACTTTCTGGATGCTTGTACTCAAGTATGTACTCAAGTATGAGCATCATACATTGCTTCTGAAGCTTGATATTTGAGAATATATGCTAGTATAAATAGTTAGGCCACCCTTAGATTTCAAAACTTCAGTATATAGTAATTATACTCAAATTTTCTTGAAAATTCATATCATCTAAGGGTCTTATATGGGATATATGATTTTCAAATACCATAATATAATAAAATATGATAAGTAACGATAAGATACTTGGATTTTAGCCATAAACTATGGAATTAAGATGTCACACCAATAATTCATGACATAAATAATATTGCATAGTTAATTATGTGATGAAATATGATATTTGGTCAACATAGAAGGATGGTATTGTACAATGAATGTAAGGAACAAGGCTAATGGCCTAGTATGAAGAATGAAGGCTTTGAGCCTAATTATGATTTAAGAAATATGAAAGAAATGATGTGATCGCCAAATGAAAAATTCCTCATAACATACTTGTAAAAAGTATAAGGTTAACCCAGAAACTACAATGATAAATGTATGCATTTATTTATTGCTTATTACTTGAAATATAATTTTGCCTAGAGATATATTTGTTCTCAAAACTCTTATGTGATTTAGTAATGATGGCAATGATTATATTTAAACCCTTATGGGGATGTTGAAACTAAATTGCTAATGTGATAGATTATGTAATAAGCCTCATTGGAGGATCTAATAGGTAAGTTATTGCATTATATTACTTCTTTTATTAGAATATTCATTCACTAAGCCTCAAACTCACTCTTTCATAATTTACTTTGTAGACTTTTAGGTTGAGCTTCCAACACCACCACTTCAAAGTTAAATTCCATGTGAGCTTACTATGTTGGTTGTATGGCAGCATAGAACATTTCTCCCTAGTAACTATTTTTAAGGGCTTTATTCTATTAGTAAGCTTAGGTAAAGAAAATATGCAAACTAGATTCCTTTTAAATTAATTAAGCTAGTATATCCTTATCATGGGAAAAACATAAACAAATTCAACTTTCTCATTTTTTATAAACCTTTTTGATGAATTTGAATCAAATGTTTTTCTTCCTTAATTATTACCTTCTTCCCTGTCACATAAATAACCACTTGTTAATTAGTAATGTTATAAATAAAATAAATTAAGTTGATGCAAATAAGAAAGTGAGTCCCACACTAATCACTATGGACATAATAGTTAATAAATTGTTACAAAAATGAATGTATATATACTTTCAGGCTGTAACTTAACCAATAAGTAATGAACTTGAGAATTAACTAAAAAAATGCAAATTTATATTAACATGATACTGAAACCATAATTAGAACCCCTTTTATTTCAACTTGAATGTTACTTCTAGTAAAATAAGCATACAAGTATCAACATTATCTTATATATCAACATTCTGTTACTTAATCACTTCTTTATTATAACATAATCAAGGCCTGTAATATGCTCTACTTAAAAGTAATCAAATAGTTAAACTCTGTTAAATACAAATTTCAACATTTCAAGAATATATCTTAGTATACATCACAAATAAAAAAAGGTTATATTGCTATAAATACTTGATGAAAATAATTTTGACAAAACGTAAAGTAAAAGAAGGGAATAAAGTTAATTATGAAATTAATTACATATCACAAATGCATTTGTCTCCTAAAAAAATCATGACAAAAAAATGGAAAAACTCATTAAAGGTTAAAAAAAAACCTCAATATATTACTACACAAGGAGATGTGTATAAAATATAAAAAAAATACAATTACAATACATTTTCTAGTAAAATAAGATATTCATTATCATATTTTTCATAAAATTTAGGATAAAGAGGAATAGAAACCTAGACATATTATATTGTTAACTTCTTATTTGAAATATAAAATAAATTAGAATTTAATTCATTTATAATTGGACTTATGAATAATTTTATGCATGAACTTAATCAGTTAGAAGAAAACATTTGAAGTTATATATTAGATGCATATTGTTGTAATAAGATGCACATGAGTTAGCTTCAACATAATTAATGTGTATAATAATCTTCAAATGCTTGTTTAGTATAGTTAGTAGAATCTCTAATAGTTAATTGTAAATCAAATTAAGCAATCAAATTCATCAAAGATCAATTATTTTCATAATTATAAAATGATTATTCATTAAATAGTTATGATATGTTGTAATTATAATTTTGTAAAATTCCATAATATTTTTTATGTTATTTGCTACTTGAAATACAAATGCAATTGATATGCAAGCTTGTTCATTTGGTTGAAAAATATTTTTCATAAAAATATAATTATGACACATTAAAATGGAGAGAAATATTTTATTTATTTAATATTAAAAATAAAAATTTAAGAAAAGTAATATCCTTTGATTCAAAAAGGGATTTGCTTCCCTCTGCTACCATGAATCTAAGCATTATTTCTTTAATCATAAGTTATATAAATGGTACATCACTCCCTTATCAAAATATATGCAAATGAAATTTTTCTACAGTAAAATATTTTCTGACAAAACAAACAAAATCATAAGCTTTTCATCACAATCAACAAGATATATTAACAAAATTTTATCCATCTATACTAATCACTAATGTTTTTTAATTGAAAGTGACAAGTGTTGAGTCTAGGCTTTATTTTAAAAAGGTTTTCTAATTAATTTTAATTTTGATAATATCAAACAATCTTAAAGCAATTTTTATGATTTATTGATTGTTATCAAGACTTTATTAAATGAAAGAGGTGAATATTTAATGGTTTAAAGACTTAGGTTTAGGTTATATTTAGAATTTTCTTGTAAAGTATTAGGATTTAATAAAATTTAGATGACGTCTTTTAAAATTATTTTTCAAAAAGGAAATTATTTGGAAAATCATGCTATAATACATTTCTATTTTAATTCAATTATGATATTTTTTAATTGTCTAACTTGGCTTCCAAGTTACTCTTACTTCATTACAAAAAAAAAAAAATAGCAACAATTTTCATTAAGATTTTTGATAATTCATCTCGAAGAAAAATAGTAACCAAATTAATGACAAATAACAAAGTGTAAGTAAATAGTATATTAGTAATTCATTTAATAGAATTATATTTTCCATCGCTAACTTTGTGAGCTAACAATAAATGAAACATACAAGGAATGGAATAACGATACCTATATCTATCACTAAATTAATATTTACTGAAAGAATTTTTATTAGTAAATTACAATTTAGTGACAGATAATTCCATTGCTAAGTTCAGCTCACCACCATATCTCTCGCGAATTTGGTAGTTAGTGATGGAATATTTTATTAGTAATTTTGATCCATTGGTAATTCCATCTCTAAATTAGGAAATTTCTACAAAATTAGAGATATCATATTCAAAAATTCATTGCTAAATCTATCACTAATTTGGGATATATTTATTTATATGCTTCTTATTTTTGTAGTAAGTCAAACATCAAACACCCTGCAATAATCAAAATTCATAATGCTTAAACCCAATCAATAATCAAGTATTTGAATTGAATTTGAATGTGAACATTTTATTCATATAATGTAAAAAGCAATAAAATCAAAGAAATCTAATATAAAAAGAATCATACAAATATATATATACATATAAAAGCTAAAACCCTAGGTGGCTAGCTATTTATATGTTATTACTAGTTATCCGCAAAGTGCTTGCATCTCTAATTAGCTAACAGCAATTGTTATCGATTAATGGCAACGATGATGATATTTAACCTCTCAAATAATGCGATAATGCTGCACTAATGCTTCTTAATCATCAATTGCTAAGAAGTAAGTCATTACCCCCAGGTTACCACCTCTCTCATGCCATTTTAAGCTTAGCACACTATCATTGGATGGTGTTTTGTAACTCTCCCGACTTAAAATATAAGGTTGAATCAGCCATAACAAATGATAGCCTCATAACATTGCATACTTTTAGTCCCATGCCATAAATGCAGCCTTTTTATTTTGGTTACTAACTACCACCATCCATAGTGAGGTTCCATTAACCTGTGTAAACCTACCCTCACCACTCTTAACTAATACCATAAAAGATTACTCCTCCAGTATCTTAGAGAACTTGGCATACAAAATTAAATTTGAAGGTTAAATATTTATGATATCTAAAAATAAATAATAGTAATGCATATATATCAAAAGTAGAAATTAAATCTTACCTAGGTCTTTTTTACTTTTTCATCTTCAAACTATTGGGTACCTTTCAAAGTCATATAGGTATGAGTGTGTAAGAACACCTCCCCTATCATTAAGTATCTAACTAAGGATAGCTAATTATAAATTTATGTATAGACATAAAAATAATTTATAAAATTACTAAAGCACTAAAACTAACTTTAAAGCTAATTAAAACTAAAACTTACCATCTTCCTCTTATGCTTCGATATAAAGATGGATATACTAGTGTGTAGGCCCTCTTTAGAATTAAATGCCTTTTTTTATTGACATATTGCTTTCTCTTGAAGCTAATATTTTTAACCCACTTCATCTTGAAATCCTTAGAAATGTCCTTGAGTATATGCTTAGGCTTTTTGGGTAGGCTATTCCTCACCTAATTTAGCATGCCCTTATAATTAACTACAATTTATTGGTAAAGTTCTTTTTAATAAGATAATTAGCCTCGAGCCACCACTTGTATATGACCTACAAACATCTAATAATCAAACTAAAATACTAATAATTGCCATATTAAAATGTAATTGTAAGTACATGATGATAATAAATCCTAAATTTACTAGTGAATCCTTAAACTAGCTAGCTTCAAACCCTTTAAATATGTTAGTATAAGTAAAGTTTGACTCCATAAAGTGTGCCTATATTACCTTTGTTGTGTCCCTAATAGATCATAAGTAAACACAATAATCAACCTACAAGGCTATGCTAACCAATATGTGAATGTTAACATAAATCAATACAAATAAATAATTAGATGTTAACTAATATTTACAAGTCACCCTTTGGATGCACCTAAATCCTACAATCAACTAGGTCTATATCCCAGGGCTGGACTAGTAGGTATCCCGAATAAGTAGTCAAGTACTTATGGTCTATTGGGAGGAGTCATGAGATGTAGGTTAGGTAAGGCTCTAAAGATTAAATTAGAAAACTTATGACTTCTATCTATGTGATGGCAATGACTTCTTCAAACTAACTAGTAGTGTAAGTGTCCTTACATTGGCACTCAAAGTAGCTAAAAATGAAGGAACTATTGAGCCAGTATTGTAACCTTTGAGCTCATGGCTATCATCCTTAGTGAAAGTAAATCTACCTCCATATGATAACGATATAATACCCTACAATATTTTACAAATGAAATAGCTAATTAATAAACACCAACTTACTTAAAAATTAATTTTAACACTAACACTACTCATTTTAATATTCAAACTTTCCTAAGAATTGACTCCAATTTTTCTAACTTAGTAAATACTAACTTACCTAAAAGTTAATTGTAATAGTAATTGTAAAAGTATAACTAATTTCAATTTTATAACTTAATTAAAAATTACTTTCAATTTTTTTACTTAAAAAATACTAACTCACTTTAAAATTAATACCAATATTAATTTTATAACTTAACTAAAAACTAATAATAATTTTTCTACTTAAGTAAAAACTATTTTCAATTTTCTAACTTAACAAATACAAAGATAATAAATAAAAGTTATAAAAAAAGAATTCAACAAGCAAACTAAAATAGAATCTCATTGAATAAACTTGAAAAGGACAAATTAAAAAAATATAAAGCCAAACAATAAGGTATTCATGAACTCCTCTTTGAACAGCAATGGTTACATACATTAAGAAAAGTACTTATATACTAAATAAGAAAAAACTACTTGTTTGTTTTGTTATCTATATGTCAATTTATTAGGAATCAAATGCATTGAAAGTTATATTTTATAATTCTAAAAGCTTCTACCAACTTCTTCTAATTAGATGAGAATAAAAACATATGTTATAATTGAAATACTAAGTATTTATCCATATAATAATCCAATTTGGAAAGAATTTTGAGATTTTTACATTTGCTAGTAATCAACATAAAGATAATAATAGTAATGATAAGGTTCCTTATCCATTGGTTCAGTGACCAAATTTTTTTATGAAAGAAAGATAACAAGTATGTAATTTAAGTAATATTAATTTTAATTAAGACTTAAATATAAGTTTAGGATTAGGTGTTTAAATCACATTTCTCTTATCTTCCAATAAGTTTAAACCTCTTTATTATAAGAAACGAATTAGAAGTTAAAGCATAAGAAATAATCAAAACAATAAAAAAAATCATATAGTATATATTGGTTATTTAAATTATAAAGGCCACCCTCTAGATTCTTTCATATTGATAATATATTTTAACATAGAAAAAAATGGATATGAACAAATTGTATAAAAAAAGGAAGTGCTTTCTCTCAAAAAATTGGATCATATTGTAATTACATATAATTCTCCAAACATAAGGCCAGCTAATAAAATTAAATTACATAAGCATTCCTTATAATGCTTTTCCTTTTCATCCTACAATATAAATACTCCTCTCAACTACATTAGCCAAACACCATTCAAAAATATAAACTAACTAAAAAAGTTAATAGCAAAATTTATAACTAGCTTCATGCATTCAACTAACAAAAGGGAAATATAATAATTAACACAAACCACATTATCATTATATAAGTTATTGATAGAACAATCCAATACAAACAATTTTTTAACCACAAATTATTAATAGATAAATAAAATTAAAATTAAGATCAAAACACTAAAATCAACTATCTAAAAGTTGCTAAACCCTAAATCATACAAATTTAGCTTAAATGAACTTAACAAGTCTAACAAATCAATAACCTAAACTTAAAAATTATAAAAAAAATCTAAAAATAAAGAAATTACAATCTTTACAAAAACTTATCAATCAAAATTTAAAGCAACTAACAATAATGGAAGAAGCTCTAAGGATGCAAAATAACAACAATAACAACAAGGGCAAATGAAAGAAAATATGAGAGAGGAAAGGAAAAAATAAAGCTTTGGCATTAGGTTTTGATATAAGTTATAATTTAGCAATGAATTAGTTTGTTATTAACATATTTTAGTAAAACAATGTGTTTCAGTTAGCAATGGATACTAATACATCAATCGGTAATTCCATTGTTAATTGTCAAAAAATTTCACTATATCAGTAAATAAAATTTTAAATTTTTTTACATAAATTTTTTAAAATTTTAAAATTATTTTTTAATTCCATCACTAATTTTCTCAATAAATTTTACTGATGGATTTGAAAATGAATATACTTTTAAGTTAAAAAATTCTATAAATAAAAAATAGCAATAGAATTATTGATAGATGATACCACGTTTGTCACTAATTTGTTACTAAAATCACAATACATATTTGATTCTTGAAGGCTCATTTATTAATAATAATTCTATTGCTAAATCTGTCGCTAATTTTCATTATTAAACATAAATTCTCTTGTAGTGTTTGTTTTTCAAGGCACCCTTTAAATACATGAACATTTTTTTTAGTAAAAATATAACAAAATTATTGACAAATGATACCACATTTGTCACTAATTTGTCACTAAAATCATAATATGTATTTGCTTCTTGAAAGCTCATTTACTAATAATAATTCCATTGCAAAATCTATCGCTAATTTTCATTATTAAATATAAATTCTCTTGTAGTGTTTGTTTTTGAAGGCACCTTTTAAATACATGAGCATTTTTTTCATAAAAATACAAGAGTTATGTTTGGTTCTTTACACAAGACATAAGATAACAATTGAGTTAATTAAGTAATTTATGTCCATTTTTTATGGTAAAGTAAGATATTATTCATGGTAATGTAATAGCACTATCTATTATGGTGCAATCAACCCCTGCTCAAATGCATTTAGATATTTAGGAGATAGATTTTTAACATCAATATCTACATAATGAAACATCGCTTATTCCTCCATTAGTCTTCACTACTACAAAGCCCCATTATCACTAGTACTTATTATAGAACATCATCAAGTCAAGAATTTAACAAATTTCTTAAGGTACCTTGAAAGGCTAAAAATAAGATAACATGCTAAAACATGATGACCCATCAACATCTTCCAATAAGATATGATTTAAAATTACATTTTAGTCCTTTATTTGATAAAAACTAAGGAATTGCACCACAACTCTTTACTCTATGTAAAAGAGACACACATACTAGGAAGCTCATAGACTATGGCCAACCTTTTAGATATCCAAGTTCTATTTTCAGTTAATGTTAAGTTTATTACTTTTATTCAACTATTTTAAGTCCTTTATTATTGTTGTAAGTCATATACTAGTTTTTAGAAGTCTTGTTTTATGTTGTCTTAATGGATGAGGTCATGTTGGTGTCTTTTCTTCCTCAATATTAATGTAATTTTGTGTAATATGAAAAAAAATGGAAGAATGTCATAAGAACATGCTTTTTAGCAAAACATTGTACATATTAAAGCCCAAAATTTCAATGGAAAAAATATATTGAAAAAATATAACCCTAAAAGGCATTTTTCAAATAGAATATATTACTTATAACTCAGTTTTACATAAATAAAAGCTAGTGGCATAAATTAAAGTAAAACTAAAAATATTATAATGTAAGCTCAAAATATATAGTAGCTAGTGACATAAATTAAAGCAAAACTAAAAATATTATAATGTAAGCTCATAATATATAGTTTGTAAATTATAACAAAGATAGATGTCTTTGTACCTTCAGCCTATAACTCATTCAATAGGTTATGAACTTTAGTGTTAATTGAAAAAAATGAAAATTTATATCAACATGATACTTAAGCATTAGTTAGAGCTTTTTTTTATTTCAACTTAAATATTACTTCTTATAAAATAAGCATATAAGGATGAACATTATTTTACATATCAAGATTTTCATACATAATCACTTTTCCATTACAACATAATTAAAGCTAGTAACATGCTCTATTTAAAAATAATCAAATGGTTAAGCCTTGTTGAACTGATATTACAACATTTCAAGTCTATTTCTTAGCATGCATCACAAATAAAAAGAAAAAAAAGTTATCTTGCCATAAATATTGAATGAAAATAATTTTAACAAAATGCAAAGTAAAAATAAGGGGAAAAGGTTAATTATGAAATAAATTAAAGATTTCAAATGCATTTACCTCTTAGTAAAATCATAACAAAAAAGAAAAAGAAAAACTCACCAAAAGTAAAGAAATTCAATAAACTACTAAGCAAAGAGATGTGTATAAAATATAAAAAGAATAATGCAATTATAATATATTTTCTAGTAAAATGAGATGTTTACTATCATATTTTCATGAATTTTATGATAAATGAGGACAAAAAGTTAAATATGTTATAGCATTAACTTCTCATTTGAAATTATAAAAATATTAAAATTTAATTCATTTAAAATTTATGTATAAATCTAATCATTTAGTAGATTACATTTGAAGTCATATATTTGATGCATATTATTGCAATAAGATGCATATAACTTAGCTTCAACATAATTAATTCATTAATAATCCTCAAATGTTTATGTGATATAACTATTAGACTCCTTCATAATTGATTATAAATTAAATCAAATGATCAAATTCATCAATAATCAATTATTTGCATAACTATAAAGTGATTATTGATTAAATAGTTATGATATGTTGAACTCATACTTAAAAGGGCTTTTACATGCCCTAATTAAAAATAATTAAATTGATAAATTATGTTTAGCTCAAAATTGCAACATTTCAAGTCAATTTGGACATTCTTTAAAACTTAAAAAAATGCTTTATTGCCATTAAGATGTGACTAAAAATAAATTAGAAAACTACATTTTATTCACTTGTAATTTCATTCATTTTCTTTAAATTCATATGCATTTTTAAGTGTTGCAATTTGCTCACTTGTTCTTTCCATCATTAATGCTTTGCTTACTTAATTTTTTTTCCATCTAATTTTTAATATAAAACTTCATAACAAGTGAATTAAATAAAATTGAACAAAATTACATGTAGATAAATTGTAATTTTCTTATGTTTATATGAATTGATATAAAGAACTCTTTATATGGACTAAAATATATTGGTCTTATCTTTATATTTTAATAACACACCTTAAATAAAAAAAATGTGACACATGTGAAAAAAATTAATTAAAACTCCTAATGTTCATAAATAACATAATTTGTATAGTCTATTACTGATAATTTTGTAAAACATATGGCAATAATATATAGTTTGTAAATTAAATCAAGGAGATAGTATTAATATATTATTTTAATCCCAATTAAGAATTTTATATATCAATTTACATAAATATGAAAAAAAATATAATTTACTTTTGTATGATTTTCTTCGATTGACATACACCATAAAGGTTCAAAGATTACCTACAACCAATTAATAGTATATGCTTAATCAAAATTAACTAACTAATTCAATTTTTGTTAATTACATTCGATATAGTTCAATATAAATATTAAAGTTGACTTACTAAGCCAAAACATTATAAAACCAAACACCATTAATGGCATTGACACCGTATATGATTATAGTAGTGTCAGCTTAAAAAATGTTCTTTGAAACTCCTTATAATACATTTAGTCACTAATTTGAGGATATTTTTTTAGGCTTTAATCACTTTCATGGTTTTACACAATCACACACCTCCATGAAATAAAGAAAGCTGTACTTATTTACACTTTGCAATTCCAAATTCAAATTTTAGAATTATAACTATAACTTTGCTTGGTACTACAATTAGATTTGATTGGTGGGTTAATTTGCAATGAAAGACATAAAGAAAAAAGCATATGAAATAGGTCGTAATGGAAGTTAAGATCAAGTGGGACATAGGTGCAAGATAATAACCATAAAACTTCTCTTTTTTTTTAAATTTGCTCACCTTACTCTTTTTCTTTCTTAACTATTGGTTGATTTATACTCCATATCCTTCACTCTTCAATTTCAACTAATTATCCATTCATTCTTACTCTTCTTTAAGACATCAAGATGAAGAATCCCAAAATTTATAAATTTCATCAATTCTGATTGAGTGGATTCAATTTATTCTAGACAAATTTGTCTTAACCAAAATTAATAGCCACTTAAATTTTCAAATTTTATGTCCTATTTTTTCTTATTTAAACAATAAACCCATTCTTGACCAATCTTTTTCGAATATTTTTTATTGATTTTTATCGGATTTGAAAGTTTATTAAGAATGTCTATCTTATTTTCCAATCTCTTTTACTTCTTATTTATTTTTGTTACTTTTAAACAAATTACAAGAGTTGATGTTAGAGTGCAAACAAGATAAATCAAGATAAAATCTTGTGATCATTGGTCAAAGTTTCTCTAGCTAAAAGCTATATTAGGATATCAATATGCTTACAAATGTATATATTTGTTTTATTCAATTCAATGATTTTAAGGTTGCATAGTTTACAATAATTTCCTTATTTAATATGTAAACTTTTTTATTACATTCACATTTTGCATTATAACATTTTTTGAGATTGTTGAATGATTCAAAAATGAGACTTGGACTAATACTATTGCACTTTAACTTGTCATTCACCTAATATAAAAGCAACCCAATGACATATAATTTTGTATATTACCTTTTTAGGTAATATCGTGGAGTTAGGTTAACTAATTGTGAGAGATCTTGGTAAAACCCAAGTTATATAGAATTTGTATTCACTTAAAAATTATGGCACAATAAAAATAAGCAAAAATAAATAATAAATTCATTATGTTGAAAATTTGAAAAACCTAATCATCATTACAAGTGAATTTATTTTATATTTAGGAAATTATAAAAAAAATATTTATTTTAAAGCATATAACTTCTATTCTAAGTGTACAATTGACTTTGAAAGTCTTATGTACCATAATTAATTTCAAAGGTCTATAATTGATTTTCAAGAGTCTAAACTTTTTTTTGCAAATACATTATTTTAATAATCATAGGAATTTGGTTGCCATTATTTATTTATTAGTATTTTTTTGGCATAGGCCTAAGTGCCTAAGATAATTGAAAGAAAATATTTTCTTATTTAAGAAAAAGATTATTTATTAGTAAAAAATGTTATATACATTAAATTATTTATTACTGAAAAGTGTTATATACATTAACTTATATAAAAATTGATGAAATTTAAGCATTTTCACATGTATGATTGCAAAGTTAATATAGATATAAGTTTGCCAAGTGTACACTAAGGCTTTCTTTGTTTTATTATTTTATTAGAAGATATTTTTTGTAAAATAAAAAATCATTACTTATTTATCAATAAATAATTGACATGTCATCTATATATCTTGCTATTAAAAAAATGCACGATAATATTGTAGTAGAGGAAAGTAATTCTCTCTTTAGAATAAAGAACAATATTATAACTTTCTCTTCAAAATAAAATTACATTTTTATTACCTTCATATTTTATAATTATAAACATGAGTAAATAAGATTATATGTGTATTTATCCACTTATTTGTTTGCACACCATCTCGTTCCATTTCTAGTCGGAATACAAAAATATAAGAATAAATTTACTCAATTAGTTATATAAAACTATAAGAAAGGCTTAAATAATCTATTGCTTTTTAGCATTAAATCATATAATAATACAATTGAAAATTTAGATTTTACACTCGTAGAAAAAAGGAAATTAACCATTATAGGTGATGCATAATAGATAAATTATAGTTCCATAATCTTTGCATGAATTTTAATATTGAAAATTCAAACTTAAAATAATCCAAATTTTTTCAACCAATAAAACCAAATGGATGTCAAAAAAATTATAAAAATAAAAATAAATAATTAATAGTCATAATATTATATTAAGTAAAAAGATAAATCACTTAGACATAATCACAAAAATACTAGGAATAAACTAAATGGACGTTAGAAAAATTGCAAAAACAAAATTAGATAATTAATAGTTATGATATTATATTAAGACAGAGTCACAGTACTAGTTGCAAGCTTAAACACATATAAAACTTTTGTAATTTGATTATTCTCACATCTCATTTCTCAACTTTCACTTTTACATCATCTCACAATTCACATTCATAACTCATAAGATGTGATATTTTCATATTCATTTTTTAATGTGATTAAACTATATAACTCAAATAATTTTCTTTATTGTAATCTTCAAAAAAGTATTATCCTTCAACTAATGGATGATAAGTCTCTTCTGTTAGAATTTCTTTCTCTTCCTACAATTTAAATGCACCTCTACACCTACATTTTTGCCAACATTAAAACTTCTTTCTCTTCCTACAATTTAAATGCACCTCTACACCTACATTTTTGCCAACATTAAAACTTCTTTCTCTTCCTACAATTTAAATGCTCCACCCTTACATAATTTATTATTATGAACACATTCAAATTAAAGGTAGGATCATGCTTCAATGCTTACTCTAAAAACTATGAAAAATACATCATGCAACTTTTCAATGGTGATGAAAACTTTTTTCATAAAATTTTATTTTATAAAAAATTATTTGATGAAATGTTTATTTATCTCAAAAAAATTTTACAACAAGTAGAAAAAGAAGATTTAAATTAAATGAAATGCATAATTGATTGATTACATATCAAAATAAGATGTAGATACTTAAATAAGATAATATAACATGAAGAAAAAGGAATCTTAAATAAACTAATGATAGGATT
The DNA here is from genome assembly GCA_020226215.1 of Sindora glabra. Classification (NCBI taxonomy): domain Eukaryota; kingdom Viridiplantae; phylum Streptophyta; class Magnoliopsida; order Fabales; family Fabaceae; genus Sindora; species Sindora glabra. Next base: position 36,807,691 of record CM035231.1, read on the forward strand.
GAATCCCATTATAGTGAAACAACATCTTAAGGTATTAAACTTCACATCTTATGATGAATGAACATTGAGCACTTCAACATCATTTTCTCCTTTTACAATATCCTTTAATGATAAAAAATTTAAAATATGAGTAATTACTTTGAATTTGTATTGAGTTCCTTAGACCTTAAAAAATTTAAAATTAAACTTTCCTAGTCCACAATAGATAAGGCAATTACAAGAATGATACATTAATATAACACCATTCTTATAAAAATTTCAAAGGAAAACATAAGCCATGAGGTTGTGGAACACATTCATTCAAAATATCAACACTTAAAACCATTATCCAAGATTTTCTAACACCATATTCCTTCATCATCCACAATTTGATGGGATAAAAAGAAGCATCACAAGTATATAAGCAGTCCTTAACTTTCATTATTTTGATAATTTCTTGTGTTCCAATCCATACTTGTCTACTACACAAAGAGAAGGAAATTTATGAATCTTTCACTTTCAAAGTTGAAACTCAAGATCATATCTACCATGTTATAGTTGTAGGTGAGCTAGTTAAGTGATCCATTCACATAAGTAGGAAATCCTAACCCAATAGGATAAAAATTAGGAGGTTTATCCATAGTTCTCTATATATTTGTTCCTAGTGTGTGCATTTCAACAATTATACCATCATTACTTCACCCACCAAAGTTTGAAGTTGGAGTATATTGTTAAGACACTTTTATCACCTTGTACTCATTAGTTGTAGGATGAAAACCAATTCTAGGTGTAATAAGATTTCTTTGTTTTAGAAAATCAAGAGTTAGGAAGTTTTATAAACTTTTCAACAATAAGGTTACAAATAACAAAAAGGTTATTGTCCCTTAGATCACACAAGTAAAGCAAACCATTACATGAATTTACCACACTAAACTTGTCATCTCGATGCTTGTAAGCAATGTAATGTCTTCTATTACCACTAATTTTGGCCTCAATTCTTTTGCTAAGCACTAATTTAGCATTATGTAGAGGAAACTTAAAGTTGTTCTCAAGTTTTATATGACTTTTTCCAATAAATTTGCAAGAATTTTCATATGAAAAGAAATTATCATCTTTGAAAGCTGAACTATCTCTTTTAAACATTCGAAGTTCAAAATCAAGAAGATAAAAGGTTCTTGAGACATATTTAAGATTATTGGTTTGAATTAAGACATCAACTTGTGCACATTCAAAGTGTAAATAGCAAATAATGTGTTGGAAATTAGTATGTGCCAACTTCTACACACAAACTTACAAATAAGAATCGCCTTTATCGAAAGTTTAAGTAATATATTAAGGAAAATAAAAGATGTAAGATCATCAATAAAAGACCTAAGCTCTTTAACTTCTAGGTCATTCACTTTCTTTGGTTTTTTATATGCATTTGGACTTTCAAAGGCCACTAAATTCCTTTTTCATTTTATGGTAATACTATAGCCATATTAAAAAGCAAAAATAACATTAACTTATTGATAAAATTATAATTCAAAGAAAGAAGAGAAATGAAAAAAAAAACTAAGAAAAATGATGATTTTAAATGCTAATAGTTAGGAATGAGTAAAAGAAAGTTACTTAGGATTAAGAAAGGATATATAACCTTGAACTCAATAATGATTTTAAATGCTAATAGTTAGGAATAAGTAAAAGAAAGTTACCTGGAACTAAGATAGGGTATATAAGCTTAAATTCTAAGTAAAAGAAGATAGTGATAAGAAATTATTAAGTAGGAAAAGAGAATGATAGGAAAATTTTATGCTTCACTAAAAACTTATAGGGCTTAGTTTATATAAGATACATGGTAGATGTTTACTAACAAGAAAAGGTGGCCCCAAAAATCTATATCCTTTTTCTATTTGGAAAAAGTCATAAAACCTAAGTGCTTTAAATTTATAATTGATGGGAATTCTTATTAATTTGTAATTAAAAGACATTTTAATTCATGATCAAAAGATATAATGATTAATTATCAAAGATATGTTAATTCATGATTGAGACATATGTTAATTTATAATTATAATTAAGAGACATATTGATTCATAGTCAAATGATGACATGTTGATTCATAATTAAGAGACATGTTTGTTTTGATAAAGAGACATGTTGATTCAAATTTTATTCATAAATATGATTGACTAATCATAATTAGTAAATATGCTAGCTCATAATCAAAAGATACATAGGTTAATTAAAAAATATGTCAAGTTTATATGAAAAGACATGTAATCTATTGTCAAGAAACATATACCTTAGTAATTGATTGTACGTAGATTTATTCTTGTTTTTGCTAACATTAATAATTGATTATAATAATAAAACAACATAATGCTTTTTGTTTGATGATCTAGATTAGGATAAATTATAAATTGGCTACTTGCTATAAGTACGTAAGAGTACCATGCTCTAAGTACCAAGAAAACTCAATTGTTTATTTATTTTAGAGTTATATGTTTACTATAACAACACCTTATTTGGGCAGTACAATATAGTATATGAATCATTTAATAATATAATATTGTGTTGTTATAGAGTAAAGTGATATATTATATTACTTTTGCTCTATTACTGCATAAAATAAAAGTTTATATATAATTATGCTATTTTTTATTTGTTGTCATGCAAGAATTTATGGGTTTAAGAAATAATTAATTTGATTAAAATTTTCTTACATATAAAAATTAATAAAATTGTCCTAAATGAATTTTAAGTACAAATTTAAACCAAAATGCTTTTTAGCTCTCTTTTAAAAAAATAAAAATGTTATATGTATCAAAAATAAATTTTAAATTTTTTATATCCATTAAATTGAATTTTATAAGTTTACTCCCATTATCTTATATTTAATAACTTTTACATTATTTTTTATACCCAATTTCAAATCTCATTTTTTATATATATAACATTATCATTTAAGAACATATGATAATATAAATTAAAGATTTATACTATAATAATAAATTGATATAATATGCTTCACCATGACATATGTGCAGGCATATTTGTATGCATGTGTGTGTATAACAAACTAATGAAAAAAATTATAATAGATGAATTCATAAATATAAAATTCAACGAGTACCTTGTATAAAATCTTAAAAAAATATTTAAAAAAATAATATGCACTATCTACTATATCATAAACATTGTTTAATATTTGTCATATAAAATTATTTTAAAGAAACTACAAAATCAAAATATAGAATATAGGTACTAACATAAAACAATTTTTTTAGTTTTAATTTTACAAAAGAAATATGTGAGAAAGACATAAGAGAAAGAAGATATAGAATAATTTTTTAATTTTAATAATTTAAATTTTATCTTAACACTATCTCATATGATCTCTTCTCTCTTTTCAGATAAACAATAGACAATCTTATACAAAATTTGACGTAAAAATTTTAGATAAATTATATAATCTAGTTAAAAACTCTAAACATAATATAAATCTTGTATAAATTTTGATTTTATAATTTATCTTATACTATCATTATTTGTACGGTGTGTCAAATAAAATACCGGTGTGCGACCTGCCACATTAATTTAGGATTGTTTTATTTCTACAATAAATAATTGTCATTAAAAAAAATTCTTTCATTTGCATAGAATTCAAAGAATTTTTTCGCCGACACTATATAATCAACAAAAGAATGCTATGATGCCGATAAAAACAACTTCTGCACTGAAATATTAGATATTTCCCGCCATACAACTTAATAAGTTAATATTAAGCATGTAAGACATCTTCAATAACACTAATTTTCTGAACTATATTTTTGCTTCAAGAGAACAAAACCAATCAGATCAAAATTATCCCCAGAAGCATTTTGCTCAAGTGAAATACTACAATCCCTAAAAGACTTGTAACTCCTTTTAAAATTCAGATTCAATTTTTAATTCTTGCATTTGTAAACCTAATAGTTTTGCAAGTCCTATCTAAAAACCAAATTGTCTGACTTGGGAACTAGCATTTACATTGTTATAATATCAGATCTTGGAAATTCCTTTGGATGCCACTTGAAAACAATACCAAGACTTACAAAGCGGCTTGGGCTTCTTGTTCATTTGATAATCAATTAAAATAATACGCTCCACAACCCGTGTAGCACTTGATCCCAACACTAAGATTTTGGTCCAAGACAATGATGTTCCTGCATTACTAAAAATCCCCAGGATCCAATCAGGGAATAAAGCCAATGTATATATAATACCATATAGATTCTGGCTATGTCTTTATCTTCCATATTATGCTTTTACTCAAATGGGGTTTCTTTCCTCTTCTCTCAAAATTTTTTCTGACTGCCCTTGTCCAATATACTGCTCTCCACCAGGACCACAAAAGAACAAAGACAGGTTTCACATGGGATTTCACTTCGGTTCAAATAACTCTACTTTTCCATTCAAAAAATATACATTAAAACCCATACGTAATCCCCCCCAAGATTAAAGGGACCCCATTTGGCATATCTTTGCCTTTAGTTTTACCCCTTTTACAAAGAGGAAACCCCACCATTTATCAAAAGATCTTTCTTGTTTAGAATGACAATTTCATATCCCCAAATTGCCAAAACTTCTGTCTTTCGATGCAACTAAAAGCTCAGATAGTTCTATTTCCATTCTTTTCTGCAGCAATAGAGAGAAGCCTTGATACGCCGTGAGTCCAAACATCATATTCCCTTTGATTTTTGCACTCGAATTCAACAACGCCTCGCAATAACGTCTTCAACCCAAAGTACCGGCGATTCTCACCGCCTTCAAGCAGGTGGCGGCCAGGCCAGGCAGGCAAATCTTTGATCACTTCTATCACCACATCTGTGAAATTTCAAAAAGGGGTGGAAATAAAGATTAAAGAAGATCCCTTTTGATCTTTTTTCCAACTTCAGTGGCAATAGGCTTTCACAAATCCCTAAATGAAACGAAGACCCACCTCCATTTCTGTTAACAAATTATTATTAGAGAATGACAAAAGTAATCAAGAACTCACTCTTTTTCTTTTTTGTGATGGTCCCAGCAATATGCCTGCTCTTCATTTTCAGCATAACCTGACCAAAAAGAGCTTCTAAAGAGTTAAGAGATTGCAAATTTCTAAGGAACTAAAGTAAGTTGATTCCTTCAGATCATCATTCGGAGAGCTCTCCACTTTTATAACTTTTTTCTGTGATCAGTTCACATTCATCATCAGAACTCTTATTAATACCCAAATAATCAAGTGAAATGGGCCAACCTATAGATTCGAATGAACTTTATCTAAATTAGAGGGAAAAATCACCTGATTCATCCTGTTTATATATACAGAGACAATCTTCCAATGAAGATCACCTGCAATTGTCAAGTCAGAGTCCCTTTCCGGTCATCATATTTATCCAAATCCAAATCCAAATCCAATTTTAAACAAAAGCAAAGACAAACAAAGGGAATGCTAGATTTCTTTGCTTCCCCAGACAGAAAGCATCAAATTATACCAAACTATGATATGATATGACATTAAAAATGTAACAAGAGCGCAACTTGAACAAAAGTATTCAGACACAAGCCACAAATGTGTGATATTCAGAGACATTCATCTTGAAACAGACAAATTTGAGGAGACTTTACCTTTACGAGTGCGCTTGAGAAGCTCACAACCTCTGGCTAATAATTCTCTACTACATACACCCAAGAAATTTTCTTCTGGGACAAGTTCACCGCTGAAACTACTATTAGAATTACCATTACTAACATTAGGAACACCTCCTAAGCCCTTCTCAACAGGAATTACTGCTGCAATATTCCATACTTCCTTGAGGGCCCTAGCTTTCAATGTGGCTGCCCCACGTAAAGCTACATTTCGATTTCAAACCACAAACGAGAGCCAGATATTGTCAATAAAGACATCAAAATCAAAACTTCCATGAACCCCACATGAAAAAAATGTTTCTATCAATAGAATATTACCTGTTGCCGCAGCCGCTGTTAACGTCATGATATCCCCGGCCGATCTCACATTCACGGCGGAGCTAATCACCGAGGCCAGGTGTTCACGTTCGGCCCCCATAGCCTCAGCTGCCTCGACGCATTGAGCTGCAACTAATGTCGCCGCCGACGCCACAGCCATGTCGGTTTTTGCCATCTGCTCGTCTTTACCCGACCCAGATTGGGCAGCGGTGGCGGCGGCAATTGCAGCAACGGCAGCCGCAACCCCGGCGACGGAAACCGCCGCATGAAGCTGAGCATTGTGAGCCCTTGTCTCCTCTTTCTTCTTCTCTTTTCTGTCCTTGAGCCAACGCCCCACCGTCTTTCCCCCACCGGAAGGGGCGGGGAGAGGGCCCCCTCCCACGGCCGGTCTGTATTGGCTGTTTACGGTGTTGTTGCTGCTGCGGCCGTACTGAATAAAAAATTCCACAGAGCCATTCAAAACTTGGCTCAAAAATGAATGAATAAACACAATTGCAAATAATTCTTTGCTTTAGCCCCATATCATACCCATCTAAAAAAATATAAAATGGCTTGAAAAGAAGGAAACTGTAGGACTTTTAAAGCCAGAACTCTAAAATCCTAACCAGCTATGGTGTGCCAAGCGCACGCCCACCTCGTGCAAAAATGTTCCATCCGCCATTAATGCAACCGGGACGAATTTCCATGACTCCCCTAAATTAGGACTTTAAGACATTTTTGGGTGTTATTGGGTGATTCTAACAGTTTGATAGCAGATCAGGATCAGCAATAATAGATATGGTGATGCGCTAAATTTTGCAGCTAAAAGTTGATAGCCTTGTCAAAATATGGCCATAATAATTATCAAAATAAAATATAAATAAAATATATGACCATAAAGGCTGAAAAACTCAAAAATTACAACTTTAAATTTTTATTTAAATTCTTAGTGACAACAAAATCTGATGAATATTACTCCAAATTTACTTATTTAAGGGGATATGCTTAGATAAAACTAATAATTAGTGGGAAATATTTTAATGAGTAAGAAGAAAAACAAGTACTTGAATCGACTTTTGCATTGAAGGTTGCAAAGTTAATAGCCTTGTAACTCCAGTTATAATTAAAGGGCATTGAATGTAGAGAAAGCTGAACTATGTTGCTTCTGTGAAAGAGCAGAAACACCTGTATCCGTGCTCTGAACGCAAAAGTATAACATATGCGGTTGTCGGTTATGTATACGTCAGATTCCGGCCACATAAGAGCCACCGGCAAGACAGAGGAAAAGAACAGTGACAAAGTAATTACTTTACCTTGATATCGTCGATTTCAGGGGGTGAAACTGGTGGGCTATCGGTTAACGAGCCACAACTTTGGGTTCCGTTTAGAGGGCCACTGCTGTGGGAGAGCCTGCCCGAAGTGCGTGGGGATACCTCCTGCTGCACCAAACGAAAGACAATAATTGGGTAAGCTGTTTTATTTATTTATTTTTAAATGTTGTTCATTGATCGTTGAGAGAAAATGTTGTGGGCTCCGTAAGAGAGAAAAATGAAGATGATTCAAGCTGGTGCACATAAAATATGGGATAACACAAATGGAAATAGAAATTAGAATCAGAGGAAGATTGGAGTACAAGGAAACCATTTTTGCAAAAGTAGAAACAACAGACTAAAATGAAGTTATATCTGTGTCGTTTGTTGCAGATAATGAATGAAAAACAGAGCAGGAAGCAACAAAATTTTGATTTAACTATACAAGACAAACTTAGCTAAAAACCAAATCAATCTCTGAAAAAATGGAAGATGGTAGCAACCAGGCACCCAGATAAGAAAAAATGCTTGTTTGTAGGAACTGATAAACAAACTGCCAAAGAGAACAAAAACTATTGACAAAACGATAAAAGTTAGGTTGCAAACTTGCAATCAAATCTCCAACCCATTTCTTTCAGAAAAAACCAAACTTCTTCGATTTTGTCCATTCTTGGGCTTACTTACCGACTGTGACATTATCCGCTCCATAACCATCAGTGAGGTCTCCGAGGAAGCAAAAGAAAATGGGTTCCCAGAAACAGTGGCGTTGTTCTCTTCAATTTCACCGGCTATATCTTCAAGAATAGCACCACCGCCTCCACTGCCGCTGCCGGCACCGGTATTAATGCAAACGCCCCCACCGCAGCCATTTAAGTTCTTTGAGAATGGAGTTTGAGCTGGAGACAGAGCTTTGGAGACTTCTGAAGCAGAAGCGCTCCAGGAACGAGAGAGGAACTCCATGGGCTCCCGTGGAGTCTCCGGCAAACGGAACAGAGAGGACTGGAACGGGTTGTGCCGCCATGGTTCGGGTTCGGTTTTGTCCATTTGAGTTCAGACTTGGAAAGCAGTAACACTGAGTAACAAGGAGAGGGAAGAGGAAGAAAAGAAGTTGGTATTGGGTGAAAATGCAACGATCGGCGCTTTATAAAGGACAGCGGGGAGGGAGACAAACCAGCCGATTAATATGTCAGTCGAATTAAAGATTTTGAGGGTCAAAAAGTTGAATAAAATATTAATTAATTTAACTATCCACTAAAATTGATAGCCATTTTCAATTAGTTTTTGATTAAAGATTTTTTTTTAAATATGTATTCTGAAATTTTCATTTTAGTGTCAATGTATATATTTTGCAACTTCTTAATGTTTGAATTAACAAATTTAGTTGTGTCAATTGGATGATCCCATAAGATGGATGCGATCCCATTAGAATGTTTGAAAGGCCATTAGTACAACTTACATACCAACACAGAGACAACCATTCAATGATTTCTATTGAGTCATTAATATTGAAATTAAAATTTTAAAGGGATGTTATACTAAAGTGATTGGAATTCACAACTTAAAAAAAAAAAAAAAGAAATTGTCTGTTGAAAAGAACAAGAGTAAATTATATGTAGATTTTTTTTAATGTATGGTTTATTCTTTATATTATTAAAAAATTATACTTTATTAATATATAATTTTAAAGGATTGGGATCACCTGTCGTAACTGCAGCTACAGTTACGGCAGGTGACCCTTGATTTGCCATGGGCCCTATGCACAGTGTATGGAGCCCATGACAAATCTACGGTTCCTTGTCCAACTGCAGCTGCAGTTATGGCAGAGAACCCAGATCTAATTTTAAATATTACAATTTATTCCTCTATACTTTTAATTGGTAACATTTTTGCTTACTGAAACTATTTCCTATCCAAAATTTAAAAGAAAATTTATATGCATTGTATGTAGTATTTACTTTCTTAAATTTTAACTTAATTTGCGTCCACTTGAAACTAATTTACTTTAAAAAAATTCTATTTGATACCTTTTATTCAGCAATCATGAATTAAATTATAAAAGATAAAATCTTCAATAAAATTTAATTTTTTTTAGGGTAATTTGATTATGAATTAAGGTAAAATTAAATTAAAATTTAAGGAAGTAAAAATTCTACACAATGCACTTAATTTTTTATTAAATTTTAGATAGAAAACAATTTAGATAAATAAAATGTTAAAAATTGAAAGTATGAAGTGGTGAATTACAACATTTAAAAATTACATGTGAGTTAAGAAAAAAATAGTAAAATCACAAATGCATAAAGTGTAATTTTCCCTTATTAAAATGTACTTCTCATGTGCTTTTAATTAATTAATGGTGTAAAAACCCTTTTCCTATTATCTTTCTATTTGAAATCCAAATGAAAAATTCACATGCATCATGATTTATCCTTGATATCAAAGGAAGTTGATGCTCTAATTATAAAAAAGTCTCCTACATTTTCCTTCCATCAAATATCAATTATGAAGGAATTTTTAAAATTGTCATGTTGATTCATTTTCTTGTAAAAATATTTAGATGATTTTTAATATCATATTATCCTTATAGAAAAACATATTTATTGACTAAAATTTTATTTCATTGGATTGATTCCACCAATTAAAATGTATCTTCTCTTATTGGTTTATACTTTTTTCTTGTAATAATTTCTTATTATCATGACTTAACCCTAGTTATGAACATGAAGAACCTAATACCTAATTTTTACCAACCTAATCCACAATATACTAGAAGATAAATAAAGCTTGCATGAGAATCTAAGAAAGATTTTCATGTAAAAGAAGATATTTTCATTTAATAAAATATGATTCAATTACAAAAAATTGTTAGGCCTACTTATGATTCAGCAATTCAAGGACAAGTTGACCTCTCTTGCCTTAAAAGAACTAAGTGTTCTCTTTTTACCATTTTTTTATCCTATATAGATGAAGGCACAAAACATCTACAATAGTTATCTAATATTGCCTAAGTAATTCCGTCTTCTTTTCAAGGAGTTCATCTTTGAGGCAGTGGAAAAAAATCAACATGAGTATCTATAAAGAGAATACATGAAGAGGTAAATCCAAGACTTAATGAGTAAACTATCTAGCACAATTAAATATGAATAATAATTGTAAACTTACCAATCAAATTTACCCTTTCTATAAAATCATAACAATTAAGTCACACATACCATGATACAATTTTCATTTGTATTAATTAATTTTAATTATAATCATTGGTACTCATCAGTGCCATCATGTTTGTAAACAAGTTCACTCAAACATAACACAAGTCTGGTTGCATTAGTATCATAATCCCATTATCATACCATAGACATATCATAATCACATTATCATATCATACACATATCATAATCATATTACTTACTATACACATAGCCATAAAACAAAGAAAACTAAGTACATCTCCTTGTGACTCCCAAGTTCATCTTGTCCCTCTTCAGTCTAATCTTATCCTTCCAAACCATCTTTATCCCTACAACAATTACCCTTATATCTTGTTATTCCCATCACATTTTTCATTTTTCATCATGATCTTTCTTATCAAGATTTGGCTTTTTGATTCATTATCATTTCATAACTTTTTGCGTGGCCACAAATTGCATTACCATGATTATTCATTGCACAAGCAAATATACGAAACAAGCTAATCTCAACCATCATTTCAATTCAACATTCATAATGCAAGTATTGGTACTTACACACACACACACACACACACACACACACACACATACAAAATTAAGTAAACAAGGCCATATGGGGTTGATTCTTTCCCAACAAGTCATGAAATCCTAAGTTCTTAAGGTGTAAGATAAATTAAATTCTTAATCGTGTACTTTATTTCCTTTCTAGTCATAAACATAGCTTACTTACTTATTTAACCCTTGTTTATTTGCAATTTAAGTCATTTATTATCATCTTATATGTTTTAAAAGATAAAATGTTACTTGATAACATGAAACATATGATTCTATGATAGAACTATGCAATACTCAACTATATATTAGACCACAAGTGTCCAAAGTAAATCTTGGTACCTATAACTAACTATATATTTGACTATAGACTTATAAAAAGTGAAGTCTTAATCAATAGTTAATCATATAGTCAATTATGGCTTTTCAGAGAGTGATTCTCATGGCCATAGTTGACTATATAATCGACTACTACTACAATTTATGTGGATTTTCCTCTTGAAAACATTGCTCACCTAACCATTAATGCCACTCTAATGCATTTATTATTCAATCAATCATCACTAAATTATAAATACATATCAAGGGTTCTTTATTCATGCCATTTATTCATCATCATAAGTCAACACAATCATCACATAATACATAAAATACAAGACTTATATACAAACCAAACAAAAACCATTTAAATCTTTAAACAATGGCTAGAAAGTTTACTCACTTAATATGCAAGAAGATTTAGAAAATTGAATTTGTTATCTTTTAAATATAATTAACCAATATCCAAAAGATTTCCACATTAGGACTCATTCTCCCTTTTTTTTAATTTAAAAGCTCAAATTCTTCCAAATCCAAAGAAAATAGTAGGTAACCTAGTGATCTTAGAAGTTTTACCTTGTTTGAATGAAGGATTTGAGGAAATTTTATAAAGAAGAAAAGCAAGGAGAAAAAGAAAGTTCAAAGAAGATGAAGTAGGATTTGCAAAAATGAGGAATAATGAAAATGGACTTCGTGTTTGGGTTAAATAAGGGCTAGATTGGCCTTTTATCCTAAACCTCTTTTATACTCATATATTTACTTATAATCTTTATTTATTTTACTCAACACATTTTTTCTCAACTAACCTTTTCATGTATTTCATTGCAAGCCTAGTCAAATAATTTGTTTTCTATTTTTCTAAAAGTTTTATTTAGTACTCAGTAATTAATTAATCCTCTTTACTCTAATGTCTCATTCATAATTTTCTTACTAAAATTTATTTATTCTAAATAGAACTTTCTTTTGAAAAATTTCACATAGTAAAATTTATTAACTACTCTTCTCACAACATCATAAAGAAATTCTAAATTTATTAAAATTCTAGAGAGGATGTAACAATCATTTATTTCTAAATTTATAATTTCATAAGTATTTGAAGATCATTATTTTTTAATCTAAACAACAATCTAAAGGCTTTTTGATAAAAAAAGTGCAATCAATTTTTATATTAAAGATTTTAACTAATAGAAGAATAGTGTATTTAAATTGGTTAAGTAGTCAAAGTGGGAGTCCATAATTTAACTATTTAAAAAGATAATTTAGACTCATGTTTAGTCCTTTTGAAAAAATTCCAAGTCACAACTCTCAAAAACATTATGAGATTTCAATACATCTTAATAATTAGGATCAAAATTCATAACAATCATATAAGAAAAATAAAAAGTATCATCACAATACAAATTAAAAAATGATAATCATAATGATAAAAACTAAGGGTGAGCAATAGTTCAATTTGCTTGGTTTCATGCTTAATTAGTCTCAGTCATTTCCAACCAAATCACTGTTTAATATGCTCACAACCATCTATTTGACATTGCTAAACCATTTCTAATTGAAAGATACAATTGTAAATGATTTAGTTTAATTTTAACTTACACTTTTCACCTTCATTTTCCCCCCAATACACATATTATATTACAATGAATATATCATATATGCAATGAACATATCAATTTAAAGGTTTAAACTATTAGTATGTGTTTTTGTTTCCTCCTTATCATGCTCAATTACATTTATACAATAAACATATCATTGCCACTACTAATAGTTTAACAATGAATCTTCGTTTCTAAAGATTGAAGCAAATAGCTTATAGTAACATTGAATCAAACAAACATAGACTAAAAACTCTAAACAAATCTTCTCCATTTTAATTATGTGATTTAGAATGACTAATAAATTATTTACACGTACCAAACCAGTTATAACAAAATATTAACAAATTATTCTACAAATTAACTTGTTTAAAATTTGTAACCGACTTAAATTGACCTAATGTGAAATGGTTTGACTTAAATCAATTTATACCATTTTGCACACTTCTAATAAAACTTATACTCATAAGACACTTTTGAAAAAATCTAACTTTTAACCAATAAAATTCTTATAAAATTTGGAGAAATGAAATATAGAATGACAAAAGAATAAGGAAGAAGAGTGAGTTCTAAGAGAAAATTTTAGATATGTAGAATATTTTGTTCCAAAGGAACATTTTTTTATAATAGTATAAAACGCAAATCACACGTTAAAATAAAATGTTTAAGATGGTCTTGTATAAATTTACCCGAAGAAAAAACTTCTAGTAAGTTCTCTTTCATATTTATTTTAGATTTTAGATGTCAAAAATCCACATCTTTAATAAAACTACAGTAGGTGTGAGATTTATATCACGGATTTATTTTTTGTAAGAAAAATGCAAAAGATAAAATATAAGAATAATACATTTAATAAGGATAGTTACTCCATATCCATAATTAAATTGACAGCTCTTTAATCCTCGGATAATTTTGTTTTTAAATTGTGTAGTTTTAACTTGTATAAAATTTACTTCTACAACTAATTTATTTATTACTTATTTTTATACAGATTAATTTTATATATTTATAAAGCTTACCCATCTAATATTATATCTTTTGCTAGTTTTTTGGAACTTTCAATAATAATTTTTACTTTTCAATTCTATATTCATTTAAAAGAAATATATGCATACACAACTTACAAATTTATTAAAAAAAATTACACAATTTTATAATTTTTTCATAATAAGTAATTTTTATGCAAAGAAAAATTTTGAAACTTTTTATGTTGCAATTTCAATTCATAGAATTGCAATTTTTAACATATTTGTTACATGTAAAATTTATCAAAAATTGCAATTTTAAAAAAATCTAAAAAAGTACGAATGTTTTAACAAAAATAATCAGATTTGGAAAAAAAAAAGTCAAAAAGGAAGAATTGTTGCGTGATAGTAAACTCTTAAAAATTTTCAGCATGAAGGATTGTACCGAACACAAACAACAACATAGGACTTCAATACATTTTATGTGGGCAGATGTAACTTCCTGCACAATTCTCTGTTTGTATTCTTTAATTTCCTAATAAAGAATAATGTTAGATTGTATATTGTAGATTAGTGATTTTACGTATAAATAAATTTTTTGTATATTCTCTTAAATTATGGTATTAAAAAACTGAGATAAATTAATGATATTTATTTAAAAATTCGATTTTTTTATTACATCATTTATAAAGTATTAAAAAGTTTGCAAGAAGTTATTGTATACAAATTATAATATTTTCAAAAAGCAAAATAAGAAGGTCTCGTGTAAATTAAATACTATTAAATAAACATAATTAAAAATTTGTTAAAAATATGTGACTATATTGATATTGTATATTGTATATTTTTTATGTAGAGTGTTATATAGTGTTATTTAATAGCTTTCAAGCTTCTTAGTGCTTAATATTATTTATCAAATTTATTCTTGTAAAATATTTATTTTTCCAATTTTATCTTTCAGTTCATGGATCTATAAAGATTAATTTAACCAATTTTACGTCTCTAAAGAAGAAATTAATTTGACAAATCAATATTCAATAGAAATTAGAGATAGAATTAATAAAAATTACTTTATAGCCATGAAAATCAAATAAAATGAATTTCACAAAAAAAACTGAATTTACTTTAAAGTATATTATATTTTTTTGGGTCAAATTTCATTACATCATTGAAAAATTATTGGGTGAAATCTTACATATTAAAATAAGAGTAATTTTATAATTAAAAATTTAACTTCATGAATATTTGTATTTTTGTATTACAATTGCAAATATACATTAATGGATAGACATTAATCAGAGTAAAAGTCAATATTTATACAAACACATTGGCATTTTTAAAACTATTAAAAACAATAAAACGATGGTTAAAAATTATAATCAACATCTATTTGCACATAGTTTCATGTTTGAAATTATTGAAAAATTTAAGACGTTAATTCTCTATTTAACCAATGTCAAAAATAATACAAACCATTGCTCTATGAAGCACTTAGCAAACTTAAGACATTGATTATTCACTTAATTGACATTAAAATTGATGGAGTGTTGGTGTTTCAATAAATATTGCCCTATCTTTTATGTTTGTTTTGTATTAATCCAATTGCATTTATATAAGATGTCAATTATTTATTAGAAAATAGATGTGTAAAGTTTTTGGTGGCATAACTTTCATTTCATCCTTTATTTTGCATTGCTCTTATTCTTTTGAAACCCACTTTTTCAATAACGATAACATCCATATTCATCATTTCTCTAATAATTCCAAAATCTCTACCATATTCTTAGTTGCATTTAGAATTAGCTTTGTGCTCATTCTTGTCATCATACAATTTTTAAGTATATTTTCTTATTTTATTTTCCATATTTTTATAATATTGATAGATTATCTAAATATGTATGTGTATGTGTAGTGACATTTGATAGTCTCTTTTATTGTTTAGGCTTATATTATTTATTATGTTTGGTGATGCTTTAAGAATTTAATCACCTTCAAGATGTATAGTTATGGTTATTCTATGTTTGGTGTGATACCTCTATTATTTTAAATTACTATCTTTGACATTGCATGTTATTTTATCTTTTTAAGGCGCTAGATATATTATATAACAAAATGAAACTTGTTTGCTTCCTAATTATGTAAATTAGTAAAGGAGTTTATAAAGCATAATGATTGATATAATTTGAGTTTAATTACTTATCGTGTAAGTTATATGTTTCACAATGCCCATTATGTAATGTTTCTTATGAGTGCAATTTGTATATGAGCCATTTTCTTTGTTGTTGAATAATGTCAACCTCTAACTTTATCTACATATTATTTTACTAGATTGATATGAGTTTTTTTGAAATAGTAAATTTATCAATCCTTTTAGAAAAGCAATTGCTCCCACTTAAAAGACCAAGAAGTTTTGGAAGAAAATTTTGGTATGTATTTAATTTGAATAGCTTTGTCTTATTAATATGTAAACTTGTATTTATAGAATTATCACATTTAACTTTCTTGTATCCTTTTATTCTTGTAAAGTGCCTTTAATCTTCCTAACATATTACAAATGTGCAGGAAGGTATTGTTGTAAGTAGCAAAATAATACAAGGACTTCTCAAGAAGGTTAAGGTGGGAATATGTCAATTCTATGACCAAAACAAAAGTATAATCCTTTAAAAATTCAATTTCATTGACCAGTAATTGTAAGAGAAGTTCCTTGAACAAAATAACACTAGCTATTTTCAGGTAAAATTTGTACATTCTAATCACTAGTTTTACTTAATGTCTTGTTTGTATTTCATTTTTACTTAAAAACTAATATATCATTTTATTAATAAGAGTTCAAATTGGGAATGGCGAAAGGAGAACATCTATCCAAACAAGCTTTTTTGAGAAGGCTACTAAAAGTTAGAGTAAGCGTTAATGAGAGAAAAGGGCTTGCTTTAGCTAAAGATGATGAAATCAATAAGGCACTTTTCATTGCTCGTACAAATTTATGGAAGTGAGCTAAAGTTAACAAATAAGGGCAGCACACAATCTCAAAGAGTCAAGCTAATATGGAAAAGATTGTAAATGTTTAGAAGTAAATCAAAATGTATGTATTTACTTTTAAAGCTTCTATTTCATATGAATTGAATATAATTATCTATTATTTATTTATATTACAAGGCACTCTTATGCAATAAACCTTTTAAGGTAAGTCTCAATTGGATAAGAAAAAGGACATCCTAACCACAAAGCTAGGATATAAGAAGGATTTAACCAATGTTTGCAATGTTTACACTTTGAGTTAAAGGACTTTAAAGCTAGCATTACCCATGACATGGAAGCTTAATTTATTACAAACTAGATGGCAAAGATGTAATAGATGCATGGAAAGCACATGCAAAAGTAGCAAGAGTAAAAGTAAATGTAGTAATAGCTTTGTGCTTTGATGAACTAGATTTCCTTTTGATAAATTGCACAATTGAGTTTTGTAGTGTTTGTCTAATAAGCCCTAATGGCTAGTGATTAATATATGTGTCAATCCCTGTTGTGCCTAGATGCCACCATTTCTAGCATTGGCTGCTACAATATGAGATGTTATAAAAATCATATTTGAAGTAAATATCACCATTAAAACCTTACTAGTTTTTTAAAATCGGACCAGACTAATCGGTTCAATTGATCCAACCGGGAATTGAATCCTAATTTGACCCAAATAATGACAGATACCCAGAATTGTAATCAAACTAGTTTGGATCAATCTGAACAAGTATTTTTCCATAAACTTGCTAAAATGGTATGAACCAATCTAGTGATGCATTTAATAAAAAGGCAAGGAAAGGCATTAGTAAGCCTTGAACATGAAACCTTTCATTGAAGCCATATGGCCTAACCGTTGGCATCAACAATACTTCTGCTATATATAATGCTTTCATTATATATAATGCATATTATCTTTTATTTTCCAAATATTGCTAAATTTAAATTTTTTATAAATAATATATATTAAATATTTTTATGGTATATATAATTGAATCATTATTATTTTATAAACATTTAATTTAAAACTTTCATTAAATTTAAATAAAGTATAATTTTAATATTATAAAATAATATTAAAATTATGCTAGATGAATATAATTATAGTAAGATTAATATTTATTTTATTGTAGTTCATAATATACTTGTAAAATTTAAATGAATTTAATTTTTATATGTATATATATAATATATAATTTATATATAAAAATATATATTAATTGATTCAATCACTTAGTTCGATTAATTATACCAGTTCAATCTTAACTTGCAAACTTGCTTATCTTATTAGGTGAATTACCGAGTTAGGTTTGAAATATTATTTTTTTCCATTAATATCTATGTATAAATTGATTTCGTATAATAGGGGTTTACATTAAATAGGATAAAGTCTTTTATGTCATAATGGTAATAAGACCCCCTATACATAAGGTCGCGATTGGGTAGGTTTTGACAAGTTATAAGCTTGACCATTGATTATTGTTAAGTGATCAAGTCAAGATAGTGATTGACAAGTCCTTGGATCGCATGGTTAAGGTGTTGATGCTAAACAATGAAGTTTACACAATAGAATAAGCCCATAAGACTTTTATAGCATGGATTAAAGCCTTTATTCAATTCCTAATAAAGGTACCATCATGTATCCTCTCTCCTCTTAACTTTTTTATATGGTGGAAGTTATATTAGTCTTATTGTTTGAGATTACTATTGGATATTATATGTGTTTTAATGACCTCATAATCATGATTAAAAATCACTATAAGTGAAGCTTCATAGTTCTTAAGCTTAAGAGGCCTAAGTCTAGCTCATAATTAAAGGTAAAGATAATAGGAACATTTTCCTGTTATTCATTAAAAAAAATGCCATCTTGTAACTTTTAAGGTTCAAGGAGCTTGTTGTTACTTGTATCTAACTCTGGGTGAGGTAAGGTTATTTTGTTTTCTTTACTTAAACATGAATTAATTCAATTACCACTTAAAAAGAAATTTAGCTCATTTATCCCTTTTTACAAGTATTGTTATAAACATTACTCCTTTCCAAATGCAAAAGCTCATTTTGGATTCTTATGTCCATATCACATTAACCCTTAAGCTAAAAAGGATGATAGGTTTAAGAAGGAATACATTGTGATTATGTTAGTTTTAAAGTCTAAAAAAGCCTACTACTTCATGTTGTACCATAAGGAGTAGGTTTTACTTATGCCTTAGTTGTGATTTATGTTTTTTGTAAATAGATTTTTAATATTTTGTTATGTTATTATATTATAGGCACCTTTAGAAGTATGTTATGACATACTTAAACAAGAAACTCATCTTTTAATTGGATCCTTCGACCAAAGAAGCACAATTAATGTTAAGATAGGTCTAAATAAAGCTTTGGGAGTATGCTATAACAAGGGCCTATAACTAGAATTGAAAAAGTAAAAAAGTGAAATGGCTTGATGTGAAGTAAATTTTTTTAGTAAGATTATAACATGTTGCAAATGAAAGTTTATGTTAATGGGATAAAACTAACATGCTATTTTATTGTAGTGCCATAGACAACATAAAAATGTAAAGTGTGGCCACTATTTCATGTGATACATGTTTGATATAATATGTATTTGAAAAAACTTGACTATGGTAACCAGTTACTTATTTATAGCTCCTTATATACTTAATTACCTAAATTAGTCTTAATGTAGACTTGTTAATTATGTAGAAATTATAGTGCTTTAGCAACACTGACATATTCACTCAAGACAAGTTTGATGAAATAAGAGAGTTTTGGGTAGAATATTTTCTCAGGGCTTGTCTTTAACTAAATTAAATAGTTTTAGATATATTTGAATATGTATTATTCATAACTTGTTATAAATATTAATAATAGTGATTTTTTGTAAATAACTTATTGTAAGTATTTACTTGTTTGTAAATAACATTGCAATTTGAATAGAATTTTGTTTATGTTGTTGTCAATTGTAACTAATTATGGCCGTTATTGTCCATTGTTATTTGTTTTTGTAGTTGTCAATTAGTTACTCATAAGGGGATTAGAAACAAATTAAGTCTTAGAAAAAATGTTAGTTATTTACTAAAAATTGATGTCTTTAGGAATAAAATGTTAGTCTTTAGTAAAAACCCTTGTGGAATGGTGAATTACCATGTCAATTATTTCATATATAATGAATGTCAAAAAGCTTTTTAGTAAGATGACATCATTTGTCATGTAAATATTAATTTTCCAATTAATAATCAATGTTTAAAGGAAAATAACATTATCTTGACAACTTCTCCTTTTTAGGGCAAAGTGAGAATAAAATAAGTAAAACACTAATGCCAATTATAAATTTCATCATGTAGCTGTTCCAATCTTAAAATGGTTCTTTATTTGATGAGAGATACCCATTTTCCAACCTTAGGATGATTTTTTTTTATTTTATATTTATACTCACCAATTATTTTATAAATCCGAAACTCTATTAACTCGTCACTAAATATGTATAGTTTTGCATTCCTTGGAATATAATAGAATATAAATGTAAGAATTTGTTTAATTTTTGTATTTGTTCATGTAATTTAGTTTTCAATTTCATAATCAACCACATTTTATTGTTCAACATTTTAATGCATCTTTTACTTGTTTATGCAAGTAAGAAATTTAATTTTATTCATCTTCTTTATCATTTAATAATATTATCTACTATCTATTTATATGAAATGAGTAATATTATGAAATAGTTTTTAATGAATGCTCATTTCAATTGTAAGTATTAGATTTAAAAGTATTTTTCTGGAAAATGCAAATCTCATATATTTAACAACATTTGTCAAAATAAATTTAGCAAAATATGCATCTCTAATAAGGGTATTTGATATAATTTTTCATTGTTTTCAAACTTTTTCTTACTCAATTTTTTCTTTAAAAGTGTTGAAATTGAAATTCTATGATGTCTTAGGATCTGTTAGACTTTGTTTTAGTTATGGTATCCTATAAAGAAAAATATAAGGTGAATATAGAGGTCTAGAGAGGGAGGAACAAAGAGGGGAGTTAGGATGTTGTGTAAAAAGGAATATAGGATAAATTGAAAGAATCAAGGAAGGAGGAACAAGGGAATGGGATTAAGGTTAGGAGAGAGTAAAACATACCTCATCATTTATTTAACAAAACTAAAGTGGTATTTAAGATATTATATGTCCTTCTTTTTTTAATAAAAAATCAACATCTAATATTATTTCCTATGATATTTTTAAAAGAAATAACATCAGTTATTTCTAGTATAATAATCAAAGTTATTTCTATATTTATGACTATTATAAACTCAACATTAAGAAAGATATATAATGACATTTGATTAGGCATTGATTAAAAGTAATCATGTAATTCTCTAAACAGCTGATATCTATTTACAATTCTATAATAGTATTAGCTATCAATATCATTTAATTTCCACCTATCTATATTAAATTCAATGATGAAATTTTGTGAGAAAATAATTTGTAAAGAGTTATATAATAGTAAGTATACTTTTTCAAGTGTAATTAGCATGAATTAATTCATCTATAATAATACTATATTTAATAATAATTAATTAAAAAGCCATTATAAAAATGCGAGCACTGGTGCCATAGTTATGTATAATATATTAAGAAACCAACAACAACAAAAAAATAATATGTAAAAATATCTTTGTAATTGGATTGCATTTATGAAAAATAAGCTAAATTTTAAAATATTGAAATTTTGAGATGCAATTTATAATTTTAGAAAATTGGAATGCACAAATTATGAAATATATGAAATTAATTAAAAATAAATATTTATTAAATGAGGATCCACTCATCAATATAGTTTTTAAAATCGGATTGTTTATTAAATTGAAAAAGTTATTGGTTCACTAGTTCATTAGTTCAATCAATAATTTATTAGTTAAACTAGTTTTGAATTAAAAATATAAATTATACATATAAATATGTATACATTAGTACTATAAATATTTATAATAACAAGTTATGCTAAATTTTTAAAAAAAGTTAATGATATAAATAAATAAGTAATAAAATATAATAGATATGTCAATAATTTATTCTAGAAATATTTTTTTAAAATAAATTCAATCAATCTAAAATTGTAAATATATTATACTTTAACTATTGTGAAATCATAATTTTTTAATTTTTAAAAAATATATAAAAATTGTAAAAATTAATTTGTTAGCTTAGTTTACCAATTCATACTGATTCACATACATTTCCGATCCAATACTCACAACTGAATTAACTCACTAGCCGATTTACCAATTTAACTAATTGGTTCGATTCGATTTTTAAAAATATGCTTATTAATTAGAATATTCATACCTAAATTTTAATTTTCTTAGTCTGTATATCATAGAATTATCCATTTAACAAATAATGATATGGATCATTGTATACATTAAATAAATATTTAATAAAGAGTATTACTGTACTCATATTATTTTCACATTTATAATTGAATTTTACAGGAAAAGCCACTTCATAATTACTAATTTGAGCCAAACTCCACGCTCAAACATCCTCGGGATTGGGTATGGTTGGCAGCGCTGACACGAAATAGATCTCGAAACTAGATGATAATAATAATAATATATGGGAGCCAGACACAAATTTGAACTTGATATTGCAATATAATTTAAAAACATAATTTAATTTATTTAAAATGTTTAATTTAAATAATATTTAATATTTTTTAAATATTTTGTACCTTTCATTATATTTAATATTCAATTTTTTATCTTTATTCATATGTATGTATAAAATAGTTTAATTACTCTTATTATTATTTAAAAGAAATATAATTCAATTTAAAACAACATTTTCTTGTAAAATAAAAAGTTATTCACAATGAGAGTATTAACTTTAAACTATTTTTATAATTATAGTCAAATTGCATCCCATCAAACTTTAAACTGAATATTCCAGCATGAGTTCATCTTGACTAAAAATTTGACTTTTGAATTGACCGAAATTTTGGGTCTATTTCCGAATACCACCACTAGCAAATATTCAAATGAAATTTAAGGTTCAAGTTCAACCTTCAAGAAATTAAAATGTTTTTAATTATAATTTTTAGATGATTTTATCGCTAAAATTATTTGACACTAGCAAAATAATTCCTAAAATCATTAATTTTATCTATTTTTTATTTTCTTATACTAGCTAGTTGTGTTTTGAATATGTTTCAGCCTCAACTTTTGTACTATCTCTGTTTTATCTTCCTTGTTTAACTTGATATGATTAGGGGTCGGTTTGTTTTGTTAAAAAAATATATTTTATAGAAAAAAATTTGTTCATTTATAGATAAATAACAATTTTTAGTGTCATTTGTATCCCTTTAATTAATAAAATAGTTTGGGATGCAAATGAATCAAATTATCCATAAACAACTTGAAATTGATTTGTAAAAAAACTCAGTTCGAATTCGAGTTTAAACTAATTAAACCTAAATGAATTCAGTTTAATTAATATATATATTAAATTTGAACTTTATATTACTCAATTAGAATTATTTTCGAGCTTAAATAAGCTTAATAATGAAAGATATATTTTTATTTTTGTATTAAATATAAATAATATAATAGATAAAAAATTTAATTATATTAGTAATTATTGAAATTATATGAAGAAGTAGAATAATTTAATTGAAGTAATTAATTTTTTAGTATATATTACATTTTGCTAAATATAATTGCTATTTATGTGAAAATTGTATTAATATCATTAATAAATTTGATGATTATAAAATTTTTTTATTGATAAGTAAAATGAAATTAAAAAATATAGTGTCTAATTTATTTATGAAAAATAAAGTTTTTAATTTATGTAAAATAAGAAACTATTCAAATAAAATTATATAAACTTATTAGAATTCAAATATGTCACATTTGATTAAAAATTATGTCCAAATGATATATTATTTGAAACTTATTTAAATTCGTGTCCAAATTAAGTTTGAATTCTAATTTGAATTATTCAATTTTTATGATGTTCAATTTGAATTTAAAGTTATTTATTTTGACTTAAACATGTAAATATTTATTTCCGCCTGAATCATTTGCACCAGTAAAAATAATAATGTCATGGACCGAAGAAAACATTTTTTGTTATAAATCATGAGTTTCGTTTATGCCATCCCACGAGTAGCATTAAATAATTAAAGCATTTTCTGTTATTGGAATTTTTTATAATAATTATAAATTCAAAATAATATAGAAGATTCATTTTTTATTAAAAAAATCTTTTTAAAGCGACCTCACTGTAACAGGAAACAGTTGCATATGCAACTATTTACCACCGCAACTGTCCAACTGCCCTGCTCCTTTACGGGTTAGAAAACATTTGATGCGTTTGCACTTCGCACTCGGCAGACAAAAAAAAAGAGTAAAAAGATGCATAATGTAAAAAGTAATAATTTCATATTTATAAAAGCGAGTATTATTATATCATTTAAAATTCATAACTTAATCAGTAGTTTTTTTTATTTTTATTATGATTATTCATTCATTTATTTATTTATAATGTCAAAATAAATAAAAATTATTGAAATAGATTGTTATATGTCATTTTAACAATATCAAATATATATTTACTTTTCTATTATATTCTTTTTTATTGTTTATTTTAATCTAATATTATGAGTAAAAAAGGATGAATAATTATATTATAATTATAATAAAACTAAAAATAAATATGTTAGTTACCATTTAGAAAAATAGATCTAAAAATTAATTTGATTAGAGAATAGGTTTTAAAATTTTATTTTTTTAAACTTCTAATTATTATTTTTTTAAAATACAATATAGCAAAAATAAATAGAATTGAACATTTATAATTATATATATTATGTTAAGAAATTTATCTGATGTTGTTAAAGAATATGTCAATACAAAATTTTTAGACTGCCATGTACAAGTTCTTCTGGACTATGTTTCAAGGATAAATATGCAAAGTGGAAGTTTTTGAGTACTAAGTAGAAAGGACAAAATATTCTTAGAACTAATAAATTCAAACTTAAGCATTAAGAATAATTTAGATAAAGTCTAACAGAGTTTCACTTAATTTTTTAAATTTCTCTTTAAGAGAGTTTCAATATGTTTGAAACTCTCTTTGAAAAGCTAAAACTTTAAAGTTTCAATAAATCTAAAACTCTTTCTATATTCTTGTGAAAACCAAAACCCTTGAGTTTTGATAGATTTAAAACTCATTCTATATTCATATAAAAACTAAAACTCTAAAATTTTCATAAATTAAAACTCTTTGCAAATTCCTTCGAAAATTAGAATCCTAAAGTTTTAATAGATTTGAAACTCATTCCATATTTTTTATATCATTTGAAAACTGAAACTCTAAAATCTTATTTATAAAGGAGGGTTAGGACAAAAAATTGAGTTTATTATCATCTTAAAACATCCTTACTCATAATGTCATATTAAGGCTCAGAATGTCACATTAAAAATCATAACATCTCATTATAGTCAATAATATTGCATTAAGCTTATAATGGTTTATTAAAGCCAATAATTCTTATTAAGGCTTATAATTTCAATAGATTTGAAACTCATTCCATATTTTCTCTATCATCCGAAAATTGGAACTTTAGAATCTTATTTATAGAAGAGGGTTATGATAAAAAAAAAATGTATGTCTATTCTCATCCCAAAACATCCTTACTCATAATGTTATGTTAAGACTTATAATGTTACATTAAGAATCATAACATCTCATTAAAGTTAATAATGTTACATTAGGCTTATGATGGTTTATTAAGGCCAATAATTCTCGTTAAGGCTTATAATGTATCACTAAGGATCATAATTGCTTCGTAAGGCCATAAATTTCATTAAGGCACATAGTGGATAGTTAAGATTCATGATGACTCATTAAGGTCAATAGTATTTATTAAGGCTTGTAATGCATCATTAGGGTTCCTAATTTTTATATTTCAAATATTTCTAATTGAATATTTTCTATTTGAAAATATATATCCAATTAATATTTGAAATATATTTGTTATTAATAACTTATTTATTCAATATTCCTAATTTGGAATATATTTTCAATAAATATTTAAAAAATTGAATATGATCTCTATCAAATTTTTGACATGATTTTATCAAATAAATTAAATAATCCAAATTATATCTTTGACTTTTAGATAATTGTTTGAGAGAATATTGTAGATATTAATATTTCTAAAAACTAACTTCTATTAATTAATTATATTGGATCACATTCATGAACCCAATGAAAGGGTTATGTATGTATTTCTATATATTAGTCCAATAATCTTTTTTTAACTAACTTGATCCAATAGTAATATTTACAAAGCCTTGAGTTAGTTTAGAAATCTTATGAGTATATATATAATTAGCTCCTAAATAATTAAATACTTCAATTATTTAATTTTAGTTATCCTTTTATTATTGAATTAAAACAACGTTCTAATTATATACATATTTATTTAGTTAAAAATCCAAACAAACTGACAATTTCCTTAAACTATATTATCATGCCACATTAATTCATTACTTATACCCATTTGCATAACATTCAATTAAATTAATAAAATCAATTCAAATTATTTTAGTACTAATTAATTTCTTTAATAATCATTTATTAACTTTCTTCTAATTTAATTAAAAATGTTATATTTAGGCTTAAGACTTATGATCAAATACTAAAATTCACTAGCACTATTATATCACAAAATTCTATATTGTTATATCATAATTATATTTTTAATAAATATATCAATACTAAATTATAGAGTATATTCACCCACAATTGAATTTTACTCATTTTCAATTCAAATGTGATTATATCTATAAAAGTATAATGATATATAACTAGAGATTTAGAGTAAAACAAATTAATGGTTATAAAATTCTATTTATCTTGAGAATATTTATAAGAATTTCATTTATGATCTTATTCAATATACCAAGCATATCTATAAATTTTATATAATCAAAATAAGTCATATATTTCAAAATTTACAACAACATTACTAAAGTACCCAACTTTATTAATGCACTGCAAATAATATTTTCTATTAATTATAAATAATTTGTATTCATTTCCTTTATAAATTCATATTATAATTATATGAGTACATATTATATAATTAATAATATCTTTATTTTATTTTTATACAAAATAAGTATTTAAAAATATTTATAATTATTTTAATTAAAAATAAAATAACTCACAAAAATTAACTATTTTATGAGCTGATTTCTAACAAAATGACCAATAATATGAATTATGTATTCGGAGTCTTTGTTAGAAAGTGTACGAATCTGATATATATGAGTTAAAATCCTCTCACCGTAAAATTTAATTCACATGACATGCACTTATTTCTCATTTATTTATTTTAAATTATATTTCTGTAGGTATTTAAAAAAAATTGTAATGATATATCTTGCAAGTTCTGTATTTTTTTTATTTTTTACAACTCATTTATTAAAATTTATAAATTTTAGATAAAAAGTATTAAAATCTTTTATACTAATTTAAACAATAGAGTTGAAATTTTTTTTTTGTATCTTTTTACGCATAAAATCTGTATAAACTTATAACATTTACAAAAACTAAAAAGTTTTTGAATAAAAATATAATTTTTATGTTACATTTCATAAATACTCACAATTTTTTTAATATATATAGAATCATAATTCGTTTATATTAATATTTTTCACTTGTGTAATTATTTCCCATTAGAAGAGTGGAAAACGGCGGATGCGGAGTGGAACCCGAAGATATGGGCAACAATAGAATCAGTGGTACGATAGAATCCAGTTTGGGCAACAGCGTGAGGCATCTCGGACACTTGTTTTCTTGTACCCTAATTTTCGTTTGGGTCATTTTTTAGGGGTTGAATTTAAGATTTGCTCTTTGATATCTCATAGTCCATGACCTTCCCTTTTTTCTTTTTTTTTTTAATGTCTCATTTTCATCAATGTATAAAAAAATTACCTCAAAATTGGGACCTAACCCTTCTCTTCTTTCTTATCTTTCCCTCCTTTTTCTGTTAAATGGAATTCAAACATTTTCTTAATGTCATATGAATCTAGAATCTAGATCTCTTATATTTTTTTTTATCATTATTTGATTTGAAAATAATAAAAATATAAATTTTAATTATAAAACTTACAATTTGTTTTAGACTAAAAATTATTTTGGTCCCTATAATATTGATTTTTTTTATCAATTTCTTTCTTAACTAAATACTTGTATTAATTTAGTCCTTAGAAGATTAAAAATTTTTAAATTTTAGTGAAATTGAACATTGAATTACTATACGAAAAGGTTAAAATTTGGGAGTTTTAAATTTTATAAAAATTAAATTAATATAAACTTTTAATTATAGGAAAAATTGGTAAAAATTTAGACTTATAAGAATCAAAGAAGTTTTTGGTCTTTATTTTATTAGGTGAATTCTAAGGTGTCCCTAGGGGTTTGATACTTGGGGTGATGTAACAAAATACAGGCCATTAGATGAAATTACTAAGTCATTATTAAAATTTTTATAATCTCATCCAGTGGCCTATATTTTATGTCTCCTAAATTTAAACCCTCTCATTATATAGCTTATTGAACTATAGTGTTTAGCAACTTATATATCAATTTTTGACTGACGTGAAATTGAGCATCATTATATATATTAATTATAATATCAATTCTATAAATGATGTGAAAAATGTTTATTATATCATTTTTTATTGAAAACTAACATCTTTTCTTTTTAAAATATTTTATTTCTTTTAAATTTCACGTCATCATTTTTTAGTTAAAAAAATCAACGTGAAATGTTTGTATAATATTTTTTTAATGTTAGTTTTGGCTTCCTCATCAAAACATTTATAATTAAAATTGAATAAACTTAACATCTTTTTAAAATATGTATTTTGAACTAAAACTTTGAAATATCATAATTTCATGCTTAGTTGTTTATTTAAGGTAAATTTTATGTCGATTTTCTATAATAAGATTTATCCATGACATTTTGCTCTTCCAAAATTGTGAAAAATGACCATTTTTATGGACTTTATTTCATTTTTTCATCATTGTTTGACCAACTTTGAACTTCATTATAATATTTTATCAAATATATAATAAGCTTTCAAAACTTAGATATAATTTTAGAAGTCATAAAAAAAATACAAAAAAGAAAAAAGTCTCTTAAGAAAACTTATACAAAAAATTTTAAAATGGAATAGGTAAAGATTTAAGAAATAAAAGTAAGTAAAACATTTCTTATGTTATGAACTAATGATTTGGAATAGGGTATTTGATTTGTGCTCAATATTAGTTATAAGAGTATCAATAATTCACTGACATGTGGTAAAAGATGGAGGGATATATAGGATTTTGCAAAAGGAATTAGATAAAGATGAAGACTAAGCAGACATGTAAGATGGAGCCTGTGACCATGAGCAATGTAGGTAACCCACGATCACAACCCAATATGGGTAACCTAACATATGCAGGCTTATACGAACAAGCCCATGTATAAGCTCACACAGGCAAAAGCTTGCATAGTTAAGCCCACGCGGTCGTAGCCTTGACCGTAGGCAAAAAAATTAATTTTTTAATTATTTTTTCTTATATTTAGGCCTAATATATAAAAAAATATTCATATCAATTATTTCCTAACAAATTTAATCAAATTTATATACTCCAATCTAATTTTTCTTACTCAAATAATTTAATAAAAATTAAAATATTAAAATATAATTTATAAAATATAAAATAAAATAATTAATAAAATATAAAAAAAATAGGTCGCTCGTAGGCAAGCTTGCACCGCATGTGGGACAATGTGGGCATGCTAGTATAAAGTCCGCATTTAATGCAAGTTTATGTGGGCAAGCTCGCATGGGCAAAAGATTATATAGGCTAAGCCCGTATAAACCCACCCTACCTGTTTTACGTGCCTAAGACTAAGGTTGAAAACAAATAAAAAGGAAAGTTAAAATCATAATAAGAAAAAAATAAGATATGCTCTATTTATTTATAATGCAAAAATGTTACCACATTTAGGTTTCTTATGAAACTTTCATAATACCTTTAGATATTAGTTAATTTTAAAACTAATATCTTAAGTATTATCATTTTTCCAATAACCTTTAAATACCATATATTATGATTTGGTTAAGTTAAGAAAATGACATTTTAAATTTTCTAATAATTTAAAAAATATCATCACGTCCAAATAGATGTTGGTGAATTCTAAAATGATGCTTTAAGTTTTTTCATTTTTCTAACAACCTCTAAATATCAAACATTATAACGTCAATTAAGTAAAAAATTATTGTCTTAAATTTTCTAATAATTTCATAAATGTTACTATGCTAAAATAGATATTAATTGTGCTTATTAATGATTATCTTATTAGTCCCAATAATCTAATAAAAAAGCTAGTGCGTAGATATAAATGTTAATTTTGTTTTTAACTAACATTTATCCATTGATGTAGAATTGAAAATTTGAAATAGTGTTTATCATTCTAGAAATTGGGAGATCCAAATTCTTATATATACATGGTATGCATACAAAGAAAGTTGAAGAATTCACCTTACAATTTTTAGAGTGTATTGTGATACGAAATGATTTTTAAATAAATATGCAAAATTGTTGAAAATTTTCATGGAAGTTATATATTTAATTTGAACTTAATTTATTTATAAAAAATTTTAAATAAAAGAAAATTTAATAAAATTGTAAATGTGCAATTTTTCCTAGGACAATCGGAGCAAGATATAAGGAATGCATGCCCTTTTTTTATTTTAAAAAAATTATTGCCATGAGTTTCATCCTTTTATTAAAAGATTGCTTTGTGCTAGCACTTTAGAGATGTAATGATACTTAATGTTACATTTAGAGCTTTATTTCTCATCTTTTTGGAGTCTGAACTAAGGACATAGCGTGTGTGCATTAAATAGCTTTGTGATTGATCAATATATTAATTACAGTTGATAGATATATGAGATTCACAACAAGAAAAAAGTCTATAATAGTAATATTTATACCAATCATATTTCTTAGTCATCACTTTATAGCATGAAATTATATAACAAGAAAGTCAAGTGCAAAAAATTTGTTTGGTCACTCTATCCTGATGAAATTGCCATCGAGGTAGGACAATAATAAAATAAAAATAATATTAATTTTTCTTAATAACATTGTCATCAATGTAGCATATTAATTTTTTGAAAAAAAATAAAAACATCTATTTTGACAATAATGGTCCTTAGTATATGATGAGTGGATAACTATACAACTTGAAACACTAACATATGCGTAAGAGGTGTGTATACCAATGATAATGTCATTGTTAAAGTTTTCCTTGAAAACTAGGCACCCACAGTTGGCACTAATTATTCATTAAAGTTGTATCGATGATATTGTCATCACTATCAAATTTTATGAAAAATTAAAAAAATTTAAATTTAAATTTATACTGATTATAATGTCACCACTATAGGGTTCCCAAAAAATTATGGTATTATAAGCTAGGGCTAATTTTTCATTAAATCAATATTGATAAGGTTTAACTAAAGATAAAAAAAATGTCATTAGTATAGATCTAAAACATAAATATTTGGCTAAATGCCATTTTTTCCTTTTTTGCATGAAAAAGCTCCTTCCTTATTCATTTCTTAGCTTGTTTAGGTAAGAATTTTTGACAATTTCTCTATTATTTTTAACTTTTTTTTCCTCTCTCTTATATTTTCCAACATTGGTTTTACAAAATGGGCAGATTGTGCTATTATGGGTTCCTTATCATTGGCTTTTCTTCTCTGTATTTTTGCATTGAGATATGCTTAAATTTCTTAAATAGTCTTCTTTAGCCATTAGGATTAATTGTTATAATTAGCAAGTTGTGTATTTTGATTGACAATGTTGTTGCATTGCTATAAATGTAAGGGTGATTTGTTATTGTGGGATTGCCATATGTAATACCTAATTTTAATATCTCTATTGACTTTGTAAAAATATGTGGTATACTAATGGTGTTTCTTTTATGAAATTAGTTATGAAATGAATATATTATGCTTGATACATTTATTATGTTGTTATATTTGGATATATTATATAACCTTGATATATTAATAGTTGTGTTATATTTGAACTTAGAATAAGATTTGTAAACTTGATATATAGAAATGTCGGATATATGATATGATAGTTAGACTTAAATGTGAATATAACAATTACTAGAGGTAAGGATTACATAAAAAAAATTAATAATTTATTGAAGAATAATATATTAACTAATGTTGCATAAAAAATTTAAATTTATTAAAACTGAACATGTAATTAAGAATATTAAGATATTAGTACAAGAAAAATTAGGTTATTGTAGTAAATAAGCATTAAAACATTTTCATGCAATGAAAAAGAAAGTATTAAACAATGAAAATACATGAATTTTAAAAATTAAAATATAAAATATAAAAATTTAAATAATTAAAATATCAAATAATTAAAATTTGAACATAAATTAAAAAATAAAATATTTAATAATAGGGATTTAGAGTTAATTCTAAATAAAGCAGTGAATAAAATAAAATTATTACAAGTAAAATTTATGCACAATAATAAATGAGTAATAAATTTATGTTAATTTAATCAAGAAGAAGATATTGAACAATTGAAAGAAATAAACTTTAAAATTATAAAACAATAAATCTATTAAAATTAAAAAAATTAATATAATAAAATATTAAGTAATAAACATTTAAGGTAAATTTAGAGATTTGTGGTGAATATTGTAATTTAAATAATGAGAATATTAAATAATGAAACCCTTGAACATAAATTGGTTGCTTAAATATTACACAAACATTAAGAAATTAGTACAAGTAAAATATATTCATAGTACTAAATTAGTATTAATTTTATTAGAAGATGATAAAAAATATACTAAACAATGAAAAGAAATAAATCATAAAATTCCAAAATAATAAAAATATTTAAATTTAAATAATAAAAATATTAAATAATGACAAGGAAGAAATTAGTGTAAAAAAATAGCCACTACTAAAGATCTAAAGTTATTTTAAAGTAAAATTATGAATACTAAAAGGTTAGTATAAGTAAAATTTATCTTATGAAAATGAGTATTAAAAGTGAAAAAAATATTTAAAATTATTATAGTTGTAAAATTATAATAATTTTAATTTTAATGCACTTTCATTATAACCTTAACAAAGGTTATTTTGTCATTATAAACTAACTAACCTTTGAGCTGTCCAAGAAATTTGGATAGTTTGAGATAGATCTTTTACTTATTATTATTAAGTTATTTGTTCATCATTTCATGTTATAGAAATTTCAATATCTTCCTTATTCTCTAAGCGTGTACTATATTGAAATATAGTTTGCATACTTAGAGGATTATAGAAAGATGCTACCAAAGTTTTTACAATTAAAAAATGATAGTTTGAATTAGTTAAGACAATAATTATATAAATATCTCGAATGTAATAAAGCTTTATCCTATGGAGTTAGAATGATAAGTTAGATTTAGGAAATATAACAAATATACACATAAGATTAACTTTTATAATAACTTATCATGTTGTTGACCAATGATATTATACATGACTTTATTGACCTTCATGTCCCTTATCAAATAGTTAAGAATGATGGAGAGAGGAATAAGGATGCTTGGGAGGAGGGATATATCTCATAGCCAAAGCTCTAATAAGCTATTCATAGTATTTGAAACAAAATTGTATTCCAGTTACATAAACTTTTCATCATTGAACTTTTTAGTCAAACTTATGAATTTGAAAGTATTACATAAGTGGATTAATAAGTTAATATATTCTTTTTTGAAGATATTGAAAAAAACACTTCCTAAAGAGAAGAAATTACTGGAATCACATTATAATGCAAAGAAATGGCTCAATAAATTAGGTTTAAGATATGAGTCAATTCATTTTTGCAAGTATAACTGTAAATATTTTTAAATAAAGCATGTTGTAAGGGAGAACTATCTAGTTTGTGGGAAGAATCATTGGGTTAACAAAAACACAAAAGGGAAAAAATGTGCCTCACAAGGTATTGAGATATTTTTTGTTGACCTCTAGGTTGAAACAATTATATAGATTAAGGCATGCCACTAAATATATAAAGTGGCATCATATGGGACAATCAAAGAAGGATGAGGTCATGCAACATACTATCGATGGAAAAAGCATGGTAGGATTTTAATAGAAGCCATTATGATTTTTCTATAGATTTGAGTGCAAATGAAATCAATCTTTTTAGTGATGTGAATCTCTGTTATGATGTATGGCTAATAATGATGACAACTTACAATTTGCCATCATGGCTTTATATAAAAAAGTCTTTTTTTTTCACATTGACTTTGTTAATTGCTAAATTGTAATCTTTGAGAAAAGATATAAATGTTAACCTTATATTATTGGTAAAAAAGTTAAAATAATTATAAAAGAAAAGAGTCAAAACTTAGCATGCTACTAACAATAGCATGTTTAAGATATGAGTGGTATTGTCATGGATTGTTAATAATTTTCTTGCACTAAATAGTTTCTCAAGGTGGAGTGGAAAAGCTTATAAAGAATGCATAACTAGCAATGAAAATACTCTAACAATGCAAGTTAAAGGAAAAATAATACATGTTAGTTATCGTTGCTCTCTTCTAATAAGTTACTGATTTTGAAAAAACAAATAGGTTAATGGCAAGATTGAGAGGGGACCCCTTATAGGTAGTTTACTAGTGATATGACTATAAACTAATTATGAAGATTGAGTTGTAAATTTCTTAGAAAATATATGTAGCTTGGTAGAGTGAAACAAAAGAAAAATGTTGATGAATTTAATCATAGAAAAAAAAGTATATTTTTCAAGCTTCCTTACTAGAAAAATAATAAAGTTAAGGCACAAATTGATGTTATGCATATTAAAAAAAATGTATGTGATAGTATTGTAGGCACACTATTTGGCATTGAACATAAATCATAAGATATAGATAATACAAGATGTGATCCGACTAACATGAATATAAAACCAAAGCTAAATCTATATAAGATGAGGAATAAATTGATAAAACTATATGCTAAATACATGCTCAATGATAATGATTGATGAAAGTTTTGCCAATTTGTTAAAAATGTTAAGTTTCCTAATAGATTTGATAGTAATCTAAAAAAGAATACGATTGATAATGACACCAAAATTAAGGAATTCAAATCGCATAATTGTCACATTATTATATAGTGATTATTAGCATTTTCAATTCAGTCATTCATGGGAAAAACTATCATGTCCAATTGTTGAGCTTTGAAATTATTTTAATCAAATATGTATGAAAACTCTAAATAAAAGGAATGTGGAGAAAGTTAAGGAGGAAATTATTTTCATTATTTGCAAAATTGAAAGGATATACTTTATTGCATTTTTTAACATAATGGTACATTTGGTAATGTATTTTCCTAAAGAAGCATTATTAGGGAGACTTATTTATTTTCGATAGATGTACCTATATAAGAGACACATCAAGAAGCTGAAGAATTATGTCATGAATTGCACTTGACTTGAAGGTTCTATTGTTGAAAAATATATTATAGATAAAGCATTAATATTTTATGTCATATATCTACAATTGACTGGAATGAAACTAATACTCTATTTATGTTAGAACAAAAAGGTGACTATTGGTGTTTAAATCTCATTGTCGACCCATTAGAAAAAAAAACATTATTCATTTCAATAAAAGATATTAGAATATTGTAACATGGTATATCCTAAATAACTGTACCAAAATCTGGAAGTATCTTGAGTAAATTTCTTAGACTTTTCCCTTATTTTTCTAAAACTTTAACATTTAATGAATAACTTGTATTCTATAGTGAACACATAAAAGAACTACAAGTAAGATATGGTCAAAACCTATATCAATTCTAGAAAAATGAGTTCCCTTCATGGTTTTATTCAAAGGTCACTGCTACAAATTTGATGATTTATGTTAGTTGATAGCCATTGGTTCATAATAAAATTGACATTTATTTTGACATGATAGTATTTTTAAAGTTATATGAAAACTTAAGTCAATAGATATGAATATAACCAATATCTAAACATTGCATGGCAACTTAGAATATCAATTTTATACATAATCATTGTCTAAAATGCATTTTAAAAGCCATATTGGAAATTATAGAATTTAGGATGTTGGTTTTAATCAATAATTATTTAAAAAGTATTTCAAAAGTCTCATTAGAAATTGCAGAATCATAAGACATTAATCTTATTTAATAGCCATCATCTAAAAGCTATTTAAAGATATGCGTTGGAAATTATAGAATCATATGACATCATTTTTCTTAATAATTAACATCTATGTTTTCCCTATAAATCCTTACTTTAACTTTATCTTTCCGTATAGACTTTTTTGACATCTATTTAAAATGCTTTCAAGTATGATGAGTTTGATATATAATATTTCTCTAATCTTTCACTCCACTTTTATCAAAAGAGTGCACAATAGAAGAATCTTAACTTTTATTACTCTTTAATTGTATACTCTATCATTTTCTATGGAATAAATATAGAATGGAAGAGATAGTGAATGATAATAATTGTTGATCTCTCACTCTATTACTATTCACTTCTTCCATTGTATACTCTTTCATTTTCCATAAAGTATAGAAATGGAGAAATTTTAGTAATAATGTTGAAGTTTGTATTGATGATGAAGATTTTGATATACAAAGGTTCTCCCATTGTTTTTTGTATTCATATATAAATGTATAGTTTTTGCTTATTGATAATTTAATTTAGTTATTTTGCAAAAATTTGCAAAATATTGTTTCTCTTTACTTATTTGTATATTATTTTTACTTAAAACTTTATAATAGTCATTTGGATTATATATATCAACAAAGATAATACACATCAAAACATATATAACTTTTCATGATAAATTAGTTCAAAAAGAACTTTCTTTTCATATTCAATTGTTTATATATTAGAAATAATGTTGAGGAAATGACAAATATAAAAAAATATTGGTTTTAGGTTTAACCAAATTCTAAAATTATGCCATTTTCTCAAAAATTACAAGGACATTTAAATGAATACTATTATGAAAAAGTTTAAATGAATGAAATGAACACCTCTTAATGAATGAATTTATTAAGAAGTTTAAATGAGATAAACTTAAAAAGTCTAAATAATGAATTAATGAATAAGTTTAAATAAGAGAAATTGAACAAGTATAAATAATGAAGTTATAAAGAAGTTTAAATGAATCAAATTGAAGAAGTTTAAATGAATGGAATAAAAGATAACTTTATCAACAACATTTAATGAATAATGTAGAACATGGAGTTTTTGTGGTGAACGTCATGGAAATACATATCAATCATCATAGTAGTTCAAACATAGGAAATTACAACATTAATTTTTTATGATAATCATCATGTAAGTCCATTTTAATTATCTTAACAATTCATTTACAATTTACATATCATTTTAGTACTTAACTAACATCTTAAGCCACTATAATCGTACATATGGCTAAGCTTATAATGTTAATTTTTAATTAATAATTAGTATTTAATTATTTCACTCTTGGCTTACTATAAAAAATTTTGTGATCTTTCAAGATAAATCTCTTTCTATAAAAAAACATGGCTTCTAAGTTAACGGTGTAGATCCTATTATTTGACATTAATATGACTATTTGGAAAGTTCAAGGAACTTTCAGAGTTTCTTACAAAAAATTGTATCTACACCTTGTATGAATCCTTAATAGATTCCTAGATTTTCTAAATAGCGTAGGTTATATTAATACTACAATTTATACCTTTCATCTTAAGAGTTTTTTTTATGAAATCCAAAAACTAGTGCTTTTAGAAAGTTTTGGAATTAATCTAAGCTCCTTCCAAGAATTTGTATCCACATTTTGGCTATAAACACTGGAATTCTACATAGTATTTACAAGGTACGTTGGACAAGAATCCTTCTAAATTCTTTGTAAAATGTTTATGTTAATCGTTGAATTGTAAACGTAAGTCTTTTAATTAAAAGAACTTAGGAGATTTTAGTTATATTTCAATATTGAATGCTACTATCTACATCCTTTATCTTAGTCTCAAAAGTCATCTCTTATTGTTACAAGCATCGTATCAAATCATGGTTATCTTCTACACCCAAATAATGGTTATGAGCATATCCGTAGTTTGATGCAATTGCTATGATCATAAGATTCAATCATTTCTAATTATAAAGCATTGATGGCATATGTTATCTTTTTGTTGATGTTGAGGTGCTTGATTTCTCTTTTTTCTATGGACCATTGATGCTTTTTTTGTTTCAATTTAAAAATTAATATGTTGTTTCCTTTATGTGTTGTATCAAACTTTGATATACATAAAGTAAGAAGTATCTCATTTTCACATTGAAACATAGGAACCTTAAAAGGTTCTTAGCAAATAAAGAAATCAAGCATCTCAAAATTAATAGATATAAAATTGATTTAATCAAACACCTTAGAAGTCATCAAGCAATATGGAGAAATTACAAGTAAATGATAACCACCTTTTGTTTTAATTTTTATAGGGATTCCATGTATGTTTATTGTAAATGTAACGTTTGTTGTTCATTATAAATAACAGCTTTTCCATTTTATATATATTCATGTATTGATATGGAAATAAATAAAATAGGCGAATATATGTTTATAGTGTATTATCCCCTTTCTTATTTTTGTTTCATTTACATTTAAGTTCTTGTTATTCTATTTAATTCTATAATAAAAAAGGAATTAGCTTTATTAAAAAAATCATCCTTCCTCATTTATATTTATATACTAATATGAAAATAAATAAAATGAAAGAAAACATATTTGGAAAATATTATCTCCTTTCTTATTTTTGTTTCACTTACATTCAATTTCTCACTGCTCTGCTTAATTGTACAATAAGAAGAAAAGAAATATATTTTTAAAAATATCATTTTTTTTGTTGTAATCAACATTAAACATTACTTGATAGAATGACTGTTGTTTTCAACATAACATCATTAAATATAAATTTTAGATGTTAGTTGTTATGTAATAGTTGAGGTGGAATATGAAGCTACTAACATGAATTGAAAATGAAAAGGATAAAACATGGTGCTAGTTGAAAATAAAAGTAATGAAGCACAACACCATTTATAAATTTTATCCTAAAGTTCTTCTAACCCTGAAATGATTCTTTTTCTAGCAAGATATACTCTCTTTCTATCCTTAAGATGATTCTTTTTTATCATGTTTTTGTTTACTAAATATTTTGTAGCACTAAAACTTAGTTAGCTTATAGATAAAACAATTTTTTTTATGTTTGTTTCTTGCAATTAGTTTCAAGTTTTCTAATCAATTCTATTTTATTGCCTATCATTTTGATGCAACTTTTATAAGTTTGCACAAGTAAGAAATTTAATCTCTTTCCTCTTCTTTACTAATTTTTCATATTATATACTATTTTTCATATGAAAATATGTAATAAACTAATTTTTTTTATAAATCTTCATTTTCTATACAAGTATGATATTTAAAAGGCTTTTTTGATGATAAATACAAACCTTATATATTAAGTAATGTGTCTTAAGATAAATTTAGTGAAACACGTATCTTTGATTTTGGTATTACATACAATTTTTCATTATTTTTAACATTTTGTTATTTAATTTATTTTTTAAAGTTATTTAAATTAGAATTTTCAAGAGAAATAGGAAATGTGAGTTTTATATATTTGGGTAGGAATATAAGGGAAATAGTGAGGATGAGAAGAGAGCAATATAAGGATAGCATTAGTGTTTAGGATAAGGGAGTGAGGAATTAGGAGCTGAGGTATAAGGAGGAAGTGACAAACTAAGGGCTTGGGCATAAGAAAGGGGTTTAAAATAAGGGTTAGGGTTTGGCTGGATAGGATAGGAAGATAGATAACGTTGATTATTTAAAACAACTAATATAGTATTTAAGGTATTAGACATCAATTTTTAAAAGCAAATGATGTTTATATTGTTTCTAAAAATGATAGAAAAATAAATAACATTAGTTTTTACAAAATAAAAATAGAAGTTATTATTCTATTTTACAATAGTTTACTAATTAGCATTAAATCATATATACTATGGTGCTTGATTATGCATCGATTATTTTCTGACACGTAATATCATAAACACCCAATGTCAGTTGGCTATTTTATACTAGTGGATAATGTCTTTTCATATTTATTTCCATAATTTTTCTTTATCTATTGCTTATTTTAATATTGTTATATTTAATAAATTCTATAGATGTACCACCTACACAAAAATGGATCCCCAAAGATAATCGATAAGCTATTCTCATTAGTTTTGAAACCAAATTTCACAATTATGTTGTGTTAAATATGTATAGTTAATATAGTTTAATCTATAACTTATTCTTGAGATTTTAGGTGTAAGACATAAAATAAGGGGATTTATGTACTTATGATTAATGAAAACACATTTTATAGTCTTCTAAAGGATATCATAGAATTAACTTATTTGAATAATTATTATATGACTTTATTTAAGTGTAAATGGTTTAACATCAATCATAGAAAGAAGAAAATTGTGAATGATAAGAAATAGCAAGCATCTCTGTCAGTACTTAGTGGTACAAAGATAATCCATATATATTTGCCTCTCAAGTAAAAATAGGTTTTCTGTATCGATGATCTTCTTAATAAACCTAACTATAAAGTCATTGCTCATATGATGCATCACAATATATAGGATTTTTCAGATGATGATGTCAATGATCATGGAGTCTAAGTGTTACAAAAACACTAATTTTGCAAACTTTGAACTTATAATTAACCTTAGAAATTTAAATTTTATTACTTCAATGGATTAGAATGTTGATTCTTAATGTAATGTATCTTTTAGAGATATTTGTGCTAACACATAAGATATTAATGACAATGACATAGTAGAAGATGAAATGATTGATAATTACATAAAGGAAAAAATATTTAAAGTTTGATAATGATGTTGAAATTGATGAGGAAGAAAATGAGTATGTTATTTTTAGTGATAGTGATTTAGATTAGGCTTTAGAGTCTTTTACTTTACACATCATAACTACATAATAAATAATTTTGATATGTTATAATAAATATTATTTATATCGTGTTTTTATAATTGTTTGTCTTACATTTCTTATGTAATGATTACCATTCATATTGCTTCATAGCCATGGCTTTTATTGTGCCTTCCCATTATGGACAAGATGGTAAAGCCCTACCATCGTTGACCCCCACTCATATTTCTAGGGGGCGTAAGTTAGGTAAAATTGCTTATATAATACTACTCATTTAATTCTTTTCCATACATATATGTTATTGACATGGTGAATATTTTTAAAAATTGCACCACCTAGATGGATGCATAGCAAAAGGAGGGCTTTGAGCCTTTATTAATTAACTTAAAAAAATGGTGCTCGACCACTACCTTCTATTTTGTTAAGGATGGTCATAATTAGTGCCAAATAAGGGAGAACCAAAGACACTTCTTATAGTTGATAAGAGTACTTATAAAGAATTATTACAAGCCATTCTAGAAGTCTTTAATGACAATACTTAATGAGTAAAATCACATGTTATTTAG
Organism: Sindora glabra; assembly: GCA_020226215.1. Classification (NCBI taxonomy): domain Eukaryota; kingdom Viridiplantae; phylum Streptophyta; class Magnoliopsida; order Fabales; family Fabaceae; genus Sindora; species Sindora glabra. Next base: position 36,849,239 of record CM035231.1, read on the forward strand.
GGAGTCACTATAAGTATTAACTTATTTTCTTTATTACTTTATGTTTGATATTATCATTGTTTTACACTTATATTTTATTGATACATGTCTTTCAATGCTATAACAATTTGAGCATGCTAAGATTTCATGGGAGGAGTTGCTTTACATGATTGTCAGTATTGAGTGCATTGGAGTTGGTTAATATAAAGATTGGAAAAATAAGTTACATGAGCTTTTCATTGAGCATAAAGGAATGAATCCCTTTACGACCTTCATAGCACGAGTTAGGTTATTCTAGTTAATATCCTATCAAATCATTAAGATAAGTGTTGCAAGTTATTTAATTCTCAAGAGTATATGGTAAGAATGAATTAAATAATATCGATCATAATTTTTTTCCAAGAATATTGCTTTAATAGTTATATATATTTTTCTTTGAATTTATAGAAGAAGTCTAAGAGAAATGTATAGAAAAAAGCACAAAAGAAGTATAATGATCATCATGGATTAAAGACTATTATGGTGCATCAACATAATAAAGTATGCTAAGTCAACTCTTTTGAAATTTAATATTGCTAATGATCTTACTAATATTATCTATTTTTTTTTAAACTAGTTAGAGAAATAAGGAAATAGGTACATTACAGTCACTGATAGAGAACTTTCATGTGCATCATTTAGACCATTAGAGGAGTGGAGTATTTGAATGCCTAGGCTAATTATGTAAGTAATTTTATTTTTATTTTCTAATTTTATTTGCTTTTGAAAACTTCATATACTATCATTTTTTAAATAACTTTATGAATAAGATGTTGGACTGGGCCATTGAGCTATAGTTGCAGTATAGTTCTAACTCTAATAGCTTGACAGCAAGCTTGATACAAATTAATGAGCCCATCACTTTCGATAATGTGTTGAGCACTCATTAAGGGCATAGAAAGGGGGTTGCTTGTGTGCTTTGACGGACTTTATATAACATCGTTGGTAGCAGCCCATTGACTGTAGCTTATCCTTCAAGGTAGTAGTGGAATGCACTATTGCTTGAAGATGTGCAATGTTTAGTAGGTACAAGATGCCCAATAACTAGACATGGACTTTCAGCTATAGTTATTATAGCCTAATGAGCAATAACTCTAATTCTTGTTTGAGACTATGTTGCCTGGACTTGGGATCATTATGCAACCTTCTACATTGCCTTTTGCTCCTCCTTACTTGCTAGCCATCCATCCTTACTTATTAGATTCACTTTATAATTGTCTCCTCCGAAACTCTAGCCCTAACCTGACGATGACAATGATGACTTTAAAGATTTAGAGAATTTTAAGATTATATGTTAACTTTTTATTTGTAGACTACCTTCTTATATACAGATATATTGTTGAATATTATTCACCATTTTACTTTATAGATATATTTATCTATTTTAATATCATAATTAATATAATAATATTTTAAATTTTTTTAAAATTAAAAAATATTTAAAAATAATGCTTATTATTAATATTGCTAAAAAATATATATTTAATTAATTATTGTACAAACTTAAGCATTTTTGAAAAATTTAAGGAAAAATGACTATACTAAAACACATGTCATTGGAATAGATTGTACTATGTTATCGAATCCTATACCAACAATACATTGTCATGGGTATAATGGTGTTGTTATGTCGCACATATGTAACCTATAAGTACCAACTCCAATGATACATACTATCGGTACAAGATTCTTTATTGCAATGACAATTTATATCATTAATATAGAGTTTTATTGGCACAATCTTTTAGTGACACTATGAGTATAACATCTTTTCCTTGTAGTGAATTACTTTGTATTATAATAGGAATTATTCTAGTACTAAATATTAATTAGTTAGTAGTACTTTCTTTCTTACTTTCACATCAACAAGGTTCAAATTAACCTAAATCCTTAGTACTTAAATCTCCTTATCACTGGATCACATCTATTAATTTATAATTAGTAATTATTCATCTAAGCTAATTTTACCAAATTCACACTCAATTTACTTTCATTTACAAAATAAGTAAAAGGGAAAAATGTAAAAAAATCCTTCAATTAAGGGGTGGTTGGATTTTACTCCCTTAAACTATGAAAATTTGAATTTTACTCCCTACAATTATATAAAACTTAGATTTTACCCCTATCATTAGCAAGTTAATGATTGCAACATTTAATGATAGTTCTATGCACTTTGTGGCGATTAAAACTGATGTCATATTCTATCATTTAGCGGCAGTTTATGGTATATTAGTAAATATAGCGCTTAACTGCTGGTAAGTAAAATATGATAACGATAATTTTTCTGATAGATTTCATTAACTTAGTAATATAATTACAGGGAGCAAAATTCAAGTTTTCATAGTTCAAGGGAGTAAAATCTAACCTCCTTGTAGTTGAAGGGGTTTTTTACATTTTTCCCCAGGTAAAATTAACATTTGTTTTACGAATAAAAGTAAGTTAAATGTAAATTTAAAATTTTTATTGTTTATCTATTATATAAATACTTAGTCAATTCATAATTTCACGATTAATTAATTAATTTTCTTCTAACTGATGAAATGTAGCTAGAATAACCAATAAATAAATTAAAATATTCGTTGACTGTGGCACAGTTAGTGATATAGTAGGACTTCCACATTTTTTTTGGAAAAAATTTTCTTCCGTATCTTAAATTTCAATCCAAAATGTTAAATGTTCACTATCGTCGCAATCCTGTTAAAAAAACTAGTCTTTTGACTACCAAACAAAAGATCAATTATTCTTAAATTCTCGTGCAGTGAAAAGGATACCGTGACTATAACTTTTTATTTTTTTTAAAATATCAACTGAGAAAATTATTTCGAAAATTAAAGTACTAATAAATTTTTTTCCATTCAGTAAAATCATTTTCAAGATTTATGTTCCCATTCACTCATAGGTAAAATCTATTCGAAATCAATAATATGTTGATGGTACTTCAATTCTAAATATAACATTAACAATGAAGAAGTTTAAATTTAGAACTTTCAATATTCTATCGAGTCCTTCATCACTAACCTGCCAGGCTGCCACCAGAAGTTTTAAATAAAACATTAAAAGAACCAAGCAAATTACGAGAATACCAAAAATAAATCTTGTATATCACATCAAATTATAACAGTAACAAATAATAATAAGGAATTGTTACTGTCAAGTTTCCTGGAAAGCATAAAATGTGACTGTTCAATTTTCAAATATGCAGTTGTTTTTGGTTGAATTCATCTGCCAGAGCCTGGTACAAGTCAAGTTTGCAGTCATATCGTTGCTATTGATTTTTTTAACCTTTTCTCTTTTTTGCCAGCAATTTTGATGTATGTGGTCTGTTTGATTAAATTATTATCCATGCAAAATATGAGAACGTGAATGAGAGGAAGGTGCGGGTGGCCTAGCAGGTGTTTGATGAAATGTGTGTGAGAGAGGATAATGGCGGTAACATTGGACCCTACCTTGATCTGTAGTAGATGGGGTGAATTTAATGAAATGGGCCACAAAGTTGGTGAGGAATCTACGAAGAAGCTAATGCCATATCGATTGAAAGATGAGGATCAATCATTTGGTGTCATCCCATCCACATCACATGTACGGCCATGCACATGCTTCCTGTATTTTTCTTAATCATGCTGCATACTTGTATAATTGCTGATTATGTATCCCTCAATTTTTTTCCAAAAGAAATTGGGGTGAGAATTTTAGAGAAATGGGGGAAATTTTTTTAATTGAAATATTGAGTCTAAAAAAGGCTAAATTCGGGAGTAAATATTGTTTCTATTTTTTAAATTATTGAAAATCAATACATAAGAAATTAGAAGATTCAAATTCATACATTATGGCTTTCACCTACTGAAGAATTTCGTGGGTCCGGCTTTAATTGTCAAATATCATCGTGGGAAAGAATTGTGCACAAGAATCTTATGAAGGGTGTATGATTAGATTTAGGACATATTGCACTCCCATCTCTTGAGGTCTAAAATAATTATATTCACACTTTTTTTATTTTTAGAAATATATAATATTTTTTATACACTTATTTCATTTCTCTTTTATTTTCAATATACACTAACCTCTTTTAAGATTTATGAACGTATATTTATGGAAACAAAAGATATGTAAATATAATTAGATTGAATCTTAAAGAAAGTGATCATAATTTATCCTTAACTTTATTTTGTTTGATTACATTAATTATAAAAACAATTTTTTTATAACAATAGAGATGATCAAATTATTGGGTGGATGAGAAGAAGAAGGACAAAGTTTAAGAAAAAAATTTAAATGCCACTTTAAATTAATTTATATGTAGCTTGATTTTCTTTATGTGTAAAAAAATGCCATAAAGAACATCAAATATTGCCCAAGAACTTCACAAAAAGAAATTCCTCACAATTATGAATTATTATCATTATTTATTTTGATGCAGTAGTATTTTTGAAATTACATAAAATTCAAGGCGACAAATAAAAATATGATTGACATTTATATTAATGGTGGGAACATTACTACATCAATTATAAGATAACCAAAATCTAAATTTTAAGGCAAAAATCTAGGACATTGATTTTTTTAATCATCATTTAAAAGATATTTCAAAAGTCTCTCATAGATATTACCTTAAAGATCTATTGGATAGAATATCAATTTTAGTTAATAAACTAGCGTTTAAATCTCTAATTAAGACATTAGTTTTTTAATAATTATTGTCTAAAACACATATCAAAAGTCTTTCTGGAAAAATGATCCCTAACTTCATTAGAACTGCTAGCTTTGTTGGAAACACTAGCTTTAGTGGAAACCACAAATGTATAGGATGTAAGTTTTGTTTAAGAATCGACATCTATTATTTACCTATAAATTTTCATTCTAACTCTCATTTTTTACATGAAATATTCCTAATATTTCATTCTCTAATATTTTTTATATATCTATCCAACGATCAACCATTTTCATCCCTAAATTATCCAATATATTATTGTACTGATTTTTTATACATATTAGTTCTATTATACTTTTACTCTATTTTTATTGAGAGTGTGTACAATGGAAGAGTCATAACCTTTGGTTCTATAGAAAGAAAGGGTTGCTAGATGATGGTTTGATACACAAGGGTTCTTTTGTACTCTCAATCCACTTTCATATTGCTAGAGTGTATAAATTGGACAAATTTGAGTAACAAATTGGAGTTTGCATTGTTGATGAAGATTTTGATATATAAAGATTCTACTATTATTTTTGTGTATTCATATAGATATGTAATTTTTGTTTGTTAATGATTGAGTGTAGTTATTGTATATAAATTTGCAGATATAATTTTTCTTTACTTATTTATTTGTATTTTAATTATCAATAGAGTAATGACAGTTAAAATTGTATAAGTTGTTTCTTTTTGCTCATCTATAGGTTATTTTTATGTTAAAATTTTATAATCAACATTTGGATTACATAAATTACTAAAGAGAAAACATAAAAAATATAACTTTTTATGCTAAATTAGTTCAAAAATAACTTTTTTTTCCATATTTATAATTTCTACTTAAGTATATTATGAAATTTACATGAAAATAATTTGTAATGTTAAAACCTTAATTGAAAATTCTTATAGCATTGGTTGTTTATATAATAAAAATTTGAAAATAATAGAAAGGTTTCTGTTGAGGAAATAGCAAACATAGAAACATTAGTTTAGTGGTTAATCAACATCAAATATGATGACATTTTCTCCAAAACTAAAGATATATAAATGAATTACATTTATGAAGAAGTGTAAATGAATGAAACTCAAGACAATTAAATGAATGACACTTATAAGGGTGAGGTATTTCAAACATTAATTTTTTATAATTTCTACTCAAATATATTATGAAATGTACATAAAAATAGTTTGCAATGTTAAAACCTCGATTAAAAATTCTTATAGCATTGGTTGTTTACATAATAAAAACCTAAAGATAATAGAAAGGTTTTTATTGAGGAAATAGCAAATATAAAAATATTAGTTAGAGGTTAATCAACATCAAATATGATGACATTTTCTCTAAAATTAAAGATATCTAAATAAATTACATTTATGAAGAAGTGTAAATGAATGAAACTGAAGACAACTAAATGAATAGTACTTATAAGGGTCAAGAATTTTCAACATTAATTTTTTATTTTGTGGTAATCATCATCTAAATCCATTTCAATTATCATCACATTTCATTTATAATTTATGATCAAACTTACAATATAGATTTTTTATTAATAATTAACATCTAATGTTTGCCATTGACTTACAAATATCACCTTCCCCACCTTTTTGAAACAAAATAAGCAATATATCAAGATTCCTTACTTTCCATTAAAATAAGTGTTTTTAAGTTGGAAGCTATAGATCATGGTATTTGATATCGAGGCTAATGAGAAGGTCTTGAAATCTCTTAAAGGGCCTATTCTTGGAAGAATTTGAAAAAATTCTAGTACTTTCTTAATAACCTAAGTAATGTTGGATACTAAAGTATACATCATTCATCTCAAAAACCTTCTCTATTGATGGATTCTAAAAGCTATTGATCAACATCCTTAATCTCAATAAGCACACTTAGGGATATCAAGAAAACACAAAGATAGGAAGCAAAATTGATATTAAATTATAGTGAGAAGAAGCATAATGCCATTTATGCACTAATTGGCTTGTGTTCATTGCTTAAATGGTCATATTACTTTTCTTACTATAATTTATCATCCATTTACAACTATCTATACTTTCTGAGTCAAAAGCCCTCAAGCAATAAAAAGAATTACCAGTAGAGGATAATTTATAAAGTTCATTTTAAGTGTGCCTTTATTATAAATGAGAAATTTATCATTCATTGTAAATAATATTTTTTTTTGTATATGCTAATGTACTAATATAGAAATACATAAAATAGCAAACTACAGTCTTATAATAGATTGTCTATTTTCTAATTTGTATAATTTATATTTAATTTGTTAATGTTTGTGTTTATTTAATTGTAAAAGAAAAATATCTTAATGCAATAAAAAATTTCAATATTATCAATTTCACTTAGAGTAAATTGAATTAAAAATAGATTTAATCAGTTTATATAATGATGTCAGTGTTCTTTTAAGAATTATACTTGATTTATAAAATTATATATATATATATATATATATATATATATATATATATATATATATATATATATATGTATATTATGTTTTAGATTCCATTCTAATGTACGTAATAGGTACAATTAAATCAATTTTATTTCAATATACATCTTTATTATTTCTGGCTATTTTGGAATGATTAAATAAAACTTCTAGAATTATTTTGGAATCATTCTATGTTTTTTGAAATAATTTGGAAAAACCTTTTTGACATCGATTTCTATTTAGTAATTGATGTTAAATATACATTAGCAATTGATGTCTAATATGTAAATGTTAATATTGGTTTCTTGTAATAACCAATGTTAAAGCTTGCCTCCAAGCATGAGTTTAAAAGTTAAAAAGGTGAAGCATGGTGCAACCTAAAAATTAAAAAAAATAGTATGACACCATTTATAAATTTTATTATAAAGTTCAACCAATTTTAAAATAATTCTCTATCTAATGAGATATGCTTTCTACCAATCTTAAGATTTTTTTTTATTTTCTATTCATACTCACCTTTTAACCTTAAAACTATTTTATAGGACTTAAAAATCTAATAGCCTATCACTCAATATGTGTGCTTATCCACTCATTGGAAAAACACAGAGTTAAAAGTAAGTTTTTTTTAGTTTTTGTATTTATTCTTATGATTTAGTTTCCAATTTAATAGTTAATCATATTTTATTACCTTTTATTTTAATATAACTTTTACAGAATTGTATAAGTAAGAAAAAAATTTTATTCATTTTCATTGGCATTCAGTGGTATTATCAACTATTTGGACATTATGAATGGTGTCATATCTTACATTAAAAATTAATGAATGCTCATTGCATTTGTAAGTATTAGATTCAAAAGTGGTTTTCTATAGAGTGTTGTGCATACATATTTAGCAAGTATTCAAAAAGATTTAGCAAAGTATCCATCTCTAATTGAGGTATTAGATATAACCTTTCAACATTTTTGCACTTTTGTTACTCAATTTATTCTTTAAAATTGTTAAAATTGAAATTTAGTTATGTCATATAAGATGTTAGTTTCTATATCTGGTTAGAATGTTCTATAAAGAAGAATATGGAAGGAATAAAGAGGATAAAGGGAGTGAGGAATGGGAAGATAAGGTTAAGGTTAGGGAATAAGGAGAAGAAGGAAATAAGGTTAAGGAATATGGAGCATAACATATCACATCAATTATTTAAGGAAATCAAAATGGCATTTTGAGCATTATACCTTAGGTTTTTTTAAACCTGATGTCTAATGTGTTTTTCCATGACATTAATCAATGAAACAATGTTAATTTATTCTAGGTAATAACTAACATTATTGTATTGTTTATGACAATTTTAAACTAGACATTAAAACTCATCTAATAATGTTTGATTAAACATTGATCATATTTCGGTGTCTAAACATCTAATATTAATCAAATATCTTGTAGTAGTAATACCTAATGCCACATTTCATTTTCTTTTTAGCTTGGCTTGGCTTAACCCCAAAAAATAAGTTAGTATTTTGAGAAAGTGAACCTCTAACATATACCTAACCATGTATTTGGACATTATTCCTCTATCATAGTGGTTGCTTTCATGCTTGGTCATAATTATATGTCTCTCAACTTACCCTATTAGATCAAGATTCTCTAGTAAATTTAGTGTATAAATTAAAATCCTATAGATTCAATCAATCACTTCATTATTATCAATAAAAAGCACACAAATTTTTTTATTAACAATATCTTTTTATATATCAATAAAAAAATATAATTGCTTAATTTTAAATAATTTTTATACATTAAGTTGATGAAAAAATTTCCATCACATATGTAATTTTAATACCATGTTAGATACAACAATAAAAATAAGTTAAGAATAAAAAAATTAAGAATAAACTTCATAAAAACTTATAAATATGGAAAGGTTATCTTTCATTTTTCTTCATATTCTCTTTCTTAAAAATTACAAATATTCTTAATTTATAGAATTATGGATCATATTCAATCACTTGAATATATCCATACAATTGATAAGTTAATGATGGATGTTATCCTAAATATTGAATTGAGTCATGCCTATATAGATTAGTCCACAATTAGCTAAACTTTCAAGATTTGATCTAATCAACTTTATTCACCCAATGATGTTGAACTAAAGTCTGACTTATGAGTGAAAAGTCCACTTATAGTGGCTTATTTCTAATTGAATTGTTGGAAAAAAATCTCCTTTCTAAATAACAAATATCAAATAACTAAATCAATTAGTATAACATAAGAAAATACACAAATAATTTAACTAAAAAATATTAAACTTTGAAAAAAATCACAAATGACAAAAGATTTACTATATTGTGAAATGTTATAGAATAATATGTGTAAAAGTTCTCAATCATAACCTTACAACTTCCTAATTATGAGGATTTCCACATAACTCTATAGGTACTCACCTCACATATTTCTTATATCTCAAATCTTTAGTCAATACTTATTTGTTTGATAAGAAATCACATTTCATCTCTAACACAAAAGCCTTACTTGAATAAAAAAAATAAAATAGGAAATAATTAATAATTGATAATAATTAAAAATTGAGTTAAATTTAACAATCTCTATTTTGACACAAATTTCATCATCTTCATCGATCTTCATACTTTACCTATTACCAAACAAGACTAATAATGGGATGCCAACCATAAAAGCACTCCATCATTGCAATTTCTTTGGACTATAGCAACCATTTTTCTATTAAGAACTCCACCTTAATTAAACTTTATAAGTTTCACCGACATCTATCAATGACCTCCTCATTTATAGGAATTTCTTACATCTGCAAGAATACCAAACCTATAAATATCTTCTTGAAGGATATAAACTATTCGCATCTTCATCATCAACTACAACTACCATCATCATCAGCTTTATACAATCAAGTCATCTTTATCACCATCACTATCATCATTACTTTCACTATCACCATTAGCTTTATTCATTGTCCATCATGCAATAATTAACTAGGCTCTTCTATGTCAAATCACTACTCCCATAAGATTAAACCCACTTTAAAATTAATTGTTGAAAAAAAAATCCTATCTCCAAATAACAAACATTAGATAATTAAATCAATCAGAATAATGTAGAAAAGTACATGGATAATTTAATATGAAAAACTTTAAACTTTAAGGGAGAAATTATAGATAAGAAAAGATTCACTATATTATCAAAGATTACATGATAATACATGTATAAGTTCTTAATCTTAATCCCACAACTTCCGAACCACTATCCCTACATCTTTCATGTAACCTTCACAAGCTCTCACCATACATCTTTCTCATATCGTAAATCCTTACCCAATGTAAATATTTATACTTAAAAATACTTTTTTTTAAAAAAATCACACTCTAACTCTAACACAAAAGCTTAACTTAAATAAGGAGAAAACTCATAATAGAAAATAATTAATAATTGATAATAATTAGAATTTAAGTCAAACATAACTTAAATAAATATCTAGTTAAGAGAAATTCTTGCTTATTTAATAAGTATATAATTTATGTGTCTAGAGCCAATAAATTCTTATCACTTCGTTAATTAATGAAATAATTAACTTCTTAACTAACTCTTTCGATTTATGGCAATGACAATGGTTAAGCAAGAATTTTTCTCATTTCATTTCGATGAAGTCACTTTTAAAATGTGATGTTCAACCTATTATGGTAAAATAAGTGAGAGTGAGGTTCCCACAATTCCTAATCCACGTTACACTTTTAATTAGTTCAGGAAGTTATACCCAACACCATAGCCAAAAGTATATATATTCATTTAGACTAGTGCATCTCTGGCACAATGCACGAACAGCTCCCGTGCAATGCATGAGATTTTGAAATTTTTTTAACTATGAAATCATGAAATAAAGATATGTATGTTACTTTTATATTTTGCAAATAAATATTATTTAAAAATTATAAATTAATATATATGTATGGTTAAAATTTATGAGAATTAGAAATAAGATATAAAAACATGTACAAATATCATATATAAATTATTAATATTTATTTTATTTCTAAGTTTTATCCTTTACTTTTAATTGCACGTCCTTATCTTACACCCTTTAATAGATAGTGAAATATTTTTACATTCTGAAACCTACTATGATAATAATTAATTACATATCTAAATCTATTTTTACACAAAAATATTTGTAACCACGCCAACAGAGACTTTCACTTTATACAAAATAGAAAGATCTATTATATTAATATGAATAATAGTATGTTATCATGAAATCCCTACTTCTATCAAATGTCAAAGATAGAGAAGCATATGGTCGTATGATGAAGTTAAATCTTTAATATTATTTTTATTGTAAGCTTTAAAAAAATTATAAACACACTTAATTGTTTCTCAAATTTCTATTACGTAGCAGTACTATGATCTAAAATTTCAATGCAATTACTGTTATATTGACAATCTCAATTGTTTTTTATCGCTAAAAATACCACCATATAAAAAAAGTAGCTTTTTATTTTTACATGAAGTATTATAATCTAAAGTCTTAATGTAAATAAAATTTGGTTTTAGTCTTGTTTTTATATGAAATTATAGTAGAGGATTTATTTTTCATTATATATATGTTGAGGCTTTTAGAAAACTTATACGAATCATATAAAAAGAAATGAGATAAAAATTAGTACTAAATTTTGGTTTACTTCAATTTATTTTTTACACCGAAAATTTGATTATGTTTATTGTGAAGATATTCTTTAAATTTACTTCTATTTATTTAATGCACCGAGATAAAAATATCTTTGAAGACTTTTTATATATAATATATAATTCATTTAAAATTTTTCTTTATCATAGCAAAAAAAAAAGGACAGTTAGCTTGTATAATTATTCACATTAACTTGGTAGTTAGCATTTTTAGGAAAGATAATAAATGCAAAATAATTGTTTATATATTATTATTTTTTATTTTTAATATTAAACAATAAAAATTGCTTACAAATTGTGTTTTACTAGACTTCATTATATTATAAAATATAATCATCAACAGAAAGTAAAAAAAAATCACACAGAAAGAATCCCCACCATATTTTTAGAAAGCAAGAAAAATTGTGTAGAAAAACCCCTCCGCTATTATTATATTTTATTTTAGACGTTACAGTAATAGAAAAACTCAAAGATATAAAAGATAAAAAAGATATTCATAATCTCATAAATTTTTTATATTTACGTGAAAATGGATCCAAAAGATGAATTTTTTGTATCATGATGCTCATATTAGCATTTTATTACAACTATCTTTTTATTATAATTTGACTTTATGTTAAATGCATCATTAATTTATATATATATATATATATGATTTTAATAAAATTTTCTAAAACATTTTTTCATATATTAATATTCCAAATATTTTTATTGGATTCAATTGCTAAGAGGGAAAGTAGATTAGATTCTTTGTAAATTTTATTTAAAATAAATTAATCTTAAGCATTACATTTTTATTAAAATTTATGAGGTAAACATGATATAAGTCATTTAAATCTTTGCCTTTATAATTAAATAAATAACTAAACTAATATATAAAAATACATATGACAAGAATAAATGTAAAATTAAATTTCATAAATAATAAATGTGAACATTTTTAAAATATTACTTTTTATCGAATAAATTGCCAATTTTTTAGGTTTTTGAGGCAAATGAGAGCATAATAGCTTGATACCTCACACGGGTGAAAGAGTTTAAGTGAAAATGCATAGATTCATCTACAATCTTCTCTTGCTTAGTTGGTCGGCTATTTTAAAGGACAATAGTGATAAAGTATGCTAATATATTTATTTTTGCTAAAATTATATAGGTTTTTATAGAAACATTTCTAATGGGAGTTTTAATTTCAAAGTTTTAAGTTCAAAAACTAGGATTGAGAATGGGTTGTAGCGCAGGAAACTTATGTTCCTTTTCAAGTGTGTCAATTCCAATGGGTATATCAAGTGGATTGGAATAATCAATGAATCAGACAAAAGTTTTATTTTCACCTAAAGAGAAAAAATGAAAACAACGAAAAGACATCCACACATGATTCAACATGATAATGTTCCGAAAATTTCCAGAAATAGTTACATCGTATTAATATATATCGAAATAAACCCAAACATGTATTTATTATGACTCGAAAATTGTAAAAAACACCATGAAAAATTGAATTTCTCAAAAACATTCAATATTCTTTCATAGCAATTTTTGCAAAGAGAATCATGTTAATTTTTTTAGAACAAAAGTTTAGGTGTTGGAAATATTGTTTCACTCCAAAAATAAAGCATATTATCAACCGTTTCGGTAGCTTATAGTAATAGTTATAAATTGCTGACCCTCTCGAGATCTTTGATAGTGAAAATCAAACTTAAGACATTAGTGATTGAAAACAATAAATTTTATTAGTTGAACCAACTCAAGGGTTAAATCACTATTATAAAATTGCAATTCAATAATAGTCAATAGATGTTGGTCATAATAAAAAATAATATTTATATAAATGTGATGGCATTTTTAAAATTATTGAAATAAATAAGATGACAGTTGTTAGAAAAATGATGTTGATGTCTAAAGTGAATGTGAACTGTTGTGATAAAAGAGCAAAATTCATCATCAAATTAAGGCATTAGTTATATATGTAACTGTCATTCAAAAGGGTATAGAATATGGTCACTAGAGTAGATGTATAACATTTAGATGTCAATTTTTTCATGTACTGATGTGTAAAAATATTCAAAAGTCTTCTTCGGAAATTTAATCACCAATTACTTGAAAATCATGCATGACTTAGACCTTGGTTTTGAGCTAATAACCAATGTTTTTAGTTTTTTTTATTATCTATATATTTCATGTTGTCTCTCCATTTAAAAGCATCTTGGTGATATTTTAACCTTCATTATGTAATTCTAGTATTTGTTTGAGGGGAAAAGAAAACAAGTCCTTCAATATTTCATCTAACACCTTTGTAAACTTTATAGAATCTAATTATTGCTATTTTATCCATTTGTCATCTACATGTGTTAGATGATATAGAGAGGAAACTATTTTCCTCCTCCCCAAACATGCACTAACTTTGATAATGAAGGTAAATTGATGTATTACCTAGATCCATGATTTACTAATATTTAACTTGTAATATTGAATAATGGATATGAGAATTGTCACCGAGTTTGAAAATGAGATTAGAAGACTAAAGTCCTCTTTTTTTATTTAATATTATTATACATTTAAAATTGCTAATATAACAATACATAAAATGAATAAAATTATAAAATAAATTTTCTTATTACATGTCTCTTTTCTTTTATTTGTATATATTCAAGTTTAATGCATTGATGTTTGTATCATTATGAGAAAGATATACAAAAAGAAGGTATAACTTATCATCAATTTCTAATGTTTAATAGAATTACAAAAATATTTTTTATTAATTTTAAAACTAACCTTATTTTTCCTAGAATTTAGAAAAATTAATGTCTTAAAACATGATAAACATTTTATCTAGTTTATACAAATTCCCAACATTCTCACATTTGATCCATCTTTTATGCTGTTTGTAGAATAGTCAATTTGTTTTCTACTAGTCTATGTAATTTTGTAAAAATCAATGTGGTATTTAAGTTCATGAAAATTTGTGAAATTAGGCATTTACAAAATGATGTCGTTGTTCAGAAAAAACTAACGCCTAATAATAAAATGACTATTTTTATATTATAATTGATATGATATTATTTTAATTAGAATGGTAACACTTTAATATAAACGACAATCATTGTAAATAAATCGATATCTAATAACCACCTTAGTTTAACTAATATTTGTTTCTATATTATTTGTTATTATAAATTGACACAAAAAGTGCTAAAAAAATACAAAAGCATTTACAGGAGTGTGAAATACAAGATTAATTAGCTTTGGTGCCATTTGCTAATTCATGATTCCTTTAATACAAAGCTTTATCTTACAAACTTTAATAAAATCATGAAGTATAAGTTAATCTTCTACTCTTCCATGTAAGCAAGGTACATCCATTAAATATTCTTAGGTTTTCATTCTCTATGCATTTTGATATCTTTAGTGTAAATGTGTGAGTTTGCTTTTCTTAGGTCTATTTTAATATATTCAATATCAAGTGTTGATGTTATGACACCTCACTAAAATGTTTTTGATTCTCTATTAACTTTTGAACTTGCTTCATAACCATAGGCATAAAATGTATTACATACAAAAGATTCCCTATATGAATGTATAGAAATGTTTTGGCTTTGGATATATATAACTTTGAAAATGTTCTTTTCAAGATGATTTGGATTGCATTATTAATGTATGCAAATGTATGGATGTTTATGTATTTTAGGATTTATCCAAAAATATGTATAAATTCATAAGATATAGGGTTTGGTTAATGTTCTTATGTGTACAATTATCATTATACTAGCTAGTCATAGATTGAATATGGGTGTGTGCTAATTAGTGTAGCTCTAAATATGAAAATAAGATAGGTGAATCCATTAAATTTACAATTACTTATAAAAGAAAAGAATTTAGTGATAGTATCATATTTTACCTTTACCTTAAATGTTATAATGTGAATAAGACAATGATTGTGGAAATATAAAATCATCTATTTTAATATGACATTAACATTGGGTATATATGATTAAAATAGCATGGTGAAAGTAAATTGGGTAGCATATTTACTAATCATCAAGATTGTGGTTTTGATGATCACTTAGATAATGTAGTGCATAATGTTGTAGATAATTTTATTGAGATATTACAAGTCCTCAATAAGTTATTGAGTGATGCAAAAAGCCCATTGTATTTGGGTTATACTAAATACTCACATTTATTTGTCATTTTAAAATTGTTCAACTTAAAAATGGAAAATAAGTGAAGTGACTAAAGCTTCACTAATTACTATAATTATTGAAAGATATGCTTCCAAAAGGTCATATTGCCAACTATGCTTATGAAATGAAGAAAATGATGTACTTGATAAGTATAGAGCATAGAAACATACATATCTATCCTAATGACTACATATTATACTGAAAGAAGTAGAAAAGTTGCATTAATGTCCAAAATACGGGGCATCCCATTGCAAATTAAAGGAGTCTGATAGAAGCATTAAGAAAAAGGTTTTAGTTAAAATATTATGATATCTTTCTATAATACCAAGGTTTAAATATATTTTTAATAATGCAAAAGATGCTAAGAACTTAGCATGGCACGTGAAATAAGTGATTACCAATAACAAGTATCGTTATTTGACGGATTCTTCTCAATGGAAAATGATTAACTCATTGTTCCTTGAATTAGATAGTGAAGCAATAAAACCCTAGAGTTGCATTATGTATTAATAGAGTGAATTCTCACAGTAACATGAGTAACAACTATAGCACATAGTCTATAATATTGGTTATTTACAACATTCCTCTTTCATTATGCATGAAGTAATGTTAACATTATTAATATCAAGGCCCAAGAAGTAAAAAAATCACATAGATGTGTTCTTGCCACCGCTCACTGAAGATTTATGACTTTTGTGGGATGAATGTATATATATGTTTAATGTATACAAGCAAGAGCCTTTTAGGTTAAATGTATGCTTTTTAACCTAATCAATGACTTCTCAATTTATGAAAACTTATCGAGGTATAGCATTAAAGAATATACAGTATGCCTTATTTATGAAGATGGCATGTGCTCTTATAAACTTAAGCATGTGAAAAAAAAAAGTGTATCTTAGTCATAAGAAATTTTTACCACATTTCCATAACTATCAAAGGCTACAAAAAGGCATTCAATGGTTAACTAAAGGAAGTAATAGCTCTGAAGCCCTTATTAGAGGAGAAGGTTTATGATAGGATAAAAAAATTGATGTCATCTTTGGCAAACCTAATGCTTCAGCAAGCATTGACACTTTGTGGTAGAAGACCTGTATATCCTTCAATCTTCTACACTGGACAAACTTATAGGTCAAGCACAATATTGATGTCATGAATATGGAAAAAAGTATGTGATAGTCTAGTTAGAATGCTTTTGAAGATGCTATGCAAAATAAAAGATAAAATCAAAGCTTAACTAAACTTGCAAAAAAGGGTCATTTGTGAGGAACTAGCATTTAAAAAAAATGTTAACGTACTTACTTGCCTTTGGCTTGTGATACCTTATTTGAGGAAGAGAAAATAAGTTTCTATAAATTTTTAAATAGGATTAAAGTGTCTTGGGGCTATTTTTTCAACCTTAGTAGCCTTGTGTCAATAAAAAAAACTAAAATTAATCAGCTTAAAGTCTCATGATTATCATGATTTGTGTAATAATTTTTACCTATCACTATTTAAGGAATCTTACCTAAATATATAAGATAAGCTATCACAATACTTTATTTCTTCTTTAATGTAATATATGCCAAAGTTACTAACCCATAGGATTTGGATGACTTGTAGAAGGATGTTCTTATCATATTGTGCCAACTTGAAATGTATTTTCCACTCTTATTTTTTGACATCATAGTTCATTTGGTTATTACATTTGGTGAGAGAACTTAAACTATGTAATTTAATTTACTTGAAGTTAATGTATCCAATGGAATGCTACATAAAGATCTTAAAAGGGTATGTGCATAACTAGAATAGGCTTGAGAAGTTTGTTAAGTTTTACACCTCATGTTTATCAAATACAAACACTATCAGGCTTTCCAAGCCTTGCAATGGAAGAAGAATTTCAAGAAAAAGGTACATTAGGGAATCGAGTAGAAAGAATGAAGCATAAAGTATAGGAATAAGCACACCTTTATATCCTACAAAATAATAAAGAGGTTTAGTCTTACATAAATGATCATATTATTCTCATAAAAAAGCTTCATCATGGCAAGAATGAAAAAAGGATACAAGCTAAACATAACCACTTATCATTAAGTGGTTCTACAATCGAATGGGTAATATAATAGAGGAAACATTGTGTGTCATTTATTAAACTATTAAAATAGCTAATCAATAAGTTTCCTATGGATGTCATATCTTATCAAGGATATGACATCAATAGATATTCATTTCAAACTAAGGTTTTATTTGTTTTAGTGACAAATATATTTGGTAAGAATATAATTATAAATTACTAAAATAATGGGAAATGTTTTATATGTTTTATATTAAATATAAAGAGTTTGGCGAAAGACATCTTCTTTTTCAAAGAGAAGGTTATTTTCCTTTATTATTATAACTTTAGATATCATTTCTTTTAATAATAAAATATAAAGATAATATATTACTTCTTCATTTATATAGGAGTATATGAGATTTTCTTATGAAAAATATCTTTTGAAAAGCAAATGGATCCTAAGAGACAAAATAAGAGAAACATCATAGAGAATAATGGTTTTACTCTAGTGGCTCAATCAATGGATATCTCTAGTGGAAAAATAAAAACATCATCTATGCTACAATATCTTATTATGAGGTCATTGAAGATATATAAAAACTCAACTACATCTAATTTAGAGCCTGACTTTTAATGTAAATTGATGGAGATTAATAATAGCATCCAATTGGATAAGCTAGAATTTGCATTGCTAGATCTTAATGACAAAAGCTATGAAGAGGAGTTGTTCATAATGGCTTGCTAAGCAAAAAAAGTTTTCTATGTGTTGAATGTGGTTAATAATAAGTTATTCATAGTTATTTTAAGGAAGAAATAATTTTTTGGTAGTAAGAATAGAGAAGATGTAACCATTAATATTAAAGGCATGCCTCTTTTCTCATCAAGACTATCTTTAGTTATTCATGAAGGGAATTTGGAGGAATTTTATATGTGTTAAGGTCATAAAGAAAGAATATGGATTAATGATTTTTTCAAATAAATTCCTTGTACCACATGTTTAAGGTACTAGTGTCTTTTCTTTTTGAAGTTATGCTTATATACATAATTGTTTAATTCTTAGTTTATATAATATCAAAAATATTTGATTAATATAGATCTAATTTGAGAAATACACATCAATAATGAATTAAACATACTTGATTGAATGATATCCATGATAAATTAAAAAGTAATTTTTTTTCATCATAATAAATACTTTGTAATTGTTGCAACAGTCATTTTCATTTGCTTATTTTATTCCTTTATAATTTGAAAATATTCTAGACATATGCCATTCAATAGTGTAAAACATTAGGTATTCCTTGATTTTGTATCCAAATTGTATGGAATTAATTTTAAGAAAAAATAAGGTTATTTTATCTATTATGAATTGTATGTACTAAATTTAATATTTTCCACTATAATTAATATGAAATATACATTACTTTCTATTCCATTTAAGGTCTATATGTATTATAAAATTGTAGTATTTTGGTTTTAGAGATCTAGATGTATTTCAAGTTAAAAATAATAAAGTACAAGGTGTTATAATGTGTTATATAAACTAAAAAATGTGTATGAAATGAGATTTTTCTCTTTTAATTAGGGGGAATGTAATATAAAATTAATTATGTAAATCGCTGAAATGATATATAAAATATTTCACATCATTAATAAAATAAGTTGATATTAAATTTTAATTTTCAACAATAGTTATCAAACTAAAAATTGATGCTTTTAAATGTGACCTATTATCGAGTTGTATGACTTATAAGAAATGATGATGATTCATTTATTTAGGAACTGACATAATATTTGTTTTTATGTTGATTTTGTAATCAATATTATAAAATATTCATTATGATACTCGATAAAATGACAATTCAAAACTAATATCTAATTTCTTAAGCAGCTAACATAAATCAACAACTTTATAGTAATGAATAATGTAAATTATAATAATGTTTTGTATATACTTTATGATATCTTTCATTCCATATTCTCAATTTTCCTTATCATATATAATTCATCAATCTTTTGTATCTTCAAGTTTTCACATTACATTCCTTTTAGACACATTTATACTATGTTTCGACTTAAATATGAGTATCAACATATAATAGTGCATGATTCATGAATCATGATAAATTAAGAAGAAAACGGGGGTAATATTGTTTATGTTAAAATTCTTTTCATGAAACTTCACCTTAGTTAAGTAATATGTCGACAATAAGCACTCATATTGTTACTTTTTAAACTACTTATTAATTGTAATGTCCCGAATTTTCAATTCTATTATTTGAATCTCTAAATTCTAAGGCTGTAGAAACGAAGAGCATGATTGAATTAGCTTGGTGGGTGAATATTAAGTTGAAAGGAATTAAGTGTAAAGGTAATCGAAATTCTGAAAGAAAAAAGGATAGTAGGGAAAAGAATTTATTTTCATAAGCAGTATAAATGATCAGAGGAGGTTGGAAAACCTTAAAAGGGGAAGTTGTCTAAGTCTGACAGTGTAAGGAATTTTAAACAGACAGAAACCCTATGGACTAAATTGCAAAAGTGCAAAATCGGTGTGGTTAAAGTGGAAATAATCAAGAATTTGGGATCTAATATGAATAACTAAGATTTTAGGGTGTGATATGTGATTTTTATTTAGTGTGGCCATTAGATACATGACAAGTGTCATTATTAAAAGAAAATGGACAAGTGTCATTATTTGAAGAAATGGCAAGAATAGCCTTATTAAGTGGTGAAAAAAGACTAAATTACCCTTGGAATTGTCAAAAATGACAAGAATACCCTTGAAGCTTCATGAAAAGTCTTCTTCCTTCTCCTTTCTTCTCAAAAGCTGTGGAAGACTCCATGAAAGCTGCAAAAACATGCAAGAGAGAGAAGGAAGAGAGAGAAATCTTCTTTTGAGTTGTTCACCCAAAAATAGTGAGATTTAGGCTTGGGGGTAGAAGGAAAAGTTGCTCTTCTCATCAAGCTCTATCCATTAGTGTGTTTAGATTGAAGAGAAGCTCAAGTTTGATCAAGTTTGGTGAGCTCTAAGTAAGGATTCTCAAGTTACAGTAAGAGGTAAAAATATTCTCCTCTAAGAGCTCTTTAATGTACTCTTTTTAGTTTCTTGAGATTTTGATGTTAGAGTGGTCAAGGGTGATTGAACATGGAGTTTAGGATGATTTAAATATGTTTAATGGTGTTTTGGATGTTGTTATGTTAATCTATGGCTTTGGTTTGGTGTAAAAATAGCAAGAAACCATGATGTACACACTTGGATTTTAGAGGCATAATGGTGCATGTGTGGATTTGGCATGATTTGTTTGGAATTTGGTTAAATTGATAAAATTAGGATGATTCTTATGAGTTATGAAGCCTAAGGAAGATGAAATTTTGAGTTATGAAAGTGTGTATGAAACTTCCCTTTTGAGAAGTCAAGGGGAGAAGGAGGTTTAGCCATGTAAATTGTGTTTTTGGAAGATCAGTAATGTACACGGGGTAGAACACGGCCCATGTTGTACCCCATGTTCTGAACATGGGGTAGAACACGGCCCATGTTCACCCCCGTGTTCTTCAACGAAGGCAGATCAGTAATGTACATGGGGTAGAACATGGCCCATGTTGTACCCCATGTTCTGAACACGGGGTAGAACACGGCCCATGTTCACCCCCGTGTTCTTTGTCAAGTGAACATTTTGGCTTTAATTTTTCACGTTTTGCATGGTTTTACTTCCGGATCCTTTTCTAATGTTCATATGTGTCATTTCAAGGCCTGAAAACAAGATATAGAGCATCTAAGTATGCATTTATTTAAGTGGAGGAAGTAAAGAATACATGAGGTTTAAGGAAAGTGATGATGTTCTAATAAGAACTATGATGTGTATTTGTATAGACTAAAAAGTGACAAGTTGGAAAGGCAAGGGGAAATTGTAAAGAAGTTTTAAGTGAGGGCAAAAGAGACATCACCATTGGAAGCTTATAAAAGGTAGCTAGCTTTATCCTTAAGCTCTGTTTTCTATTTACATGATTTTCGGTATATTTTGCCATTATATGGAATGTGTATGAAATAGCTATGTGCACACCCCGGGAAGACAGTCAAATACTGTGTGTGTAAGGTGACCTCTAAATCCCGCAAGTGCACGGTTTAAGTCGAGTTATAGTATAAAAGATTATCATTCTCTACAGGGATTGTAGGTTGAGTACTAACTAATCTCAAGTAAAATTATCTAGGCAGATCAATTAATAGTGTGAATCAAGAATAAGTTGTAAAAATAGAGCTTCGCTATCAAAATAAGGTCTGATTCAATGGAATAAAAGCGTACTTAGCTTAAGGATCCCTTGTACACTTCATTATGGAATGAATTTACTTCTCTAACTTGGTTTACTGTTAATTATGATTGCCGGATTCCCAAAATTAAGCTATACCTTATTGCAAGGCTACTAGCTACTAACCAGAGATTAAGTGCCCAGAATTACTCTAGTAATCACTCATCTAGGTTGCATTAACTGGCTAAGAACCCATTCTTGGACATTTCATCCTGTGCAAAAGAATACAATCAGCTTAATTCCTAAGTTTAATTGATATTCCCAATGACCATGCAAGATCCGATTAATTAATTGGTCATTTCAACCTAAAATCAACTAATCCATAACACAAATCCAATATTCCGGATATATTAGCTTGTTCCAGACAAAACAGCAAGATCAAATCATAATTCAATAGTAAATCAAGCTAGATTATATAAAATTCAGTTCCATAACTCCATGAACAAGTTCACCTAAGCTAAGCACAAAGGTTTAGTGTGAAAACATTACAAGATCAGAGGAAAACAAGAAAACAGAGAAGGAAGTCAAACAGTCCATGAAGATCTACAAATTTCTTGCTTGATTCTTCAATTTCTTGCTTGAATCCACGCTAGATGATGCCTTTGGTGAGTATAGGTCTCTCCTAGGGCTTCTCCCAGTAGCTCTCCTTGTTAATTCTCAGTTTCTCCTCCTCCCCCTCGCAAGATTTCGCGCAAAACTTATATTTTTGATGTACACGGGGTTCAACACGGCCCGTGTTTCACCCCGTATTTTTCAGCGAAAGTTTGAGCAGCAAGAAACACGTTGTGTGACATGCCCCGTGTTCTCCGACGAATTGTCAAGCAGTAATGTACACGGGGTAGTACACGGCCCATGTTCTACCCCGTGTTCTTCAACGAAGTCTGATAAACATATTACACGGGGTGTGACACCACCCGTGTTCTTCAGAAACGAATGGCAGAAAGATACACGGGGTGTAACACGACCCGTGTTCACTCCCGTGTTCTTCTCTGGATGACTCAGTGAAGTCTCGAACCAGTCTAGAACGAAACACGGCCATGAACACGGGGTTAAACACGGCCCGTGTTCTTTGCTGAGTGAACAATCTTGCTTCAATTCTTCATGATTTGAATGGTTTTGCCTCTTGATTCTTTTCTAATGCTCATATGTGTCATTTTATGACCTGAAAACAAGATATAGAGCATCTAAGTGTCCTTTTCAATCAATTTGCACAAAATACTAAGTAAATAAGTGGATGAAACACATAGAATTTAGGTGTATTTGTGCACTTATCATAAGGCCTATGGCCCGAGTTATCCCCGGAATGGTAATGAAATTACTATGTGCACACCCCGGGAAGACAGTCAAATACTTTGTGTGTAAGGCCTATGGCCCGAGTTATCCCCGGGATGGTAATGAAATTACTGTGTGCACACCCCGGGAAGACAGTCAAATACTGTGTGTGTAAGGCCTATGGCCCGAGTTATCCCCGGGATGGTAATGAAAATTGCTGTGTGCGGTACCTATGGCCAGACACCTCGGGAAGACAGTGTGATACTATGTGAGTAAGGCCTATGCCCCGAATTATCCCCGGGAAGACAGTGAATTACTGTATGAGGCCTAGGTATGATTATTTGTGATGGCCATCTAGATAATTATATGAGTCCTTGAATGGGCTTGTTGATTGCTATATGTGATGCACATTTCTTACAATGGTACGGAATGAGATGATAAAGAGATGGCAAACGATTAATTGTTTTTGAAATGTATGTTTTACTTGCTTAAGGATCTGGAATGGCTTGATATGTTTTTTTACAGTGATGGCTAGCTACTGGGAAACTCTGTTTCTTATGTTTCTGTATTATTACTAACCATTCCAGGTGATGTTTCGAAAGGCTCTCTTGACAAGGGAGAATAGAGATTTGAAGATGTATTAAGAATGATTGTATAGTTATCAATTTTGTAAGTGATGGATGTATGTTTTGAAAGTTGAACTTGTTGTATAATTACATAACCCTTGGCTATATTATTTGAGATGTAGAATATTCGTAGTATCGTGAGTTAGTCTAGAGTAGAAGGCAAATTAGTATGCAATAATTATCTATTAAATGAGGATTAAGGTGTTAATAAGTAAGGGAGTTACATTAATAATGTAAAAGGATAAAAAAATGTAAGAAATATAATTTTATCCATCATAATAAGAACAACTAGTTGTATTTTTCTGCTAATAATAATACTGATGTTTCCTTTTTTTACTAAAGTAGTAGTAGTAAGATAAGAGATGAAGGAAATCATCAAAGATCATTCAATCACTGCTAGAGGTCCTATTTTGGCCTTCTAAAACTCAAGTCAATAAGAAAGGTAATAAAAAATATAAGAAATATGTGAACTAGTGAAGTTAAAAATCTATCTAGTATAAAAACTAATATTTATAGTAAATAAATTACTTAGGGTACAATGGTTATATGTCAATGTTACTTAGAGTGGTCTTTTTAAAGATTGCAAATGGCCCTCTAGAGTAACCATTTTTTAGCTGTGCTAACTATTTGACTACTCCTAACACTATTCAATTTAAACCATACAGTACTATAGTTACATTCAGTGTAACACATGTGGACATATTGGACCGATTAAGTATGCCTTAATTAAGTTGATCAGTTCAAGCCCAATATGCAAATTAACATGGTCTAATAAGGAGTATTCATCATTTATCCCTTAAAAAAATAATATGGTAAGGCTTGATCAAGCATTTGTAAATTAATATCTTCGATCTATATTAATTGGTGCATTGATAATATGATTAGTTGCAAATTATTGTCTTACATTTAATGCACCTATAATATGTATCCATACATATTTACAGATTATGATGCCTATTATGATTGTCTTTAATTTCACACTAATGATAAAAAGATTACTTGTATTAAGCTATTAAATCTTTTTTTTAAAAAAAAAACACCATATCTTATCCATTTATTGATAGAGATATTAACAATCTTTATATAACATGTATATTTTTGGAATTTGTGTGATCGACCTTTAAATATAACTAGAAGGGTTGTAATCTCATTCATTAATTATTTTATAGATAGAAGGTACTTCCTCTTGCCATTACTTTTGCCAATTTTGCAGAATTTTTTAGAGCACAAAGAGCAACTTGACTACTTAGTATTCATAAGTTCCACTACTGTTTATTTTTCATTGAAAAAGGATCATTTGAAGAAAAGCCATTGTTGTTGATCCTTGTTGCTAACGAAGGTAAATCCTTTCTATTTTCTTTCTTAACATAATTACATTTTATTTTTCATCAATGCAAACAATATATTAATTTCCCTTTTCACTTTTGCAAGTACATTTTTTTTCCTGAATTGTTCCTTTTTCTATTCTAGTTTTTAGGATTTTAAATATCAACTTTAATATGGGTGATTTTTTTAGGTGAATTCATGGTCTTAGGCTAACATTTAATTTTGAAGCACTATAAACATGCCAAATTATCCAAGAGAATGACTAAAAGTCAAGTAATTAATTCTATTAATAAACTAATCAATCAAAATGCTTTTAAGCTTATCTCGATGGATTGCTACTTGGAGAAGGAGCTAATTAGTTAGATTATTATTTTAGATTCTGGGATTGACTAAATGACTATTCCATTAACAACTATAAAAAAAATTTATTTTACAAAGAAGATTAGATAAAGGTATATTTATCATTTTCACTTTTTTGCCCGTTGTTTGAATTAATTATGCCACTTTCCCATCGACATCCAAATTCTTAGTAGAAGAGCTTCTTCTTTTGGATTGATTGGCCAAGAAGACTTATCTTCTATTAAACAAGAAGCCCATCCATTAAACTTTATTAAAGAAGACTATGTAATGCCATTCCTCTCTCTTCGCCCTTTTATGTGGTAAAGAAACTATCAAGGATAAGAAGCAATAAGTCACAAAGGATAAGATAGCTTAATTTTGTTTGCTTAAATGTAGAAGGACGGAACAAGACAGCTTGAGTTTTCTTATTTCCTTTATAATGGTTAGGTTTTCATTATATGCTATGAGCACTTGGTCAACTGTATAAGATTAAAACTAACTATAAATATTTTTTTATATTTTTTTAGAATACTTATAAAGTTTTGGTTCTTATATGTATATTAGCGCTAGATATCATAAACATATTTTTATTGGTATAAATTCAAGCATTCATAAGTGGAAAGAATCTTTGTTTAAAGTTTACTCATCTTTTGATGTTCGTGCCTATTGGATTCACCCTAATGGTCAATTATTATTTCTAATAATAAGGTTTTAAGTTGAAATATATAATGCTCTAAAATTAGACAAACTAAACCACTTAGAAATCAATAAATTGTTGGAGATAACTAAAGTTAGTCTTCTAAACACTCTCGACTTTATGAGTATGTTCCTTTAATTTATACCTTTTCATCTTCTACTTTGTTTATTTATTTTTTATTCTAATTTGTCTATTTAGTTTTTCAAGCTTCTTTCTTGTTGAAAAATCTCTTACTATAAAGGAAAAAAGAAAACTCATTTTAGGACATAAAAGGTTAAGCGAAATTCCTACTAAAAGCACCAAAGAGAAGAAGAAAAGTAAGAACTTTCCTTCTATTGATTGTCAAAGTAAAAGAACAAAAGATTAATTAAGCTAATCTTCCTCTTCCAACCTTGTCCCTGCTAAAGGATCATTTTATGTAGCACCTAGTTAATCTAATAGTAATATGAGAAGAGAAGAATAAAATGCACCACAAAAGAAAGGGGTAGCCAAAAAAAGAATAAGGAAGAAGAAAAACTAATATCCTTAGTTTAGAAAGAAGCCACTTTTATAGTAGGAGGAAATGATATTTGATTATCTATTGATGAGATTCTCACATTTATTCCTATTGCTCAAGGCATAGGTTCCACCTTTCAAAATGAACAACAAGGATTAATTGCTCCAATAAATCTTTCAACCTTTAGCTTTAGTTTTTCTAGCCAATTTTAAAATGGCAAACTTACTGATCAAGATTATATGGAGAGATATGGTATCAAAAAGATATTGCCAGTGCGCCCTATATTCCTTCCAAATGATCAATCATGAATGCATAGACTTAGGATTTGAATTATATTCCTTTTAGGGTTAGTCATTTACTCTTCATACTGATGCTAATAAAATGTTCCATGAGATGAATAAGAATGGTGTGAGCCATTTTTTTGTTCAATATGCTACTTATAGACTCAAAGTTGCTATAGAGGAACTTATTTTATAGAACTTGCTTTATGGAAGAGAATAAAAAACTTAAGTCTTAAGATTGTTCTTAGGTTAAAGACTTTCATAAAAAATTAGAAAGATTAAAGAGTGACTATGATTACTTTATTTAAATAATTGTTAACTTACAGCTATTGGTTGGCAATAGAAAGAAATGAAATTATAAATCCTTTGAATAACAGATTGAAAAGTTTAGGGCAACATGCTATAGTTGAAAAATATCAAAAGGAGAAAAATGGTATTAACAAACAAAAAGAATTAGACTTGATGACTGTTTATAAAAACAAATGAAAGAAAGAGTTCGATATTTTACAGAAAAAGAATGCTAAGTCAGAGAAAGTTATAAAAGGATTTTATGTGAAGAAAGCTACTTTGCAATCTCAACATAATAAGTTATAACTTGAATTTAATCAACTAAAAAATAACTATATGCGCACAATGGAACTCCTTGTTATTAATAGTTTGGAAACTTTTAATTAAAAGCTTTAGAAAGATAAGCATGCATAAGACTACTATTGACATGTAAAGGACTTTAGATAATAAAGAAGAGGATGAGTTTATCAATCTGGACAATGTTTAAAACTCTAACAAGGATGAGCTAATTGATGAATATATTATAAGAATAATTAGTCATTGCTCTAGAATAATGGTTATTGCCAATAAAACTTCCAGGGCAAACAATGTTATAGGTCAAAATGATCCAATAAATGTTAATTTTAATGCCGACTAGCCTAAAGTGGCTCCTAATAAATGTCACTACTAATAATTGTCAATAAATGTCATTGCTCTAAAGGTTATATTTCTACTATTGAAAATGTCACTACTAATAATTTTAATGTCGACTAGCCTGAAGTGGCTCCTAATACTTCTCTGCAAACTTATAATGATAAGGACATTGATGCAAAAAAGAATAAAGAAATAGTTGTAGTGGAATAAATGTTTTCTGTTATGTAAAAACTTTTGTAAAGAACACATAACTAATGATTATTTGTAATGACCTTTTCAAATATTATTTGCGAAGATCTCTTTGAAGTATAATGTTTTTTATTTTTCAATTGTAATTCAGTGATCTAAATAATTCTTAGCTTAAATGCTGAGATTTTTGAATAAGTTCTATGAAGTGATGACCTTTTAGCTTTTATTGATAAAATGTTGTAATTTACTTCTTGATATGTTAAAATGTTTAAGTGTTAAGGTTTTTACTATTTATAGAGAGAGTTACTTGCCTTCATGAAATTGAATTATTGATTTTCGTAAAGTAAAATAAATGGTAATTTTTGTATTAATGTTTAGTAGTTATTTTTTTTTATCAATCTATGATGAAGACTGAATTGTCATTTTGTCAAGGTTTAGTTGAGTTTCAATGGTTGACCTCCAAAATCAAGGTTAGTTTTAATGAAAGTGCATTTGTGATCGACATAAGTTAAAGTTCGTTATAATGAAAGTGTGATTGATGGAAGTTGAAGCTGCTTGTGATCGATACAAGTCAAGGTCAATTGTAAGATAAATGGAACCAACACAAGTTAAGGTATGTTGTAAGTTTGACTAACATAAGTCAATGCTAGTTATAAGATAAGCATAACTAATACAAGTTAAGGTCAGTTATTATATGTGTGCATATATATATTTGTTGTGTGCATTTTTTATGAAAAATAATAAAAGAATCAAAAGTAGAAAAGTAAGGATCATAATGTAATCAAAATTTTCTCTATATTATTATTCCTTCTATTAGGGGTATCTCTCTACAATTCACTTTATTAATGTCATAAAGTATTCTTATGAATGAGAAATATTCCATGATCTAGGGAGTAATCTTCTTCCAATTATAGATAACTTGTAAGAACCATTTCCTAAATTCCAGACAACTTTAAATGGTCCTTCCCAATTAAGGGCTAACCTGCCTCCCTTTTAGTCCTTTCTTGGTCCTTCCTAGTCAGAAGCTAAACCTGACTCCCTCTTAATCTTTAATTAGATTGTCTGCCCTTCTTAAAACCAAAGAGCTTTTTTGGAATTCCCTTGGCCTTACCCTTTTGTTATGGTATTTAGCAACTCCTGCTTATAAGCATAAGACCTTACAAAGGCCATTTCTTAGTTAGGGGTGGTAAATAGGCTAGCTTACATGGGTCAAGCCATTTTAGGCCTAGTCTGCATAGGCTCACATTTTAAACAGGCTTATTTTTACTACTTTGATCCGCATAAAGGCCCAAAAAATTTATGAGTTTTGTCTTATAAATAGGCTTGGCTTACAAACCAGCATGGCAAGCCAAACTCATTTAGGCTTGCTTTTTTGTAAGCTTATTTTTAGTAAGTTCAATTCGCAAAAAGCTCACAAACCACTTTGCCCGGCTTGTTTACCACCTCTATTCTTAGTTTTAATTTAGCAAGTCTAGATTTTCTTTAATAGTTTATAACTTTTTTTAAGAGAATCAGTTGTTCTTTTCACTGGATTCTCCTATTTCCATTATAATGAGTGCTTCATGTTTATAGATAAGGGTTAACAAATCTTGATATGACAAAATAATCTGACATGAACATGACATATTTATATGAATTGAGATTGATATATCAATTCATTTAAGAATTTATATTAAATTTTTTAAATATTATTTAAGAAATAATTAATAACTAGATTATAAATAAGTATATATAATAAAAATATAAAATTATTATTTTAATAAAATAACAATAAAAGTTCAAATTAGTATTTTTATTAATAATTAAAAATATTTTTATGAAAAATAATAAATAATTAAATTTAATAGATGATTTTCAATATATATTTTATTAATTGAAATTAATAAATGGGTTAGACAGGACAACTCATGTAATAAATGGGCCACCCTTACATAAGGTGAAAGGGGTTTCATTTGTTGATTTTTAAGGAGTTATCCTATAAGACTACAATACACTTAGCAACTCTTTAACCTATTTTTTTTTAAACCTTCAAGTATAATCTTATTAGCCAATTCTGCTTGGCCATTATTTTAAGAATGCTTTACTGAAGCAAGTCTTTGGTCAATTTTAAAGTCTTTGCAAGTTTTTTTTGAAAGATTTACTTGTGAATTAAGCACCATTATCATTGATTATGACCTTAAGTATGCTAAACTTTTAAATAATATTTTTCATACAAATTTTTGTGTATTTTTCACAATAATGGTGACTAGTGGTCATGCCGTAATTTATTTGGTAAAATAATCCATAACTATAATTAGAAATTCAAGTTATCCTATCAATATCGGCAATGGTTCCAAGAAATCTACCCCCATCAAATAAAAGTCCATGATGAAATTATGATCTTCTAATTGATTACTAGTAATTAAGAATATATACATTAAATTAACATTTATCTTTGACTAGATTCATTCTATCTTTTTTCATCATTGGCAAAAAAATATCCTCATCTGATAGCTTTTTGAACTAAAGAAGAACCAACAACATGGCTGATGCAAATCCTCTCATGTATTTCTCTGAGGATGTAGTTTGCCTTATCTAGTTGTAGACATCTCAAGATTAGCAAAATAAAGCCTCTTTGTTACAATTTACTATTTTCTAGGAAGAATTATACTGCCATTCTTTTTAATCATTTAGCTTCAAAGTGATTTTTCAATTACTTTTATTTCTCTAAGAAGTTCTTTAATAGGGTTTATCATGTTGACAGCCACTCGATGTTCATTACCTTGACTTCTTCTATTATTAAGCAAGCTATAGTTTCATTAAGAAGGATTTGGTTGTTAACCATCACTCTTGCAATAGCTAGCTTGAAAATGCGTTAGCTTAGTTATTTTCATTTTTAGGGATTTCTTGTAATTTGAAGTTTTCAAACTTTGCTATTAGCTTTATGACTTTTTCAATGTATTAGACTAAACAAGGGGCCTTTGTTTGCAACTATTCTTTTGCCAATTTCAAACCTGCTATTAATGCTTCATACTTGGCTTGGTTATTGGTCATTTTGAAATTAAACTTCAAAGCATATTACATGGTAACTTTGTCCGACCCTTCCAAGATAACTCCTGCACTACTGTCATTCTTGTTAGACAAGGCAGTAGTATATAAAGTCGATATGAATAATTAGTCTTTTGGGATTGTCACCCTTTCAGATTTAGTCATTTTTGCCATAGCTGCTAAGATTTGTGCCTTTATTGCAATATTTTGGACTTTGTTTTAATTATTTTGTGTTGTTAAACTATTTGGTTGAGGGCAAGATTTGGACTTCATTTTTGTTCATATATGATCATTTAAGTTTTATGTTTTTGGATTATATATTTCAACCACATGTGAGCCAAAGTTTTTTTTTTTATTTCCTTTTTTAACTGAATTTGAATTAAAAGCATGTTTTTCTGGGTAAATTACATGTATAAGCCATCATTGGAGAAGATCCTTAGGGAAATCAAATAGAGTTTGTTAGCCTTAAGATTATATATGATGAGTTTTGATGATGATAAATAGATGTCACAATAGCATTGTATGTCTTATGCTAAAGTGATACATATTAATAGACATACTATGTTATAATTGATGCATATATATGATATAATGATTATACATGCTCTTGCATCAATTCTTGATATATTAGAAATGGACTAACTATTTGGTTTGTAAAGTTTATGAACTTGTATATAGGAAAGTCCAAGATGAAAAAGAGTGAGCATGGAAGTAAAAGAATGGAAGATCACATCATGTTCAACTCAAGAACAAGAAAGAAATGCAAGAAAGAAGATGTGGTCCAAGTATTGAAGATTAGGAAGATTAAAAGCTTGGAAGCATAAAAAAAGTCAAAGAACTTCATTGGTATAGTATCTCACTTTAGGCTTAAACTTTCTTGTAAAATAGAGTATTTTATGATATAGAGCTCAAACATATTTTTCATAATCTTAGCTTGATCAAAATATTTTAAAAGATAGCCCACAATCATGTTTTTATAAGATAGCCTATGGGAACATTTCAAAAATAAATGAGATATGAGTTTTTGATATTTTCAATTTTGACCTTTAATCATTCTCTCAATCATATCTTATAAAATACTCATGATTTTACTGTAAAATTTTTTTCATATGAAAATAGACTCAAAGAGATTTCCATAAATAAATCATTTACTTAAAATGATTAACATATGAAAGAGTTATGATCTCTTCAAGTTGAGTTTAAAAACTATCTTTCTGCATGATAGCCATGTCTGATGTGTGCTTATTATTTTGATCATATCTTGAAAAATATAAATGATATGAGCATGAAATTATTTTTATTTGAAAATAGACTCAAAGGGCTTTCCATGGACCAATCATTCACTTAAAATGACTAAGATATGAAATAGTTATGAATTTTATAAATTGAGTCTTAAAATCAGATTTTCACTAATTCACAGTTTCTGACCTTTGCTCATTTTTTTGAATATATCTTAAAAATTACATCATATATGAGCATGAAACTAGTCCCATTTGAAAGTAGACTCAATTATCTTTTCAATGATAGGTTATTTGCTTAAAACAGATTTAAAATAAAGAAGTTATAATCTTTTCAAGTTGAATCTGTGTTTCTATCTAGGTGAATTGATTGGCCAATCGATTCCAGACATTTAGAGAATACTCTGGACATCTTGAATCGATTCACCACTTAATTGTAGCTGTTCTGGTGCACGAATAACGGCTAGTAATGGTTAGTTTTCATTCCTAACAATCCCAAACGGCTATATTACTCCATAGGCTTCATATATAAGCTAAGAAATATCAAATACAACCAAGAGAGAGCCTTAACTTCAATTGAAAATATCGTTTTACATCATTCTTCATCCAAATCATGAATTAAGCTCTACTTTATGAAAATTTTCTATTCTAGAGCTTCATTTTTTTTATATACTCTATAAGAGAGTTTGTTTAAGTTGTTATTCATCTTTTTATCATTTCCTAATTATTAAGGGTGAGGTATCCCTTGGAAAAACTTAGAGAGGGTGAGAAATCCCTTGTAAGAGAGATTTTTGCTCAAGGAAGAGTAAGGAATTGTAAGGCTTCTTCAAGTGTCATTGAAACTTGAAGGATAGTGGATTAACACAAGCTTGGAGAGCTTGGAGAATGGATATACACCTTGGTGAGGATATCCAAGGGAGGAACCACTATAAATCTGTTGTATATGTTCTGTTTTGCTGTTGTAATTTGTTGAATATATTATGCTTGAAAGCTTATGTTGTTGCTTGAATATTTGAATGATTAAAAAAGAAATTCATCTCTATTTTGCTATTGTTGTTTGCTAAGATATAGTGTTGAATGCTCTGTTCTTATTGTTGTTAATTGTTGAGTACATTATGCATCAATATTGATCTTGATCTTTAAATGATTGAATGGTTGAAAGAGAAATTCATTTATGCATTGGATTCTTGATTCTTATTTATGCATAATTGAATGAGTTGCTTTGCACAAGTGAATTGAATTGTTATATCTTGAATGCAAACATATTCATAAGGCTTTCTTGGAAGTGTTTGAATCAAAATTATTCTTATGACTTCCTAAAATAAAAGGCTTCTCAAAAAAAGTTTGAAAAATAACAAAAATTTTAAAAACATCTAATTCACCCCCTCTTGAGTGTGGGTTGCTAAGGCCAACAAAGTTTACTCTTGGGAAGGCCTTTTGGTATGAGTTTGTTCACTTGGAAGGCAATGAAATGTAGATTATTATTGATAAAAACAAGTCCACAAGGGCAAAATTGTCCACCAATTTTGGGAGAAGGCGGTCTGTATAACTTAACCTATACATAAGGTGAGAAGCATACTTGATGAAACGGAATATAGGAAGGGAATTTTGAAAATTAATAAGAATAGTAAATAGGATGCAGGTAAATTTTTAAAATGTTAGGAGTCGTTTGATTTACAGTAAAAATATGGGAAGTTGTATTTCCTAGGAAATAGAAATTATGAATTGTTTGGTCACTCACAAAATATGGGAAATCATTTCTCAGAAAATTATATTTCCCACACAACATGAAAAATTATTTACCTACTCCCCCTAGGTAACTTCTATTTCCTAGGAAATGTAACTTCTTTCATGTCAACTAAATAACATTGAAAACTTCTTGAAAAATTCACATAGGAAGTAATTTCCTAGAAAATTTAACTTCTCGTAATAACTTATTTCCACATGAACCAAACAACTCCTTAATATACTTCGGTACAATAATAAAAAATTATAATTTTTATTTTTTTCCTCGTTTTCCTTTCTAACCAATCAAATGAAAATTTCAAATTTTTTTTTTCTATTTTCTATTTCATCAATCATAGGATGATAACTTCAACCGTCAATAACGCCAGTAGAAAGTAACTTACAAAGGAAGGCATTGTAATTATTTTGCAAATAAAGAGATTAGTAACAACTAAAAAAAAATGAAGGAAAATGTATTTTGATTCGATTAAGCTCGGAAGAGGAAAATATAATTTAGCTTAAATTTTATTCTTACAAGAATTATGGATGTGATAAAATCACAGGAGGTGGGATTCACCAATTTTTTCAGAGAAGGTGAGAGTAAAAATAAAAAATAAGATATGAAAATAGCATTATCAAGAAGATATATGCTTTCGTTTAACAGCAAAAGTAAAGTCGGTTTATCTTTTTCACATATTCAAAAGTTTTTAAAGGAAACCTCGCCTTTTTTTTTTGGGGGGGGGGGGTAAGAAAGTTTGCATTCTTTAAGTTTTCAATATAGAAAATTCACAGTCTCAAAAAAATTTTATCTCAATCTTTTTTGTAAGAATTTAAATTTGATTTCTTCTGTAAATTATTTTTACACCATCATTTATTCATATATTACCACATTAATAAAAATTATTAAATACCTTTACTATTGATAAAAAAATTAATTGTTTAATAATGTACCATATTTTTACTTATTGATAATGTAAAAAGTTTTATATAAACAGTAAATTAAACTTAATCTCCTTTTACAAATATTTCTATATAAAAATGTCAGGATGTTACATTTTAATGTTACATGTTTTAACTATAAGAAAACGATTATTTTTACCGGCATTTATTAATGTCTTGCTATTATTATCACGCGATCATTATTTTTTGTCATTTGTCACAATCCACCACCATTAATTAGTGAACTTCTTGGCATTATCTATTATTTGACTGGTTATTTTTCCATGATGGACAACATCTTGACCAGGGAATTTTAAAGAATTTAACAAACTTTGTAAAATTATAAAAAGTAATTAAAACATAAAATTTTGATGTTTTTAGAAAATTTTTATTAAACCAAACAGTATAATAACATTCTTAAAAATCACATTCAATATAATATTGAAATTTTTTAAAATGTAAGAATCCTACTGACCAAAGACCGTGGTAAAATTGAATTGCATATCTCTGTTTCTCACTTCCTTGATCTCTCGACTACCGTTTTAATCAAAATACAGATATAGCTCTCTCCTTTATGTTATATATAAAGAATTAAATTAAACAAATAATAATGATAGCATAAAAAATAAAATTTAAAATTAAGTTTTAAATATAAATTTAGGAATGTTAATTGCATATAAAAATAATGTGTAAAACTTAATCCAATAAATATATTTCGAATCCATTTCCGATGTATATAAATTTTTGTATATGACCTTTTGTATTTTTGTCTTTTTGCCATAGTTATTCATTTGACAATGCTACTACATATCAAAAATCCTATTTGGAATTAGATTTCAAATATAAATTAAAAATTATTATTAATATAAAAATTATAAAATAAATTTATAAAATTTAATTTAATAAATATGAATGATCCCGACATTCAATTTCAAATCTCACTTTTAATATTTATAATACTTTTATCATTCATTAGAAGAAAATGATGCAAAATTGTCGGTACATGATAACATATTAATCATTAATTTGATTTTATAATAAACTCTTTTTCAAACGATTCTCTCCGCTCAATCTATAATTACCTTGGACATAAAGAATTAAATACAGCATTGCCATCCAGGAGTGTGGGCATCCATCGGAAGGAAATGATACAAAACTCGTACAGTTTGACTTTGCAACGCATTGAAGTAAGATTTGGGGTCCCATATATACATGAGAATGGCAGGAAAATAAAAGACATGAATTCTGTTGAAGGCATGCAGAAGCAGTAAGTGTCCTCTTCTGGTTCTGGGCGTTTGTTATGATGCAGGTTGCAGCAACAAAGGGATCAGCTGCGTCAGTTTCTTTTTGCATATGTTTAAGGCCGACAATGACAAAGAGAATCCCTGACACTTTGTTACTATTTCCTGCAACCCCTGAGTCACTGAGACTCCATTCCATCCGCAACTATTCAAACCCAAGTTATCGAGAAATTCTTCGATTCTTGACTTGGAGTACATGATATCATTTAAATTAATATTTATAAGTTTTGCTTTAAGGCAGCAATTATTGCCCCAAATGATACATTTAGCCATTTAAATAAATGGGCTTTCAATATTTTTTTGAGTCTCGCGATAATTTTAATCTATTACAAATTCTATGTTTCATCTTTGATTAACGTAGGATCTACATGAAAAATATAAGATCATTCATTTAAATGACTAGAAGCATAAATTGAAGTTACACTTGCTACACTTTGATCAAAAGTCAAAGATAGTTTAATATTTGATGAACTGTTTTATGCGACATTATATATTACATATTATGTATCTAAGAATTTCTTCAAGTTATCGTCGATAATTATTTTCTTTATGCAGATACTTACACATAATTTTGCTATTAAATTTTCTGCTTTTTATTAAAAAATTAATTTTATATGAGTTTTATAAGTAACAAGTATATTAAAAAATTATAGATTGTTCAAAGTTATGTAACTTTTTCATTTTTACTTAAAGTTTTATTTTTAATAGCAAAAATTTAAGAAAAAATTAAATAAATTTTACGAAAATTATAAGAACTTGCTGTGCTTGTATGATTTTAATTTTTGAGAAGATACAAAAATATAGCCATACCTTATATTTGACATTTTGCCATGTATATTCTTTTAGAGACACTTTAAAAATACACCCTCTCATAATTTATGAAATCTACAATTTTCTAAATCTATAAATAAAAGTTATATATAATGCATTTCTATTTTAAATAGAAATGTATCTCTCTCTCTCTCTCTCTCTCTCTCTCTATATATATATATATATATATATATTGCATCACATCACTCTTTTCCTTTTTTGCAGTAAAAATATAACATACCATCAAATGCCACTCCTTTTCTCCAATTTTGAAAGGTAAACTCATGGTAAAAAATAAAATGAAATTATCAATTTCACTCTTAGAATTATATGGTACTAATAAAATAATTTTTACATTATATTAAATGCTTAATTTCATTTTTAAATAATACCTTATAGAAATAATTTTATTCTTTCATACAAATCTGTATAAAAAATTTTGTCTCTGAGTATATGTATAAAAAGACAAATTTTTTTGTATAAATTATTATTTAAGAATAAAATTAATTATTTAATATAATTTAAGGACTATTTTATAAACTTCTTATAATTTTAAAGATGAAATTAATAATTATATCAAAAATTACACAAATGGCCCTCCAACTTTGAATTTCATTGTAACTTTTCCCTAATTAAGTAGTTTTTGTCTTTAATTGTGATATCTTTCGTTTGCGACCCAAAAAAAAAAATGCATTTTTAACTAAATAAATAAACTTGCCCTCGTTTTTCTTGTATAAACACATTGTTTCGTTTTATAGAATTCATGCATTTTTATTTATATATATAATAAAAAATCTTCTGAATATTTTTTTGCCACATCTAAAAGTATTAATAATGACTTTGAAGGTAATGAAAATTTTACCATCATTTGATTTTTATATTAGGCAAAAAAGTGGATAAAAATATAGCTTATAACAAAAAAAAAGACATTTTTATCATATAGAGAATTTGTTTTTCTCTATATTTATATTTATATTTATATTTATATGCAGTTTACAAATACCTAAAGTTCATAAAAAATAATATTTTGTAAAATTAATTTGAAAGAATTATGAAAAATTACGATTTTCATGCAAAAAAAAATTTAATTGATTTTCTTCTTTGGCTGATACTTCAGTTCAGTAACTGTTATAAACAGTAAACAGAGCCTGGCACAGTGTAGTTTTGCAAATTGCACTACGCGTGCCTGGCTATGTCATTAACGTTTCCTTCTTTCGATGTCATTTTTTTGCATCCAGAGTTTGCAATACCGTTCTTGACGGGGTGGGCATATAAACACAAAAATCTTAAACTTTTCTGTACTTAAGCAAATAGAAGGAAAAAGAAAAATGAAAATTTTAATGATGAGAAGGAAAATAGAAAGAAAGGAATAACAATTTTACAATTTAATTAGAAAAGACAACGTAAAAAAGAAAAAATTTTAAAATGTTGATATACAGAATAATATCAACCACAAATTAATTAACTTATTTTCTCTTCTCTTCTTTTTCTCTTTATTTAAGTAAACAAAAATTTCAAATTTTAAAATTTTCTTTCCATTCCATCTATTTAAAAAGTTGATTTGTTCAGGCGAAAAAAAAAAGTTGATTTGTTATTATAGTAAAATATTTTTACATTCGTAATAAATAGAAGGACATTATTAAAGTCAAGTTAGTTCACAAATAATTCATAATTTCATTAGTGTTTTGATTTGATAAACAAAATTCATCAAACAAATAAAAAATACACAAATTAAATTATTATATTTTGATTTTTGAAAAGATTTTATTAAGATTTTCAATTATGATTTTGAATAACTATTTTATTTACCATTAATTATTTGATTATTGAAAATTTTATTTATAAATTAGACTAAGAATTTAATGGTTACTGTTTTGGATCATTATCAGATTTACTTTAAATAATTACGACATTATTTTTTTGTTGTAATTATAAAATTTACAAAACAAACTTATCGTATTTTATTTTATTGCCATAACTACTTCAAGTTTTTAAGATCATGAGTATCGTTTTTATTTTTAAATGCTTTTAATTTTTAATTCGATAATTTTCGCTCTCTATAAATAATTGCCTTCTATCATATAATTAATACCAATCAAAGCTGATTCGTTTACTTTCTTTCGCTCTTCAGAAATATTCCCCGTATATTTACAGCTTGCATTGTATTTTTTGTTATTCTTACTCCTAAATTATGGATACACACAATTCAAAAAGGGATAGTTCTTCCATACCAGACTGAAAGTCTGGGTATTGATATCCTTACTCACAAATTAATAAATAAATTATACCTATTTATATATAAAAGAGATTTATAGGTAATTTATCTATTTATAAACCTTACAATTTAAGATTTAAATTTATTTTAATTTTATTTTTGTCCCAAATTTTTTTTATGAACTTATGGGTTTATAAAAATAAGTTAGGCCTAAATATCTTTTCCTATATACATTTAAAGATTTAAATTTTATTTTACATATATATATATATATATATATATATATATATATATGAAAAATTTTTGAAACAAAAATTAAAATTTTAAAATAAATTTAAAGAGAAAAATGAAAATAAAAGCTTTAACTGTAATTTCAAATTCTTTAAATGACGAATAAATTTGAAAAATTAAATACATTAAAATTAATAATACTATTTTTTTAATACTATACACCTCCGTGTATAAAATTAAGAAGTGCATATTTTTTATCAAAATAAAAAATTCATACATTTACTTTAATTATTTTCTATTTTCATTTTCATTGACAATAGAAAATTACAAAGAAAAATTAAATTTAAAATTTAAAATTAAAATACATTCATAGATAAAAAAATTTATTATAAAATTTTTTAATATAAAATATACATGATCTATCATTTATAATTTTAGCTCAATATAAATAATTTATATTCAGATCACATTTATTATTTATTGAATATGTTTTATGGCCAAAAAAAAGTAAAGGAAAAATACATAACTTAAGTTTTCTTTTAAATTTATTATTTATTTCTCTTAATAAAATGTTAACTTAATCAACTTTCAAATTTTTTTGCATATAAATCTAAATTTAAAAGTATTTGAAGTATTTAATTTAAATTTAAGAATTACACATTGAAAGTTAGGATTTGTATAATATATGTATTATATTTAAATTTTGAAACAATATTTTAAAAATTGGTGCTTATATATATATATAATCTAATTTTATATGTTAGATTTTAAAAATAGTATGCAAGATTATGGTTTTAATTTTTTTTCAAGAATAAATTTTAAAAAATGAACAAATAATTTTTAAATAATTCTAGGTATTTTATTGTTTAAAAAATATCTTTCTTTACATATATGAATAAAAATATGTAAATAAAAATGTATTGGTTATATACATTCATGGATAAATAATTTATATACAAATACTTAGTTATAAACATTCATAGGGTAAAAATATATTGGTTATATACTTAACTAATAAATAGTTTATACACGGATATTCAAAATGATATAATAAAAATTTAAATTATTAAATTAAAATTATTTAATTATAATTATTTATATATTAATAGATATGATTAAATTATTTTAATTTAATAATTTTTAAAATTATTAAATCATCCAAAGTTTTAAAATTTCAAAAATATCATAAATTCATCATATAAAAATTTAAAATTTAATTTTGAATTTCAATTTTAATATCTTACATGCTTTCTTAAGAAATAATAATATTACTAATAGCATTGTATTTAAATTATTAATGTTGAAACTCTTCATCGTTACGTAGATATTGGAAACTTGAAAAATTAAATACATCAAGATTAGTAATATTATTTTTTAATATTATACACCTATGTATATAAAATTTAGAAGTGCATATTTTTCATCAAAATAAAAAATTCATACATTTTCTTTAATTATTTCCCATTTTCATTTTCATTGAGAATAAAAAATTTATAAAAAAATATGTAAAATTAAAAATTAAAAATACATTCATAAGTAAAAAATTTTATTATAATTTTTTTAATATATTATATACATGATCTATTATTTATAATTTTATCTTAATATAAATAATTTATATGTAAATCACATGTATTGGTTATTGAATATATTTTATAATCCAATAAATTATTATATAAATAACTATCAATCCAATAATATTGGCCTAATGTTAATAATCCATTATAAAAGTCCATTTTAAATCATTACAAGATATATAAATTTTAACATTGAAAAAATTTATAAAAACTCAAAATTATTTCACAAATTGTAATAAAATAACAAATTCATATTTAATGAGAAAAACATCTAAATAAATTGAGTATTAAATTTAAAATGATAGTATTGTTATAATAAAAATTAATTGATAATCATACTATTATATCTAAGAGTATGATAATGTAAAAAAGTATTATTTCCATATTCCTTTTCAAAATACAAACCATTTACATACTTTCTATTATGTTAAATAAGAAATTAAGTGTTTGCTCTTTATTAAAAATTTAATTAATATATTTTTATTTGCATGTTCAATAAAAAATTATAAAAAATATAAAATTAGGCCTATCCATTATGTTTGTATATATATGATCATTTTTATAAAAAGTATAAAGTATGAGAGTGAGATAATTAATATTACATAAGTAATATTTATTTTTTCAATAAGTAGCCTATAAACTTATATCAACCATCTATTTTTTTATCTTTTAAATTTAATGGCTATTATATTATCACTAAATTAAAGTATCCATATCTAAACTTTTAATTTAGGTATAGTAGAATTGTCCTTCAAAAAATTTATTGTATCTTGAGTAATTATTGCACATAAGCACCTCAACAGTATAAGTGATATGCCTCAAATGAATTTCCTCCGGCATTTGAATCATGATATAAATAAATCAAGTTTGAATTTTTAAGAACTCAAATCATTTATACGATAAGCTAATTCAGTGTATAAACACATTAATAAATATAAACATATTATAATATATTGTATATTATTTTATTTTTTATAAGTATAATTGTGTACATAATATAAATTCATATTTTAAAACAATTTGATACATACAATACTTAAAGTATTTTTATAATATGAATAATAGTATGATAATATTATTTTTTGCTATTTATAATTTTTTTTATTTATTCTGTGCTAACAAGTTGTTATATATATATATCTATTTTCATATGCTTTGTTTTGCTCTTCAATTGCAAATAAAATATTTTATATTATTAAAGTGAATTTGAGCCTGATAAATTAAGTCAAGCTACTTGTGAGTTTCCTTTGAAATGAACTCAAGTTGGA
Source organism: Sindora glabra (assembly GCA_020226215.1). Classification (NCBI taxonomy): domain Eukaryota; kingdom Viridiplantae; phylum Streptophyta; class Magnoliopsida; order Fabales; family Fabaceae; genus Sindora; species Sindora glabra. The sequence goes on from CM035231.1 coordinate 36,892,095, forward strand.
TAAATCATCTTAAATATGGTTTGCATTGAGTCATGAACTAAAGAAATTTAAAGCAAGTCCTATGAGTTGTACTCAATTTAGCCGAACTCATTGTAAGCCTTGGATACTGCAACATTTATTAGAAAAAGTAAAAGTGACTTAAAGTTTTCACTAAATAGTAAAAAAATATATACAATAGTTTTCTAATAATTTGTCATTATATTAATGAATAATAGTGTCTATTTGATTTATATTTATGATGCATTAAATTTAAGGGAAATACTAATTGTAATCCAAAGGGTTGTACTTAAAATTCAGTGAATATTCTCATTTATTGTTAATTTTAATTTTCAATATAATCTTATGAATAATATTAATTAACAATTTAATTTTTTAAATATATTATAAATATATTATAATTATTTTTAATTAATATTATTCTACAAAATTCTTTTAAAAATTAAAATTAACAATAAATGAAGAATATTCAATGATTCTTAAGCATAATTGTTAAGATTATGATTAGCAAAACCCTAAATTTAAATTCATATTTGTACATATAGTATAATTAAAAATTTTTATTCTAGTTTTATATATAGTATTGAGGACTCAAAATTCTATTTTATTTGTTACAAGGTGAAATGATATTATATTGTTTCTACACGAAATTATAAATTTCAATTCAAAAATTGTAAAGTAACAGTAAAATAATTCTTTAATTATATAAATTTATAATTTTATGTTTGAATAATAGTTTATACATACAATTATATCCCTTTATATAAATCTGTACAATTTTATTTCTAAATAATGCAAGTAAAAGACAAAATTATATGTGCAAATTATTGTTTAAGAATAAAATTAAAATTTTATATAATTCAAAAATTATTTTTTCCAATACCTTATAATTTTAGACATTAAATTGATAATTAACTCTATCTTATTTTAAAGATAATAATAACTTGAAAAGAAGAAGAAGACACAACCCCTCAGGTGCAAGAAGATCCAAAAATACAGCAACCTTCTTTTTTCTCTTTCTCCGTCGCTCTTTCCCTTGGCCCTTTTCCTTTGTATATTAAATCGTCTAGCTTCTTGCTTCGTGGACTTTAAGCTCCCCTAGATTATGCTTTTTCCATGCACTTTTTCGGCATTCCGAACCGATCCTAAGTTGGGTTAGTATTCTGATTTCAAAGGTCAAATATGTGGGGCTGCACAAAGTGAGTGCAACAGTGGATTAACTGGAGAATGTCTGTACTATTTGCTCCCTTTCAAAACCCACCATTTTGTGTCTTGCACTAAGTAATATTCTCATGTTATATGCTGTCTAGTGTTCATAGTCAACAGATTTATTGAAATTTGGGTTGAGAGGAATTTGCATCCTCACTTTAGTTTGATGTATAGATACAAAGCAAGAGTCATTATTTTTCAAGTTGTATATGATTTTTTTCTTAAAACTTTATCCTCATATTTTGAATTTGATTTCAAAATTATTTGTATGTGAGATTAAAGAAGCTTGCAAATAATGTGAGATCAAAGAGACTGTTAAACCAGTGCCTTTCTATCCTGCGTGGAGACCAAGAGGAGAAGGTGATGCATATTTATAAAGAAGAAAATAAATGTTTCCATGATTTGCTGGTCATATATAGTATTGTGGCCAACATAAGCCTGATGATTTTGATCAAGTCTCCTGTGAATCTTAGATAAGCCTCCTATGAATTTTTAGATTTTGCTTCTTCTTAATGTTAATGAGGTTTTTACCCTGCAAATAATTTTTTACAAGCTTTGTTTTTTCTTTTCTTTGAGTGTTTAGCCCCCTTCTACCATTGAAAAAAAATTAGTTGTATGTGCATATTTAATAATTTGAATAATTTCTATTATGAAATTAAATTTGATTTCCTTTCATTGTAAATCAATTTTATATACTACTCATTTATGTATTATAATATTAATAAAAATATTAAAATATTTTTATTTTTATAAAAACAATTATATTTTTATCACATGTTTTCTTCTTATTTATTAATAATGTAAAAAACTTTACATATAAGATGAATCAAACTTAAACTCTTCCATCTACAAAAATACACACAACTTTCATATTCGATAGATTTTAAAATAATTTTTCAAGTACAATAACATTAATAAAAAAATTTCCACCTATCTTTTTCTAATATAATAGGAAAATAACTAAAAAAAAAAATTCAAATCCCCTGCCAGACATCATTTACCTCTTTTCATGCAACTTTCTTAAACCTTAAATTTTGAGTTTGAAAGTGATTCAGTGAATGTGATCGCAATTTATATGCATATATCCGATTGAAAATTTACTTTAATGTTTTTATGGGATTCCGTATCTCATTCAAAATTATAAGATATCTGGATTAAGAAGACTAATGGAAACATGTTGAACAGCATTCAAGGCAATGTAGCTATATTTAGACAACACTTTTTGAATCAGACAGCGTGACCGGAGACTTCAAATGACAACTTGGATTTACTTAATTAGATTAGGTAAGTGTGAAAACCCAATTACATACTCTAACTTCGAATTGTGCTGCCAATTTTTTCTTGTATTATGTGTTTTTAGATGAGTCCAAACTTCTTCAAATTAATTAGGTCAAATATAGATTGACTGCTCTGAAATGTTGACATGTTACATTTACTTTATTGTAATAAACAATATATTAACATTTATGTTTTAAAAAAAGTAATATTTTTATCTTGATTGATTCAATTAATTATAAGAATTTAAATAATATTATTATAATTCCTTTTAATTATAAATTCAAATTTCTTTTAACGTTAATCTTCTCAGAAGATAACTATTTTTTAAAAAATCTCCTAATATTCAGAACTCAGTTAAATCTATACCCCCTACACGTGGAAAACTTGCCATAGTCCGATTGGAAAATCTATTTGACTATTTATACATGTCATTTCCTCCTTTAATTTTTTTCCTGCCCAAATTTTTCGGAGAATTTTACCATACAAATATGCCTTTTTGTTGTATATGATGCAACACAAATCTAAGCCCTCTATTCATTTGACTTCTTAATCAACGATAAGACGGGTTTTCTTTTTATAATAATGGAACATAATTGCTGGAGGAAGGCTTCATGGCTACTGAAGCATAACCAATAGGAGGACTCCTCTGAGTTCTAAAAGAAAGCCCCTGAGTGTTCTTCTTAAGTGATGTTAATTGATTTTTATTTTTAAATCAAATTATATTTTATTTTTCTAATTTGTTTATCAAGTTTAATTAACATTTATTTTTATATTTATTTTAAGTATAAAATTTTGATAAAATTGTTTAAATGTTTGTCATAAAATTAATTTTCTAATCATGTCACAATATGCGTAATTATTTTATTTAATTATTATTAATAATTATAATTTAATAATTACAATAGTTATCCATGTGCATGTTTTGGCAATTAATTAACATATATATAGTGATTTGATTGAAAAAATTTATAATAAATGTTTAAAAATTAAATTTTATCCTTATTTTAATTTGTAATTTTTCTTTATATTTAATTAAGTTCTTAGAGCTATTTTTTAGTTATAATTCATTCTCTACACTTTTTATTTATTAATTTAAAGATTTTAGCTTGTAATTATTTAACATAACTAACAATTTTGGGACTTAAATAATGACGTAATAATGAATAATCATTTATTCAAATGACAAATTATCATAGTTTCAAAGAAATATTTAGAAACATACAATATAATTAAATTTATTAAATAAAAAGTATGCATGGTTAAAATTATATTTTTTATTCTCTTATTAATTGTTGTAATTGGGGTGCTACATTATTTATGTCTATGTCATATTGTAATTATATGAAGGATTTAAATTTGATTTATTGTAAGTCTAAATGAACTTTATACTTTCACTCATTTAATGTATTGTTATATCAATAAAAAAAATTGTTAAAATTACTGTGCTACTTTTAAAAAATTTTAATTACCATTACTTTTCTAATAATATATCTTCTTCTTATACATGAATAGTATAAAATGTTCTATATCAACAGCAAATCTAATTTAAATTTTTATATAAATTGATAGATATTTGTCATATTGATCGAAGAATTCCAAATACAAATCTCAATTTAAATTAATTATAAAATTATAATAAACCAAAAGAGCATTATTTATGTTTTTCAATTACAAACAAAATCAAGTATCAATTAAAAATAAAAAGGTAAGTTTAGGGATACAATTCAAAATAATTAAACTTTAAGAAGTTAATTAGAAATTGAGTGAAATTATAGAAAGTTACAAAGTAATTTAACCTATATTCTTTTCATATTTTTATATTTTTCTCTATTTTTGGTTTTTCTTCATATTATAATATATTCTAATAATGAATTTTTCATTATAAAATTTATCAAGTAAAATAATAATAACAAAGAATGGTTTAAGTAAAATAGTTTTTTAAACTTAATTGTTTATTGATGATTATTTTAATATCAAATTATAATTATGAAAGGTGATTAATAGGATAATTAATACATATATCATAACTTAAAAAAATTATGAAATACACTTATGTAATTTTATCTATGTCACTTAATTTATTTTTTTTATTTAAAGGTGTTGTGTCTTGAGAGTAAAAGGAAATTTTTATTAAATATTTGTATAATAGATAAAGTTTAAATTTGAGTTATCGTTAGTCTAATTTTTTTTATTATCAATCTATCCATAAATAAAAGAATGATATGTCATTAAAAATGTAACAATAATTAATAATTTTTTATTAATAGTAAGATAGTCTTAATAGTCTTTATTCATGTGATAGAATATGAGCAAATAAAAATATAAAACTAATATATATAAATAATGAATCAAATTTAAATACTAATAAATGTAAATTTAAATTTGATCTATTATTAGCATAAAATATTTGATACTATAATATATCATTAAAAATTAATAATAATTAAATTTTTTTATGATAATAAAATATTTTAATAATAGTTTTATTGACATAATAATATATAAATAAGTGATAGTATAAAATTTAGTTATATTAATAGAAAATTAAACTTGAATCTGATAAATATTTATAATTTTTAATTTAACTATAATATATATATATATATACAAGAATTTATAAAATTCAGTTTTAAGATTCAACACATCCAGCAATTCAAAAACTATGTAACAAAAGAAAGGTCGAATCAGTCGCGGCCAAACTTTCTCTCATGAAAGGCTTGAACATGTGTTGAAAATCAGGCCATAGAATTTGTGTTGTATCGCATACAACAAAAGCGAATTTGTATCATAGAAACCCCCAAAATTTTCATGTTGCTTTTCTTCTTTTGGGTAAATTATTAATTTTCTTTTATAATTTTTATATTATTTTAATTCTTATCACTTTTATTATCTATAGTACACACAATAATATATTTTAATGATATATAAATATAATTTTGATATAAAGACATTTAAAATATGTTAAATTTAAATATTTAATTTAATTAAAATTTTAACCATATTTTATTTTTAATTTATATTATTTAATAAATCACACATTATCTTTCTTATTTTTATTAACTTTATTAAATATTTTCTATTGATATGTGAATTTCTATTATTTACAGCTAAAATGCTAATGTTACTAATAAATATAAAGATAATACAATATTTTTTATAATAAAATAGTAAAAATAAGTTAAAGATCAAATTTAATTAAAAACTTAATTACAATTTCTATTTTAAATTTATATTATTTAACAACTCACACAATTTTTGTTTACTTTATTACATATTTTTTCTTTTTTCACGTGATCTTCTATTTTTTAAGTTAAAATATTAATGCTATTAACAAATATAAATATAGTAGGATATTTATTTTCTCTCATTACATAAAATATTATAAATTAATGTAATATTTAATTTTATTGAATTACTTGACTATATCTTCTATTTTTAACTCTTATTGCTTTAAAACTTACAAAATTACCTTTTTCTCAATTTTAATTTTTTATATTTTCATCCCCACTCCTATTTTCTACGATTAAAACATCAATATTAATAAATAATATATAAAAAATATAATATATTTTATTTTTATTATCAAAATAAATATGAATTTATGAAAATATAGATATTCTTTTTATTGTTCTTTTTATGTAATTTTTTAAATTTATTTTTTAATTTTATATTTCCTTAATTCTGATCACTTTTATTATTTGTAGGATACATATTAATGAAAAATATTTAAAATACTTTAAAATTTTAATTTAGTTTAATTACTTAACTACAGGAAGGGAAAGAAGAGGAATAGTATGAGACTTATAAGATAATATAAGAATATAATTTAATTAAATTAAATCAATAACTTAGCTATAATATTTTTAAGGTTTTAAAATAAAATACATAGTTATTAGTGTAAATAATAACTATTAGTATAAATACATTGACAAATAATAAATTATTATTTTATTAAATAATAATTGAAATGAGCATGGGAAAGAAAAGGAGTAATATGTGAGTTGTAAAATAAAATAAGACTTAAAAATATACTATACAGTTAAATAATTGAATTAAATTAAATTAATAATTTATTTATAATATTTTTAGTAAAATAAAATATATAATTATTAGTATAGATAATAATTATTAGAATAAATATAACAATAAATATTGAATATTATTTTATTAAATAATAATAGGAATGAGCATTGAAAATAAGAAGAATAGTATATGAGTTATAAATAATATAAGAGTTAAAAATATAATATATGTTTAAATAATTTAATTAAATTAAATCTCTGATTTATTTATAATATGTTTGTATAAAATAAAATGCATAGTTATTAACGTAAAAACAAAAATAAATAATAAGTATTATTTTATTAAATAATAATAGGAGTGAGCATAAAAAAATAGTATGTGAGTTATACGATAATATCAGAGTTAAAAATGTACTATATAGTTAAATACATTCAATTAAATTAAATCAATACTTATTTGTAATATTTTTAATAAAATAAAATAAATAGTTATTAGCTTAAATAATAATGATTAACATAAATATAGCAATAAATAATTATTATTATTAATTTGTATATACTTTCATTGATAAATAGAATATTAATCAACTAATTCAATCATTAGTATATATTTTACATTATACTTTCAACTTAAATTATTTTTACAATAAAGAATTTTTATCATAGTAATAATTTAACCTAAAAATAGTAATATCATAATTATTATAACATTATAAAAAATTTATTTATATCATTAAAAAATTAATATATATCCATGTGTTCTTACGGTTCTTTTAACTAGTTGAATAATAAATAGGATAGCAAAGTGTGGAAAATGGAAATTAGTATCTGGTATTTGTCATAATATGTTTTAATTGGTTATGGATTTTGTGGATGACAATTAATAAGTTGTAGGGGTGCAAGTACATCAAGCAACCAATTAGAAACTTACAGCCTAACTTATTTAAGTGTAATCTAACCTAATCTATTTATCTAAATAAGTTAGATTTATGTTAATAAATCAACTTATTTAGATAAATAAGCTAAATTTTTTTTCCTAGGTTCGGTTTGTAAGCCTATCAATCCAATCTATTTAATTATATATATTTATAAATAATATAATATATATACATATATGTATCTAGGCCTAATTAAACTATTAGATAATTTTTGAATTTTAAGAAGACTTTAATCTATTGACAAATTTAAAAGTCTATTTATATAAATAGACTTTTAAATAAACTAATAGGCTAAATTAAACTTCTTTAATAGTTTAGGTCGAACTTAAATTTTGACCTTATACAAATATATAAGGAAAAAAATCAAACCAAAATCGTTTATTGCAATTTATTACAATAAGGAACCTCAAGCTGATTTTCTTTCATCTAAGCAAACTCACAAACAGTAATTTATCACAATTCTTAGAAGATAAAATGATACACTTATAGCACATCTTGGGAAGAACAAAAATATCAAAATAAAACCTCTTTGTCATATATTAAAATTGAAGAATTTTTAATTTTATAAAAATAAATTTATAAGAATTAAAACTAAAAAAATTAAATTTATAAAAATTAAATTAATATAAAATTTTAATTATACATAAAATTAATAAAAATTTAATTTTTAGGAATTAAAATAAATTTTTAGTTAAGATAAAAATAAATAAAAATTTAGAGGTATAAAACTTTACATAGAATTGCAGAATAGTATCTTTTCTTTATCTTTTTTTATAAGAAATAATTATCCTAGATGAATTATTATTATATTAAAAATTCAAACAATAATAAAGTTATCTTTTTAGGAAAAAGAAAATGCAGATAGAGATAAAAACAACATATAGCAAAAAAAGAATTTATTTATCTGTTTATTTTAAATTTTTAGTTAATTTTACTGTTTGAATACCAACATGCTCTTTTTTTATACTTTGGTTATTAGTAAAATTTAATTTATTCATTTATTTTAAATTTTTTTTATCGATGTTACTATTTAAAAATTAAATAGTGATATGCATTTTTAAGTAATTTAATTATTAACGATACTTAATTTACCTATTTATTTTAGATTTTTAGTCGATATTATTATTTAGAGACTAAACAGTAATATATTATTATCTGGAGATTAAACAGTAATATATTTTTTCTTAATAGTTTAGTTATTAATAAGATTTGATATTTTTTACAAATTTTTAATCAATGTTACTACTTGGAGACCAAACGGTAATATACACTTCTTAGGTAGTTTGGTTATTAATAAGACTTCATTTATTCATTTATTTTAAATTTTTAATCGATGCTACTATTTAGAGACTAAATAACAACATATTACTATTTGAAAATTAAATAATAACATGCTCTTCTTTGACATGTTAGTTATTGATAAGGACTTGATATTTTTTATTATTTTATATTTTTTATCGATGTTATTATTTAGAAATTAAATAGTAACATGTACTTTTTAGGACAATTTAATTGTTAATGAGACTTGATTTATTCATTTATTTTATATTTTTTATCAATATTACTATTTAGAGATAAAACAGCAACATGTTATTATTTAGAAACTAAACAGTAATATACTCTTCTTTGATAATTTTGTTATTAATGAAACTTAATATTTCCTATTATTTGAAGTTTTTTATCGATATTATTGTTTAGAGATCAAAAAGTAACTTACTCTTCTTTGATAGTTTGATTGTTAATGAGACTTAATTTATCCTTTTATTTTAAATTTTTTATTAATGTTACTATTTAAAAATCAAATAGCAACATGTTACTCTTCAGTTTGCAAATAGCAACATATTATTCTTTAGTAGTTTTATTATTAATGAGAATATATTTGTCTGATTATTTTATATTTTTTATTGATATTAGCTATTTGAAAATCAAATAGTAACATGCTATTTTTTGATAATTTAGTTATTAATAAGACTTGATTTATCCATTTATTTTAAATTTTTTATTGATACTTACTGTTTAAATATCAAACAGTAATATATTACTATTTAGTTTACAAATAGTAAAATGTTATTCTTTAATAATTTTGTTATTAATAAGATTTCATTTGTCTATTTATTTTAAATTTTTTGTTGATGTTACTGTTTGGAAATAAAATAGTAACATGTTGTTCTTTGACACTTTTGTTATTAATGAAACTTAATTTATCTATTTATTTTAGATTTTTTATTGATGTTACTCTCTAGATATCAAATAACAATATGTTACAATTTTATTTACAAATAGTAATATATCATTTTTTAATAGTTTTATTATTAAAAAAGTTATTATGATACTATTGAATACCAAAAGAATTCAAGAGTAAAAGTTCGATATGGGATTTGAAAAATATTGAATTGTAAAAAATGAGGTTAACAGTTGGCAAAATGACAAGAAAATAAATGAAAAATTAAAAAAAGTAATTGAAAAAAGCCTTTTTTTCCTAGGCAAAGTTAGCAAAGCCCCTTTGGCATTTTGCAAGCACGTAGATATCGAAAAATTACATGAAATCAATACATAATTTGCTCCAATTGGATGACCAAGTACAAAGTTATAATTATTCAAAATTTTGAATTCAATTTACATGTTTGTAATTGAATGGACTCTACCAAAATCAAATTTTCTTATTTTCTATTGAAAGATCATAGAAAGACGAATAAAAATAAGTGATCATATACAAAAATTAGTTAGTTAATGATAGAGTTATTCCCTTCTGAAACTCTTGATTTACGACCATATTCTCATAGTTAAAAAAAAAGTATTTTAAAAATATAATAGTAATAATTTATAAAATAGTACTTATTTGAAATAAAGATCAGCATTAACATCTCTTTGAAAGGAAGTTTGGAGAGTGGTACCATAATAGAATTTACTGAATATATAAGTAGGTCAAGCTTCTTTAATTATAAATATATTTATAAATAATATAATATAATATATATTATAGATATAAATAATATAAATATTTTAATATATATATATATACATGTATCTAGACTTAATTAGGCTATTGGATAATTTTGATTTTTAAGAAAGTTTTAATCTATTAACAAATTTAAAAATCTATTTATATAAGTAGACTTTTAAATAAACTAACAAATCAAATCAAGCTTTTCTAATAGGTCAGGCCAAACTTAAATTTTGATCTTATATAAATTAACAAGTTAGACTTAAGGCAATAATTTAAAAAGCAAGCTTGCTCTATTTAAGATAAAACTCAATTTAATTTAACCTATTTATACCCTTAGCAGGTTAGGAACTAGACATAAAAGTGGTATTTTCCCAAAATAAAGAGGAAGAATAGAGGTTGAGCATTAATACCTTATAAATGCATACTCAAAGTTTTGGACTCAATGATGGAAATATTTATTACCTTCGAAATTCACTATTTTTTCTATAGATTAAAATTAAGGAGTTTTAAACATGATATTTTTAATATATTATTTAAATATCTCGTCATTAGCCGGTTCAAGATTTGCTATTTTATACGATGTTAATATAATTTAATTTGTGAAAACATTAAATATGCTATACAAATTTATTCCTACTCAGTCCCAGGGCCGTAAATGATACTGTGATGTTATTGCAAGAAAATACAGTTACTACATTTTATTAACGGTTATAACTTTTCCTGTTGGTTAGATGAGTCGTACAAATGCCGGCACCGGGACAATGGCATTTCACGATGATTTTGATGGTTTTCATTTTTTTCATTTTTTAAATGATAAAAGTAGCAATTCATTTAATAGATAGGCATTATTTAGTTTGCAGTAGTAATATAACAAATTTTATTTTTTAAGAAATAGAAAATAAATGAATTATTTTATTAATCATTCTTTAACAAATTGAAGTAAGTAGGAATTTTTAAGAAATTTTATTTTTCATAAAATATAGAGAGTTGGTTATCTATATTTTTTAAATTTAGCTAATGATAATTAAATTTTATTAATTTATATTTTAATAATATTAAAAATATAATAATTATTTTATTAATTTTTCTTGAAAAAATTTAAATTGAATCAAATAAAATATATAAAATTACTTATTAAAAAATTTAACTTCTTACAAAAATTTACTTCACGTGCAAATTAAATGACTTTGTATATGCATAATTCTAGGGTCAAACCTTGGATATGAAGGGAGAATCCAAAGGTCAATAAATGTGTTTCAAAATTTTGATAGGGATAAAATTGACAATTTAATGCAAATAGTTTTAATAAAATACATAATTTTAATAAAGTTAACGGAGACCCACCCTTCGAAACACCTATAGCTCCGACATTACAGGGGAGTAATAAAGTAATGTTAAATATCACAACAAAACAAAATTAATGTGTCAGCAAAGTTTTCTCCTTTTTCATTTGCTTGGGTTTAAAAATCTAACATCTTACAAACACGCTGCGTGCACACGTGCCTACACGTTAAGTGACTTATCACTCTAATTTTTTTGAAAAAATAAATTATATGAATAATTAAAAAAATATATAAAATATTTCATTCAATTTTAAAGTGATTGACTTTTATTTTTTTAATTTTAAAAATTTAGAAATCATTCTCTTAAGTTTTATAAAATCTAAAAATAATACTTATCATCTATTTAATTAATTATTTTATTGAATTATATAATTTTTTGTAATTAAAATTATAATATGTTAGTTTATTTTATCATTTTTTAAAATAAATTTTATCTTATATAATTAAAAGAGATTAGATTATATATATTGAATTTTAATTAACTACTAGTAAATGAATTGTAAAATTATACTTGAAAAAATGATAAAATAAATTAATATACTATAATCTTATAATTTATATTTAAAAATTTATAATAAATTATGTAATTTGATAAAATATTTAATAAAATGGACGATAGATCTTCATTTTAAATTTTGTAAAATTGAACAGGATAATTTCTAAATTGTTAAAAATAAAAGAAGATAAAATTCAATTATCCCAGGATTAAAATGTGTATTTTATATTTTTCTGTGATAATTTGAAGTCAACTAAATGGTTGAAATGGAAATACGCAAGTGACAAGCCACTAGGTACAAGAAGAAAAGCAGGGATCTTCTTCCCTCTTTTGAAATAATATATTACAAAAAAATGTCATTAAAATGAATATGAACTTGACACATAAATACTAAAAAGGGCAGACAAAAGCTGAAAAATGCTTGAAATAAGCTTCAATGCTGTCAATGTTAATGGACCCAGACAGGCTTTAAATTTCCAGGGGGTGGTGGGTTCCTCCAAGCCTGCGAGTTTGTTCCTTTTCATCAATGCCATCCTCTTTTCTACTAATAAGCATTAGTGAATCCAACTGTTCTGCAAAGTGAATATTTCTGAATCTAACACAGCAGAACCACAGCAATAGATGCAGCGGCAATAATTCACGGTTAAAGCTCTGCTGAGTTCCTCTTTGCACCCAGCATTTTGATTGCATAATCTGACAGAAAAAGTTACTCCGCTTGAAGCCGTTTAACCTTTAATTAACTAGTCTTTGATCTTGAGCGCAACATATATCAACACAGGAACGTAACACATAGGAGTGTCAGTCATGATAATGATTTACACAAGAAATAAAATTTTCAAAAACATAAATTTTAAAATTTTATATAATTTTTTTGAAAAGTATTTAAAGTTATAATAAAAAATTAAAAAATTTTATTAAAAATTCTTTTTATCTAACTTATCTTAAAACTGGTAAATAAGCAATTTTATCTATTTAAAGAAATTTCCTTTACCACTAAGGACGATGTAGTAGGCACATTCTTGTGTCCTTAAGATTATGGGGATGTTTGGCAAACAGTTTTTTCATTAGCTTTTAGCTGGTTTGACCAAAATCAGCTGACTTGCCAATAAGCTGATTTTGGTATTTGGTAATCAGCTTATTGAATCAGCTGATTGGTCCCAAAAAGCTAAAAACGAAAAAGCTAAGAAAAGGAGCTTTTTCAATTAGCTTATCTGAAAAATGATCAAATTACCCTAAATAAATTTTCATAGTTTTCATTTTATCCTTTCTAAAAATTCTTTAAAAATTTAATAATTATAAAAAGTAGATTAATTTAATTTTAAAAAATATTTAATATAATAAAAATAATTACAAATTTTTATTGAAAATTCTTTTTTATCTAACTTATCTTTAAAACTGGTAAATAAGCAATTTTATCTATTTAAAAAATTTCCTTTACCACTAAGGACGATGTAGTAGGCACATTCTGGTGCCCTTAAGGTTAAGGTTATATGGCATAGAGGGGAGTCACCCCAAAATATATATATATATATATATATATACTATATATATATATATATATATATTATATATATAATATATATATATATATATATATATATATATATATATATATATATCACAACACCTTGTAAGATTGAAAAAAAAGAAGAAATTTCTTTTATTTTATTGATTAATTACTAATGAAATAACTTAAATATTTTTTATTTTTTAAATACATTTTTATATAATTTTTTGATAGTCAATTAAGATAAGTGAATTATGGCCATATTGTGCATTAAATATTCAAATTTATAAGAAAAATATATAAAAATTATTTTTTATTAAATCTTGGATCTCAATAAACAACTATGAATTTTGAAAGGAAAATTGTATATTTATTTTTTTAATTACAAAAATAATACAATATAGGGAATTGAATAAATTTAGGTAACAAGTGACTCTTCCGCACGTGAAGGTAATATAGACATTATTATATATGATGGGCACTCAACATAGTATGGGATGGAGTAAGAGATGGCTACACGCAAGCTTTGGGGGAGCTTGGTATATTGAACCCAACGTATGACGAGCTGGACTGGGACAAATCCTAAATTTGGCTATCCAACGTGGTTGTGGTGTATAAGAGATGGGGGAAAGTTTGCAATTTTACAAGTAATAAGGGTTCAGAACTGAATATTGCTTGGCCTCGCTACTTGCAAATTTGGATCAGTGTGCTGTTGACAAGTGCCCCATGTTATGGTGCAACACTTTTCTTCGATGGTACTGTAGGCACCACATTACTTTCATATAATTTTTATTATGTGTATAATTTTTTTATTTTTTTTATAAAAACTAGTTGCAAGGTGCATTTCAATCTATTTTAAAAGATAAAAAATTAAGTTTAACACTGAAAATAATAAAAAAAAAAACTCGGCGTATGTGTGGAAGAATAAATTTTTATTAGATTTGTGGGTAATCCATAAACCCATTCCTTAGGTTCACGCATAAATGTCATCATTGTCATATTTTATCGAATCAGGATTCGGTGCATATGTGTGAAAGAATGATTTCTTATTAGATTTGTGGGTAATCCGTAGACCCAGTCCTAGGATTCAGATAAAAATGTCATGATCATTTTATTTTATCAAATATGAATTTGTATACCCTTAAGGTTATATGGTATAGAGGGGGAGTCAGCCCCCTCCCCAAAAAATCGCAGCACCTTATAAGACCCAAAAGAAAAAAAAAGGAAATGTTCTTCATTTTATTGATTAGTGATTAATGAAACAACTCAAATATTTCTTATTCTTTAAATATATGTTTATATAATTTTTTAATAATCTATTAAGATAAGTGAATTATGGCCATATCGTCCATTAAATATTTAAATTTATAAGAAAAATATATATAAATTATTTTTTATTAAATGTTGGATCTCAATAAACAACATGAATTTTGAATGGAAACTTGTATATTTATTTTTTTAATTACAAAAATAATACAATATAGGGAATTGAATAAATTTAGGTAACAGGTGACTCTTCCGCACGTGAAAGTAATATAGACATTATTATATATGATAGGCACTCAACATTCCACTGTACAAAAGTTGGTCCCTTTGGCAGAAGTAGTTGGTTTCCTTCATTAAAAGTGGGATACCACGATCAACAACATAGAATGAATGTTGGGTACTACGTGTGGCTGCCGGAACCTACCCATCCATATGTATCATCAATCTGCAGCTGGAAAATCACAACCTCCGGTGGATAGCTCTTCCTAAATCGAAGACCTGCAATTGCACCTTGAAGTGACCTTCTAGACTGCCATGTGTTTCAATTAAAAAATGGTTGGTCTTAAGAAAAAAATTATCTTTATTTCTCAGAAAATGATTAAAAAAAGAAAAGAATCCTATCTATTGGCGATTTGCAAGAGGCTACTTGCTATTGAATTCTTAGTTTCCGAAATTTGGAAAGACATGTTAAGCTATTTATTTTATCATTTTTATTTATTTTTTAATAATTGTAATCACTAACTTTAATCACTCACTTTTAAATTTACTAAGTCATTCTAAATTTTAAAATTCCAAAACCACCATAAGATTCACCTTTAAGGGATTTGTTCAATTTTTTTATATAATATTGCACGGAAAATTTGCATGAATATATAAAAAATAAATAAAATTAATAATTTTATCCATAAATAATAAAGTACTAGTAAAATAACTTCTAAATTATATAAAATGACAATTTTATTTTTAATTAATGATCTATGGAGATATCCTTTATAAAAATAATTTTGTCTCTAAATTACTATACAGAAAGATAAAATTATATGTATGAACATTTATTTAGAAAAAATTATGATTTTATATAATTTATAGATAATTTATCAATATTTTATAATTTTAAAAATAAAATTAATAATTTTACTTTTAAAATTGTTTCATTAGAGTACAATTATTGCACAATTTTATAATACATGTGTATAAAATAATTTTATGTGACATGTATGCTTTGCAAAAATAAATGCACAACTTGCAAGATGATTGTAATGAATTGGTGGAAAAAATGTCCCTATCTTCCAATATACAAAAATCAGACAATTATAACAATTAGAATAGGGAAATGTTATGAATATGAAAAAAATATTATAAATCAAAATTACAAGATAATATGTATAAAATCTCTCAATTATATAATCTATTAATTTCCTAACCACTATTTATATATCCTTCATATAACTTTTTTGTACATTTTCTTATAATCTACACAAGCATTTATGTCAAATCTCCATCTTACTTTAAATTTATAGCCAACTTAAATACCTAATAACGTATAATATGCCATTATATATAGTACTATAGTCAAATATAACTGTGTAGTTTACCTCAGAATTTAGTTTTTCAGATATTCGATTTATATTAATTTCATTTTTGAAGTAAGATTTGTGTCAATTTGATTCTTAAAATTTTTAAATTTTAATTCCTATAAAGACTAAAATTTATATTAATTTGATCTTTCTAAGCGTGAAAAACTAATATTTTACTCAAATTTAACTTCAAAGACCAAATTAATTGATATAAATCTTACTTTAAAAACAATTTGATATAAATCGAATACGTTACAGATTAAAATAAGATTTTAGTAAAAAACATAACTGCATGTAACTGACTAAAAATACTGATTTTTTTTTATCTCTTTCTTGGAATTAAAATTTGTGCTATTTTAACTTGTGAAATATAAAGACAGCATGATATGAATCACATAAAAATACATGGGAGTGTCCACAGTGTATTACCCTTTTAGTAATTATGATTTATTTAATTTTGAGCAAAATTTATTATTATTTTAAAATTAATTAAATTATAATTATTGATTTAATGATGTAAATTTACACTATTAAAAAAAAAGTTATACCGTAAATTTTTCGAAAATATGTTCCATTATACAAAATATGAATTCCACTATGCTAGAGATGACAAGAGGAAATTAAACCTGTCCTAAAGATGTTGCTACATTTACGAGGAAAAATGTTGCTTGGAATCCCAACTGTGGTAAGAATGGTGTAATTACGATCAACTTGAACAACTTGGGATTCGAAATCGTGTTCATGTTAATTTCAAGAAGGATTTCATTGCAATTGGATTAACGCAACCAATGCCACCGTCGTGTAAACAATGCGGGTGTCTTGTATGACTCGAAGATGTTTGAAATTGTCTCCTCACTTTGCCTCAAACCCATTAAAATTTAATTTATGGAAAAGTGCATATGCATGCTTGGTATGCACATATGGAACATGTATCCCACAAATTTTTAGAAGAAACCAAGGATGTAAATTAAAAAAAAGGTAAATAATTTTTTCTTGCTTTGAAATAGTGAGTTATAGTGAAAAAAAAAAAAAAACTATTGATCTGAAGATAAAAATTATGTCTTTTATCTCTTTAAAATTGAAGAAAATTGTTGAAGACCCCACCAATTTCATCTCATTCCATGTGCAATGCTTCATTGGACAAGCCTTTTAATGGACCTATGATTAATCCGTCAACAACGTGGGTCTCTGCATTTATAGTCGGCCTTCTAGAGAACCAATGGGAGCAAATTTGGTGATGTATGTCCAAAAGATAGTCACTAGCTTATACACATCGTGTACATAGTGCATACAATCATGTGCTTTATTGCACACTCGATGACATAGGGGCTGCGACTTACCCTGGTTGCACATCCTTGCGGTTGGGTTCACCATCATGGTGCACGTCTTCCAACCGATCGGGTTCCTTATCTCCTGCACTTCGAATGTCAAGGCATTCATGTTGTATGTCTGAACAACATAGGAAATAGTTGCTCGACCCCTTAAAATTATTTTAAAGATATTAGTTACTTTATTAGTAATTAAGTTAATTCAAATAAATGAATCTACTCTTTTAAATATTTTAATATTGACTTTTGAATGATTTTATATATATAATTCAAAAAATGTTGATTTATTTTTCATGAGATTTGTTTTTTATGAAAATAAATTCAAAGAACTTTCCACTAATTGTTCTTTTACTTAAAATGATGAAGAAATGAAAGAGTTATAACTTTCAGAAGTCAAATCTAAGAAATTAATTTTTTTTACAATCTAATACTTCAAACTTTTATCTTAATAAGATCTCAAAATTTAAATCAGATATTAGCATTAAATTAGTGTCATTTGAAAATAAACTTAAATACCTTTTCAATGATAAGTGATTTATCAAAAATGGGTGTAAGATGAAGAAGTTTCAAACTCAAGTTAATAAATCTATCCTATCATAGTCAATTATGAAGTTGCAAAGGCAATATAATCAATTATATAATTGATTATGTAGTGAAAATTGCATATTTGAACTTCTACACACACTGTGAAAAGAAAAATGATGCATAATTGATTATACATCATAGAAACTCATTAAACTAATTAATATAAAGGCATTTCACTTAGATAAAGATTATTTTAACACTTCCATACTCTCTCAAACTATGTCCCCCTCCTTATTTAGTAAACCTAGCACCTTAATCTCCATATTTCTTATCTCCTTATTCTTTCTCTAGTTCAAACCACTTAAAACCATCTCTTAACTCCAAGGTTCTCCATGTAAGCTCAAAGATTGAGATTATCTCTACTAGGATCCATAAACTTCAAGGAGTTTAAGTGATTCCACTACCTTTTCCCAAGATTTCAGTAAGATTTCGTTTATTTTATTGGAAAATATTTTTTATAAAAAAATATTTTTGCATATATATTAACGAAAGAGTGATATGTCATTTGTATTAATGACTAAAAAATATGATATCTAAAAACTTGAAGATGGAGAAAAGTAAATTTCTTTTTGAAATAGGTAGAGTTGCTTTCTCTAAATTCTTTATATTTAATATTAAACAAGTAAAACACTTTCCTCTATTTTAACATTTTATAACTATATTTTGTAAAAAATACTTTCCAATAAAGCAAACGAAGCCTAATCTTTGAGAAGATTTCTTTAATTACAAATTTGATCTCTAATTCTATTGAAAAACCTAGTTAATTTCTCATCTCTTTTGTATAGAATTGATTAAAGGCTTCTAAACACAAAAATCCACAAATTAGTTCGAGAATTTCTTTTACCTATTTAGTGAGCAACCTTTCCTTAAAGTTTTAGCTTTGATCTTTTCCATTTTAGTATTATTATGCTTAGGTTTTCACTTATAATTATTAAAGGAAAATCTCAAATTATAATGTTAGAAATGATGGAATTTATAAGAAATTTAAAGGGTTCAATGTTGTGAATAAGATATTTAGTGGTTTGATGGTGTGTAGATGTAGAAATAATAAATGAATGATGATTTGATAGCAAATAAGTAGTGAAATTTTGTAAATTTTTAAAGATGTTCATGATATAATTGATTATAATCACACAGATTTGCCTCTACCCAATTATAATCGAATATATAATTGATCTTGTATAAATGTTGATCTAATTGATTATGTAATCAATTTCTATAGGTTAGGGTTGTTTCTTCTAATCTATAATTAATTACACCCTGTTCTTTTGAACTTATGCTTATTTCAAGAATCTTAAGAGCTTTAAATTATCTTATAGTCACAATATGAGTATATATAATTTTGTTAGATGATAGATGAGTACGATGAGGCCATGTAAAGAGATATGGTGATATTATAACTCATGAAGTTATGTTATAGTTGGATATTATAATGAATAAACTTATTTGACATGCTTATATATGAATTTATGTATGCATGAGTGTGTATTGTGTAGTATCTAATTTATTTTCATATTAGCATGCTAAATGAGACACTAGTTCTTATATATACATATATATGTTTATTTTTGGATAATATTGTTGTTATGGCTTAAAATTGAAATATTAGTTAAAGTACTTATTGACTATCTATTAAATTGTGTTATAAGTAAGATCTAATGTTATTGGGGGAGATGATATTCATATTGTGGTTATATACACCATATTTGTATACTAGTTTATGAAGGGGCAAAGTTGAGCTCCTGAAAGGATAAAGATGATAGAAAGTCATAATGCAATTTATTTAATTGTTATATTTGGATATTTTATTAATTATTCAAAAATTTCCATAATTATTATTGAAATTGTAAATAAAATCAATAGCACATTGAAGTGACACCTTTAATTCGGTATTCTACTATTTTTAGCATTATGGCAAAGTTAGTGGTAAATGTGGATTCCTTCTATACATGTAACCCTCCCTTATGCTAAGATATGAATACTTCTTTGCTCTTATTAATGAGACACAAATTACATTTTTCTCTAAAATTTTAATAGTAATGTTATATGAATTGTAAGTTCAAATTATAATTTATTTAAAATGATTACGCATTGAGTTTTATTGAAAACTCACACTCTCTTCTTTTTTTGTCCTTTCTTTTCTTTAGGAACCCTTCCCTATAGGTGGCTAGCTATTTCCAAATGATTTAAAAGTAAGTTAGCTTAAGGATATTGGCATTGAGGTAAGTTTTAGGGGATAAATGGATTAGATACATATGAAGTTATTTTATTGCATGTTTAATCAAAATTTAATCATATTTAACTTTAATATTGACTTTTCCTTAAAAAAGATGTACCATTGCATATAGACTATTGCATTGATTATATGTATAGAAAGCTTATAGATGATTGCCTATAGTAACTACCTATACTGATCACATGCCTTAAGATAGGTCATGACATTTATGGTTAACACTGAGCAAATCACGCAAAGTAGAATTTATCCTATTCTATGTTGTGCATTTGTGTTACACCTTTGGTTTATAAAGTACTATATTAAATGGTATAATGTATTTTGTACAAGAGATGTAATTGGTAAGCTTTAACTACTTTTGAAGACACCATTAATGTATTCTACAAGGTTCGTTATTATGTGTCCTCGTTAACTACTATTAACATAAACATACATACATTTCTTAAACAAAATTTAGTGAATCTATCATAACTGTAACTTATTCTAGGTGATATTATTGAGCTCTATGTGTTGTAAGATTTTGTAAATGATTAGCTAATGAAAAGTATAATTTGGAGAAGAAAAAAAAATTTAAAAGTAGCAAAGTAGACAATATAAAAAATAAGAATGCAGTTTATGTTTTCTACTGTCATTGTACATTAAGTTCTTCATCTTAACATTGTAATGTGTGAAGTTGAAATTGCTTAAGATGTTTTACATGTAATAAACACATGTTGCATATAACGATTGCAAGTTAAGGCATAGCTTTTTCATGCTATTAATCACACTCCATCCTTAATTGAAAATAAAATAAAAGCTTGAGCAATAATAAACAAGTTAACAAAAAATGTACTAGGAAAAACTCTCATGCTTTTTTGGACTCTTTTTCCATCATCGCAAAAACTAGTAGCATTATGGCTGTGTCACTATCTTGGGTAGAAACTATTAATAACTTATACTTGTATTTCTTATAGAATTATGTCTTATCCATTTGCACTAATGGCTTGTAGTGCTCAAATATATCAATGCATAGCTTAAGTCCAAAACACTTAGTAAAAGATATTTTCCTAACTGGCAGAAACCATTAGCTTGTATTATCATTTTACAAATGTTCTCAAGTTGAACATCTATATAGCTACCATTAAGTAAGGGAACATGGTGCATAAGTGTTCCTCATCTCAAAGATATAAGTGATGGCATACTATTTCGCTTATCATGCCTTCTTATAAAATATGTTGTAATTAAAATAATTTTTTATTGCTAAAATGATTAATTGTAGGGTAGTATTTAATGTTTTCCTAAACTGCTCATTCATGAAAGTAGCAACCAAGCTTAGGTCAAGATTAGTGTGATCCCACACTAATCTTAGGGATAAGTATAAGTGAAGCCCACAGTACCTTGAGATCTATCAAATTTAAGCTTGTTTCTTAAATATGGCTTTTACTTTCCAAGCATAATCAATATGACTATTAACATATAATGTGACAAGTTTACCATGGTTAGATTTTTTTTCCTTGTGAGTCTAGTTGTGGTGGAAAAAGTAATTTTTAAGTGTTTCTTTAATGTTTTTCTTCATTCTCAAACAAAGGCTAACATATATTTCTTAATGCTTATTCAAGAACCTGATACAACTAATTAAAAAGATTAAGTCTTCTCATTGCATCCTAAATTATATTAGAACATGATTGCTTACAATGGGCATGGAGTTGACAAAATGCTAGGTTGAATAATAAAAGTATAGACATGGCATTTATAGATAATGCTTCAATAAAAAGCATAAGGTTATAGCATCATAAACAAGGTCATCATTAATGTCTTTACGTAGGGTAGCTCATCCATAAGAATCATTTCTAAATTTTATCTTATGTGCAGCAACACAACCTGTAGTCATCATTTGCTAACAAGGTTGATGTTGAGGTCATAAGTAAGAACAATCTTGATTATATAGGGGTTTTATATGCCATGGTATAGCATAAAAATGTGCACATTGTTTAAGAAATTTAGCATATTGCTGGAGATGACATCATGAAGTCATGATATTTACTTTAGCAAACTTAAGTCATAGGCATTCAAATCAATTAGCATAGGTCTCTTGATAATGCATATTTCTATTATTGATAGGAATTTGTGTATATTGTAATAAATAACATGCACTAAACATCAAAATCCTTAGAAATAACAAGCTTACTAAACATAAGAAAGTTTATTGCCCTAAGTATCAAGTAGGTTATAAGGTTAATGTTCTCATTCAAACTAAGTTAAAACTTTTAGTAGATAAATATTCTTAACTTTTTAAAGCTTATCTCATTTTAAACAAACACTATTATTGAATTTTCACCCTTGAATGCAATCCTTAATAGACTATCTTGTATATTACCATAAGAGTAGGTCAAAATAAGCATTGGATAAATCATTTTCATATAGAAGATTTGTGAAATGAAAAAAAAATGTCTTGTACAATATTATAAGACTACTTTCTATAAGAGATTAAAAGGGTTTTATTGCTCCCATGTAAGGTGGATTGTACTATCTACTAGTTAAACTTTCCATAGTAGGTGGCATGATCTAGTTGGCTAGCTAAAAATATTAATGAATGTTGACAGAGCATAAACTAAGATATTTAGGAAAATAGTTTTAAAAGTAAGGTAGAGTAAGAATAAACTTTTACACTAAAGATATTTTAGTAAAAAAACTTATGTAATAGTGCATATTTGTGTTTTGTTAATTAAGATATTATCATATAACTTTGGAATAAAGTCATGTATTTTATTCCATGAGGAGAAAGAAAGATATAGTTAGGTAAATAGGACCAACATGGGTTAGACATATCCATTTTGCTAGGGACTTTACCCCTTATTATTTCTTCTCTCATAATTTAAAAACATAATAAGATATCTCCTTATTGGGTAGAAGATCAAGATGATAACAATAATAATTATTATTATTTATTATTGTTATTAGGTATGATTATCATATTTTCTTAAACTAACTTTACATATAAATAGTATTATCTAATGCAATCACTTATATGATTATTTGTAACATTAGTATTAGAGGCACCTTTTAAAAGATACTCTTAAGATGCTTTTCGATATGAAATGGATTGATTTTGTAATTTTTGGAATTAATTCTACACAACATAAAATGTATTTAGAAATATTTTTTAAGGACTGATTCTTAATTTTTATTTTAATTTATAACTATGATTATTAATTTGTATAATATATCTCGATTATTAGATTAATCAAATATTCTTATGGGCTTGGTTTGTCTCTAATTTCAAGCAAAAGATTCAAGATAAGCAATTATCAAAAGTCATGATCCTATAATGACAATAAAATAAACCAAGTTAACTTTGTTGAAATTTTCTAATTTAGAGCATAACATAATTTATAAATTGATTAAGTAATGCTAATATGTCTAGGCCTAAAATTGAGTGACTTTAAGGTTTAAATGTTTAATATAGTACTTAAGACCAATGTTAGATATTTGGGTATGAATCTTATGATGAGTAAAATACATGATTCCTTTAAATTAATTATTAAAGGTTCTTTAACTCTCTAAAACCTTCATGATGCCTGCATTCCTTTAATCTCAATGCAATAAAAGACACTCTCTATTTAATAATATTAGTGTGAGGCGTTAGCAAAGGGAAATATTCCTTTTACCTATTATTATTTGTGATTATCTTTCTAGGACTACTTTTGACATCTGATTTTTCATAAAATTAGAGAAATTTGGATTAATTCAAAGAGACTAGAAGTAGTTAATATTAAAAAAAGTTATAAATGTGCATCTATCAGGTTGGATATAATTATTAAAACACCATTAGTGTAATTTATATTCTAGTAATTAATTATAAATTGCTCATTAACTCATACCATGACACATAATCAATTATATAGAAATTTTGCAAAGTAATAAAATTTTCCTATAATTTGTATCAAATCCCAAATTGATTGTAGATCAGGGTAAGTAATTTTGATCAAATTATATGTCTTTCTCTCTTTACAAATTTTTTACTTTAAATTTTGTTATATTGTGTTTTCCATGAAACCTTGAGAATTCTATGTATGATGTGACCAACAAATTCCAAATATACAATATATATTGCAATGTATACATATTTTGCAGGGTTGGGTCTATGGAATATGGTTGCATTTGCATTCATGCAAATTTCGAATGTATGTATGTTCTACAATGTATATATGATTTAAAATGGTTGCCACATTTGATGTAAATTTTTGCAAATATTATGTCTTATGTATGCTTTCCTTGTATTATTGTTACAAATTTTTCTTATCGCCAATTGCATGTTTTGCAAATCTACTTGTTAATCTTATGGTCTAAATCATTTTGTATGTTATTTTGTGTCTTGATGTAATGTTAGAATACTTATTTGTCTTTTTAATGTAAATAATAACTTGACATGTAATTTTTTTAGTATAGATTGAGTTATGGAATATATTGCATTCTTTTAACAAGGTTTTTGATATTTTAAAATCATTATGCATGAAAACATTTAATTACTAGAGTTATATGCATATAAAGTCAGGATGTATGTTTTGTATGCATCTCAAGGTAACTTTGCACCAATTGTGGCATTAGGTAGATTATTTTTCTAAAACTTTTATTTTTGTATTGAACATGGTATTACAAACACGTAGATGTAGAATGTGTGTGTATAGTGGCA
Organism: Sindora glabra; assembly: GCA_020226215.1. Taxonomy (NCBI): domain Eukaryota; kingdom Viridiplantae; phylum Streptophyta; class Magnoliopsida; order Fabales; family Fabaceae; genus Sindora; species Sindora glabra. The sequence continues at coordinate 36,917,493 of CM035231.1, forward strand.
CTGCAAAATTGCAAATAAGCAAATAATGGTTTACTAAAACATTTTATAAAGGCATAACCAATAACTACCATCTTCTTTTATAAGTCATGTATGTTTTATTGCATTCACTAAAACTCATGCTTGGAGTCTCTATTTTGATTGCCAAAACCAATGCATATGTAGTAATTAGGTTTTTTAAGCTGAATTTTATCTAACAAAATTGAAATTATCATTATTTTAAAATTTCTTATACGCTTAAAAATCTCATAAAATGCTCCTTGGGAACAATGAGAATTTCCCACTATTTTAATATAAAAATTTAGATTTTTAAATTAACATTTCACATTTATCAAGAAATAAATTTGTGAGAAAAATTGAGCCATTTGGAGATTAAAATACCTAAAAGTTCAAAAGAATTATAGAATTATTGGCATAAAATTTCATTTTTTTTGAAATATTGAAATCAAAATTTAATGCATTATTGGATTAGATTTTGATTAGGTTAGTTTAAAAATTGGTTCTAGAATGATTTGGAGCAAAAATATGTGAAAAATCATGCAAAATAGTTAAATTTCACCTTGGATCACTCATAAGTTACAACTGCCAGGAAGGGAAGATGATGAATAGTATCAGAATGTGAAATGCCTAATCGCACATTAGGAGTGTGAGTACTATATGTTGTTGAATTTGTAATGACAATAATTAAACCATTGAGTTCCACTCTTTGAGTACACTATTATAGGTATTTTTTTAATTTTTTATAAAATTAAAAATATTTTTATTTTATTTTACCCATTTTATTTAATTATATATTTGAATTTATTTTAAACTGAAAATTTTACTATATAATTCCTATTTTATAAGCTATTTTATGAAATTTTTGTATCAATTTTGGACTTTGTCTTGACGATGTAATAATTTTTGTACATTATTATGTATTAATATATGAATTACAAAGTGCTCATATTATGCTATTAAATTTTATGTAATTGTATACTCATTTATTGTGGGATTAGTTGTATAAAATTTTGATAACAATTAAAAAAATTATGGAAAAATTATTTTAAGGTATATCAAGTAGAGTGCTATGTTAAGAATATTAAATACTTTTTTAGTATTATATTATTAGTATAATTCATTGGCAATAATATGAGTATAGGAATAAGTATTATATTCCTAGAATTTTTAAACACCTTATTGCTATTCGGTTTTTTTAGTATAATATTTAACTTTTGTATTATATGTAAGGTCTTAAATAGCTTTTACGTATTAGGTACTATAATGTAATGTTATATTAATTGCATAGTAAATTATATGTAAAAAAATGTAAGCATAGTTAAAGTAATTACATGCATTAACAAATTAATACATAACTACATTGCTTATACAATTAGTAATACTAAAGATGCTAAATAAGACAAACTATGATGAAAGGGCTAAATCTTTAAAACTATATCCAGTGAAAGAACTCATTATTAATGTAAACTCAAGTGTTAAACAAAAGAATAAATATGAAAAGTGAACACACTCAAACTACATTTGTTTAATGGTCATGAAATATATAATGGATAGGACCATTAGATAGAGCATTTCTAATTCTAAGAATATCGAAATCTTTTTTGATTTCATTATGAAAAAAATTGTAAAATTTGATAAAGTAGATAAAAGTTGTTATCTCTCCTTACTCAAGAAAACAAGTTATGATAGAGTTAGTAGTGTTAGTGTATATGCCCTAAAACCAATTATATTAGTGATTGTATTTTTGAATCATGTTATTTTAATGGCAATTCCAATTATTATATTTATATATATTGTCTGCGTAATATATTTAATTATAATAATAACCTTAGAATAATTGTATTCTTAAATGTCCCTAGTCATATATCATTGTGGTTAGGTTGCTTTGATATGTTAAGACTAGCATGTGTGAAGACTTATATAGGATATTAAGTTTACACATGAGTACAAGTTAGAGAACTTGTATACTGGACCGACCCATATTAAGAACATTACATGGATCGTTATATGAGTGTCATAAGTGGTTCTTTGTGATCATTATTAATATGGTCCTTTGACCTGAGATTACCAAGGTTCCTTACATGTGAGTTTCATATTTTGATACTATTCTATGTCACTAATGGTTAAGTGAATGCAAGGGTAGATATTGGATATGTCACATATCATGCGGAGGGGTTTGTGTGATCAAGATGGGATTTGTCCCTCCTATATAACAGGAGTAACATCTATGGGCCCCTTGATTAAGTAAAGCTGAGAAAATGCATGGCCATGCTCAGATGAATTGATATGAGATGTCGATTACATTTGTTTCAGTCAGCTTACTTAGGAATCAAGAAACCTCAAGATTGGGCTATACGGGAATGACACGGTCCATGTCTCGTGCTCAATCTAGATGTATAGGACAAAAGGACATAAATGATGTTCACGTGTAAAGGTTTAGTCAAATCACTGACTTTCTCATTACTTGGGTAACAATGATGTGTTGCTAGACACCAATCTTTGTTTATGATCATTAATATGATTAATAATCATTGCCAACGTAATGAGAGCCTGTAGGGTCGCACACTTAGAGCTTAGTGAATTTGAAATTAATGGACCAAATTGTTTGGGCTTAATATTTGGGAATTCATGTTATAATTATAAGGCCCAATAGTAAGCTTATAATTATACATGGAATAAGGCCCAAATAGGTTAGGTTTTTCTATGCACCTATTTAAATAGGCTTATTGGGTAATAATAGGATTACTATTATTCTTCACGCACCCCAAGTAAAAGCATAGAAAAACCCTAGCCACTCTCCTGGACCAAAATCTCTGAAGAGGCGTAGCTAGCACTACGAGGTCTAAGGAGATCAATTCCAACCGGTGTGTGTAGCAGACATTCATCGGTGATTCACGGGTTCGTGTGGATACCACAGAGGTGCAGCCACAAAACATTGTACTGGTGATCTGATTTACTGGTCTCCATTCCGGTTTGTGATTTGGAAGCAGATCGGATTTGTTGCAGCGATCAGAAGAATTTTGCCGAAAGGTATAAACCCTAATCCTTAATCTATGGCGTTCTAAATTCGCATGGATCCTTGGTGGAAATCGTGCAAAAAAATTTTATTCCGCTGTGCATGTATGATGCGCGATTTCTAGCAAGTAGAGTGCAAGAGCACATTCTAAAACTAACAAACTATTATAACAAAATTGAAGAGTATGAACAATGATCTAGAAGATAGTTTCTAATCTAACATGCACTAGAGTCATTGCTTCCATAATTTGATGTTTTGAAGATCTCGTATAACTCGCAAAAGTATGAGTGGTTTACTAATAAATTGATATCCATAGTCAATCAAGTAAAGGAAGAAATGATAAAAAAGAAAGAAAGGTTTAGGTAGTCAACCTTATTTATCATGGCTTAACTTTAGAACACAAAATAAGCGAGCATTTTAGAAATAATCATGAAAATTTCACATATAATTGAAAAATAGGTCAAATGAAGGATAACCACTTCAAGCTCAAAAAACCATAGTTCAAGGGAAATTACATATTTTACAAAAAAATATGGGCATAATAAGGCAAGCTATTTCAAGTTTAAGGGATATGTAAAGGAAAAAGAAGAAATGAGTTAAGAAATCTATGGAAATTCCGTGATGGAAAATCATTGAAGCATGATTAAAGTTAGAGATGGTTATTTTGCATTTATAATTTATTTTATACTGAAAACAAAATTCTATCTTTCATAAAAATAATTTGATTTCAATTACTATGTTTTATCTTAATGAATTTTCAATCATTTTAATTTATAATAAGTATATGATTATTTTTTATACATTACTTTAATGAGTTATATTAATTTATGGATTCAAGTTTTACAAAATTTGATGGTTCAAATGAGATACTTTAATTCTAAAACCATTTTTAAGTTCTAGACTTACTATTCTTTTAAAGGATATTTTGGCTAATGTGAATTATAAGATGCTAAAAAGGTAGAAGGTAGAAAGAAAGTGTAGTAACTCCATTAGCACATAACTTGAAAAATCATCTTTTATTGTCCTATGGTCTAATCCAATACCACTAGTAATATGAGATGTAGAGGTAAAAAAGTTAATGAATGAAAATTCCTTAAGGATATCCTGTAGAGTTTGCTTGATATTAAAGAATGGATCATAACAATAAAATATAATTTGTTCATATTATGTAAGATTAAATATGGGATCAAATTGAATTACTCATGAATAGTAAGCTATTAATTTTAGCCTTAAAAAGGAGGTTTTGATGATAATAAAATATTTTAATACTTTTGGATTTGACATTTGATCTATTGGAATCCCAATATAAAAAGTGAAGACTAAAGGAGGCTAAAGATTGAAGCACATAATTATCTTAGTTAGGATCATAGAATGAAATTGTGCAAGAGGAATTAATCATTAAGGGGTTCAGGTTTTTCATAAAAAATATCAATCATTACAATTAATCCTATGTCTAAAAATCCTTTAAAAATAAGGTTGGATTATGTTTCAAGAAAAGACAATTGTATTTTAAAACAACTTTTCCTTGAAAACCTGAAAAATTGGGTGTAAATCGATTTACTAATCAATTCCAAGCATCTAGAGAATAAATTGGAATGCCCAAATCAATTCACTAATTGATTCTAGGCATCCAGATAGCACACTGTACATTCTAAATCAATCCACCAATCGATTTTAAAGGTTTAGAAAGCAAACAAGGCAAAATGAATCAATTCACCAATTAATTTAGTGTTTCAAAATTCAAAATTCAATTTCTATGAATCAATTGATAAACCCATTCATTATCCTATGAATTTTATTCAAGAGCAATATTTTTGAGAAGGCTAAATTGATTCACTAATTGATTTGTACATACAGATTGAAATTCACCTTGTATTGAATTTAAATTATGTGGTGAATCAATTAACCAATCAATACACCTTGTATTGAATTTAAATTATGTGGTTGAGTGAATCGATTCACCAAAAATTTTTCAAAAATTTGAAGGTAGCCTGAATTGATTTACTAATTAATTTACAAGGCACCAACTATTCCATAATGACTATATTTTTTAAGTAACAGATTTTTTACTTCTCTAACATTTATATAAAGGCCTTATTTCAATTTGAAAATATAAGAGAGTGCTTACACTATTACATAGACATAAGAAACTTCTTCTTCCTTCATCTAAAACATGAAAAACCTTTAAGCTCATCAGATTGAAATTCTTCTCTTAGTGTTTCACTGTGTAATCCAATTCTTAAAGTTTGTGAGCTATATTCTTGTATTAAAAACACTCATTTGTTGTATATTAGGGTGAAGCATCCCTGAGAATATTAAAAGTGATAGATCTCTTAATAAACAAAAGCTCTAAGAGAGGATTCTCAATGAGATTTTAGAAGAAAAATAAAAACATGTAATGAGGCTTCTTCATGTATATTTAAACTTAAAAAGATAGTGGATTAAAGTTTAAATCCAAGTCAGAGAGGCTTGAAGTGGATGTGCATCTTAGAATGTTAGATCTTCAAGCTAAAACCACTATAAATAGCAGCGTTTGAATCATCTCTTCTCTATCTCCCTATTTATTTTATACTTTATTTTTTTTAATAATACTTATTGTCATGCTAAGCTTACATATATTTGTTCATTGGTTTCACTCTCAAATCCTTTGCTAACTCACATTCTCATTTTAGTGCAAAAGTTTTTAAACCTAATTGACTCCCTTCTTAGGTAAAATATTGAGTAACAATTGGTATTCAAGCTTTGCTCTTAGAATAAGATCTCACGATCATAAAAGGATCTAATAAATATGAATAGCACTAGTATTTTACTCGAGTGTCCTCCATTAAACAAATGACCAAGTTTTAATGGATAAAATTATACTTATTGAAAACCAAAAATGAAAGATTTTATAAAGGCTACTGATATTGATATGTTAGATTTAATTAAAAATGATTATAATCCACTAGCTAGAAGGAAAAATAATGTGGAGATCTTAAAACGAAGATTAGAATGGAATAAAGAAGAGAAAAAAAATTAACCTTGTCCTAAAGATAAATGGATTTTATTGGATGCTTTATAACTTAATGAATATGAAAGGGTATTAAATTGCTTAATTGCTAAAAAAAATAGGATGTGCTTGAAGTACCTCATATAGGAACCACAGAGGTCACAGAAAGGAAAATACATACATTAGTTTATCAATATAAATTATTTAGAATGACTGATGGAGAATCTATTAAAGATATAATGCGAAAGTTTATAACTCTTGTTAACCAATTAAATCTCCTTGGTAGGTACCTTATAGATGGGAAACTTGTTTACAAGGTACTAAGGTCACTAACAATCGAATAGCAACCTAAGATAACTATTGTCAAAGAAGCAATGAAGATAAAGATGCCAACTTTACAAGATTTATTTAGAAACCTAAAGGAGCATGAAGTAGAACTTAAGAGATATGTCAATGATAATGAAAGAAAGAAAAAGTCATTGGCTCTTCAAGCTGAAACAAATGTAGATGAGGATGAAATTGATAAAGATTGTTAAGAGGAATTACTTGACATCTCATTAGAGGATGACTTCACCTTCGTCACCAAGAAATATTAGAAAGCACTTAAAAGAATAGGTGGTATAAGAAGAATGCCTTAAGGAAACAAGCATGCAAATAAAAGAGAAGCTAACATGTAAGCTACTCCAACATTTTATGAGTGCAAAAAATAAGGACATATCAAGTTTGATTATCCCATTTACTTGAAGAAGTAATTAGAGTTTGAAAAGAAAAAAAATAAAAGTGCTCATTAGAAAGCACACTTAGCTATTGGGGAGATGATGATGATGATGATGATGATTCTTGTGAAGGAAATAATAAATTTGAAAAAGCTTTTCTATGTTTAATGGCTTTAGGAGATCAAGATAGAGATAAGGTATCCATCTCTAGTTTAAATAATTAATCAAACTTTGTTATTTCTAATTTAAATTTAGAGTTACTTAAGGCCAAAAGAAATATTGAACTTTTAAAGAAGTTGATCTCTTTTTTGGAAAATAATATTGAACAACTTGAGAAGGAAAATAAAGAATTAATTCAAGTAGTTAAGAGCCTTAAGATAACTTCTAAAAAATGCACTTCTTATTAAACTCTCAATAAAAAGCTTGATGATTTAACTAAAACTTTTGAGAAGTTCACAAACGGCAAAGATTTTTTAGACACTTTTCTTGGTCAAAAAACTAGCTTTAACAAAGAAGGCTTTAGTTACGCTCCAAATAAAAAGAATCATTTTTATAAAAACTTCTTTGTTAAAGAGATTACAAAGAGAAAATAAAAAATAACTTAGAAGAAACACAAATGTTAGAACAAAGAATATTTGGGTCCCTAAAGGGACATATGTGTTAGTTAATAAAGATGAACCTAACGTTATTTGGATACTAAAAGTTAAAATTTGATATCTTTTTTATAGGTATGTTTAAGAACCCAAAGTAAGATGTTGTATTTAGATAGTAGTTGCTCAAGGCATATGATAAGGGATAAATCCAAGTTCATCTCTTTAACACTTAAGGAAGGTGGAAATATTACCTTTGAAGATAATTCAAAAGGAAATGTCATGGGAAAAGGTAAAGTGGATTAGAACTCTAAATCTTGTATTGATGATGTCTTATATGTTAAAAGGTTTGAGTATAATTTGCTTAGTATTAGTCAATTCTGTGACAAAGAGAACAAAGTTACATTTAATTTCTCTTGTTGTATTGTTGAAAACTAAATTGATAAGCAAATTAAGTTAGTAGGTAATAGATATGGAAATATTTATATGATAGACATTGATAATTAGCCTTCTCTAGATTCTAAATGTCTGGTTAGCATAAATAATGATTCTTAGATTTGGCACAAGAGACTTGTTAGGTATTGGATCAACATAAGTAGCGGAATTTATAAAATTTTGATCCAAATCTGACTTAGGATCCATGCAAAAGGGGCATAAATTAATATTATTATTTTACCTTATTTGTACTCGTATTCTTTCTGAACAAATCTTTGAGAGAACGAATGAATCAAACGCTAGCCAAAGCTACAGCATCTCTACGGTTTCTACACAAAGTGAACAATGACTTCTCCCTCTACGGAACTGCTAGGATTCATCTCTCTCTTTATGATTAGGCTTAATACATTTTTCGTAGGTGAGTTAGGGTTTAATGGTAGTTCATGTGTCTTAGGTGCTGCCTTCAAGTTCTTTTTCATAGACCTAAGGCATTCCACATTCCTAGTCCTACTAAGATAATACTTCCAGAAATCTAATCTTACTTAACAATTATCACCTTATCCTTATCATAGAGAGAGCGAAGAGAGATAGGACTTATCTATTAATTATCTAATATTAGATAATAATATTATCTCATAATATAATTATTTACTATTGAATTGATATATAATTAACTTATATTAGATAATAATAATATTAACTCATAATATAATTATCTAATATCTAATAACGTAATTATCTGATATTACTTTAATATCAAATAATATCATATAATATATTCATATATATTACATGAATAAATATATTATTATCTTAATAATATATATATGCACGAAAATAAGTCCAATTAATTAAATTTTAGTCCAACTAAAATTTAATTAATTATTATCTCATTTCTACCCCTTTTGTGTGACTCTTGTAGGTTCTTACTACGTTAATAATGACTCATTTTGGATCATAGACAGTGAGCGGTATCTAGTAATACATTACTGCCACTCAAGTAGTAAAAATGTCTGTGATTCAACATCTACCTAATATATGATCAATGCTTTGCATTATAATCTCTTTTGTAATAATATCCAAATCAAACTAGAAGCATAGAGCGTGTCATCCTCATCAATGTTCAATTTATATTTCTTGATATTGAATAGACTTAAGATAAATTATCAATATTACATATTAATCCATTTGAGCATGGTCATTCATTTCTAAGTCTCACTTAATCAAGGGGCTTAAGGATATCTTTCTTTTATACAAAAGTAATAAAATCCCATATACATCACTTACTCCCCTCTGCATGATTCATGACACACCTAATTAAAGCCTTACTCGTCATTCCGATTAAAGGTGACATAGGACAATATCAAAGTAAGTAACTCCTTATGTACGGAACCGTAATGACTTTAGGTCGAAGGATTATATGCATTTATGGTCATATGAGAATAAATAATGATACATCTATCCATGCAGTATTCTCATAATGGGTCAGTCTAGTATATTATTCACTGATAATATACTCATGTATTAACTTGATATCACATATCCATGATTCATAGTCATCAGTCACTATACATGCTAGTTTCGATATATTATTACTATCTTTTTCGTAATAATACTTGACTAGAGGTATTTTAGGAATAGAAAAATTATTCCAAGAATAATTATTATATTTAAGTTATAATTTGTGCAAAATAAAATAAAATGAAATATAATAATTGAATTGTCAAAACGAAGCTTAATACATTATGTAATATTGCAATCATCTCTATGATTAGCTCTTAGGACACACACCAACAAGACTTGCTCATGTAAATATAGATCTTATAGGAAAACTTTCCAAAAATGATTTGATTGATGGTTTGCAAAATTAAGTTTGTCAAAAAAAATTATGATGCTTGTCAAAAGGGGAAATAAGGAAAAACTTCTTTTAAATTTAATAATCTTGTTTCCACCACTAAACCACTTCAATTACTACATATGAATTTTCAAGAATTAAAAGTTATGAAGGAAATCTTTATGTACTTGTAATTATTGATGACTACTTAAGATTTATATAGACATTATTTCTTCCTTCCAAAGATAAAACTTTTGAAACTTTCAAAAGACTTGCAAAATATTTACAAAATAAAAAAGGAATGTCCATAATAAGCATTAGAAGTATCATGGTGGAGAATTTGAAAATCATATTTTTACTTGTTTTTGTGATGAAAATGGAGTAAGCATAACTTCTCATCTCTTAGGATATCTTAATAAAATGGAGTTATTGAAAGGAAAAATAGGTGTCTGGAAGAGATGGTAAGAATCATGCTTAATGATAGCTCTCTTTTAAAATCTTTTTGGGCTAAAGCAATGAATACTACTTGCTATGTAATGAATAAAGCCTTTATAAGACCATTTTAAAGAAAATCCCCTATAAATTTTATAAGGAAAGAAAGATAAATATTTTACATTTTCATATTTCTAGTTGTAAATGTTTTGTTCATAATAATGAAAAAAATAACCTTAAAAAGTTTGATGCCAAATCTGATGAAGCTATCTTTATTGAGTATTCTTCTAATAGCAAAACTTATAAAGTTTACAACAAAAGAACTCTACTAATAAAAGAATCCATACATGTTATATTTAATAAGTCTTTTTCTAGTATGAAAAAAGTTTCAAATGAAAATAAAGAGCAGGCTGACTCATGGGTGATTCAAAATGAGTTAAATGAAGAGATGAAAGATGAAGAAATCAAAGAGATAGCTCCATCTACAGAAAGTATAGAACAAGAACCAACTCATGGACATGAAAAAGAATAGAAGATGATAAGAGATGACCTTATTGATTAAGTTATTGGTGATATGAATCAAAGGGTAACTTCTCTTAAGAATATTTATGATCATCTAGCATTTTTATCTCAAAATGAACCCAAAAATATAAATGAAGCAATAATTGATGAATATTAGGTCTTAGCAATGCAAGAAGAATTAATTTAGTTTGAAAGAAATGAAGTTTGGAAACTTATGCTAAGACTAAATTATTATCCAATTATTGGCACAAAATAGATTTTTAGAAACAAACTAGATAAAAATGGTATCATAATTAGAAATAAAGCTAGATTGGTTACAAAAAGATACAACTAAGAAGAAAGCATTAATTATGATGAGACATATGCACTAGTAGCTAGACTAGAAGCAATTAAAATATTATCAGCATATACATGCATAAAGGGTTTCACTCTTCATCAAATGGATGTTAAAAGTATTTTGCTAAATGGTATAATTATAGAGGAAGTATATGTTGAACAACATTTAAGTTTTGAAAGTCATTTCTTCCTAAATCATGTTTTCAAATTAAAGAAAGCTTTGTATAGTTTGAAATAAGCTCCAAGAGCTTAGTACGAAAGACTAAGCACATTTTTTATGGAAAAAGGTTTTTTAAGGGGAAAAGTTAATATTTCTTTATTCATAAATCACAAACTTAAAGATATCCTTCTGGTGCAAATATATGTTAATGATATCATATTTAGTGGTACTAATAAGTCTATGTGCAAGGAATTTGCTAAGTTGATGCAGAGTGAATTTGAAATATCCATAATGGGAGAGCTGAATCTCTTTCTTAGGCTATAAATCAAGCAATCAAGTGATGGAATCTTCATAAGCTAAACCAAATACACAAATGAGCTACTACAGAAATCTAATATGACTGAAGCCAAACCATCTCTTACCTTCATAAGTATAGTAACCAAGCTAGATTTAGATGAAGAAGGCTAAAAGGTTGAGGTAACAATGTATAGAGGAATGATAGGATCCTTACTCTATCTAACTACTAGTAAACCAAATGTCATTCTAGTTACGGAGAGCCAACATATGGAAATATGATTTAATTTTAAAATGATTTGTTATCATCAAAAAGGGGAGATTGTTAACCTTAACCCTATTAAAGAAGTTTTAATGATAATAAAATATTTTGATACTCTTAAATTTGGTATTTGATTTATTGGAATCCCAATACAAAAAGTGAAGACTAAAGGAGGTTAAAGATTAAAGAACATGATTAGCTTAGTTAGGATTATAGGATGAAATTATGTAAGAGGAATTAATCATTAAAGGGTTCAGGTTTTTCATGAAAAATATCAATCAGTAAGATTAATTTTGCATTTAAAAATTTTTTAAAAATAAGGTTGGATTATGTTTCAACAAAAGATAATTGTATTTCAACATAGCTTTCTTAGAAATTCTAAAAAATTGAGTGTGAATCAATTCACTAATTAATTTCGAGTATCCAAAGAGCAAATTGGAATGCACAAATCGATTCATCAATTGATTCTGAAGGTCCAGAGAGTAAACAAGGCAAAATAAATTAATTCACCAATTGATTCAGTATTTCAAAATTCAAAATTCAATTTCTATGAATTAATTGATGGAACCATTAATTATCTTGTGAATTTTATTCAAAATTAATGTTTTTGAGAATGTTGAATCAATTTACCAATCAATTCTGCACATGTGGATCCGAATTGGGGGCTGATAAATTGATTCACCTTATATTGAATTCAAATTGTGTAGCTGAGTGAATTGATTCATTGAAACTTTTTCAAAAATTTAAAGGTAACCTGAATCCATTCACAAGGTGCTAACTATTCTATAATGGCTATATTTTTTAGTAATAGATTTTTTACTTCTCCAACCTTTATATAAAGGCCTTATTTCAATTTGAAAATATAAAAGAGTGATTATACTATTACATAGACATAAGAAACTTCTTCTTCCCTTTATCTAAAACTTGAAAAACCTTTGAACTTATCAATTTGAAATTCTTCTCTTAGTGTTTCACTGTGTAATCCAACTTTTAGAGTTTGTGAGTTACATTCTTGTATTAAAAACATTCATTTACTGTATATTAAGGTGAAGTATTCCTAGGGATATCAAGAGTGCTAAATCTCTTTATAGATAAAAGTTTTAAGAAAGAATTCTTAAAGAAATTTTAGGAGAAAAGCAGAGACATGTATTGAGGCTTCTTTAAATGCCCTCAAACTTGAAAAGATAATAGATTAAAGTTTAAACCCAAGTCAAAGAGCTTAGTAATGGATGTACTCTTAAAAGTGTTGGATCTTCAAGGCTAGAACCATTATAAATAATAATGTTTGAATCTTCTTGTTACACCTTCCTTAATTATTAATAAATTAGAAATTTTGATATGAGAAAGAATAGTTAAAATAACTGTTAAATTTAGGTGAATTAAGAATCTTATGTATAAAATATGGAATGAAATATAATTAATAAAAGTAAGAATGTGATAATATGATTTGGGTGAAATTTTGATGAGAAAAGTTTATTAGAATCATAAAGTATAAAGTTATATACTAATATAAGTAAGTATGTAAATAAGGTAGAGATTTAGGAGCAATTTTTTAAAAATGCCTTTAGGGCTATATTTTTCTCTCATATCAGCCGAAACCTTCATCTCCCTTTCATTCTCCTCATTTCTTCATTTCTCATTCTCTCTACATAATCTCCATACCACTCTACTAATTAAGGAAAGAAAGCCTCAAATCTTGTTAATTTCTTCATTGTATCAAGGTAAGAAAATTGCTATTATCAAGAATTCATCCTATTTCTTCTTGGTTGATAAAGGATTTGAGGATTATTTAATTTTGTTAGGTATTCTAAGCCTTAACTTTAGAATTCATGAATTTTGATATGATTAAGGTTGAAATATCATCAAATTAGCATTCTAGTATCCTCTTCCATATAAAGTGAGTGGATAATCTAGCTAAATTCATAAATTTTGTGGTTATGTGATGATATTGAGAAAATATGAGTTGTTTTGTGATTTGGCTTAAATCTAGTTTATTTTGATGTGATGGAAGTAATGAATATTAAAGAAAGGTAATATGATATTTTAGATAAATATATTGATGATTGTATTAAGGCTAGTTATTAAATATATGTGTTTAAAAGGTGTTTAGAGTCAGATGTATAGTGAAATTTTTGCAAAAAATTAAGTTTTTCATGTGTGAATCGATTCAACAGGTCAAAAGGTGAAACTAAGCTTTAGAATTAAGTAACTAATTGGTTTTGAGGATTCACGAGTGGATGATTGATCCCAGGGATCCAGAGGCAAAACTAAACTTCAGAATCAAGTGACCAATTGATTATGAAGGTCTGGAGGCAAAAATTAGGTGGGTGAATTGATTCATCGACTATAGAATTTTATGCCAATTTTGAAAGGACATAACTCATTCATCTTATATCCATTTTAGATAAGCTATCTATTATTTTAAAGGTAATTGAGTCTAATTTCAAATGAAATTAGTTTCAAATTAAGATCTTATATTTTTTTTAGATATCATAAAAAAAGTAAACAGAGGTTTGAAACTTAGGATTTTGAAAAAAGAATTTTTTGTATCTATTTTCAAAAAAGGTGTAACCTTATCAAAATTTAGTCAATTTAGGCAAATGATCATTTTATAAAAAGTTAATTGAGTCTATTTTCATATAAAATAAGTTTTATGGATAGTATATTTATAATTTTTGAGTTATTCCTAAAGTATCCTTTAAAGGTCATAACTAAGGTAACCATATAATAACTCATAATCAATTTATTTTATGTTTTTATGATTTATAATAATCTAATATGGAATGTTTAGTCTCTAAGTATTAAAATAGAGTGGTTTATAATAAATATAAGATAAGTACATGACTTAGGTAATCATATAAGGAAAAGGTAGAAGTTATATGACATAATATGTTATAATGAACTTATTGTATTGGCCATGTAATGAAATATGTTGAGGATGGCTTTGTAGATTGATTATTATGATATGTATGAATACTATAGCCATATAAGAAGGCATGATGATACTGATGTGTGTTATGATATATATTGAAATTAAAGTGTGACTTCATTCGATAGAGCTTGAGTTCTAACGTTCAAATTATATTATGAATCATGTATAAGTGGTGTTAATGATAAGAAATGTAGCGAGAGCTATGGTATGAATATTAGATAGGAAATTCTTAGTAATAAGACAAGTAGGGTATAAGGTTGGGCAGGGAAGCATAGAATAGCGAGTAGGGTATAAGGTGTTAGTGTATATGCCCTAAAACTAATCATATTGGTGATTATAATTTTGAATCATGTTATTTTAATGGCAATTCCAATTATTATATTTATATATATTGTCTGCGTAATATATTTAATTATAATAATAACCTTAGAATAATTGTATTCTTAAATGTCCCTAGTCATTTATCATTGTGGATTAGGTTGCTTTGATATGTTAAGACTAGCATGTGTGAAGACTTATATGGGATATTAAGTTTACACATGAGTACAAGTTAGAGAACTTGTATACTGGACCGACCCATATTAAGAACACTACATGGATCATTATATGAGTGTCATAAGTGGTTCTTAGTGATCATTATTAATATGGTCCTTTGACCTGAGATCACCAAGGTTCCCTACATGTGAGTTTCATATTTTGATACTATTCTGTCACTAATGGTTAAGTGAATGCAATGGTAGATATTGGATATGTCACATATCATGCGGAGGGGTTTGTGTGATCAAGATGGGATTTGTCCCTCCTATATAATAGGAGTAACATCTATGGGCCCCTTGATTAAGTAAAGCTGAGAAAATGCATGGTCATGCTCAGATGAATTGACATGAGATGTCGATTACATTTGTTTCAGTCAGCTTACTTAGGAGTCAAGAAACCTTAAGATTAGGCTATACGGGAATGACACGGTCTATGTCTCATGCTCAATCTAGATGTATAGGACAAAAGGACATAAGTGATGATCACGTGTAAAGGTTTAGTCAAATCACCGACTTTCTCATTACTTGGGTAATAATGATGTGTTGCTAGACACCAATCATTGTTTATGATCATTAATATGATTAATGGTCATTGCCAACGTAATGAGAGCCTGTAGGGTCGCAGACTTAGAGCTTAGTGAATTTGGAATTAATGGACCAAATTGTTTGAGCTTAATATTTGGGAATTCATGTTATAATTATAAGGCCCAATAGTAAGCCTATAATTATACATGGAATAAAGCCCAAATAGGTTAAATTTTTCTATGCACCTATTTAAATAGGCTATTGGGTAATAATAGGTTTACCATTATTATTCACGCACCCCAAGCAAAAGCATAGAAAACCCTAGCACCTCTCTTTGACAAAAATCTCTGAAGAGGCGTAACTAGCACTACGAGGTGTAAGGAGATCAATTCCAACCGGTGTGTGTAGCGGACATTCATCGGTGATTCACGGGTTCGTGTGGATACCACAGAGGTGCAGCCACATAAACGTTGTACTGGTGATCTAATTTACTGGTTTCCATTCCGGTTCGTGATTTGGAAGCAGATCGAATTTGCTGTAGCGGTCAGAAGATTTTTTATCGAAAGGTATAAACCATAATCCCTAATTTATGGCGTTCTAAATTCGCATGGATCCTTGGTGGAAATCGTGCAAAACTTTTATTCCGCTGTGCATGTATGATGCGCAATTTCCAGCATAAGGTTAGCCTGAGAGTCAAAAGAAAGATATTTGTATTTTAATTGTTGTTTATTAATTCAAATGAAATATGATTTTGAGTATAATTATTCATAAGTATTATTATATGACACCTTGAAAATGATATGACCATGTATTGATCCCATTATTATTATTGACTCTTGTTTACTAATATACTTAATTATGATATAATTTGTAAAATGAGGATAATCCAATAAGTTAATATAAAATGTTATTATTCTTATAGATTATTCATTTACTGACCTCTGAACTTACTTTTCTATGATTTAATTTATAAATTCTGGAGTTGAGTCTCTACCTCCACCTCTACCTCTTTAGAGCTAGATTTCATGGAAGCTCACTAATGATAGTGTGGTGGCACAAATTTTTGTATATAGTATATGTTAGTGTGTGTCCTAAGAACCAATCATAATATGATTATAATAATGCACAATGTATTACATTTTCTTTTTAACAATATAATTATTATATTTTATTTTATTTTATTTTTATGCAAATTATAACTTAAATATAATAATTGTCTCTGGAATAACTTTGCTATTCCTAAAATGTCTATAGTCAAATATTATTATAAAAAGGGATAACAATAATACATTGAGACTATCATGTATAGGTGACTGATGATTATGAATTATGGATATATGATATCAAGTCAATACATGGGTACATTGTTAATGACTAAATGTACTAGACTGAGCTACTGTGAGAATACTATATGGATAGATATGTGTCATTAATTATTCTCATATGACTACAATGCATATAGTCCTTTGACCTGAAGTCATTACAGTTCTCTACATGAGGGGTCACTCACTTTGATACCATCCTATGTCACCTTTAATTAGGATGATGTATAGGGCATTGATTGGGTGTATCATAAATTATGCAGAGGAAAGTGAGTGATGTAGATGAGATTTTATTACTCTTGTATAAAAGAGAAATATCCTTAGACCCATTAATTGAGTGAGACTTAGAAATATATGGTCATGCTCAAATAGATTAATATGTGATATTAATAATTTATTTTAAATCTATTCAGTATCAAGAAATATAAATTGAATATTGACGAGGATGACACACTCCATGCCTATAGTTCGATTTAAATATCATTACAAAAGGGATTATAATGCAAAGCATTAATCAAATATTAGGTGGATGTCGAATCACAAATATTCTTACTACTTGAGTGGTAGTGATGTATTACTAGATACTGCTCACTATTCATGATCCAATGATAGGTCATTGTTAACGTAGTAGGAACCTATAAGGTCACATAAAAAGAGTAAGAATGAGATAATAATTAATTAATTTTTAGGTAGACTAATAACTTATTAATTGGGCTTGTTATTTTATATATATGCTATATATATTATCAAAGTAATAATATATATATCCACGTAATATATATTTTATTATATTATCTGATATTAAAGTAATATCAAATTATTACACAATTTAATATTAGATAATTATATTATGAGATAATATTATTATATAATAATATTTAGTTATTAATATTAAGATAATATTAAATAACTAATGGATAAGCCCTATCTTTCCTCACTGTCACTATATTAGAGATAAATTATTAATGGTTAAGTAGGATTAGGTTAGTTGTGGGTTTTCTTAGTATGACTAGGAAAGATGCATGCCTTTAGCTATATATGAGAGGCATGAGGGCGTAATTATACATACATGAAAATAAAAAAATTCGCCACCAGCAAAAACCGCACAAAACACCTTACAAAATCGCATTAAATTCTTTCCTCTTCATGTGAGAGATGAATCCTAGCAGATTCATGGAGGTTAAGAAGTTACCATTCGCTTTGTGTGGAGATTGTAGAAGTACCATCACCTGATTGTGCTTGTGATTCAAATCTGCACTCTAAAAGGTAATCTTTTGATTCTTAATTTATGTCCTTGCGCATTGATCTGGTGAAAAGTTTCACATTACATGAATTTAGAAAATCTATCTTCCACTGCACTACATGATGTGTGTGAAACCCTATAGTATATTTTAGGCCTTATCTTTATCATAGATATAGGTAAATGAGATATTTGAAACTAATTCCTCACAAGTTAGTAAAACTTACTTATCCTCATTTTAAAAGGACTGTAAGCCTACTTAACTTTCTCATCTTTTATAGAAACCTTAATGAATCTTTTTGAAATACTATTCTCTTTTATGGATCATCATATTCGTTAATCAAGATCAAGTTATGTAATTAGAAATAAGCTAATGGAAACTGAAAAAGGAGTTCCATACCAATTACGATCGAGTTAGGATTGTGACACTTCTCTTCTCTACCTCTCTATTTACTTGTTTTATACTGTATCTTTTCTAAATAATACTTACTACTATACTAAGCTTGCATGTACTTATTCATTAGTTTCATTCTTAAATCATTTGTTAACTCACATTATCATTTTAGTGCAAAAGTTTTTAAACCCAATTTACTCCTTTTTAGTGAAAATACTAATTAAGATAAGCCAGCCAAAATGAATAAGTTTTTAAGACTAAAAAGGATGCTCAAATGAAATTAAGGATTGAAGATTAGGTTAATAGTTAAGAAGCAACACTTAGAAGGAAAGTGTAAATTGTAAAGAGAATTTCTTAGTAGTATTAACTAAAGGCTCACTTTGAAATTGTTGTAACATAGAAAGATCATTTTATTTAGAGCTACATCTATTAGAGGTTAAAATAGTTTCCCTAGATAGTGATCTATTGGAAATAGTATATATAAAACAACTTGATAGCTTCTAAAAGAAAGATAAAAGAACTTTTTGCTCACAAAATAAAAAGATTTATTTAGATTGTTGTGTCATAATTTTTGATGAAATCATAACCCTTCTCAAATTCAAAGAAAGCAATGCAAACCAATGTATGGTACTGAATATAAGTAGTCTTATGATTTTGGTTTTACATATGGATAATATTCTCTTTGTTAGTAATAATATGGATATGTTGACTGGGACAAAGTAATTAAAATAGAAAACTTAAGGAATGCTTCATTTTGTTTTTGGCATTAAGATTTATTATAATAAGTCCTAGAGGTACTTGGCTTGTCTTAATAATCATACATCAAGAAAGCACAAAAAAGGCTTAACATGTTAATGTGCTTTCATATTTGTTTGTAAATTCAAAAGGATTAGATTTTCTCAAAGGCCTAATGTCTTCAAAGTGAGAAGGAAATAGAAAAGACTATTCCATACATATCAATTGTAGGTAGCCGAATGTAAGTTTAGATCGGAGATACTAGACAATTATTATAGAATAATAATATACTTGCAAAGTATGAAAGGATTACATGCTAACTTGTAAGAGATATGGAGATCTCATAGTTATAGGCTTCTCAAACTCAATTTTTGTTAGTTGTCTAAATGGTCATGAATCCATTTTTGAACACATGTTATGATAATAGAAGGTGTTATGTCATGGAAAGTGTTTATCCAATTATTTACAACAACTTCTATTATAGAGGTGGGATATGTCACATGATATAAATGTGCTTGTGAAGTTGTTTAGTTAAGGGATTTTCATTCTTAACCATTTATATTTTATTGTGATAATACTATTGCTATGGTATTCTCTTTAAGCAATAAAGATTTTACGTATACAAAGGACTCCAATATGAAGTACTATTTTGTAAGAGAAAAGATACATTAATATATTATTTGCATTGAGCATTGCTTTCATGGATTATATGCTCAGAGATTCACTAATCAAAACCTGCGAAGTCAAAACAAATCTTGATTATGTAAATAATATGGATTTGTCTCATTCTTCCAATGTTCTGGATTAGCGAGACTTTTAATGATATAATGGTTTGAGTTTGTTATTGTCTCAAAATACATTTAAACAAAATATTCATAATGAAATATTCATAGTATTGCCATACAACTTATGCACATTTTAGGTTATGGCATATTATTAAAAACATTTAAACTATGTCTTATTGTCATATTAAGAATATTAATTCTTATTGAACATCTTGAGTGAATGTTAAAATTATTCTATGAAGATTTACATATAGTTATATTAAGTTATGTAAATCTTATTAGACACATTTTAGGTTAATATCCTTATCAGATATTAATTATGTTGGTCAATGAAGTTTAGGCATATGATATACTTGATATTAATACTCCTTTTAGATATAATATTCTACGTTATTGGATGTTTTTAATCTCCATTTAAACCTATAGGTGAAATAGTACAATTTGATATTAACATTACTTTTAAAGAGTAATTATTTATAAATTGTGTAGGTTCAAGTAAAAGATTATTACAATTTTTTAGTTTGGACCATAACATAATTTATAAATTAATTAATTAATGTTAATATTTCAAGCCCAACATTGAATGACTTAAAGGTTCGGGTGCTTAATATAGTAGTTAGGCCTAATATCAAATAACTAGATATGGATTCTATAATAAGTAAAATTTATAACCGAACTAAATTAATTATTAAAGGGTTTCTAATTCTCTAAAACCCTCATGATGTATTCCTCCCATCTAAGTGTAATTAAAAAAAATTTCTCTATCAAAGAATATTAGTGTGAAGTTTTAGTAAAGGGAGAGATTCCTTTTACTCATTGGCGTTTGTGATTGTCCTTCAGAGAATACTCTTGTAATTTGATTGTTCATAAAATTAGAGGAATCTGGGTCAATTCCTATAAACCAAAAGCAAACAATATTAAAGAAAGTCATGGATATTCAACAATCAAGTTGAATTTAATCTTTAAAATTTCATTAGTATAATTTATATTTTAATAATTATTTATTAACTCATGCTATGCCTCACAATCAATGATTCAGGAAATTTGTAAATTAATAAAAATTTCCGACAAACCTAGGATAATATAATAAGATAATTAAGTGGGATTTATAATTTTCCAACATCAGCGAGTTAGACCCGTGGGGCATGGCACAATCTTCCTTCGACATGAGGACATACCCTATGGTTTCATATTCAATATTTTTATATGCTCCAAGTTCCAGGCAAAACGGCTACGAGAAAAGTGGGACTAGAGAAAGATAGAAAATAGATACAAATAGACGTTGATGATGTAGCTCCAAGTTCCAAAGTCTACGTACGGATTTATCGGCGCCCTTTGAAGCAAATATAAGCAAGAGGGGTGTTGTATTGCCGAAGGAGAACATAAGTGGAAACGCAACAAATGGCAAGAATGAGAAAGTGATACAATGATAATATAATATGAGTACGAAATATAGGGATTATGAAGTGTAATCTTCGTATTTCT
This sequence comes from Sindora glabra, assembly GCA_020226215.1. Taxonomy (NCBI): domain Eukaryota; kingdom Viridiplantae; phylum Streptophyta; class Magnoliopsida; order Fabales; family Fabaceae; genus Sindora; species Sindora glabra. The sequence continues at coordinate 36,939,030 of CM035231.1, forward strand.
ACCTATATTAATTAAAATTTTTATTTTATACTCGTACGTTTATTGATTTTTTAACAGAAATGTTAAAAATGAGAGTTTCTTTCAATTTTTATTGAGCAAAACATCATAGGTATATTGAAATTGTAAGTAAAGAGATTTGTTAAAATTTATCGTAAAATCCAATCAAATATAATGATATTGATATATTGCCATCCAAGGTAAAAGTAATATTAAAAGATAGTGAATATTAAATGGATTAAATTATATTTTTTAAAAAAATTCATATACAATAAAATTGAAAGTCTCATTGGTATAATGACGCCAGCAGTGATTTGAATTTTAAAAATAGATGTGATATTTATAAAATTTAATTCAAATGTAGTTATATATTTGGTAAACTTATTTATTCACCGATGTAAAAAAATTAAATAAATAAAAATAAACGGCAAGTGGCTGTGTTACATAAAATTCGTTTAAAAATAAAATATTTAATTATATATATATATATATATATATATATATATATATATATACACTATTTTACGATATTAATGTTTAAACTATAAATAACATTAGTGACTACAAAAAAGTAAAAAATATATAACAAAACAAAGTGAAATAATGTGTAAGCTATAACATAATAAGAATGATAAACTAATTCAATTAAATAAAATGTTTGATTTATTAAAAATAAGTTTATAATTAAAAATAAATTGAATTATATCAAGTGAATATTAAAAAAATAAAAATAAATAGTGAAGTATATGAAATGAGAAAAAAAGGTGTGTAGACCGTAAAACTTCGATAAAATTTCAATCAATGTATTTTTAATTTAGAGTATAATACTTGAAAATTATTACAAAGAAAAAAATCTTAATAAATAAAATTTAAAACATCTATAAATATTATTTTTTAAAAATAAAATATGTAATAAATTAATTTGTTAATAATTTTTATATTAAAGTTTTAATTTATTTAAAATATTTAAATAAGTTAAAAGTAAAATATACTATATTATATTTATATTGCTTAGAAATATTAGTGTTTAAATTATAAAAAATAGGAATGCACTTAAAAAAAGAAAAAAACATGTAGTAGAGAAAATAAAAAGATGAAAAATAATATGTGAGGTGTAAAGTAATAAAGAAATAGGATATATAATAAATTAATTAATTACATAAAACTCTTAAAATTCTTAACTTATTTAAAATATTATAATAATAAAAAATTATGTAATATACTATACTACTAAAAAATATTGGTGTCTAAGCTAAGTGTTATAACTGAACAAAAAATGGATAAAAACATATAATAAAGTAGATAAAGTAAAAAAAAAGTAAATAAAATATTAAGCCTTTTCAAAATTCTCCGATTGATATATATATTTATTTTCATATATTACTTAACATTGATATAAAAATATTTACAAAATTTAAATACATAAATTTGATTTTAATATTCAAATATTGTTAATAAAAATATAATATGTAATTAATTGATTTGATTTATAGTAATTTTTATACCAAAATTTTAATTTATTTAAAATATTTATAAAATTTAAAAATAAAATATATGGCATCATATTTATAATACTTAATGATATAGATATCTGAGTTATAATTATTATAAATGAACATTAAAAAATGAAATGGAGTAAATAAAAAGAAAAAAATAATGCTTGAACTAATAAACAATAAGAGTAAAATATAAAACATACAGTAAAATAAATTAATTTAATCAAATAAAAATTTTAAATTATTTAAAATATTTTTATTATAAAATGAAATTATGCTGCATTGCATTTATATTATTAAATAGTTTTCAGTTGTAAATAATATAAGCAAAAAAAATGGATATATAATATATAAAGTATAAAGGCTTGAAAAAATTTCGATTGATATGTTTATAAAATTTAAATATAAAATATACAATGTTATATATATATATATTAATGTAATGATATTAATATATGAGTTATAATTAATAAAAGTAATGATGAAAAATAGGAAAATGAAATAGATAAAAGGTTTTGAGTTATAAAACAATGAAAGTTAAAACTAAAATATAAGATAAAGTAAATTAATATAATTAAACAAAATTTTGAATTTATTTAAAATGTTTTTATCATAAAAAGAAATTCTATTATATTAAATTTGTATTACTTAACAATGTAAGTAAAACATATGAAATAGTATATAAGGGGATATAAAATCTTGAAAAAAATTTAATTAATATGTATCTAATTTGATATATAATATTTAAGAATTAAATTAATTAAATAAAAATTTAAATATCTGAAATATTTTATCCTAAAAACATCATACTATATTAAATTTATAAAATTCAATATTATTTGAATTATAAATAATATAAGTAAATAGTAAAAAAAATTTAAAAATGGAATAGTGTTGGGTGAAAAAAATTTTCTCCCAGTAACACGCGTCCCAAAAAAGCATCCCCTCCCTCAAAAAATTCTAAATTTATAGTATCTATAGTGTAGGAGGTTGAAATGATGATTACCTAAATAAATTTGAGTATTTCAGAGAGTTTTTGTAAAGGAGTTTATTTTCGGCCAATTTATTTCACTTGCAAAGTGAAAAAGCTCCTGTATTTGACAAAGGCTAGTGGGCCAAGTAAGGGCCATTAGCTACGAGGCTAAGTTGATGTGACATCACTCTGTAGCTATAGTGGTGGGACGTACGCCGCCGACAGAGGAAGCGCCGTACATTACGATGGGGGGAAGCCACCCACTAGGCTTACATTCCATTGGGATATAAGATATGGGATATATTTCTTTTTATTTATTTATGAGGTGGAATCATGGAAACATTATTTTAAAATTGAACAGAATTGTTGGATTTAATTTGTTTAATTATAAATTGATTAATATCTTTTTATTTTAATTATGAGAAGATTAAAATTAAAATTTATATTTATTAATAGTTAGAGTGATTTAATGACTAAATATATATGCTTAAAATTTTGAAAATAAATTTAAAAAATAAAACAGGTAAATTTTTTAAATAATATTAAAAGTCATTTGAGATAAATTATTGAATTTTTTATTTTTAAATAATATTTAAATAATTAAATTAATTAATTTTAATTTGACTATATCATCAACCAATTTATTTAATTTCATTTTTTTATGTTAATTAAGTCATGGTTTATTAATTTATTTTAACCTAGCTCTCCCTCCTATTTATTTTAACTAGCTCGGGCTCTTAGCTATATTAGATTATATGTAGTAACCTAGGGATGACAAATTTTCTAGCGTACAGCACTATCTTCCAAACGGGTTTGATTAGAGTCTGGATGACTGGGATGACTGTGTAGCAAAGTGACAAGGGGTAATTAAAACGTGGTACTTGTTCTTCTTTTTTTATAATTAAATTATAGGATTATTTATTTTATTTTTTAAAAACCTCATTTTTTTCAACTAACTTATTTGTCCTGATTTAGAAATGATTAAGTGGAATTATTTAATATTATATTTTATTAATAATTTAAAGAATAGTAAAATATAAAAACTAAATGAATTTAGCAATTAAATTATGATTGGGTCAGGAAAGGAGCAATTAAATTATAAATGATGATTTTTTTAAATAAATAGAATTGTTAGATTGATTGAATAGGAGGACAATTTTCGGTGTTTATTAAGAAAATTTGTATTATTCTCTATGTAAGAAGTTTCCAATCACTTAATAATAAAGAAGGACAAAATTATTAATCTTGATTTTGAAATTATATTATGTTGATAAAATAATTTATAAATTATATTAAATATTAATTTTATCTTTAAATAATAATTCGTATGAATAATTTCATTTTTTATATAGATTTATACAAATAATTTTAGTCATGAATAACTATATGGATATGTGAAATTCTTTGTATTAACTATTATTCAAGAACGGAAATGACCGTTTAATATGTATGAATCATTTTATCAGTACCATAAAATATCAAAGGTAAAATTGATAATTTTATTAAAAAATAAGTATTTTTTTATCAATTAATTAATATTGTATAATATAAGCAAAAAATAAACCTATTTATATAACTCAATATTCACACTTTTGTTCTCCTTTTATTTATATATATTTATATCTAGACAAATGGATTAACTCAATTTACTTTTATGAATATATATGAAGAAGAGTATGACTAAGCGTTAAAAATGTAATTAGGATTGATAATAAGTTGATTTAAGTTAAGTTAGACTTAATTTAGATCCGACTCGATTTTATTTTATTCAGTTCATAATTTGACTTGAATTTAATTTGAACCAAATTTTTTGACTTGAATTCGACTCGTATTAAATTTATAATTAACTTTATTTGATTTGATAAACTTAAGTTAATATTTAAAAAATCAAATTGTGCCAAATGATTCAATTAGAAAACCCTTGAACTTTGTGAATTGAACATATATCTAATTTGACTTATCACTAAAATTGTAAATTCTTAAAATTGTATGAAAAAATTATTAAATGAATATTAAATTGATTAATAAGTATGAACAAGTCATTATCTTATAATTTCTACAACTTTAAAATTTTGCTTTATCATTCCTACTTTATAATAGAAATATTTGCATTTATCCTTTATAATATTTAATATGGATTTTTGTTTAGAGAGTTTCACTCTTTTCCATTCCTAAATACATTTACCTTAATCACACAATTAATTTTAAAATGAAAATATTGTTGATAATATTCATCAGTAACTATATTTATTATTCTATTTTAGTTATAATTCAAATTCAAATATTAATTAATAATTATTATAGTTATTATTTTTTCTTTATAATAAGTATTTATTTAGATTATATATTACAAAGGGATTTATAATTAATATATATATAAATATATTAATTAATCTTAAATCATATACATATTATTTAAACTAACACAGGATACAATCGAGCCAAATATTTCTAAATTCAAGTTCGACTCATTTAATATATGAACTAAATTAATTAGTTTATGTATTACTCATTTGATTCGTGAACTTAACTTATTGAGTTAAAAGTTAATTGAGTTTTGAGTGTCTTATGATCTAATTGAACTCAGTATGAACTAATAAGTAACATTATTATGTTATTTTCATCCCCCCAAAATTTACTTTCTATTTTTTCCTTCCTTGCAAATTATAAAATTTATAATTTTATAAATTTTATTGTTTGTAAAAGTGAATGTCTAAATTTTCTAATGAAATGTGTCAAATATTTTCTATAATATATTTAAACATCACTTGGTTTATGCAAGTATTATAAAAAGTAAAACTTCTTAAGAAATAAGAAATAATTGAGTCATTTAGTTGGTCATTAAGGAGTATTACTTTCCACAAATTATGAGAAATTGCTTATTAATATTTCCTCAATAAGAAGAACTTCCAATGTCTTTCATAAATAAAAGGACAAAATTATACTTATTTAATTTAATTAATAATCACATTAACATTTTATTTTTACCCTTCTAAAAATTATAATAAATAATTTTATTAATGATAAATATAATTTATTAATTATCAAATATATTTATGTAAATAGAACTATTGATTACATAAAATAATTATTTTATTAATTATATAATAAATAAAATGAGCATAATATAAAATATATATTTACTATGATACAAGAAATATAAATTATAATTATAATCATAAATATTATTATAATAGAAATTTAATTCTATATATAATTATATTTATTATATATCTACAATATTACATTATTTTAATATTTAATTATAGAAGTAAAAAATTATGTATTTTTGTCTACTTTATATAAATGTGATAAAACTAATTATTTAACCAATATTTTTCTTCATTTGAACTATATTTCATTTTAATTATATTAAGATAAATTAACATATATATATTTTAATTTTTCATATAAACCTATTTTACCTCTTATAGCAAACTAGAGAAAAAAGAGATCACTAATTGAAAAGAATTATGATGGAAAGAGAGATCAACAATATAATATAAGAAAAAAGATAATTGGATATAATTAAAATCTATTGATATATATTAAAATAATATTAAGAATATAATAATTATTTTATTGATATTTTATAAAAAAATTTAAAATTAAATTAAATAAAATATAAAAATTATTTTTTAAAAAATATCAGGACTCTTCAAAAAATTCACATAGAAATATTTTTCTTAAGTTTTGTTGGTTGCAAGAGAAACAAGAATGAAAGAAAATAAAGGGAAAGAAATTAAGAAAGAAAGAAAGAAAAGAAAAGAAAAGATATTTTTTTCCTTATATTTAGTTGAAAAGAAAATTTGGAAAAAAGAGAAGAAGAAGAAAATAATATTTTTTATTTGGTTGAACAGAAAAGTAAAGAGAAAGAAAAATTATAAGTTGAAATAATAATAATAACCTTATTGTAAATTCAATATCACTAATAATAACAAAATTAATAAATTTAATAATATTATGATAGATAGAATTAGATTAATAATATCAAACAATTGTAAAAAATATATACTACTATATTTTAATATTATCTACATATATTTTAACAACACACAATTATTCAACCTATATTAACAAACAACTTTTTAAGTCCAAACTAATTAGGAGAGGATGAATCCTATGAGTTTTTGAGAATGAGAGAATATAATTCAAAAATTATATTTATCAATTTCATTTATTATATTTTCTTTCCTATTTTTTCTCCATAACGAGAAACAACAAAATTATCATGGGCACTCACATAAAATTTTTACCCTCCTCGTTCCATCTATCACCCAAACAAACAAGACTACTGTTTCTACTCCTCAATTTCTTTCGCCCCAAATTTGCACCCCATTCAAACGGAGGGATAGAAAATTCAACTTCAGGGGAACCAATATTTCGTGCGTCACAGCCCACTGGAGAGAAGAAGAGATAGTGATAAACATGATGTGAAAAATAAGACATGCCAGGACTCTGCGATCTAATTTTGATTATTACATAATCTGTGATACAAATTTGAGGCCACCGAATTCAGTCGTAGCTCTAATAATTCCAAGAAGCCAGGCTGCTTTGCGTAATTCAGAGTTGAACTTCTGATGGGACTTCTTTTCATTTCAACTTTTGTCACACAATAATGCGTTGAGGATGAGTACAAGATAATAATCAAAGCAAAACGGAGCAACCCATCTTCTAAATTTTTTTGGACCAACAAATCACGAGGAAAAAAATTTTTTCTCAATTTTTTTGAAGTAATTATATTTAAAATTTATAATTATTAATTTCTGTAATCTCCTTTAATTTGTTTATAAGTGATAAAATACTTAATACTTATCTTATAAGTGATTTAATGAGACAAACATAATTAATTTCACAAGAAATTTTGCAAAAGGATCGAAAATAGTGTGGAGGTTTTGTTTCCCAAAATTGGTACAAAATTCAACTACCTAAAATTGGGAGAGTAATTTATGTTTTTTTCTGAATAATAATTAAAGGTTACAGTTTAATTTGTGGTTTTTTTCCTAAAGACATCCACTAATATTGTAATAGAGCACTAGACTAACCAGTCCTAAACCCAATTTACACACCATGAAATAGTTAAAAACATGTGTATATATATAATTATATTGCCATGTATGATCTGAAATTTATTTTGGCAGTCCTATCCTTCAGAAATTTCCACTCCGGTCGGGTACTAAGATCCGTGTAAACGGGCCTCGCACATTTTCTTTGTTAGATAAATAGGCTTCTCTGGGCCATAATGTAAGAGCTAATGGGCCATTTGGTTCAGTAGATATCTTAAAGTATGGGCCTACATTTAAATTTGACTCAACAACAAAAACAATTACCAAACTAGAATCCTATTTTAATTTTTTAAATATTTGATTTGTATCAATTTTATTTTAAAATAAGATGTGTTAATTTAATTGTTAAAATTTTGAGCCTAAGCAAAATTTTAACCCTCGTAAGCATCAAATTAATACAAATTTTAATTTTCACAAAAATTAAAATTTTACCCAATAGTAGATATAATTACTAATTGTCAATGAGCTTTAACATATGGAAACTTCAGCCAAAGAAAAAATAAAATAAAATAAAAAACATATTAAAACTTGACTAGACTGGGCTCAAGTCATCTACAGTACTATTCAGAAGTGTGAACATGCAAGAACATGCATGTGGCAATAAGCTATTTATGCTGAAGTATATATATATATACACATACACATACGGGAGCTTGTTACGGTATTCTAAAAAGTTTCAAACCTAAGATGACGTGATGACATGATAAAATATAGGACACTGGTAATCTTATCAATAACTTGAATTTATCAAGTCATCGGGTTTGGATCTCAGATACCTTAAAATTTCCTATATACATATATATATATAAAAAGTTATATCAATATCAAAAAACGTGATGTAGCCAAAACATGCCAAAGCTGTTCAATAATTAATCAATCTAGTTCAAATGGATCGTGACCCATGAAATAAGCATCAAATGGATCATGGCCCATATAACAAGCACAACACCCACAAGGGCATCCCCTCTAGAAGTGAGCCACCTGTTACCTCACAAAGAAAATGCCAAAATATGTGAATTAACACTTGGGATGAATTTTATATTAATATATTATTAAATTTAATTATATATCAAATTTATTTTTTATAAATTCAAATTTACATATTATATAATAATATATTAATAATTAATTACGATGGTGCATCAATAGAACTCTATATTAGTGATATATTATAAAATTTTCTATAACACTTGTTCATATTGTTCTTCAAATAATTTCTCACAAATAAAACATATTAACATATTAGAGTAAACTTCCTTTACATTTTTTATTTTTGTTTTTATAAAATATTTTGTATTAATTTTTTTAAAACATTAATTTATCTAATTTTATTTTTTCTTAAAAGGGATGAAATTGAGAAAATCAATCGTAATAAAAATATTAGCAAAAGAATAAAATTGGATAATTCAATATTTCAAAAAGGAAAATTTGATATAAAATATTAGGAATAAAAGTGAGAAAAAAAGAGTTTACTTCACATAACTAATTCTGTTCTTCTACTCTGCCCTTCTCCCCAATTTCTTCAACAGCATAGCTCGATGGATTGACAGATTGAGGATAATATACGAGAGAGTATGAACATTTGAATATGATGAAAATTGGAACATATCTCCATTAATAAGTTTATATATTTTAGGTTTTGAAATTTGAAGAAAGTTCAGAAAGAAAAATAAATCAGAAAAAATGGCCAAGTTAAACAGCTTACCTTCGTTACTATTCGATGTTGGCGGTGCAGAAGTTGATGATGAGTTCTCCAATGAAATTCCGAGGTTAGAGCATTCTAAGCCAAGAGCACCTTAAATACAAATTTCAATATTCAAGTGAGATAACCTATAATAGTTGGGGCTCAATGTGAACTTACAAATAAAGTGTCCTAAATTTAAATGTAGGATTTGTTTCAAGTTTAAGTTATACCGAAACATCTCTTTTTTTTTTTTTTGTGGAGAGAAATTTTATTTCGCTTAAAGAATAAAAGAATTATTTTAAGGGTAAAATGTACTTACAACATTTAAATTGACACAAAATATCTTATTTTGAAGAATTTCTACGCTACTTTAAGAATTAGAAGATTTTTTTGGTCCTTCCATGAGAAAAGCCAATAACACTATGATAAAAAATTAAAAAAAGAAAAAGAGGTACAATGATACATGACTTATGACGAGAAAGTAAGCTCAGTTTAAGTAAAACGGTTTATGTAATATTGTCACTTAATTCTCTCATGAATTAAGAAATTTCTTTTATTTTAAAAAGCATTATATTCTAAAAGAGTAATACTATTTAGGGTTTAGGGTAAAATTGACTAATCCAATCATTTCTTTTAAAAGTTTGAGATAAAAGTGTACAAAGGATTAGTTGCAAAGTTGTATTCTTACACTCTTTGAAACAAGGGAAGGCAGTGGAGTTGAAAAGATTGTAATTGCCAGCATCACAGTTACAACTATAGGACAAGGCAGATGTACCGTTGCAAGAACCGCCTCCACAGTCAACCCACTGGCAAGCTGCATCATCAATATACGAACAGATGATAATCAAATTTACCATAATAAAGAAAATCGAATTGAAATATGAGATGTCAATTACGATTAAGTATTGATGCAATTGCTGTTCTTGTTTTTTTCCTGAGCAGAGGAAGACGTTTTGGAGCAAGAGTTGTTGAGGCTACCTACGGAGATTTAATACAAATCTATCAGCATCCATCAAAAATATATCTAATAATATTCATTCAAAAAAATTTCAAAACTGTTGTAATCGATCAAAATCAAATCTTAATCTCCCTTTGTCTAAGCCAGCATTTATTAAAACCTAAATAATTGATCAAATCTTAATATCTCTTTTTAAATAATTTTTAAAATAATATTATAGATCTCTTTTATTCTCACTTTCTCATACACATCTTTCACCTGTAAGCAAAATTCACAAATTAAATTTCACGTGCATGCAAGAGAATGCAAATAAAGAAAATTTTTAATATTCTTTTGGAATAATAGGGTCCATTCAATTTATTGTGATCCTCTCTCTCTCTCTCTCGTGAGAATGAAAATAAAAGGATGAGAGGAGATTTATTCTTCTAAACATATTTCTACCAATATAAAAAAACTTAATTTTACATCTTTACTTTTACATTTGATTTATGCCCTTTTTTAGAATCAATTATTATCTCTCGTAATTAATGCAGTAAAACCTCTCATTCTTATTATTTTTTTATTAAAAAAGTATTACCGACCAATTTAAAAAAATAAGGATATTATCTCATGAAAATAGTATTTAGAACAAGTTTTACATTTTGATCATTTACACATCATTGACTTTGATAAGTGGTATTATAAATTGAATTATAATATTAGTTTAAGCCTATTTAATAAATCGATCTATGTAAATACTATCAATCCATGACATATCGATTCGTATTACTTATATTTAAAATAAATTTAATTTTAGGAGTTTAAACCTATCATGCAATGATTATAGATCGATCTATAAATTTCAAATAAAAATTTATAAATTTAACAGATACGAATTGATTCATTATAACTTAAGTTTAGTATAGATCAATTTGTATTACTTACATTTGAAAATGATTTTAATTTTTAAAATTTAAATTCGTAAAAACTTATTATGGTCACGGACTAATTTGCAAATCACGATCGGTTTGACACTCCTAATTTCAATTCATATATACATTGAGAAAACATCGAGGGTCTACTCATTCGTAAAATTCGGCGCGCGCGCGCAGAGACAGAACAAGCTTATTTCTTGCTTGTATTCGTAAATGAAGAACGAGGACCCATGCGCTTCGGTTGGTGCAGAGGAAGTTTTTCTCAATATTATATCACATGATTTTTAAATCGTCATTGTAATCGGACTTGCGCTCACTTGATTATAATTATAAAATATATATAAATATCGAAAAATAAAATAAAATAAAATAACTTAATAATAATACTACGTGCAATCAGACAGACTAACAGTTACAGAGAGAATAAAAAAACCAAGCCATATCCTTAAAAGGAGGCAATTATAATAACAAATTGTTTAGGCACTACAGTGAGTGTAGGAGTAAGAAAATTCATAGTTCTTACAATTAGAAACTATGCAAGGGAGAAACTTGAAGCTATTATCAGCTTCGGGACAAAATTGCTGCCACCCTCCATCACACTCACACTCGAACGGCAAACTGCCGTTCGTAATGGCCTTGCAACTTCTTTTTCCACATTCCAATTCCTTATAGACATCATCTGAACCCACAAAACACACAAAAAATTAACATCAAATCAACAAACCGCTGTTTTCCCAACGACAATAAACAATTTGAATTACAGAAATCTCAAATAAGAAATCCAATAAAACAGAGATAACAGATATTATATTATATTTTAGAGAATGAAGAAAGAGGAGAAAGTAAAAGGGAAAGATGGCAAACCGGCAAGAGGAGAGAAGAAATTGCTCATAGCTAAGGGAGGTTGGAGAAGGACAAGAAAGGGGAGGATGAGATCGAAGGAGGTCATCCTTGTCTGACACAGAGCAAGAGAGAAGAAGCTTACGAAAGGAAGAAGGGCAAAAGAAACTTTACTTTGTATTAGATTGAGTCTGTGGAAAAACCAGAAAGGCGACGACTTCTGAATCTTTCCATTCCTTGCAAGTTCCGCAAGTCTTTCGCTGCAGTTCGAGAATCTTGGAGTAATTTTGTTTGACATCCAAATGGAATTTTAGGCGAAAATGCATTGGTACAAAATAAAAGGGGGTTAGACTTTGTTTTCGCAGAAAACATTCGGTAAGAGACAATCTTCTCTAATTTAATGAATCATAAAAAAAGAATAGAAAAAACCCTCTAATTCTTGTTAGAATTTAAATTAATACTTGTATATAAATTAGGATATTATGAAAATAAAATTGATATGGAAGTATATCTTTATCATGAATCTAGTTTTCTTAGACAAAGTAGTATTTATGTGAATATTACAAGTATAAATCTTTTTTTTTTCTCCTAAAGTGTGTGGTTCTAACGAGATAAATTAATAATTAAATTAAATTAAAAATGGAGAGGGGACCTAACTAATATAAATAAAATCCTATTAAGCCATCTCATTAATAATAGATTATTTTAACAAATTAGGTTTCAAAAAATAAAAATATCTTGAATTATTGTTTAGCTAATTTTATAAAAAATAAAATACTTTTAATTAATAGTAACCCATGTAAAAATTCTAACATTATCTCACTTAAATAACATTAATCGTAAAGAGCTTGCTTCAAAATATTTTATATAAAAATAAATCTCAAGCTGAACATAAAATTTTGAACACGTGGCCATGATTTTGAAAATACACTATTCAAGAAATAATACTTGAAACACCACTCACACTTAAGCAATCAATAATATGAATCATGGTGGTAATTGTATTATTATTAACACAAAATCTTCCATGGTTATATATATTATCAACTAGTTAAATATGAGTCATTAATACAAAAGTGTAGCAAGAAAAATAACATTAAAAGCATGATCTAACAAAATATGCTATTTTTCAAGTCAATCCTCAATGATTTATTCATAACAAATTCAATAATAAGATAAATAAATTTTCTAGCAATAATAAATTTAATTGTTTCAAAATTTCAAAAATAATGTTAATTAAGAAACAAATATCAAATATATGAGTTAGCTGTTGTCACTGCCTCATAGTCCTTATAATTTTGTTAGCCAAAACGTCCTTAATTTTCAAAATTATATCAATTAATAGACAAGTACATAACTCAAACCTAATGATTGATATTGAATTTTTTTCCTAATAAATCTATTATTAAAATGTCTTAAAATTTAAAAATGATGTCAATGTAGAGACAAAGATATATATATATATATATATATATATATATATATATATATATATATATATATATATATATATATATATATCAGGAACTAATCAATAAATAATAAATCTTAATTCTAATGAAGTTTCATACAAAATAACATATTAAACCTGATACCTAACCTTTATTAAGATAATTTTCATTATTCCAATGTGGTGCACATATAAACCATATATATAAACTTAGGAGCTAATGACTAGCACTAAGTCTTATTTCTTGTAATTATAATAATTAGTATATTTTACAATATGGAGATACATATATTAATAAATAATTTATAAATTACATAAATAAATGCACAATAATATAACAATATGATCAAAAGCAAATATGATAGGAAATAACAAATTATGTGTTAATATATATGACATATGCACCTTGTGTATCAATAGATATATCATTATTATTGACTAAGTTGAAATGTTTTAGATAATATAGAACTCCTACTAATAAAGTATATTATAGGAAAATAAAATTGAATACTTATATCTCAATAAACTTTTAAATATCTTATAAATATAAGAACCTTGATTTAGGAAAAAAATATTTAAATTCCACATACATATTTTAATGATATATAAAATTATAATTTCTCAAATCATCAACTTAATATAATATAAATAAAATAAATTAATAATTAAAAATTAATTATATAATTAACTTTGGTGTCTTAAATAAGTAGTTTGCATGACAATCAAAATTGAATACTAAAATTGATACTAAGTTAATGTAATTAAAGAGTTTTTCAAAATATAATTCTAGAAATCACTTGAACAAAGTATGAATAAAAATTTTAAATTTGAGTTAAATAATTTAGAAAATTCTCATAGTAGTAATATATACAATTGACTAAAAGAGGCGTCTCATATAAAAGGTTTAGAAAAAATAGATTCACAGCACATATATTAAAAACTTTATAAGTTACATTTTACTAGCTCAAAAAAATACACAATAACTTATATGTTAAATTCATTACTTTTGCTTAATAAAAATTACTTTAAAATTCAAATATTATATACATAAAAGATGATTCAATGGAATTTTCACCTTTTTATCATATACATTTTTTGACAAACAAATATATGTAATAACATATAAATTATTATAAACTAAACTATATAAACAAATTTTAATATTTAAATGCACTTTTATAAAGAAAAGAAATTTCAAATATCATCAAATAATTTTTAACTAAAATAAGTTCTTGAACATAAGTATCACATTTTGTAATATAAGTAAAATTTCATAACATTAAATCAAACTCTTACTAATGTGAAAATTCGACGTAATTCTCATAAAAATTTGTATACTATTTCAAAATATAATTATATGCATTAATTGATTAATAATTTATTTATCAAATATAATAATTTTTTAAAAGAATGTTATAGATAATTCCACTAGAAATAAGGAAATAAAAAAATTATATTTGATAACTAATATGCCATAATGTCATAAACAATATAAAATTCAATTTATTACCACGTAACTAAAGTTACATAATAGCATATGCTATTCTCAAAATTAATTCGTTTAATAACTCTTTAAAATATAAGAGAACGAAATTTAATTATACAAATCATCTAACAATGTATAATAAATAAAAGAAAATGTTTTTTATATTAATAAGGTCTACATAAGAGTTCTCAATATATAATTATAAATTTTCCTTTAAGTAGAATATATAGTATGTATTAAGTTCTCTTTAAATATATTAACTTAGTTACATAGAAGATAATGTGATATTTGAAAAACTATTCTTTTTTTTTAGGCAAATAGATTTTATAAACTAGTTTACCCTTATAACTAAAGTAATATGGTTTGGTTATATTTTGAGAGAAAATGATTAATAAAAAAGGTAGCACTTTTTTTATAGAAACAATATTAGAAACAAGAACGTATCTCTTAGTTCATGAACATAGGAGTGATGCACATTACCATAATCTTCCTTTTGGGTAAAAAATATAGCATGTAAAATACCTTTCTAATCATGAAATCAACTAAGAGAATACCTTAACATTGAAAATATATCTGCTTTGAATAGATATACTTTTAAAATTAAAGCAACTCTAAAAATTTATATATTTCATAAAATATCCCTAATTAAAATATGTAATAACTCCTTTAGGTAAATACTTGCATATAATAATTATAAATTAATCCCATATAATATAACTTAAAGACTTTATTATTAGTATAAATAATCTTACTTGAGCAATAATTATGCACAACAAATCATAATTTTTTCAAAAATCGGACATATAATAAATTGTCAAAAATAATAGTCTTTTAAGTACAAATAATACGTGATCAGTTCTAATATAAAATAATAAATGATCATAAAATTAAAATATTATTACATTTAAATTTCCTTAATTTTAATCTTTTTGCTTATAAACATATCTTAAATCTAAGCAATTCAAAAAAATGATGAGGCTTAAAATATAAATTTATTTTGAAAATTAAACTTATTATTAAATCAAGATCAATATGAAGATAAATTTATAATTCTAATTAGATGCTTTTAAAATATTTCCTTTAGAAAAATAAATTATTTTTTAAAAATTAAAATAAAAATATTCAAAATAATATTAACATAATTCAATAATACACTTTACTTAGTCCATATAAGACCTATGGTAAAATAAAATATTTATAAACATAAACCCCAAAAGTAAAAAAAATTCACAAATATTATAAGTTCAATAATATATACTTACAGCAAAAGAGATTATGTAAAAATAATAATTAAAATATAATATGTTAATTTTGAATAAAATAATCATTCTTAAGAGTGTACAAATGTCATTTCATTCCTTTCTTTGAGTGAAAATTAGCACATAAAGACCATCCTAAAATTAAAGTCAACTAGAATAATATATTATTATTATTATTACAAATTTATCTCCTTGAGGCAAATAAAATATATAATAATAAATAAATCTAGAAATAAATTGCCTTACTAAAACATTTTTTGATTACAACATACAATAACTTTTTTTAAGTAGGTTATTATATGAAATAATTAAAAATTATTTTATTTAGCTCAATTATAATTATAACATATATTTACCCCCCTTAGACAAGTAAATATATGAAATAATTAAAAATTAATCCTATAAATATTTATTAATAGCTTCGAAACTTATGAATCAATATGAAATGATTTGTTTTGGTGATAATTATCGAAATTAATCCATAAGTTTTTCAAAAAAATTGAGATATTAAAATATACCTAAAATTATAAATTAAATTATTAAAAATAATAATAACACAATCAATCTATATTAAGGGATGCTAAATGATATACATTAATATTGATTATTAAAACTATATTGTATCACAATATGATCTTAAAATTTAATTAATTTAATTTTTTTACTTTAATAAAAGAAAATATTATTTGATTCTTAATACCATGTCACTAAAATTAGTTTAAACAAGAATTTTATTTTAATAAAATGTCATCATCTTATTATGATAAGGATGAAATAGAAATTAATAATATATCAAATCAATTAATGGTAAATTATTATCAAATAAGATATTTAAGGTATAATATTTTCTTTACCCTATACTCCATAAAATAATTATCTTTGCATTAAATCTCAAAAGTAGTAAATAAGAATCTTAACAAATAACTATTGAAAGTATAATACTTTTTATTTTATTTTCACTAGTAAAATTCTCTTTGAGATAATAATTATCCTAAAAATTTTCAATAATAAAGACAAATTAATAAAGCAAAAAAATATCTTGCATAATATTATAAAAATATAATATAGTAGTTTATAAGCATATAAATAATAAAAATATCTATGAGTATGTATAAAATATCACTATATTCTCTCCCCTTTAAATAGAGAATATAATATGTAAAGACCCTCCCATCATTGATGTTAATTAGGATAATATTTTAATATCGATAACTTATCCCTTTTGGATAGATAAATTCTCAATAATAAAAAATTTCTTAAAAAAATTTTAATGAGCTAATTTTTAATTAAAATACACAAATACTCTTTTTAGGTAGGTAATTGTACTAAATAATTAGAAATTAATCTCATAAATATTAATAACTCAAAAAACCTTATAAATTGATATTAAAAATTTTACTTTAGTGATAATTATTCAAAATCAATCTAAAAGTCTTCTAAATAAAATCTGGGATAATAAAAAAAAATGCCCAGAAATATCATTCAAATAATTTTTTTAAAATTAATAACAAGCAAAATGTGATCATTATCTAATGGGGTGCTATATAAATTGCACTTATATTGGTCATAAGAGCCTTAAATTGCATTAAATTTTACAATTTTAAGCTTCATTCAATATAAAATATTTAAATAATTATTTTGAATGATTTAAATATATATATATTTCTTAAGTTATAAATTATAAAGGTTGAATTTTATACATCTTTATTAGTTAAGAAGCCTTTTGTATTTCTTCCAAAATAAATAACTCATATCTAATATGGGGAATAATGAATTAATAAAAAAAAGAAAAGACAAGTAATTCTAATACATTACCTCTTTTTTCCTTTCCACTTTCTAGTATGAATCATGATTTTCTGGCACATTTTTAGTCAACTTTGGATTGAGAGTTTACTAAAAGATGGTTAAACTCAGATACCATAACTCACCTCAGTCAAAAATGACAAATTCGATTCAAAATATAATTTTCAATGGCAATTAACACAACAAAATGAAGAAACAAAAAGTCAAAAAAATATTTTTTTATAGGACTTAATTCATCTAATTCATTCTAGATTATTAATAGATAAATTATGCATAATAAATTTCATAAAAATCACAAATTAAGATAGAGTGATTGTAATAAAATAAAAGTGAAAATTGATGAATTTAACATATACAAAAAATGTTCAAATCCAAATTTATCATTGAATAATTTTAAAAAATTTTCCCAAATTATCCAATGAAATCAAATAAAGTTATAATATCATGAAATTAGGAATCATAATATCACTCAACCAATATTTTTTTTGGAGAAAAAAATAACAATTCCTACATAATGTTATGTCATGGATTATATCTTTACCTCGTGATGCTATACAACAATTTTCCACGAAAGTATATAAACCTTTTGATGAAATTCATTATTCTGAATGCAATGATTTGCGCCATTTGAAATTTTATAATCATGAAATTATTGCAAAAATAACCACAAAAATTATTGATCAACTAATAAAATAATAATAAAAAGATGATAATTTAAATTTAAAATAGATAGTAATTTTCAATTAATCTTGTCCCACGTAGCATTTATATATGTAATATATCTATCTCTAGAGAGAAGGATCAAATGTGGAAAACAAAAGATGATATGACATAGTTTCTCTCTTCACGTGATGTGTATATATGGGTAAAATTTTTTTTATACATTGACAAGAAGAAGTTTTTAACCTAAAAAAAATCTCTAATTTATAATTCTAATGCATCGTCATAGAAAAATCTGAAGAACTTAAATGCATGACATCTAGCACTATCCCAACGGTGTATATATTCCCAGTTTCGTGGACCTTATGTTTAAATAAATAAATAAATAAATAAAAATAAAATTGGATCTTAAATCTATATAAGATGGCCCTAATACTACATGTTAGAATTTAAATTAATATTTGTATAAAAATTAGAATATTATGAAAATAAAATTAATGTAGAAGTATACCTTTATTGTAAATTTAGTTCTCTTACATAAGGTAATATTTATATGAATACCATAGGGATAAATATTCCTTTTCTCCTCCTAAAGTGTGTGGCTCTTAGTGGGATAAACCAATAATTAAATTAGGTTATAAATGGAGAGGGGACCTATCCAATATAAATAAAACTTTATCAAGTCTTCCTATTACGAGGCCAAGGAAGGTATAAGTCAACACTTTAATCATCAAATATATTAATCCAAAAATCAAAGATCTATAAACCTAAAAAATATATCGCTTTAACAAATTGGACTTCAAAAAATAAAAATCTCGCGAATCATTATTTAGCTAGTTTTATAAAAAATAAAGATCTTGTTTAACAATTAGCTGATAGCTGTAGCGGTTAACTGATTTAATTAACTGTTGGCCGATGGCTAATTATGTTAGCTAATTTAATTAGCTGATTATATTAGTTATTTGAATAAAAATATTTAATAAAAATAGTTATTTATAATTAGTTATTTATATGTAAAATGACGTATAAGGATATAAATATATTTTATCAATTATTTGAATATCTTTTATTTTAAAATTTTTAAAATATTATCCAATAGATTATTTTTATAAATAATATATTATTATAAATTATTATATATTAAATATTTTTTAAAATTAAATTAATATAATTTTTATAATTAATAAATTTATTAATAACAAATCAATAATTATAAATGAAATACTTTGGAACCTTTCGTCAATTATAGTTCCCATCACACCCATAAAAGAAAGGTTTACTGAAACAAAAAAAGAAAAAATCATTGCATGACATGTGGTAAATTATTTTGGCGTATCACATGAAGACCAGAGCCACGGGAAGCTAGAAATGCACAGACAAGAAGGGCAAATCGAAAAATAGGAAAGTTCACCAGGGATAGCTTAGTTTTTTAATAAATCTACACTCCAACTATTGAAGTAAAACGCTACCCTTTATTTGGAATAGGTGAATTTTCGGGGGAGTGCAAGGGGGCAGGTGAAAAGAAAGGCGAAATTGGGAAATTACCCCGTTTGGCTGCCAGGTATAAATATCGGGGGGCGTAATTTAGAGTGTAAAACTTAAGTGGGGCCCACAGTTGCAATTTCACCCCAAATTTGGGGGGTAAACGCAGGTGAAATTAGGTTTCATTTTTTGCTTTCCTCACATTGCCCTCTGAAACCAGTAGCTGTGTTCCTCTCTTCTTCTTCAACCGTCGCAGCAAGAAATCGACTGCTAGTTCTGTTATCGTCTCCATCCATGGCTCAGCTACGCATCGTCCTCTGATCTTGGTTGGGGAGGAAGAAGAAGCTGCATCTCCAGTCTGTCGAAGGAAAGTGTTCGGAAGACCAAGAGTCGCACGCTTTTACCGCTGTCGAAGACTGGTTTTTCTGTGGATTTACATCAGCCGCCGTCGATTGAAGCCCCACAGGTATGAATAGGACTTGATCTGCTTCATTGTTGCATCTACACTGGGCTACTATTTCGATTTTGGTTGCTTATTGTTAGCTACTTCGACAGGTGCGACAGTCGGTGTCAGTTGTGGGAGGCTAAATGGTGGAGACAGATCTGGAAATCATGAGGGTTGAAGGTTGTGTCTGATGCCCCCCGGTTGCTCTTCAGAAATAGCTGCAATGGGACCATTGGTGGCGGAAGATCCAGAAGGACCCGTGTACCGAGTCGGGCTCCACGGGTTTAGCTTGACCCGACTCCTCGATTGGGGCAGGGACCCGACCCACCTTGCTCTTTTTTTTATTTTTTTCAGAACATACAGTTAACTTTTCTTAATTTAATTAAATTTAATATCAAGCAATATTTATAAAGCTTATAAATAATATAATTGCATACATTAATTTTTTCTTCCCCCTTCTGTCAATCCATGGAATGGCCAAATAATGTGATGGATTTTTTGTGAGAGCTTTATTTCTACTGCAGAGAAAGTTTTATGTTTGTTTCCAATTGAATATATTGTTGAAGTATAAAATATTTAATACTAATTATTTGGCCTAACTTGTAGTAGTTGGTGTGATGTGGTATTCTCTATATTTTTCATTTACTGGTAATATTTATGCTACAAGTTAAAGGGAAAAATTGAATAATTTGAGTAATTTCATATTAATTTAGATAAATCAAGGAATTATACTACTATGGAAAGCTTAAACATGCATTCTAGAAATGGAAGCTACATGCGTCACAAAAATTACCAATGCACAAGGAAAATGCTATATGCAGGAGTCAATTGGTAAAATGAAATTATAATAAAAATTTTAGATTATTATTAAATACATAATATTTACTTAATTTTTATTAAATAATATTATAACTACCTCAATATAAGATTTTTTTAAATTATAGTGCAAATTTTATTAAAATTGACAAAATTATATGAAAGTTAAAATTATAAATATAAATATTTAAATAATAAGAAAAAAAATTTAACATAATTTACTTCACCTATAAATTATTTTTTATTCAATTTTATTAAATAATATTATAACTACCTCACCCTAATATACATAAAGGATATTTTCGTCATTTTATTCATTTATATTTCCCCCTCCTATTTTCACTTATTCCAAACAAAAAAAATTCATTTCACTTTTATTTACTTCCTCTCCCATTTTCACTCATTCTAAATACCACAAGATAAATTCTTTTCACCTCCAATTTCTTCCTCTTCCACTTCCTTTCACCCCCAATTACTCCCCCCTCTATTTTCACCTCTTTCCAAACAAAGCATAAGACTCCCAATGTTTGTAAAAACGGCTGATTGCCCCTGATCAGCTATTTGAAACAGTCATTTACGAAACGAAAAAAATGGCTATTTTAAAAAGTCAATTAGCTATTTTAATCCAATTAGTCAAAAGCTATCTAATAAGCTATTTGCCAAACATCTCCAAAATACTTACAATTAATCGTAACCATAAAAAAATTGTAACAATTTTTTCTCTTAGATTGATTGTGATCAAGGATTTTGTAAAGTTTGATTTAGGATGAAATGGCTCACTTTTTTGTTTGTAAGGTTAGATTTGTCTCATTTTTTTAGTATTCTGAATTAGTGGGAGTTTTGATGATAAAATAATTTGAACTCCTTATTGTCTCAAAATATGTTTAAACAAAATATTTATAATAAAATATTGATAATATTGTTGTACAATTTATGCATATTTCATGTTATGACATATTATTAAAAACATTTAAATTATATCTCATATTATATTGAGAATATTAATTTTTATTAAGTATCTTAGATAGATGTTAGAATCACTATGTGGAGATTTATATATAGTTACATTAACGTTATATAAATCTTATTATATATATTTTAGATTAATATCCTTGTTGGATATTAATTATTTTAGACAGCAAAGTATAGGTATATGATATGTTTAGTATTAAGATCTATTTTAAATATAATATTTTGCATTATTAGATGTTTATAATCTCAATTTAAATTTGCAAGTGAAATAGTACAATTTGATTTTGACATTAATTTTAAACTAGTAATTATTTACAAATTATATGGATCCAAATGAAAGATTATTACAATTCTTTAGTTTGGACCATAATATAATTTATAAATCAATTAATTAATATTAATATGTCTAGGACCAAAATTGAGTGACTTTAAGCTTTGAGTGTTTAATATGATATTTAAACTTAATATCAAATAATTAGATATGAATCATATGATGAATAGGATCGTTGACTTCACTAAATTAATTATTAAAAGATTTCTAGTACTCTAAATTCCTCATGATGTATTCCTCCCATTTTAGTGCAATAAAAAAAATCTCTATTAGAGAAAAATAGTGTGAAGTTTAAGTAGAGGGAAAAATTCCTTTTCATCATTAATATCTGTGATTATTTTTCAAGAAGTATTTTTGTCATTTGATTGTTCATAAAATTAGAGAAATCTAGATCAATTCCTATAAATTAGAAGTAGACAATATTAAAGAAAGTCATGGATGTTCACCAATCAAGTTGAATTTAACTTCTAAAATTTCATTAATATAATTTATATTTTAATAATTATTAATGAATTATTTATTAACTCATGTTATGACTCACAATCAACGACCCAGGAAATTTGTAAATTAATAAAAAATTCCTACAAACCTAGGATAATATAATAAGATAACCAAGTGGGATTTATAATTCTCCATCGCTAGCGGGTTAAACCCATGAGGCAAGGCACAATCTTCCTTCCATAGGAGGATATGCCCTATGGTTTCATATTCAATACTTTTATATGCTCCAGGTTCCACGCAAAACGGCCATGAGGGAAGTGGGACTCAAGAAAGATAGAAAATAGACACAGATGGAAGTGGATGATATAGCTCCAAATTCCAAAGTCTACGTACGGATTTATTGGCGTCCTTCGATTTTATATTGAAGCAAATATAAGCAGCAGGGGTCTTGTGTTGCCGAAGGAGAACATAGGTGGAAACAAAACAAAAAGCAAGAATGAGAGAGTGATATGATGATAATATAATATGAGTACGAAAGAAAGTGATTAGGAAGTGTAATCTTTGTATTTCTACCAATATTAATTAAAATTTTTATACTCGTATGTTTATTATTTTTTTTAACAAAAATGATAAAAATGAGAATTTCTTTCAATTTTTATTGGGCAAAACATCATTGGTACATTGAAACTATGAATCGATGGTTCCGTTAAAAAACATTGTGAAATCCAATCAAATATAATGATATTGATATATTGTCATCCTAGTTGAAAGTAATATTAAAATAGAGTGAATATTAAATGGCTTAGAATATATATATTTTTTTAAATTTATATACAATAAAATTGAAAGTCTCATTGGTACAGTGACACTAGCAGTAATTTTGAACTTTAAAAATAGAGTTGATATTTATAAAGTTAAATTCAAATGTAGTTATATATTTGGTAAACTTATTTATTCACTAGTGTTAAAAAAAATAAAAAAATAAAAATAAATGGCAAGTTGCTGCGTTACACAAAGTTCGCTTGAGCAGCAGGAAGCGTCATGAAAGCACAATTTTCAGGAATAAAAGTAAAAGGTAAGTAAATTACTAAAAATAAATTATTTGACTGATGATTTATTGAAAAAATAAAAAATATTATTTTCAAAAAGTTTTTCTTTTACAAAATATGAAAAATTATTTAATTAATAATTACTTTATTTTCTTATCTTAACTACAAGATTTTTAATTTGTATATTATTTAAATGTATTTTAAATAATTATCCTAAACTTGAAAAGAAATATGGGTATTAATTTTTATATACAATTTGTTAAGTCAATATCGATCTTTTGATAAGTTATAAAAATAAAAAAATTATAAATTTAAAAAATTGTGACATAAACAAACACGGGATATAATTTTTTAAAGTAAAAGAATCGAAGCAATCACAATCAATTTATATATTTAACTTTTTTAATATTATAATTTTTAATTAAATATTGTTTATTGTAATAACATTTCTTGAAAAATTTCAAGTAAATCCCACGTACAGTGAAAATTAATTTTTAAGGGTGTGAATTTTTTACTATTAGCTATATAAATATGAATATTTTATAAATTTTTTATAAAAGAATTAATTTGCCCCAAATTTATTTTACTTTTGAAGTGAAAAAACTCCATTATTTGAGTGATAAAGGAGGCAAAAGTACCAAATTATTATTGTTTCGAAAACTTATTTTTATTTTATCATTCTTTTAAAATATATTACCAAAATACGCACACACCTTAGGAGCGTCAGAAGGAATGACATTTTCGGACTATTTCTGCACAGAGAGGCATCAAGCGGAGAGGCATCCGATTGCAGGAAAGGATTTCATTCAATATGAATATTTTATAAATTTTTTATAAAAGAATTAATTTGCCCCAAATTTATTTTACTTTTGAAGTGAAAAAACTCAAGATTGACAAAGGACGGTGTGCCAAGTAAGGGCAATTAACTATGAGGCTAGGTAATGTTTAATGGACGGATCTGATCGGATCGGATTGGATCAAGCCCAAATCTGATTTGATTCCCTTCGTTTAGACTCGTTTAGACTCATTTTTAAATAAGCTTAAACTAATTAATTTGATTTGGTCCACAAGCCCACCTAAATCGAATAACAGATTGGCTCGCTTTTTAATTTTAATTTATATTTTATTTTTTTTTTTTTATTATATTTTTATATTTTTATATTCATTAATTTTATTATTTATTTTTATTTTTATTATGTTTAATTATTTTGAATATTTATATTTAATTTTTTTGATAATTGAATTATATTTTACATTAAATTATAATATAAAAATAGTTTATAATTTATTTTATTTTTAAAATATAAATTTTTTAATTATTAAATATGATTTTTTTAGAAAAAATAGGAATTAACCCATTTATACTGCGGATTGACCTAATCCGTTTGGGATCGACTGCGCCAATCAATCTGTTTCGATTTATTTTTTAATTAACCTAAATTTTGAAATCTACTCCGCACAAAATTTACGAGCAAGTCCATTTGTCCCGCGGGTTTCCCGTTCGTTAAACACCTTGATAGGATATCACTCTCTAGCTATCGTGGTGGCACGTACACCTCCGACAGAGGAAGCGCCGTATATTAGGATGCGAGGAAGGCCACCCACTAGGCTTACATTACGATATATCTCTTTTTATTTATTTATGAGATGAGGTGGAAACATTATTTTAAAATTGAACTGAATTGTTGAGTTTAATTTGTTTAATTGTAAATTGATTAATATCTATTTATTTTAATTATGAGAGGATTTGAATTAAAATTATATTTTCATTAAAAATAAGAGTGATTTAATAGTTAGATGTATATATGTAAAATTTTGATGTTAAGTTTAAAATACAAAAAGAGTAACTCTTTTAAATAATATTAGAAGTTGTTTGAGGTAAATAGTTAAATTTTTTATTATTAAATAATATTGAAATAATTTGAATTAATTAATTTCAATTTAACTAAATCATTGATCAATTTATTTAATTTCATGTTTTTATGTTAATTAAATCATGATTTATTAATTTATTTTAACCTAACGGTCCCTCCAATTTACTTCAATTATCTTGCGTTCTTAGCCATATTAGTTATAGGTACGGCAAATTTTCAGGCGCACAATTTTCTAAATGGGTTTGATTAAAGTCTGGATCACTGGGTGGTAAAGTGACTGTGAGTAATTAAAAAGTGGTACTAGCTCTCCTTCTTCTTCTTTTTTTTAATAATTAAATTATGGGATTATTTATTTTATTTTTTAAAACTTCATTTTTTTCAATTAACTTATTTGTCCTGATTTAGAAATTATTGAGTGGAATTATTTAATATTAAATTTTATTAAATATTCAAAGAATAGTAAAATAGAAAAGATAAATGAATTTAGCAATTAAATTAGTCAGGAAAGGAGCAATTAAATTATAATGATGATTTTTTTAAAATAAATAGAATTGTTAGGTTGATTGAATAAGAGGACAATTCTCGGTGTTTATTAAGAAAATTTGGATTATTCTCTATGTAAGAAGTTTCCAATCACTTAATAATAAAAGAAGGACAAAATTATTAATTTTGATTTTGAAATTATATGATGTTGATAAAATAATTTATAAATTATATTAGATAATTAATTTTATTTTTAAATAATAATATATATAAATAATTTTATTTTTCCATATCAATTTATACAAATAATTACGTCTATAAATATATGAACTAATATTTAAAGGAAAAAATGACCATTCAATATAATATATAAATTATTTTGCCAGTATCATATAATTTTAAAAATAAAATTAATAATTTTATTTAAAAATGTATTTTCTTATCAATTAATTAACATTGAATAATATAAATAAAAATAAATGTATTTATACAACTTAACATTTACACTTTTTGATCTTCTTTTATAAAGGTCTGGAGGAATGGATTAACTCAATCTACTTTTATTAATATATACGAAATAGAGTACAATTAAATGTTAATATATGTAAGTAATTAGGATTGATTATGAACCAAATTAAACTAAGTTGGATTTAGTTCAAATTTGACTAGATTTAATTTTATTCAATTTATGACTCGATTCGAATTTAATTCAAACTAAACTTTTTGGTTTGAGTTCGACTTGTATTAAGCTCACGGTTAGCTTGATTTTGATTTGATAAACTCAAATTGATATTCAAAAAATTAAACAAAATTAGATGGTTTAAAATAAAAACCATGAACTCTATGAACTAAACATATCTCTACCTTGACTTATCACTAAAACTAGAGGTTTTTAAAGTTGTATAAAAAAGTATTAAATTAATATTAAACTAATTAATAGATATGAATCAGTCATTATCTTATGATTTCTATAATTTCAAATTTTTACCTTATTACTCTCATTTTATAGTATCTGCATCCACCTTTTATAATATTCAATATGGTTTCATTTGGAGAGCTTTTACTTTTTACCGGCCTCTTTTAAATAATATTCTTAAATTATATTTACCTTAATCACATAATTAATTTCAAAATGAGAATGATGTTAATAATATTCATCTTTAACTATATTTATTATTTCATTTTAATTATAACTTAAATATTAAATTACAATTATTATGGTTACTATTTTTTCTTTGTAATAAGTATTTATTTATATTATATATTACAAAAAGAATTATAATTAATAAATATAATGTATAAATTAATATTAAGTTATATGTATTATTCAAATTAGCACATGCTATAATTAAGTTAAGTGTTTGTAAATTCAAGCTTGAGTCATTTAATACATAAGTCAAATTATTTAACTCATGTATTACTTATTTAATTCACGAATTTAGTTCAATGAGTTAAAAGTTGAATTGAGTTTTGACTGTCTTGCAATCTGACTCAATTTAGTATGAACCTATAAGTAACATTATTATATTATTTTTGTTCCCCTAAATTTACTTTCTATTCTTCCTTTCTTGAAAATTATAAAATTTATAATTTAATAAATTTTATTATTTATAAAAGTGGATGTTTGATTTTTTTAAAAAAATGTCAAATATTTTTTATAATATATTTAGACATCATTTGGTTCATAAAAGTAGTGTAAGAGGTAAAATATTTTGAGAAGTAGAAAATAATTGAATTGTTTGGTTAGTCATTAAGAATTTCTAGTTTTTACAAATCATGAAAAGTTACCTACTAACACTCATTGATAAGAAAAATGTTTCATATCTTTTTAAATAAAATTATAAAATTATCCTTATTTAGTTTAATTAATAACCACTTTGACATTTTATTTTTGCTCCTTTAAAAATTATAATAAATATATTGTTATTAATTATAAATATAATTCATTTGTAATAAAATATATATTTATTTAAATAAAATTATTAATTATATAAAATAAAATATTTATTAATTATATAATAAATAAAATTAGTATAATATAAAATATATATTTAATATTATACAAGAAATATAATTATAAATATAATAATAAAAATTATTAAAATTGAAATTTAAGTCTGTATATAATTATATTTATTATATATCTACAATATTATTATATACATTATTTTAATGTTTAAGTATATAAATAAAAAATCATGTATTTTTGTCTAGTTAATATAAAGTGATAGAATTAATTATTTAACTAATATTTTTTCATTTAAATTATATTTATTTTTAATTATATTAAGATAATTTAATATATATATATATAAATTTTAATTTTTATATATAAACCTATTTTACATCTTTATAGCAAAATAAATTATGAATTTAAAAATTATGATGAAAAGAGAGATTAGCAATATAATATAAGAAAAAAATAATTAGAGAAAATTAAAATTTATTGACATATATTAAAATAATATTAAGAGTGTAGTAATTATTTTTTTAATACTTTATGGAAAGTTTAAAACTAAATTAAATAAAATATAAGAAATTATTTTTTAAAAAGCATCTTATCTTGATGACTTTTTGAGAAATTTACATAAAAAATTTCCTTTTATGCTTTATTTGATGGCAAGAGAAATAAAGAGAGAAAGAAAATAGAGGAAAAGAAATTCAAAAAAAAGAAAAGAAAAGAAGAAATAAGATGTTTTCTTTCTCTGTATTTTTTTTAATGATGATAGGAGTGATTAAATTATTGGATGTTCTTTTTTTGTGTTTAGTTGAAAAGAAAATTTAGGAGAAAAAATTAGAAAAAAATAATTTTTTTATTTGATTGAATAGAAAAGTAAGGAGATAGAAAAGTTATAAATTAAAATGATAATAATAACCTTATTATAAATTCAATACCAATAATAATAATAAATTTAATAATATTATAATAAATAGAATTATATTAATAATATCAAAAAAATTAGAAAAATATATATTACTATATTTTAATAGTATTTACATATATTTTTATAACACACAATTATTCAACTTATTTTGACAACCAATTTTTTTTTTTTGGGGGGGGGGTTATATTTCTTTTAGTAATGCAACCTATTTTTAGTCCGAATTAATTGGGAAAGGGTTTTTGAGAATGACATTTCAGGGGGAGAGGATGCTATCAATTTCATTTATTACATTTTTCTCTTATCTTTTCTCCAAAATAGCAGATAACATAATTATCATCAACCCCACATAAAATTTTTATCCCTGTTTATTTTTTATGTATCACCAAAACAAACAAAACCCTTTTTACCTACTCCTCGATGTCTCTCTCCAAATTTGTACCCATTCAAATGAAGGGATAAAAATTTTAATTTCTCACAAAAATTTATTTTTCGCGTGTTGCGATCCACTGAAGAGAATATGGAATAGTGATCAACCTGATGTGAAAAACGAGACATGTCAGGACTTTGCGATCTAATTTGATTACCACAAGCTGTGATACAATTTTGTGGTTTCCAAACTCGCTCATAGCTCTAATAATTCCAAGAAGCCAGGCTGCCTTGCCTAATCCAAAGTCGAATTTCTGATAGGACATGTTTTCATTTCAACTCTTGTCACACAATAATGCATTACGGATGCGCAGAAGATAATAATCAAAGCAAAACGGAGCAACCTATCTTCAAAATTTTTTTTGACCAATAAATCATGATAGTTTTTTTTTTTTCTCAAATTTGAGATAATTATATTTAATATTTACAATTATTAATTTTTATAATCTCCTTAAATTTGTTTGTAAGTGATAAAATACTTAATACTCATCTTAAAAGTGATTTAATGAGACAAACATAATTAATTTTACAAAAAAATTTGAAAAAGGATCGAGAATAGTATGGAAGTCTTGATACACAAATTTAAGAACATTCTAAATTTTGTAATTTTTTTACCTTTTTTTTTTGGAAAATATTTTTGATCATTTTGACAAATTTGGCAAGTAAGAAAACACATACTTACTATTCTTACATTTTTATTTTTATGTTGATATAGTAAGGTGCTTGTATTCCTCTCAAAATTATGAGAAAAAATTCTAACTATGTGTAACTTATCAATTATAAATAGATCTAGGTAGGCATTATAAAAATTAATAATTGTTGGTGCAAAATTCAACTACCTAAAATTGGGAGAATAATTTATATTTTTTTTCTGATTAATAATTAATGGTTATAGTTTAATTTTTGGTTTTTTTTTTTCTAAAGACATCCACTAATATTGTAATAGACCACTAGATTAACCAGTCCTAAACCCAATTTACACTATGAAATAGGTAAAAATATATATAATTATATTGCCATATATAATCTGCAATTTATTTTGGCTACCATCAAAAGAAGATTATTTTGGCGGTTCTATCCTACAAGAATTCGTACTCCGGTAGGGTACTAAGATCAGTGTAAACGGGCCTCGCCCTTGTTTTTCGGTTAGATTAACAGGCTTCGTCTGGACCATAATGTTAGTTCTAATGGGCCATGTGATTCACTAAATATCTTAAAGCATGGGCCTATGTTTAAATTTGACCCAACAACAAAAGTAGTTATTAGACTAGAATTTTATTTTAATTTTTAAAGTATTCGATTTATATCAATTTTATTTTAAAATAAGATTTGTATCAATTTATTTTTAAAATTTGAATCCAAGTGACATATTAGTTCTTCATAACGATCAAATTAATACAAATTTTAATTGTATATGGACTAAAATTTTACCCAGCAACAAATATATTTATTAATTATTATTGAGCTTGAACATATGAAAATTAAGAGTGTAAAATTGATAGATCGGATAAGATACAGATTGATCCATTTAGACTCAATTCATATAAATTCAATCCGTATTACCCAATAAAAAATGAGTTAAATTTTAAAGAACTTATATCTATGAGTTTGCAAATCAATTCACAAACTTTAATTATAAATTTACAAATTGGTTTATATTCACCTGATTTGTATGAATTTTGATCCATCCAAATCCGTTTATATTATCAGTGAAAAAAAAAGATTAAATTTTAAGTGGTTTAAGTTTCTGAAATTTACGGATCGGTTTGTGGATTACGGTTCGTTTTACATCTTTAATGAAAATTTCAGCCAAAAAGAAAAAATGGGAAACAACAGATTAAAATTTGACTAAAGTGGGCTCAAGTCATTCACAGTACTATTCAGAAGTGTGAGCTGCAAGAACGGGCATGTGGCAATGAGCTATTTGGCATATACGGGGGGTAATTTATATAATAAAATAATTAACTCAAAATAAAATAGAGAAAAAATTGAGTTTTTTTTTGTTTTTTTAAATATGCTGAGAATTGATTTGGTCCTTCAATCATATTTGCTCGCCACAAAATGATCTTAAACCATCCAGGAAAGATACCATTGTTTCAATGATCTTTCCATCAAGACGTCTTCTATTACTAGTGTGAGAGTGTCCGATTAGTAATTAGTGTTCAAGAGTCATTAGAAGTAGATGTACTTTCAATATTTTAATAGGATAAAATTTTAAAATTAATGAAAGCATTTTAAACATAATTGTATTTTAAATTTTTAAAAAATCAGTAAAAATATGAATTTATGCTAATACATATAACTCTGCCACGACCTACGACAACTCACTTTTGTTTTATATACATACAAGACTAATTCCTATCCGAATCAACAGAGTTGCCTTATTCTTATGACCAGGGCATTGCATACCAAATACAAAAACTATATCAATGTCAATAAACGGGGTGCAGCCCAAAACATGCCAAAGCTATTCAGGAATCAATCAATCTGGTTCAAATGGTTCATGGTCCATATAATAAGCATCAACACCCACCAGGACATTCCTTTTAGAATTGAGCCACCTGATACCTCACAAAGAAATGGCAAAAAGATGTGAATAAACACTTTGGGACGGATTTTGATACATTATTGAAGTAGTAATATATTCATGTATTATTAAATTTGATTATATATCAGATTTATTCTTTTATAAAGTTAAATTTTATATATTATATGATAATATATCAATGATTAAATTTAATGATATATAAATATATTATTACATCAATAATATACCATAATATTTTCTTTAACACGTGCATATAGTTCTTCAAGTAACTTCTCACAGATAGAACATAGTAGAGTACGCTTCCTTTTTTTTTTATATATGCATATGAAATTCACTTTTTTTATCTTCATTTGTGAATTATTTTGTATCAATTTTTTTACAAAATATTAATTTATCTAATTTTATTTTGTTCTTAGAGGGACAAAATTGAAAAAATCAATCATCATAAAAATATTAACAAAGAATAAAATTGGACAATTTAATATTTCAAAAAGGTAAAATTAATATAAAATATTTTATAGGAATAAAAGTGGGAAAAAATGAATTTGATGTGAAGAAAAAAAGGGACTTTACTTAACATGACTAATTATGTTTTTCTGCTCTGCCCTTCTCCTCAATTTCTTCAACAGCAAAGCTCGATGGATTGACAGATCGAGGATAACATATAAGAAAGTGTGAACATTTGAATATGATGAAAATTGGAATATATTTCTAAGTTTATATATTTTAGGTTTTGAAATTTGAAGAAAGTTCAGAAAGAAAAATAAATGAAAAAAAATGGCCAAGTTAAACAGCTTACCTTCGTTACTATTCGATGCTTGTGGTGCAGAAGTTGACGATGAGTTCTTCAATGAAATTCCAAGGTTAGAGCATTCTAAGCCAATAGCACCTTAAATACAAATTTCAATTTTCAAGTGAGATGTCCCACAATAGCTGGGGCTCAATGTGAGCTTGCAAGAAAAGGGTCCTAAATTTGAATGTAGGATTTGCTTCAACGTACTCGCACGTTTAATTTATACCCAAATATCTCACTTTTTTGGACAGAAATTTTATTTTGCTCAGAGAATAAAAGAATTAATTTAAATGTAAGACGTACCTACAACATTTAAATTGACACAAAATATCTTATTTTGAAGAATTTCTATACTACTTTAAAATTGAAAGATTTTTTTTTTTCCTTTTAATTTAGGAGAAGAGCCAATAACACAATACGATAGAAAAAAGAGGCACAATGGAATACGACTTGTAATGATAAGGTAGGTCTCATCTAAGTAAAACCATTTACATACTTCGGTTTCACTTAATTCTTTCATGAAGTAAGAAATTTCTTTCATTTTAAGAAGTGCTGGGCTCCAAAAGAATAATACTACTTACATTCCTTACTTCCTTACTTCCTTTTCTTTCCGGATCAAGAAAAATTGATTAATCCAATCATTTCTTTTAGAAGTTAAATTAACCTTTTTTAAGCGATTTAGAAGTGAGAGTGAAAAAAAAAATTAACGTATAAAATATGAATAACATTATTCGTTCTAAATATATATGTACACTCTTTTGGAATGAAGATATAATAAATTCTATGATATCTTAGAAATTTAAAAATTCAGATAGATATAATAATTTTAAAAATTATTAAATTAAAATTATCTAATCATATCTGTTAAAAAATAGATTATTATAATTAAATAATTTTAATCTAATAATTTTTAAACTTATCTTATTACTTTAGGTATGAAACCCTTAGGATAACATAGTGATTTAAGATTTTCTGAGATAATTTAAGTGTACAAAGGATTGGTTTCATATCTGTGTCCTTACACTCTTTGTAACAAGCGAAGGCAGTGGAGTTGAAAAGATTGTAATAGCCAGCATTACAGTTACAGCTATAGGAAAAGGCAGATGTCTTGTTGCAAGAACCGCCTCCACAGTCAACCCACCGGCAAGCTGCATCATCAATATATGAACAAATGATAATCAAATTTACCATAATAAAGAAAATCGAATTGAAATATGAGGTGTCAATTACGATTAAATATTGATGCAATTGCTACTGTTGTTTTTTCTTGAGCAGAGGAAGACGTCTTGGAGCAAGAGCTGTTGAAGCTGCCTACAGAAATTTAATACAAATCTGTCAGCATCCATCAAAAATATATTTAATAATATTCATTCAAGAAAATTTCAAAACTGTTGTAATCAATCAAAATCAAATCTTAATCTCTTGGTCTAGCATTTATTGAAACCTAAATAATTGATCAAGTTGCAATATTTTCTTAACTCTAAGCATTTTTTTAAAATGATGTCATCATTTCTCTTTTATTCTCATTTTCTCATTCACACCTCTCATTTGCAAGTAAAATTACAAATTAAATTTCACCTTAATGCAAGAAGATATAAATAAAGAAAAATTTTAATATACTTTTGAAATAATAGGATGCATCCAATTTACTGTGACTTTCTCCTTCTTTCTCTCTCTCTCTCTCTCTCTCCCTCTCATGAGTGAAAATAAGAGATCGGGAGAGATTTATTCTTCTATACATATTTCTACCAATTTAGAGAAGCTTAATTTTATATCATTCCTTGAACGTCTGATTTATGCCCTCTTCTAGAATTAGTTATTATTTGTGGTAATTAATGTAGTAAAACCTCTCATTTTTATCATTTTTTATTAAAAAGTCAGTATCATTGACCAATTTAAGAGAATAAGAATATTATCTCATTAAAATAGTATTAGACCAAGTTTTATATTTTTGATCATGTACACATCATTAGATCAGCGATATTATATGCTAAATTATGATTTCATTCAACTTTGACTTAGTCCAAAGCAAGAACACTGACTAATAAGATCCTTACATCTGGAGTAAAAATCTACAACTTCATCGCCAACTGATTCACTAAATTGTTATGTGAAGCTCGTCTGTCTCAAGTCAATTGCTTCTGAACTCAGCCCTTGTGGGGTAAGAAACTTACTTGCACCAAATACCATAGACTTTTTCAACCTAATGCACCCAAAATAGACACCATGAAAAAAAGGAGCGGTGCTTGTACTTATCTACCATCTCACAATCAGCTCAAGCCTGAACTTTAAATGGGATTTTTATTACAGAACAGCCAGATTTGCGCTCAATTCACGTCCGATCCACTTCAACTCATAAAATAAATAATATTTTTTATTTTAACAAAAAAATTCAATAAAAATATAGTTATAAAATATTAAAATAAAAAAAAATTATTTATTTAATATTAAATCTGAAAAATATAATAAAAATAATATTCTTTACTTTAAAAAAATTATTTTTTCTATTACCGTAATGTTAGATATGATAATTTTTTAATTAAGATATATAATTGATATATCACTTCATTATTTATTTAAAAAATAAATTTGTTCTATAAAAAATACCTTATAATAAAATAAATGGAGTTCAAGTTTTGCTTGTTTTACAAGAGGAAGTGTAAATAAGAATGTGAATTAATACTTTTTTATTCATGCTAGCATGCAATTCTGACTCTTTCCTCCAAATGTGAATTAAATATATAACCAACATCAGTTCAAGGAAAAATAATTACGTTATACTATACTATCAATGCTTCCTAAAATTACCAAGTAACAACAGTAGTATATATGTTAGAACCTATTAAATTCTTCCGTATATTAAAATTTTAATAGTTCACATTAAATTTTATATTTTTTTGAGTTAAAAATGATTTATAATTTATGTATGCATTGAGTAAACATTAAGTTTTACTCAATGGTAGAATTGGGCATACATGGTACTCAACAGTTACAGGCAATAAAACAGTTGCAGGCAAGAATAAAAAAACCAAGCTATATCCTTAAAAAGAGGCAATTATAATAACAAATTGTTTAGGCAGTAGAGGGAGCGTAGAAGTAAGAAAATTCATAGTTCTTACAATTGGGAACTATGCAAGGGAGAAAGTCGAAGCTGTCATCTTCTCCGGGACGAGTTTGCTTCCACCCTGCGTCACACTCACACTCAAACGCCGGCAAACTGCTGTTTGTAGTGGCCTTGCAACTTCCTTTTCCACATTTCACTCCCTTACAGATATCATCTGAACCCACAAAACACACAAAAAATTAACATCAAATCAACAAACCGCTGTTTTCCCAAAGACAATAAACAATTTGAATTACATAAACAAAGAAATCTAATAAAACAGAGATAAGATATATTATATTGCAGATAATGAAGAAATCGGAGAAAGTAAAAGGGAAAGATGGCAAACCCAAAAGAGGAGAGAAGAAATTGCTCATAGCTGAGAGAGGTTGGAGAAGAAGAAGAAAGAGGAGGAGGAGATCGAAGAAGGTCATCCTTGTCTGATACAGGGCAAGAGGGAAGAAGCTTATGGACGGAAGAAGGGTGAAGGAAACATTATTAAATTGAGTTTGTGGAAAAACCGGAAAGACGAGGACTTTTGAGTCTATCTATTGACTGTGAAACGTGGCTCAAGGGCAACTTCTGGTCGTTGCAATTTTCGTTATGTCTTTCCCTCCAGTTCGAGCATATTGGAATAATTTTGTATGACATAAAAATGGAATTTTTTGACGAAAATGCATTGGTACAAAATAAAGGCAGGTTAGACTTTCTTTTCGCAGAAAACATTTTCGGTAAGAAACAGTCTTCTCTAATTTAATGAATTCCTGGAAAAGAATAAAACAAACCCTCTAATTCTTCCTCTCAAATTGATTGTGATTAAAGGTTTTGTAAAGCTTGATTTAGGATGGGATGGTTGAATTTTTTATCTTGATATAAGGTTCCGATGAAGTTTGATCCATAGTTTTGAAAATTGAACTCGATTGAGCGGGCGGATAAATGAATTAGCTAGTAATTGATTCAGTTAAAATTTTTGAATGAAAAATATATATAAATTAGTAGGAACTGGTCAAAATCAATGTAAATTAATCAAAATTAGTGGATTAATTTTTTAAATTTTAAAAATTAATTTTTATAATTTTACAATAATTAAGATGTAATATTTTTATAATTTCATATTAATTAAATTTATATATATTTTTATTTATTTTTAATTTAAATTATTATTGTATCACTTATATTTTATTACTTTAAATATATATTATTAGTATATATATATAATTTATTAGTTAAGTAACATTATTAATATATATATTAATTTTGATCAGTTCATTTGTATCATTGTACTCAGTGGCAAAGTGTAATTTATTATCAAAGATTTCTCTATGAACCCACTTACTTTCTGCGTGACATTTTAAGTCTTGAAAGATTATCTCTTTTTTTTTAGTCGTAATTTATGAGATGATAATTAATAGATTAATTTTTAATTATATATAAATACCCCTTAGGACTTATTTATGAACTAAAACACAATTTACAAGAGTGATCAATTTTTTTTTATACTATTTGGCTTTGATTAAATCACAATTTTGATTTGCGAAGAACATATATCCAATGTACAAATTATCTTCCGAAGCATATATATTCAGGGGGCAAATTATGGCTACGTTTGTTTTATAAGAAATTATTTTTTATAAAGTATAGTTATAAAATATTAAAATTGGAGAAAGTATTTTACTTATTTAATGTTAAATATAAAAAATTTAAACTTTTTTTCCTGTTTAAAAAAATTATTTTTTTTATTTTTAAATTTTTAAGTATTATTTATTTATCACTAATATAAATAATATATTATTTTTTTATTAATATATATATATAAATAATATTTTTCTATGAAAAATATTTTCTGATAAAATAATCGGAGTCTATCTCGCCACGTATTGGATTAAATTTAAGGAGAATTCTACCGGTGCAGCGGCAGATGAACGGCGACAATTTCTTCTTTATTATTGGCAACTTGAAGGGACGAATTTCCATAATAAACCTTTCCGAACCCCAAACCCCCCCCCCCCCCCCCCAAAAAAAAAAAAAGAAGAAAAGAAAAATGATGAGTTGTAATTAGAGATTTGGGCATTACTGGCCGGTTCAAAGGGAGAAGTCAAACTTTGCCCAAAGGAAAATTGAAGTGTTATTTCTACATTTCTTATTTGTTATTTAAAAAATCTATATTTTTTTATAATCCACAAATTTGCTTAAAATATAATATGAGATCTTTTTAGATTTTCTACTTCAGAGGAATGACTTTATAGTATAGATAAAATACAATCATCCATTGTATAAATTTACTTCAATCATATGTACAATAACAATGTAACTTCTTTATTGATATATATTTTTTATTATACTGTTTGAAAATAAAATTCATATTAATTTTCACCAAAATATATGAGGATATTATACAATTTTTATGTATATTATTTTAGTTAAAATCAAATAAATATTTATCATATTGATTACATTTCATATTTTCAAATAAAAATATTTAATAATTGAAACAATTAATTTTTAATTGATCAGGAAAAAATATTTAATTCTTAGATTTTTCATTTAGTTAAGACCAAACAAAGATTATAATGATTGGTGGTTCAATCTGAAATCCTAGTTTGAATTTGCAGTAGGTTACATTATATACCATGTGTCGAAATATTTTCATAACTTGAAAGAACCAATCTACTTATAATAAATTAGTCTTTTTGCATGCTCTTATGCATGCTTAATGATTTTTTTAAAAAAATAATTGAAAATTTTAATCTCTACTATTAATTACTAATTATTAACTATAATTATTATTTACATGAATAACAATATTTTTAAAAAAAAGTAACATATAGGATTAAATATGTTATTCAATTCATGCAACTAAATGAAAATAAATTCTATTACAAATTAATTCCTATCTAAAAATTTAAGCAAATGACACAAATTAATTTCTTTTAATTTATTTCATGCTAATTTTACTAGTGATTTTTTAGAATCATCATGCAATAAGACTTATATGAATTTGAAGGATGCATAACATTATAAGAAACCCATTGTTTAGTGAGGGACATTTCCATTGTTAAAGGGAAAAAGTCCCTTTCCAAAATTAATTTAGTAATGGAAGACATCCTTTGTTAAACCATAACTAAAACCTTTATCATTAATTTTTGCAATGTAAAAAAAAGTATCTCTTGCTAAGTTTAGCGATTGAACAATGTATCGCCAAATTTAACTAATTCCTTTGCTAATAGTGAGGACAGTCATCCTATGATTAGGATTTTGTGACTAAACAACAAAGGATAACTTCCCTTGTTAAATTTAGTGAAGGAAATTGATCCTTTGCTAATTCATCATAATGTCATTAAGCGTGCTCTCTGCCTATCTATTTTCTATGGGCTCCTTTATTTTGTGAAGGACTTGCCCATTGCTAAACTGTCATTAATTTTTTTAGTAATGGATAGTCCCTATTAGACAGAGAACATGTGTATTGCCAATATTTATTCAACTGTTGGTAGATTATCAGTAACCTATAATTTTGCTATTAAGTTTTCAACATATGCAGCATTTCAAATTTTGAATCATAAGCTCAACTCTTCATATATAAGGCATATACATACTAATTGACATCCTCATTTAATAAAATTATATGAAAGTATTCAACTTGAACATAAGTATATAGTAAGTGCAACAAATATACCATCTAAATTCCTAACAAAAAGGTAATTTAAAAAGGCCTACATACAACCCACAAAATTAATTCATTTCTTATAATTCAAATTATCTGTTCCCTAAACATTGTTTGGAGAAGTGTTGTTATTTGAAGGTGCTTTTGTACTTGAGGATTGGTTGGCCAAAGATGTTAGTAAATTGACCATAGCAAATACTTGAGATTGCAATTGTGACATTTATTACTTGGATTCTCGTTGATGCTCAACTACTTGGTAGTCACATGCATCTAATATCTTTTATAACATATTCTTGAATTCAAAGGGAACAATGATATCTTTAATTGTGAGTTATGGTTAGCTAGGCCGAGGTGCAACAAATGACCTTAATTTTGTTGTAGCCATTACATGACCTTCAAAACTAAGCCAATGCAACCTCCCGTTCTTTATTTCACCAACTGCCTTACAGAATAGGTTTGCATTAGTAGGTTTAGAAATTTGCAAATTGTTGTGCTTTTCATTTTTTCCATCCTTAGCTTCACCTTTAACACTTGATAGCTTTCTAATCTCTTCATAAGCCAATTGAGTAAATTTTTCTTGCTAATGAACAATAATTTTTACTAATTATTCAATCAAAACAAGCATAATAAAATAATGTATATATATCAATTTTTAAAGAAGCAATTGCAAAGATTGGGATAGGTAAGTTAGTATAATAAAAAAGGTGCCTTACCCATGTTTATTAGGACTTTTTGTAGATGAATTACTCCCTATTTCTATAAGTTTTCAGAAATGGCTAAGATGACATCAATCAAATCATTGTGAGCATTCCCTTTCATTTATTAGCAAAAAAACATTATGTTAGTGTGTAATCATAACTTAGTAAAAATAAAGGCACTTCAACTAATAATCATAAAGTTCTTACATTTTTCCTCTTATGCTTATTCATAAGGATGGATCTACTTATGTGTAAGGAAGGACCTAAATTGTCACAGTTAGAATTTTTATTTTGCTTGTTCTATTTAGATTATTTTTTGAATTTGTCATTTATATACTATAAATTTAGTATTGCTTCTTCATCTTCTTCTCCTATCTATTTAGTGGTTTCTCCTTTCTTCATGTAGTGACTTTTGCCTTATATAGAAGATTGGACAAGTGTTCACTACATTTAATTGCCTAAATCCTTTCCATTGTAGCATTATATTACCTATCCTAATGATAACCTCTCTACAATATTAAATCATAAAAAAAAGATATGAGTTAGAAGGAATTAAACAAATGATTGTTAAAGTGTGAAAATTAAAAATGTTAAGATTAACCTTAGTTGTCTATTAGGTTTTCTTTGTTTCTCCAAGTACTTTACTCCAATTGATCTAAAGGCCTTGTAAAGAACCCTTTATGATTTTCACCTCTGATGCACGAGTGCTAGATTTTTTGCTGCGAACTAGCATTGTATCACCATCCGATATTGGTGTAGACATGATTTGCTTAAATATGCACATTAAAAGTATCCTTTATTTTTAAAATTTTTTAATTTATAAAATTTGGGTTCTATTTGAATGTGACTTGAACATGACTTGGACTCGTAGTTTTACATCTTCAACACTATATCTCAATCCACTTCCCTAGATAAAATGCTATTTACCCCAATTGAAACCCCATCTGATTAGCTTGTGCTTGAATCTCTAGTAAATTTAAACCTATGTTTTTTATGCCATAATAACTCATATTTTGTAAGAGAGGCTATAAAAGGCAAGTTAGCCTACAATTTTCTTAATGGCATTTGATCAAAGTTTCATTCTGAAAGATCTACAGCTGTTAAACATAGCTCAAAATGTAGCTAAATAGTTTCTAGTTCTACTAGTGAATTTAATGGGTCGAATTATGGAATGCTATCCTCCAAGTTCAGGTTGAGAGTTAGTAGTCCTGGGATATTGGTGTCGCCTTTTTACCCAACTCCAATTTC
Source organism: Sindora glabra (assembly GCA_020226215.1). Classification (NCBI taxonomy): domain Eukaryota; kingdom Viridiplantae; phylum Streptophyta; class Magnoliopsida; order Fabales; family Fabaceae; genus Sindora; species Sindora glabra. Next base: position 36,980,871 of record CM035231.1, read on the forward strand.
TAATACTTCCATTATAGGTATAGAGTATGGGAATGTGGCATCATGTACTTTTATGTAGTGTTTTTTAGAAAGAATGTCAATTACACATAGGGCTATGGTCCCTGCTATTAGGTTCTATTATAGTCCTAATGTTAGTCTCAGTGGCAATGCTCTCGGTCATACTTTTATGGTAATTGGACTTGGTTATGCTCTGAATTTAAATAGCTTGGCGTTGGTGGCAATGAGGTAGATGAGGCTATCAATCATGCAACTAATTAATTATTATTGACTATGGCAATTGACCAACCTACACGCATCATTTAACTAAATATTTATTTCTATTTTTCTTCAAACATAGCATTTTACTACCTACTTGTCATCCAATACAAAGTACAAACAAAACTAGAAAAATAATTCTACTATGTCATCCTTAAAACTTGAACAGAACTAAAGAATAATATGAAATCCTTAACTTTCTATTACAAAAACAATTGCAGAATGTCTTACTTTTTCTGCAATTCTTTTGTCTAATCATTAGCAGCATTAGTGCGACAACATTGAGGAAGCAAGGCTAGTGTAGCTTTTAGCATCCAATCAATAGCAGTGAAGATTGGAATTTTTAGGTAAAAATAGAATGAGTAATACTGATAATAATAGAAGTTTCTACTAATATTAAAACGAGTAAGTTTGCTTTTTTTGAAATATATGATGATAATTCTTCTCTTTGGTCTTATGTGATAGTATTAGTAATACTAAAAAAACTAGGTAGGGGAGGAAATAAGCTATAGGCATGTAATTTTTGTCAAAAGGAAGTGACTAGATTATATTCTAGAGTGAAAGTGAAAGCTCACTTGCTTAGAATTAGTGGTATTGGAGTTTCAGTGTATTCTAAAACTAATATAAAATATTTTGTATGATTAAAAATAATTTTTGAGCAATCTAAGAATAGAGTTAAGAAAAAAAATATACCATTTCCTTATGAAAATAAATCCCAAGAACCTATAAAGATAAAAAGGAAATTTAATCCTATAGCATGTGCATTCAATATGGAGGACAAAATTCACCTAAGAGAAGTTATTGCTAGGTTAACACTAGCTTTCCTTTTAACTTAACTAGAAACCCCTATTATGTCTCTTTATATTGCTTTGTTACAAGTTATAATTTGAGTGGTTTCATCCTTTCTAGATACAATGCTCTTAGAATAACATTGTTACAATAAAAGAGGGCTAATATTGAGAGATTGCTACCACCTATTAAGACTTTTTGGAATTCTAAAGGAGTTAGCCTTGTTGTTGATGGTTGGATAAATTTTTAAAGAAGACCTTTAAGTAATTTTATGGCTACAAGTGAAGGGAGTCTTATTTTCTTAAAGGCTGTAGATGGTTCTAAGGAATACAAAGATAAGCATTATATAGTTGGCCTAATTAGAAATACAGTCAATGAAATTAGGCATCAAAATGTTGTCCAAATAATAACTGATGATGCCCTTTTTTGTAAAATAGTAGGATTGTTGATTGAGGCTGATTTTTCACATACCTTTTAGACTCCATGTGTAGTCTATACACTTAATCTTGCATTGAAGAACACATGTGCAGCCAAAAATATTAAAAGAAATGAGAATGTTCATATTAGATGTCACTAGATTACTGAAGTAGCTGATGATGTATTTTTTTATTAGAAATTTTATCATGAATCATTCAATGAGATTGACAATTTTCAATGAATATTCCTCTTTAAAATTACTTTCTATTGTTGAAACATGATTTGTATCAATTATAACAATGCTTAGAAGATTTAAAATTTTAAAGCATGCTTTGCAAAATATAGTCATTAGTGACCAATGGAATTTTTATAAGGAAGATGATGTTAGGAAAGCTCAAGTTATGAATAATTTAATATTATATAACTTATGGTAGGATAAAATTGATTACATCCTCGCACTTATTAAGCTTATATATAAGGTGCTTAGAATATGTGATACTGATCAAATAGAAAAAGTGAAATGGTGTATACAATTCTTATTGACAGATGGAAAAAAGTTCTAGCCCACTCCATTATATGGCTTACTCATTAAACTTAAGGTATATCTATATGAATTTCCAATGATGACTTATATGTAATGCAATGTATGATTTATATAATTTATGACGTGCTTTTATTTTTTTCCAACTAATATAGGTATTATAGTAATAAATGGCTTAGGAAGGTACCAAATAGACCGGCTCCTCACTAAGATCAAGAGGTTTCTAGGGAGAGAAATAAGTGTTTGAGAAAATATTTTCCAAATCTTGAAGATAAAAAAATAGCTTCTTTGGAGTTTACTAGATTCTCTTCTTCTGTTGAAGATTTTAGCTTTTTTTATTCCATTGAAGATGATGTATGAATCTTTTGCACCTTTACTTCAAAAATTAGCCTTGAAGTTTCTTGTACAACCTTGTTCATCTTATTATGAGAGAAATTAGAGCACTTATTCATTCATCCGTTCTATAAAAAGAAACAAGATGAGTCCAAAAAGAGTAAAAGATTTATTATATATCCATACTAATCTTTGACTCTTATCTAGAACAAGTGAAGCTTATTCACATGGAGAAACAAAAAATTAGAATATTGGTAGAGATTCATGGTATTCAATTGATGAACCACTTAGATTTCTTCAAATGGTAGATTTGTCTCTTGGTGAACAAAACATGGAAGTAATGCTTTTAATAAATGATGGTTAAGAAAGAGATAAAATTGATAATGTCGTTGTTAATAATAATAATATGCCATGACATTTAGGATATAATATATATATATATATATATATGGCCTTTTTTATTAATAGTAGGGATACTTGACCTTATGGCTATTAAATTTTTTTGATTATGCTCTTCTAAAAATCAATACATAGTAAAAAGGGTAGTAGTTAGAAATATTTATATTTTTGTTAGTAAAATTGACAGATGTGTTGTAGAAAGTTATATGTATTGATAGGTAGTAGCAATGATCTATTTTTTGGTACATTAATAGATGACATTGAAATGTATTTAAGGAACAAACATGACAATGTAACTATTTTAGTGATGTTTAATGATGATGTATCTTCTAGTTGTCAAAATTTAATGTTTTTATATAAAATTTATATATTTTTTATCCAACATATCCTAGACGTATCATGTCCTAGTCTTTTAGAAAATTTTCGTATCCCTGCACTTGTATCGTATCGCACTCGTGCAACATAGATTTTCACCAATCTCCTCATTGTTACAGGCTTTAAGAATCTAAGAAACAAATATATCAATGCAAATAGAACATTCATACTAATTGTTTTATACTAAATAAATGTGTAAAGAAATATCAACTGTTTAACTTTTTCCTATTGTTCTTAATGTCCTATCATCAACTCCAAGTTGAGAGGTCTTATCTTGTGTATACTTTAAGGTGTGAGATACACGAAGGGTTTGTGTGCTCGAAGTACACTTAACCTTATAGATCATATCATGGTAGTTCTTAACTGAGAAACCATTCCTTTTACCGCTTAAAGTAGTGGTTCATCCTTTGCCACCTCATGATGTGCTACCTTTACTTTAACCTTATTCCATGAGCCTTAATACCTGTATGCATAACAACTCATGAAAATTTAATTATATTATGATATTCAAGAAGAGTGAAATGATATGTATTATATTGATCAATCAATTAAAAAAACTATGACATATATAATCAAAGGATGGAAGATGCAAGTTCTAACACTAAAGAAGATGATGATGAGATAATTCCAGGGTTTTCTCCAATTATCTAGAAGTCTCTAGAAGATTTTAGAAAGCTTTGAAAACTTCTAGAAACATTTGGAGGCTTTTGGAAGTTTTTGAAAACTTTCTTGACCAAAACCCCATTTACATTTCTAGTTAGAACCCTCTTCACACTTCTAGCCAGAACTCTGTTCACATTATTCATTTTGGCAAATCGTCACACTCCCTCATTTATTCTCATAATGCCCTCGTTGCTTTCTCTTCTTGGTATTTTGGATAGGGATCTTGAATTGTCACAGAGTCTTCTTCTTCTTAACTTGCTTCTTTTATGGGAGTTCCCTTCTATTTCACTAAGTACTCATGTTTTGGTGGAACACCATGCTTCCTTTTTACTCTATGGTTAAGTAATACTTTGACTACTTTCTCATGTGATGTGATAATGGTTGGTGGCATTTGAGATGACTCACTTCTTGTAAGGTCTTCCCTATCTTCATGATAAGGCTTTAGCAAACTCATATAGAAGATGGGATGGCATTTGAGCTTTGGAGGAAGCTTTACGTGATATGACACTTTCTTTACCTTTTTGACAATGGAAAAAGGTCTTTCATATTTTTGTAGCAAACCCTTGTGCAATAATTTGAAACTCTTGAATTGTTGAGGAAGAAGTTTTACCATTACTAAGTTTCCCTTTTGAAACTCTGGTGGTTTCCTTCTTTTACCTGTCCATTTCTTCATTTTCTTCATTGCCTTGTCAAGATATGAGTGAGTAACATTAGCTTGCTCCTTTCAATCCTTGGCAACTTCGAATGCATTAAGGTTACTCCCTGTGTGCTTTGATTCCAAGGTGAGAGGAATGATAAGTTATTAGCTAGTAACAATCTCGAACGAACTTTTCCCAGTAGCTTTACTCCTTTAAAGATTATAAGAGAATTAAGTCACATTCATTAACTTAACTCAATCCTTTTGGTTAGCACTCACAAAGTGTCTTAAATACATTTCTAAAAAGGTATTCACCCTTTCTATTTGCCTACTAGTTTAAGGGTGAAAGCTTATAAAGTAGTAAAAATCTATCCCTAATAGTCGAAATAATTTTACCTAAAATTTGTAGTGAAGCAGGGATCTCTATTCAATATGATTATGTGAGGTACACTCTAGTATTTCACCATATTCTTTAAGAACAACTTAGTATCCAAATTTGCCATGCTGTCTTTAAGAGCAGAAATGAATGTCCTATATTTTGAGAATTTGTCTACTACCACAAGTATGGAGCCAAACCTTTTAAATGTGGGTAAGACAAAGATAAAGTTTAGTGTAACACTCTCCCAAGGTCTCTTGGGAGTGGATGGTGGTTTCAATAATCCTATAGGGACTTGTTACTCATTCTTATCTTGTTGGCACACTAAATGTGTATGCACATAAGTCTTCACATCATCCCTAAGTTAGGGCCAATAATAGGCATTTTATAGTAGTGCTTTTGTTCTCCTTTGGCTCGAATGGCCAGCCCATTTCATGTCGTGGCATTCACGTTTTAGCTCACACCTCAGGTTTTCCCATTTAGGCATATATAAGCATCTCCTTTTAGTGTAGAGTAAGCCATCCTCAATCCATAATCGTCTTGTTCTTCCTTCTTTTGCAACGACTATAAGATTCTTAGCCATGACATCTTACTCTAACTCTTACTTGTTTTATCAAGCAAACCTCCTTTAGGTTTACTCATATGAGCTAATTTAACTTTCCTACTTAATGCATTAATGACCAAGTTTATTCTCCCAGGCTTGTATTCCATATTGTAATCAAATTGTACCAGGAAATCTTGTTATCTAACTTGTTTAAGAGAGAGCTTCTTTTATATTTGGAAATAGCCAGTGGCCACATTGTCTATCAAGATAGTGAATTTGGCCCTTAACAAGTAATGTCGCCATACCCTAAGGCAATGCACGATGGCTGTCATTTCCTTCTCTTGCACAGTGTACCTTCTTTTCGTGCCATTAAGTTTCCTACTTTTATAGGCAATGGGGGTGACCTTCTTGCATTAATACCTACTTATGGCAAAATATGATACATTTGTATGTAACTCAAAAGGCTTGCTTACGTCTACCAAGCATAAAATTGGCTCTTCCTTCATCACCATTTGTTTAAGTTCTTCAAAAACTTATTGATTCGTTGTATCCCATTTCCAAGGTCGATTCTTCTTGAAGAGATTAGTGAGAGGGGTTGCCTTAGAAGAGTAGCTCTTGATAAACTGCCAATAATAATTTACCAAGCTAAGGAAAGATCTTAATTCCATTACCTTGGTTGTTAGTGGCTTTTATTCTTTGATGGCTCGTATTTTACTTTTATCCATTAATAACTTACCATATTTTATCTTATGGTCAAGAAAGACAATCTCCGGTTGAGTGAATAAATATTTCTCTTTCTTGACATAGAGTCATTTTCCTTGAACACCTTGAAGACAAGGCAAAGGTGCTTTACATGCTCCTTCAAAGTGTTACTATAGATAATGATATTGTCCAAATACACTACCACAAATTTACTTAAGTATGGTTGGAAGATTTTGTTCATCGATATATAGAATGTGATAGGTGCATTTGTGAGACCAAATGGCATGTCTAGGAATTCATAAGAGCCATACCTTGTTACACAAGTAGTTTTATGCTTGTCTATAAGGAAATCCTCATTTGATAATACTCCGACCTTAGGTTAAGCTTAGAGAAATACCTTACTTTCCCAAGTTGATCGAACAAATCCGCATCAAAGGAACGGGATACTTATTCTTAATAATAATTTTATTAAGCACCTTATAGTCAATGTACACATGCAAGGACCTATCATGCTTCTTTTGAAGGAGTACAGGCATACCATAAAAAGCTTTAGAAGGTCAAATGTGCCTTGCATCAAGTAAATCTTTCAATTACTTTTTCAATTCCTCTAATTCAGGAGGTGCCATTCTATCAGGTACCATGATAGGTGACTTGGCTCCAAGCTCAAGCTTAATCTTGTGATCCACCTCCCTCTTTGGTGGTAGACACTTATGTTAGTGTGTGTTCTAGGAATTAATTATATAGATGATTGAAATAATTCACAATGTCTTATATTTTATTTTAAGCAATTTAATTATTATATTATATTTTTATAATTTTATTATTATTCATAATTTATAACTTAATATAATAATTATCCTTAGAATAGCTTCGCTATTCCTAAAATACTCCTAGTCAAGTATTATTATGAAAAGGATAGTAATAATACATCAAAACTAGCATGTATAGTGACTAATGATTACAAATCATGAATATGTGATATCAAGTCAATACATGAGTACATTGTTAGTGAACAATGTACTGGACTGACCCACTATGAGAATATTACATGGATAGACGTGTCATAAGTTATTCTTATATGATCACAAATACACATAAACCTTTGACCTGAAGTCACTACGGTTTCTTACATGAGGAATTACTCACTTTAATATTGTCCTATGTCACCTTTAATCAGAATGACGAATAGGGCATTGATTGGGCATGTCATAAATCATGTAGAGGGAAGTGAGTGATGTAGATGAGATTTTGTTACTTTTGTATAAAAGAAAAATATCCTTAGGCCCCTTAATTGAGTGACACTTAGAAATGCATGACCATACTCAATTAGATTAATATGTGATATTAATCATTTATTTTAAGTCTATTCAGTATCAAGAAATATAAATTGAACATTGACGAGGATGACACATTCCATACCTCCAGTTTAATTTGAATATTATTACAAAAGGGATTATGATGCAAAATGTTGATCATGTATTAGGTGGATGTTGAATCACAGACATTCTTACTACTTGAGTGACAGTGATGTATTGCTAGATACTGCTTACTATCTATAGCTCAATAATGAGTCATTGTCAACGTAGTAAGAACCTACAGGATCACACAAAAGGAGTAGGAATAAAATAATAATTAATTAGACTTTAATTATATTAATATCTAATTAATTGAACTTATTTTCGTACATATATATTATTATTATTATTAAGAATAATAATGTGTTATTCACATGTAATATATATATATATATATATATAATATTATGTGATATTATTTGATATTAAAGTAATATCAAATAATTACGTTGTTAGATATTAGATAAATATATTATGAGATAATATTATTTTGATATTTGATAACTATATGCAATTATCTAATATTAAGATATTTATATTATGAGACTAATATTAGATAATATTAGATAATTAATAGATAAGTCCTATCTCTCCTCATTATCTTCTAGGATAAGGATAAGATGAGTTGTTAAGTGTAATTAGAATTTTAGAAGCATTATCTTAATAAAATTAGGATTGTGGCTTGCTTAAGTTCTAAAAAAAGGGGTTTGAGGGCAACACATGAGAGACACGTTCATAGGCTTTCTAAAATCCTAAATCACTCAGAAAACATTGAATCCTAATTTCTAGAGAGAGAAACGCATCCTAGCAGATTCGTGGAGGGCAAGAGGTTGTTGTTCACTTCGTGTGAATACCGTAGAGACGTTGTACCTTCTAGCTGGCATTTGATTCATCCGTTCTCAAGTTTTGATTAGTAGAAACACAAGTGCCCAATAGGTAAAATCCTAATCATTGATTTATACTTTTTGCATGGATCCTAGGTAGAATTCGGATCAAAATTTTGAAATTCCACTGCATGTAATAATCCAAATTCCTAACAACTTAGGCAACTTTGGTGGCATAACCTCTTTATATTCCTCCAATACTTGTACAATTTCTATAGGAAGATCCTTTTTTTATTGGATAGGAATCTTCTCCTTCAAGGTTGCAAGATAGGTTAGATCCCTTTTCTTTAGTCCTTTACTTAGTTGCATGGTAGAGAATGTTTATAGCCCTAACTTGGTTGTCATAGCAATCATGCAAGGAGTTTTGTCTTATAAAATGGCCATTGATCAGAGGAAAGAAATAGAAACTAACTTACTTTGTTAAAGAACTCTAAGGCTAACACTAGTTTGAAGTCATCCATGGCCACTATAGAGAAGTCCACTTTTCCCTCTTATGAGCCAACACAAACTTACACTTTATAAGTTATTCTTTCCATAAGCTTGGCGGTGGAATTCATAACTTTCATCCAATCGCTTTCCTTGGAAACCTTGAGACCAAGTTTCTTAGCTTTCTTCGTTAACATAAAGTTATGTATAGCATTGGTGTCAAGCATAGCCTTTGTGGGCTTCCTTTCGAGCATCACATCCATGTACATGAGCCTTCGAGCATCACATTCATGTACATGAGCCTTTTTTGAAGTGGCTTTTGAGGTTGTTGGGCATGAATGACATTCAACACTTATAGAGTGCCTATTTATGATTGAGATGCTTCCTTCTCATGTTCTTTTATCATGACACTTAGAGCATTCTTTTTAGGGTAATCATGCATCCAATGGTCATCGCCACAAAAGAAACACTTGTTCTTGGGTTTGAAGTTTTCCTATTTATCCTTTTTGCCAAGATGCCATTCTTTGTTAGACTTGGCACAATCATTTCCTCCTTTAAAATTATGTCCATGGTCTCCCCTACCTTTTTCCTTGAACTCCTTTTATTTTGGCTTATTGCAGTTATGAGGCTAGGAGTAGTCAACTAGGGATTTCATAATAGCAATGATAGTAGCAAGGTCTTGCACTCTTTGTTGCTTCAACTCCTATTGCACTTAAGGTTGCAATCCATTCATGAAGTTGAAGAGAAGCTCTATTGCAGGCATGTCAAAGAGTCTAAGCCACAAGGATGAAAACTCCCTTATGTATTCTTGGATGATACTCGATTGCTTTAAGGCTTTCAACTTCCTTCTTGTCAAGTATTTTTCATCTTCAGGATAGAATTACCTCTTCAGCTTTCTTTTAAGTTCATCCCACGTTGCTATAGTGTTACCTTACTCCCTCTCACTTTACTTCATTCTATATCACAGTATAGCATTATTAAGTAAATATAAGGAAGTAACACATACCTTATCTTCATCACTAACTCTTACAGCATCGAAATATTATTCCATGCCCCATAGAAAGTTATCAATTTCCTTAGTGTCCCTTTTGCCATTGAAAAACTTTGGCTTGGGCACTTCAATGCGAGGAGTAACCCTTGTCTTCACAGTACCACGAGCAAGTGCCTCCCTACATATCACCCAATCTTGCCTCATTTCTTCCATATAAGCCTTGAATTCAGTAAGCATCCCCATCACCCTTTCTTAGAAGGATACTTGTTCGGCTTGCCTTTCATTTTCCATGTCCGTGGTGAACATGGTTTCCTTAATGGTTTGGACATCCTCATCCATTTGGTCGCACCCTTGGTCGAAGATGTCAAGATATTCAAGGATACCTCCCATAGCGAGCTCTATTTTTACTACTTGTGACTCCATAGCACTTAAAGCATTCTTAGATTCTTTATCCTTCTTGCCATGAGAAAGATCCCTCCCTCTTGGAGGAATATTCCTTACAGCCTTATTGTAGTTCTTTTCATTTAACATGTTACCTTTTAATTCCCCATGCAAGATAGCTACTTGAAGAAGGAGTGTTGGAAGGTGTGCTAGCAAACAAACTATGATATTAATTGTCATGACCTAAACATTTCCCTAAGTGTCATCGTGCGACACTTAGCTAATCCAAACCCCTTTAAAAGCTGAGTAAGCCTAGTTGTCCCTAAACACCTCAACACTTTCTTAAAGTAAGCTAGAAATCTTGATAGAAGACATACAAGAAAGCTTGAGAGAATGCTTTGAGAGAACTTGTATTGCTTTTTAAATAATGGTTATAAATAAAGGTTATAAGCATATATATAGGCCATCTCTAATTCCAGAACATTCCTAATCTCTTTAACTAATGGTCAAGGTCGATTCTATCTAATGGCTTAGATTAATCTTCTAGAATTATCTCTTAGATATTTTCATGTATTTTTCTAGAAAACTGTAATTATAGAACCTTCTAGAACATTATGCAATTATCTAGTGTTCTCTAGAGATTTCTATATAATTATAGGGTTTTCTCTAATGATCTAAAAGTATCTAGAAGATTTTAAAAAGCTCTGGAAACTTCTGAAATTCTTTAAAAACTTCTGGAAGCTTTTGGAATCCTTTGGAGGCTTTTAAAAGTTTTTGGAAACTTCCTTGACCAAAACCCTATTCACATTTCTAGCTAGAACCATGTTCACACTTCTAGCGAGAACCCTGTTCACATTACTCATTTTTGTAGATCGTCACAATTGATGACATCACAATCCCCACAAAGATAGCCCTTACTAATAATGCCTTCCAGCATGATGCTTGTTGCCTATGAGATGGTTCCTACTCAATGTTTTCATATTTGTTGTAGTTGGTATCCATAATGCAACTGCAAATGAATTTATAGTAGCATTTTTAGAGTAGCACTTTCATCTTTACACATTAGACAAATTTTAGTGTTATTACTAAATGAAAATAACATCTAGTCAATTGTCAAATCTCAACTTCACAAATCTTAAATATGTACAAGAATTATGGTAATTTAGATGATGAACCAATGTACATTAAAATGTAACTTTTACTAAAATAACATTACTACTATATCACAATCCATAAATCTTGTATGAAGAATTACATAGGTAATAGGCCAACCATGATATGACATTTTGTTCACAAAAGAGTAGAATTACATAAATCTGAGCCTAACTAAATCAGAAGGAAGATAAGAGTTACAAAGCTAAACTAGAAGAAATGGCATAGGAAGCTCAGAAACAAATACAATGGTATTTTAGCTCATGAATTAAGACTTAATCAAAGTTCCATGGTTGTCTTAACTTTTGGTCATTCACTAATAATGACTTCTTAGTATAGGGGTTCGACAAAAAAAAAATCTTTTAACACTTAAATCTAGTTTGATTCTGTAACCATTTCCTTCTTGTGCAAAGTAAAATATAAAAAAATATGAATAAAGGGAAATATACAGAGATAGAAGAATTGTACTCACTGATTTGATCTTCAAATCTGAATTCTAGTAAACTAAAAAGTGATAGCTCAAGCTCAAGCTCAAGCTTAAGTGCGCAAATCAAAGTGGAGAAGGTGATTAGGTTTCCCTAATGGGTTCAGAAGATTAATATGACAATACCATGTTAAGATAATTAGCTCTAAGTGCATATAGTTTAGACTCTTACAATATTAGATGAATCTTCAGGCAGTGTCAATAGTTTATTGGCTACGTCATAGACTTTCCATACTGTTATTGGTTTGGCCTAGTTTTAGTATCATAAAAATCACATCATTAAAACCCAAGACTTAATATATATATATATATATATATATATATATATATATATATATATATATATATATATATATATATATATATATATTTAAAAGGAATCACTATTATGTCATTGACAGATTACTAAAAACACAAAAAAAATAAACCATCACCAAGATAACAAAATGTAAGGACATATTTTTTTGGTCAAATCTAGTTAGCAAACTATTGTGACCTTAGTTTCCTTATTTAAACATAAACTATAAGCTGCTTAATTTTTTGTAATGTTTTGAATAATTGTATTTGCATTGAAATCTAACTATTAATATGTTAATCACTAACAAATATAGCTATAATGGCACAAGAGCATATGCTTAATCAAAATCAGTAAACATTTTGCATACAAAAATTGGATAGATAGCTCAGGGTGTGAATTAAGTTTCTAGTTTCCTGCATATTTTCTTTTAGCATGCAAGGTCAAAATTATCAAGCATTATTCTTATACAAGACATTTACTATTCAAATAAACAGAAGGTAAATCTATCTTTTAAGCATGTATAAATTAACCATTAACATATTTGTTTTGCAATTAATTACACTACATATAGGATATAATTTCTTTCATTTCAAATTCAATAGAATAACATATATAACTAAGTAAGCTTAAGAGAGAAACTAGATTCATATATATTAGTCCCTATTGTCTAACTTTAATGCACAAAAAGACTTAACAAATAATTAACGAGAGAAGCATGGATAGTTCTATTATATTAAGAATAAAATAAATAATTTATTTGGATATATTTATATGGATTAATATTAATTAATTTATTAAAATATTTATTTAAGTAATTAGTTTTATATTTTAATATTAAGCATAGAACAGATTGGGCCCTGATTCAATGTATATGGTCCATGATAGGTTAGATTATATATAAGTCCATATGAGTAGAGGTCCCAACTTACAATCCTTTAGTGGTCAGTAGTTTCTTGTCATAAGTCTGACTTTAAAAAAAGAGATTAGAGTTGTCATTTACATGATGTACAATAAGGATACTCTAAAATTATTTTCTCTTTTCTCTTTTCTCTTTATTTGAATAATCTAAGGAGTGAAGTAGGTTGCAACTTTACTCATCACCATTATTTAGAGTAATCATGACTTCATCAAATTATGCATCAGGTGCGCTCATAAATTATTAAGAATAATTTTATTATTTTATATTTTTATTAATCATATTGTCAATAGATGGTATTAGAGCTTGTTGATAGTATAGATTATCTGATCATGAGCAATTTTAATTATCTTGACAAATTTATAAAATTTTCATTTTTTTCTCTTTTCTTTTTCATACATAAAATCATCAAAATTAGGGATTTTAGTTCTAAACTAAATTTAATCTAATTTTCTTTCGATTGAGTCTTAAATCTTGATTTCAAATACATTAGGAATATTATTCTGTTATTTAATTGTATTAAAATTCATGATTGTTGCAAATCAAAGTTTGAATTTTTTCTGAAAAATTTATGAATATAGATTGCATAATTTTGAAGCTTTTTCTTCTGATAAATACATGAATCTATGTTGAAAAATAGGTTAGATAATTTTTTCTTGAATTAAAAAGGGTTGAAACATAAATTTTAGAGCTAAGAGGTCCATTAATGGCAAAGAAAACATCATAAACAAAGGTTATGGAGCTAAAAAGCTCCATAAGTCTATGTGCACTTGAGCACCACGCACTTTAAGAGGATATGAGCCTCATGTGCCAGTTCAGGCAATAACTATTTACTACGCATAGGAGCCACGTGTGGTACTCATACGCCTAGCAAACTTGCAGCTGTATAGTTATTTTTACCCTATATGGCCCATGGGCATGAAGAATGTGTGAGCTCATGCGCCAGATTTGTTTTTAACCTTCAAGTTAAATTTAAGCCTTTGCATGGGCCAATGTGTGCGTGTCTCACACACTGGGTTTTTTAGGCTAAATTTTAGCCTAATTACATAAAATCAAATTTCCTATTTATCTATAATTTTTCCAGAATTTTTGAAGGCTAATAAATATTTATTTTAAATTTTGTAAAGTTTGTATTGTATAAAAATATATTTTATTTATGAAATTTTAGCTTGTGAAAATTTATGAACATTCTGCACAATTTTTTTGGGTTTGGTGAGAAGTAACTTTCTTTGATTATAAGCATAGCTATATTTTATAAATTTTGAAGCCTTAATTATGTAATTTTATACATATATGGATACCCAAAATCATTTAATTCACACCAATAGATTAGGGATATAATAAGATTACTTTACATAAAATATTATCTTTATGGGATGTTAAGAAATATTTTGCATCAATACTGGATAGACTTTGTGTAACATTGTTAATGTAATTTTAGCATTTAGACTCTTTGGATAAGCATACATCATTTATAATATTTCAATGCTTCTTATACTCTATCGGTATGGCTATGTTGATTACATTCTTATGTAGACTTTTGTATAAGTCAAATCATATGGTATATGTAATTTGTTGAAGCCACTTTATCATATAGTTATTTAATTAATTTCATTTTATTTAGAAAATCTTGTATTATAATTATATTGTGCATACATAATTAAAATTTCCCAATCTTGTGGCATCACTCTTAGATTATCAACAACTATCTGTGGTGAGGACTCTTAATGGAATAAATTATGATGAGTGGAAAGAGTCTTTGAACATGTATCTGACAATTTCAAAGGAAGATTTAACTCTTAGAGAATCGAAGCCGATTGATCTCTTACCTGAGTCTAGTGTTGTAGATAAAACCTATCATAAGCAATGGTTTGAATCGAATTGAATCTATTTGATAGTGATTAAGTTTATTATTGAAAAGGGAATTAAAGAGAGTATCCCAGATAAGGACACTGTCATGGAATACATGAAAGCTGTTAGTGAAAAATTCAAAAAGCTTGATAAAATTCAAAAAGTGCACTACCTTTCCATGCTTAACAACACTCGTTATGATGGAATTTTAAGTGTCAAGGAGCACATTATGAAGATGATTCACTACTACAATAAGCTAAGATCATATGGTGTTGATATAGAAGAGAGTACTTTGATTTATAGAGTTTTTCAATTGTTGCCATTTGAATATAGCTACCTAAGAACTTCCTACAATTCACAAGAGGCAGGGTGGTCAATAAATCATATGATTTCCAAAGTAACTCAAGATGAAATGACAATGAAAAGCAACTCACAACCATTTTCTATGAATCACTTGTCTTGAGCCTTCAATAGTGAGCCAAGTGGTAATGATAAGAATAGAAAGAAGCTAGATACATAGATATTTGGAAAGCTTAGGTTCAAGAAAGGTGGTGAAAAGGGCAAAGGACAATAGAAGAAATTTAAGGGCAAATGCAATTATTGCAAGATTCCTGGACATAAGATATCTGAGTCTTATAAGCTAAAGAACAAGCATTAGCAGGAAGGGGCTTAAAAACAAGCGGGTCCTAAGTGAGAGGGAGAATATTGTATTAGGAATAGTAGGAAGTAGGGTCCTAAGTAAGATTTTTTTCTTTATGTTTATCTTCTAAACATTTTTTTTAATTTAAGTTATGTTGTTTATGTACCTTGTATAAAAAAGAATTTGATTTCTAGTTTTATTTTGTAGTTATTCCTTTTGATAAGGAAATGGAAAGATTAAAATTTATTATAATTTTGCTATTTCATAAAATGGTTCATATTGATTGAATTTGAATTATTGTCCTATTGTGTTTTCTGATGTTCCCATCAATGTTATGATTGAGCATAAAATATCCTAAAATGAGTGAGAATTTTTTCATTTTGTGGCATCGACGTTTGGGTCACATTTATAGAGGGAGATTAGAAAGTTTGATCAAGTAAAATGTGTAAGATCAGATAGGGGTGGAGAGTATTATGGAAGATATACTGAGATAGATAAAAATCTTGATTCATTTTCTTTATATTTTGAAGGAACATGCTATTGAGGCCTAGTATACAATACTAGACACCACAACAATATGGGATTGTAAAGTAGAGGTAAAATCATATAATACCTAATTAAATAAATTAGACTCTAAAACAATTAGTAGATTCTTCATGGGGTACTATACTGGATCAAATGGTCGTAAATTTTATTATCCCATTCATAGTACCAAGATCATCGAGTCTGATCGAATATTTTATCTTAAAGATAACTTAGATAGTGAGAGATTGGTACCTAAGGCTATTAATCTGCGTAATAAGAGCATCTTTTGCTCTTGGAATTCAAGTTCATTGTGATAGAAATCATGGCATTTTAGGTTTATCCTAAGCAAATTAGATTGAATTAGTGTTTAAAAGATTCAAAATGGATACTTATGCATCCAATTCAACACCTACTTAGAAAGGCAGTATGTTATCTCAATCACAGTACCCTCAAATTGTTATTGACAGGGCTGAAATGGACAAGATTCCTTATCTTTCTGCTATTGGTAGTTTTATGCATGCACAGGTCTGTATTCGTCTAGATATAGCTTTTGTTATTAGTATGCTTGAAAGATACTTAAGTGACTTTAGGATGGATCATTGGAAAGCAGCCAAGAAGGTAATGAGATATCTTCAAAGTGCCAAGAATCACATGTTGACTTATAGATAATTTAATTCATTTAAGGATATTGGTTATTCAAATTTTGATTATGCCTCATGTATAAATGATTGTAAGTTAACATCTGGATACTGTTAGTGTGTATCCTAGGAACTAATCATATAGATGATTGAAATAATATATAATATATTATGTTTTATTTCAGACAATGCAATTATTATATTTTATTTTTAATTTTTACGTAATTTATAATTTAATATAATAATTATCCTTGGAATAACTTTACTATTCCTAAAATGCCCTTAGTTAAGTATTATTACGAAAGAGATAGTAATAGTACATCAAGACTGACATGTAAGTGACTGATGATTATGAATCATGGATATGTGATTTCAAGTCAATACATGAGTACATTGTTAGTGAACAGATGTATTAGACTGACCCAATATAAGAATACTACATGGATAAGACTTGTGTCATTAGTAGTTCTTATATGGTCACAATTGCATATAGTCCTTTGACCTGAAGTCACTACAGTTCCCTACATGAGGGGTTACTCACTTTGATATCATCCTATGTCACATTTAATTGGGATGACAAGTAGAGCATTGATTGGGTATGTCATGAATCATGCAGAGGGAAGTGGTGATGTAGATAGGATTTTGTTACTCTCATAAAAAGGAGATATATCTTTTGGCCCCTTGATTGAGTGAAACTTAGAAATGCATGGCCAAGTTCAAATGAATCAATATGTGATATTGATAATTTATTTTGAAGTTTACTCAGTATCAAGAAATATAAATTGAACATTGACGAGGATAACACACTCCATGCCTCCAGTTCTATTCGGATATTATTACAAAAGGGATTATGATGCAAAATATTGATCATGTATTAGGTAGATGTTGAATCACAAACATTCTTAGTACTTGAGTGACAGTGATGTATTGCTAGATACCGCTTACTTTCTATGGCTTAATAATAAGTTATTGTTAACGTAGTAAGAACCTACAGGGTCATACAAAAGGAGTAGGAATAAGGTAACAATTAATTAAATTTTAATTAAATTAATATCTAATTAATTGGACTTATTTTCATGCATATATATATATATTATTAAATAATAATATATTTTTCACGTAATAAATATAATTATTATGTGAAATTATTTGATATTGAAGTAATATCAAATATTTACGTTATCAGATATTAAATAAATATATTATGAGATAATATTATTTTGATATTTGATAACTATATGCAATTATCTAATATTAAGATATTTATATTATGAGATAATATTATTATCTAATATTAGATAATTAATAGATAAGTCCTATCTCTCCTCATTATCTGTAGGATAAGGATAAGATGAGTTATTAAATGTGATTAGGATTTTGGAAGTATTTTCCTAGTAGGACTATGATTGTGGCTTACCTAAGTTTTATAAAAGGGGACTTGAGGGCAGCACTTTTTAAAATACACACTCATAAGCTTCCATAAAACCCTAAATCACTCAGAAAATATCTAATCCTAAATCCTAAAGAGAAAAACGCATCCTAGCAGATTCGTGGAGGGTGAGAGATTGTTGTTCACTCCGTGTGGATACCGTAAAGATGCTGTACCTTCCGGCCGACATTTGATTCATCCGCTCTCAAGTTTTGATTAGTAGAAATATGAGTGCCCAATAGATAAAACCCTAATCATTAATTTATGTTTTTTGCATGGATCCTAGGTAGAATTTGGATTAAATTTTAAATTTTCGCTGCATGTGATAATCTGAATTCCCAGCAGATACATCTTTGTGATGTTTGGAAGAGCTATCTTATGGAAAAGTGTTAAACAAACACAATTACCTTAACTATGGAAACAGAGTATATTGCATGTTATGAGGCCATTTGTTAGGCTGTATGGTTGGGGAAGTTGATATTTAACATGCATTTAGTTGATTTTATATCATAATCTCATTTGTCATGCTATATGGTTAAGGAAGTTGATATCTAGCATGCTTTTAGTTGATCTAATATCATGACCTCTACCAATTTCTGTGATAATTCTTTTATTGTCTGCTTTTCTTAAAATCACAGCAATTCTAAGCATACTAAACATTTTGATGTTAAATTCTTATCTATTAGCGAGAAGATTACTGAATCTTAGACTCGTATTGAACATATCCTTAGAGCAGTCATGCTAGTATGTCCGTTGACTAAAGGCTTACCTATAGAAGTATTTAAGAATTAAATAACTCATATGGGTCTTGTTAAATTTTTTGAAGAAGCCTTAGCTTAGTAGGAGTATGAGATATACTTGTTTTACTTGATTAATGTCTAAGACCACTTATGTAATAATTGCTTAGTTTGGATGTTGAAATATTGGTAATATGTTTAATATATCATCTATTTCCCTATCGGATTCGATGATTTAAGTTATTTCTTTTCTGAATTGTGGTTGAAAGACTAACTTTATTTTGCTGATGTCTGAGACCACTTATGTAATAATTACTCAGTTTGGATATTGAAACATTGGTGATATGTTTTATACATACATAAATCATTTGTTTCCCTATCGGATTCAATGATTTGGGGTTATTTCTCTTTTGAGTTGTGATCGAAAGACTAACTTTATTTTATTTTTTTATATTATGAGACAATTATATTTAAACATCATTTGTTTCCTTATCAGATTTAGTGATTCTATATAGTATCATTCTTTAAATTCAGTTGAAAGCTTAATGTGTACTAATTACTTAATTATTATTGTTTCAAATATTATATGTAATTCATTAATGCTATCCAAGTAGGAGATTGTTATATTAAAAATAAAATAAATAATTTATTTGGATATATTTATATAGATTAACATTAATTAATTTATTAGAATATTTATTTAAATAATTAATTTTATATTTTAACATTAAGCATAGAACATATTGAGTCCTGGTTCAATGTGTATGACCTGTGATAAGTTGGATCATGCATAAGAGGGGTAGAGATCCCAACTTACAGTCCTTTAATGGTTACTAATTTTCTATCATAAGTCTGACTTTAAATAGAGAGATCAAGGTTATTATTTAGATGATGCATAATAAAGATTACCACTTCAAAATTATTTTCTCTTCTTTTTCTATTTGAATAATCTAAAGGGCAAAGTAGGTTATAACTTTACTCATCACCATTATCTAACTAATCATGGTTTCATTAAATTATGCACTAGATACGCTTATAAATTATTGAGAATAATTTTATTATTTTGCATTTTTATTAATCATATTGTCAATAAGTTCAACTTAAGTGAGATGAGCTCATGCAATTATCTTTTATAGTATAAGGCTTTTAAATTGTTGAAATTAGTTATATGACAACTCTACAAAGTGATATTTTCTAACTGTTTAACTAAACAAACTACAAAGTGATATTTTTTAACTGTTTAACTAAACAAATATCTTAAATTTTTTGTCATAAATTAACGTGTGCCTGGACATAATTTCATGTACACATTAACAACGAGATACCTAATTATATGTATATCAAAATATGAGCTACAAGCATTAACAACTTATAAGTTGTTGTTATCTAATATTGTGACCAATGTTTTGGGTTCAATGGTGCTTGCATCATACAATAAGGTAGGCTAGCTCAAATGCTCCAATTCTATAAATTTCTCTTTATGAAATTTTTAAATAAGCTAATGAAAATTCAAACTAAGCATTCAACTCATGAATTAAAATTTAAAGAGTTCCTTTAACTATACGAACTTTTGTCTCCACAAAACCTACAAATTTCCACACTAAGAAAGCATAAATATCAGCTAGTTTTCCGCTCTATAGCATTCGCGTACACAGATTAACTACTTTCTTGTAATTAGCATAATTCACATCACAACTATTATAGAATTCTAAGTCACTAGATTTTAATCAGGTCTTTTCTCAAATAGGTTATGTGCAGTTGCCAGTTGTTATGAACCTAAAATAATTTCTACTACAACATATATTGCAATTTAAATTTCACTTAAGTCTATTTCAATTCGAATGTAATTGGGTTTGTCTACAAAGAAAATTATGCAATGACTAAATAAGCTATTGTTTAGCTCTATTTTTCCTATGTTTCTTTTGGTTTTTTCCTATATGGTATCAAATATTAAATGGTCTTAATCGGTTATTAAAAAAAGAGAAAAACCAACACATCTTCCTTTTCATAAAAACCTTGAAAAATAATGTTTATTAGTGGCTTCAAATAGCGTCTTTACTCCATTCCCTCCTACTTCCATTGAGATTAACTTCCTTTTATGACATTTAAAATAAAAGTCTATTTAAAGGCTTATGATATATGGGAAGTAGTTGAAATTGAAAGAGATGGCATATGAAGATGAAGAAGAGGTAGCAGTAGCACCACAGGAAAAAGGAAACGAAAGATGTGATATTGTAAAATTAGAAGAAAAATGTAGGAAAAAAATATTTTAATAGAAAAGATCTACAAAATGAGATGATTATGTTGATCACTATATTCAAGTTGAAATTCTAGCAAGTCCAGCAACAAAATACCATGAAGAACAAGACAAATACCTCTATAAAATAGAGAAGGGACTTCCTGCTTACAGTTGCAAGGAAGATTGTGAATGATGCCAAGGATCCTGTGTTAATTAGCTTTTGTGATAGATTAAAAAAAATTAAAGCTTTAGGCTATATCTTTTTTCTAGATTAAGGGAAAGTGTTGAAAATAGCTAATCTAAAAAAAAATTAAGAAATATATCATATACTTTCTATTGAATGAAAAGAAAAGAGTTGGTCAAAGTGGTTATAGAAGGAAAGAATTGTGTATTAGGTTTGGTTAACTTATTGTAGTTAGTATCGAATATCTATAAATAGACATTCTTTAGTTTTATGTAAATGGAGCTCTAAAAAAGATAGAAAACTCCTTAAATGCAGCAACACTTCATAAAAAATGCAATATTATGATGAACCTTTCTACTGCTTGCTTCTTTGTGTTTTTGTTTCTCTATTTTTGCATTTTAGCTTTATTTTTCCTATGTTTCTTCTAATTTTTTCCAACAGCTACAAAATTGATTATCTTGAAATAGCATGTCATCTAGCTGAAACATCAATGACACACCCACTACTATTGATTTAACAGGAAAAATAGGGTCTAGTTGTCTTTCTTTTAGCTGATTGCAGCTAGAGTTTCACTAGAAAATTATTTCAAATTCAACTTGCAGTAAGGATAATTGCAATACAATTTGATTCGAATATAATTTTGTTATGCTACAAAGAAAAAATATAAATAACTACTTAGTAAATGAAATTATGTAGGGAACAAAGAAAGGGACCACCCAATTTCATCTCCCTCTCACATTAATATTCTAGTCGAAAGAGAAGTATTATCTAGACCTCCAATTAGGAGTGAAATAGGTGGTTAGGGTCTCAACTACTCCAAGCATCTATGATTCTTTTATTAAAAGGGAACTAAAAAAGAAGCTGATGTGCTATAGTTAAAGCTTCTAATGGATTCTAACTTGGCAACTCTACAAATATTTGCGTTAATGGCCGTTTCTAGAAAATCTAAGAAGGATAATAGTGCAATTTCACCTTAGTCCCTAAAATTTTCTTTCTATTGCCATAAATGTGTCATGTCAGAAAATTGACACATATATTGGGTTCTAAACTCCATGGACCTGAAAGGCACAGTAACATTCACCTAATAATTGAAATTAGGAAAGACATTAGGCTAATATTGTTTATTGTAATTTATTGCAGCAAGTTATCACATACCTACTTTCTTTCATTTAAGTTCATCCTTAAATAGTAATTTACTAGTCAGCCTAGAAGATAAAATGATACACTCAAAGCACATTTTGAAAAGAATAAAAGTAATAAAATAGAAATCTTTATTGTCACAAATTAAAATTAAAGAATTTTTAATCTTATAAAATAAAAAATAAAAGATTAAAAATTTATAAAAATTAAAATTAAAGCATTTTTTAATTTTATAAAAATTAAATTAATATAGAATTTTAATTATAAATAAAATTAATAAAAAATAATTTTTTTAGAAATTAAAATAAATTTTTAGTTAAGATAAAAATAAAAATAAATAAAAATTTGGAGAGACAAAACCTTATATAAAATTATAAGATAGTTTCTTTCTTTTGCCCATTTTTTTAAAAAAAGTAATTATCCTACATGAATTACTATTTGGAGATTAAATAGTAATATATATGTTACTATTTAGATAGTAACATATTACTATCTGAAGATCAAATAGTAATATACTATTATTTGAAAGTAATATATATGTTAATGAGACTAAATAGTAATATATATTACTATTTAGATAGTAATTTATATGTTAATGAGACTTAAGTTATTCATTTACTTTAAATTTTTTATCGATATTATTATTTGAAAATGAAACAGTAATATTCTCTTTTTTAACAGTTTGGTTATTTATCGATGTTACTACTTGGAGATGAAACAGTAATATGTTACTATCTGAATACTAAATAATAACATACTATTATTTGATATCTTAATTGTTAATAAAACTTGAACTATTTATTTATTTTGAATTTTTAGTCGATGTTATTGTTTAGAGATGAAATAGTAATATGTCACTATTTGAAGATGAAATAGTAACATGTTACTATTTGAAAACTAAATAGTAACATACCGTTATTTGATAATTTGGTTATTAATAAAACTTAATTTATCTATTTATTTTAAATTTTTGGTTGATATTACTATTTGGAGATAAAAGAGTAACATCTTCTTCTTTGATAATTTGGTTATTAATAAAACTTGATATGCATTTATTTTGAGCTTTTGGTTAATGTTACTATTTGAAGATGAAACAATAATATGTTACTGTCTGAATACCAAATAGTAATATCTTATTATTTTGTAATTTAATTATTAATAAGACTTGAGTTATTAATTTATTTAGAGTTTTTAATTGATGTTAACATGTTAATATTTGTAATATGTTATTGTCTAAATACCAAATAGTAATATCCTATTATTTGATAGTTTAATTGTTAATGAAACTTGAATTATTAATTTATTTGGAGTTTTTGATCGATGTTAACATATTATTATTTGTAGAACAAATAGTAATATACTTTTATTTAGCAGTTTGATTGTTAATAAGACTTAAATTATTCGTTTATTTATAATTTTTAGTCAATGTTAATGTTTGGAGATGAAATAACAACATCCTTTTCTTTAACAATTTGATTATTGATGAGACTTAATTTATCTATTTATTTTAAATTTTTTTTATTAATATTACTATTTGAAGATGAAATAATAATATGTTACTGTTTGGAGACTAAATAATAACATGTTATTATTTAACAGTTTGACTATTAATAAGACTTGATTTATCTATTTATTTAAATTTTTTTATCAATATTACTATTTAAAAATGAAATAATAACATGTTATTGTCTGAAGACTAAACCATAACATGCTATTATTTAGTAGTTTAATTGTTAATGAGACTCGATTTATCCATTTATTTTAAATTTTTAATCGATATTACTATCTGTAAGCCAAATAGTAATATTCTCTTTTTTAATAATTTGATTATTAATAAAACTTAATTTATCCATTTATTTTAAGTTTTTTGGTTGATATTATTATTTAGAGATGAAATAATAACATATTAATCTTTAGAGACTAAACAGTAATATATTGTTATTTAGTAATTTAATTATTAATAAGACTTAATTTATCCATTTATTTTGAGTTTTTGCTCGATGTTACTATTTTGAAATCAAATAATCATATCTGGAGACCAAATAGTAACATGCTCTTTTTTATAATTTAGTTGTTAATGAGACTTGATTTATCCATTTATTTTAAATTTTTAGTCAATATTACTGTTGATATTACTACTTTAATGTTACTGTTTGGAGACAAAATAATAACATCATCTTTTTTGGTAGTTTGGTTATTAATGAGACTTGATTTATCTATTTATTTTGAGTTTTTAGTTGATATTACTGTTTGGAGATGGAATAGTAATATGTTATTGTTTGAAGACTGAACAGTAAGATGCTATTTTTTGATAGTTTAATTATTTTAATTGATGTTACTATTTGGAGATCAAATAGTAACATACTATTATTTGTCAATTTGATTGTTAAAGAGATTTAATTTATCTATTTATTTGAAATTTTTAGTTGATGTTACTATTAGGAGACAAAATAGTAACATGTTATTGTATTTTATTGTTTAGTTTATAAACAATAACATGTTATTTTTTTAATAATTTTATTATTAAGAAAGTTATTATGGCACTACTATACACTAAAAGAATTTGAGAGCAAAAGTTTAATATGGGATTTGAATGAATTTAAATTGAGAAAATGAAGTTAATGTTGACAAAATAATAAAAAATGAAGAAAAATAAAAAAATCATTAAAAAAACTTTTTTTTCTAGTTAGAGTGGGCAAATTTCCTTCAACTTTTGGAGGCACATAGATTTTGAAAAGTTACATGAAATCAACATATAATTTGCCTCAATTGGATAACTGAGTGCAAAGTTATGGTTATTCAAAATTTTGAACTCAATCTAAATATTTTCAATCGGGTTAACCTCACTAAAATCAATTTTTTTTATTTTCTATTGAAATATCATAAGGAGATGAATAAAAACGAGTAGTTATTTACAAAAATTAATTAACTAATGATGGAATTATATCCTTTCGAAATTTCTAATTCACGACTGCTTTCTCATGATAAAAAAAATGTATTTTAGGAATATAATATTAATAATTCATAAAACAAGTACCTATTTGAAATAATATTTAACACTGGCACCTCTTTAAAAAGAAGTTTAAGATGCGGTATTACAATGTAATTTACTGTTGGAATTAAGTTAAATTCCTTTCTACACTATCTTTGTTTCCATCTTCTCTCTTCTCTAAAAAAATATTATTCATCGAATAGCTGAGGTAAAATTAGAAGCCTTAAATTTTGAGTTGTTATATTAGCATGATTATAAACGGACCATCACCACTTTTATCTTTTTCACATCATAGGTATTTTTGGGAACATATGTATAATATAATATTTTTATATGAACAAAACATTTCGACGTGATAAGTTAAATAACAATTTTATTTTACATAATAAATAAATTAATTTATAATTTATTAATTAAGTTAATAAATTATAAATTATTTTTTAAAAATATTTTGTATATTATTTTATTAAAAAAATTTATTTTAATAAGTTACTTTGAATAATTTATAATTTATAAATTATTGATTCTTTAAATTTTTTAAAATTTATTCATATTTTAGTTTACAATTCATATCTTTTATTAATATAAATTATTTTAATTTATGTATTTATTTCTATTAATATCTTTTTGTGTTATTTTATAATTTTAATTAATTTAATAATTAATTTTATAGAATATTTTTATACAATCAATTAAATTATTAATTAAAAATTATTTATTAATTTATTAATTATTGCGCTAAGTAGTGTCGGCTTCATACTTCATCTCCCCTTAGGAGTTGGAAAAGCAAATATCGGGTGAGAGAATTTTTCTAAAGAATTTCGCATTCTTTCGATTCTTGAAAAAATAACCAAAAAAAAGTGTAATCTGCGAGCCAAACACACTCGTTACCCACATTTCCCCAGGTTATGATTCTCTAACTCATGATATGAAAATTTTCAGCCTTGCCTTCCGTTTCTTAAAGTTGCTTGAATGATTCAAAAAATAGTTTTTTTTTATTTATAAAAATGAACTTTTAATGAAATAAGTTTTTTATAAGTTTTTTGAGAAGTTATTCAAAATTATTTAAATCATAATAAAAATAAAATTTTATAGAAAAACCATTCTTATTTAGAGAGATGTTGACAAATGACTTGCTTAAGGAATAACACTTCCTAGAAAAATTTTGCTTTTTATCAATTAATGTTTGGAATTTTCCCTTCAGAGTATATGAGTATGAACAAGAGCTCTTTATTTAAAGTCCTTTGAAAATTTTATAATTTGTTTTATATTTAGAATTTGATCATTAATTTTTATATATGTATATCTAATAATTTAATTATTTCTATTATTATAAAAAATATATGAATATCAAGTAATTAAATTGATTATAATAATTAAATTATTAATGATAAATCAAACTCAAATAAACACCCCACTTTTAACTCTTTTGTTTGTTACATTTTTTAGCGTAATTTTTTTTATCAATCAAATAACCTGATAATGAAAAATTGCATGCATTAGCGTAATCCGGAACTGTATTCCCCGAGGCACCAGTCAAGATTGGAGAAGAAAAGTGTGGACTCTTTCTAGGACCCACAAAGAAGTGATCTAAATCAGATGCCAGATAAATTATTATTTTTTTATCAACCCTTTGTCGTAAGGATTTAATTTATTTACTATTAATCATTCATATATTAATAAAAATATTATTTTTTAATAACATATTAATTTTTATTAAAAATATTGATAATAAATTAAATTTAAATTCTTAATCATAATTCGTAAAATATAGTGATGGGTGATAACATATATTAATTGTTGATTAAAAAGGTTAAGTGCAGGATTATAGAACAAAATAACCTAATTAACTAAAAGGTAATTTTGCACAAAATTCAACTTTTGACGCGATTGAATCTTTTCATCGCTTAAGTTATTTTTTAATACCTCAATAAATTAAATAAAATAATATAGACCTAAATATAAAAATATTTTATATAAATTAGAATCTCAACAGAATTACCTTAATTAAATTCTAATGGAGTGCTTCCCTTAAAATTAAAAAAATCACTTTAGTTAAATAGGAAGCATGTAAATATACCATGTGACAGCCAACTAAATGACCAATTGATAACAGAGTACATATCTAGTTTGCAATAGGTGAGATAGAGCCTACCTCAATTAATTTAATTTCCATGCAAAACCAACAATTGGTTTGATGACCAACTTAATTGGTCCTTTTGGTCTATTATTCATTTTTTAAGTAAAGTATTTGAGTGGATTTAATTGAGCGTTATCTGACTGCAATATCCTACCACACATATTACAAGAGAAAAAAATTAGATACTTCAAACTATGATTTTAAATCGCAGTTCTATATATGTTTGATTTTATAATTATAAATTTTCTAATAATAATTTCATTTAAGTTATCTTTTGTAATTTTAATAAAAGTAATATTAAACAACTCGAATAATTTGCATCCAAGTGCACCAGATGAAAAAATATGCCATAAGTAAATCCAATTTTGTATGAATTCCATGTAATCAATCCTAAATTATCCACCTTCCTATGCCACATTATTTTGCATTATTTCAATGCACTGATCAGTACAAATTATTAGGTGGAATGTTTTAAAATTCGGAGCGGCTTTGTCAATTCAACCGGTTAAACTAGTACTCGATCTTCAAAATGATCCTGGTAGACCCTTAAATCCACTTTGGGGAAAAACTCAAGTTGATCCGACCCAATTCGGTAAATTTTGGGGTTGAATCGGTCACCCAATAACCCGATTCAACTAGTTTCTTTTATATATATTTGATAAATTTTTTTTCAAAACCTTAATATAATTGCTATTATATTTACTTTATATTAGAATATATATAATAGTGTTCATATTTTTTAAATTTAAAGAGTTGCAACTTAATCAAATATTTGCTATTATATAAATTACTATTATATTTACATTATATTAGAATATATATCAAATGTAATGTTATATTAATATATTTGACATTGAATTTATTAAAATATAAATTCCTAACAAATTATAATCTTAAAATTTGAATAAAATACATTATACTTTAATTGCCTTGAATGTTTTAATATTAATTTGCCTATAAAGATAATTTTTTTATCATTTACATTTTATTTAAAGTAAAATTAGGTTAGATAATTATTATACTTACAATAAAATTAATATTTATTTATATTTTATTATTCACTTTTTATATATATAATATAAAATTTATTTTATATATAAAAATAATAAAATATAACAACCGGTTCAATTATCTGGTTAATTCAGTTGAACCGGTCCGACCTTGACTTACTCGCCTTGTCGGGTCAATGGTTGAGTTGTGTTTTAAAACATTGGGTGCATGTAATGTCGTTTATATTAATAATAATGATAAATAAAATTTAAAACTAGGATTTTGATCACTTGTTAATGACTCTAAATGGTTAACTTTGTTAGAAGTATGAATGAAATTATAAAATATAAAATTAATCACAATAAAATTATAAGTGTACCTGATGCATAATTTGATGATGCTATGACTGATCTGAACAATGATGATGAGTAAGATTGCAACCTACTTAACCCTTTAGGTTATCCAAATAGAGAGAAAAGGGAGAAGAAAATTTTTTTATGAGAGAATCCTTATTATACCTTATTCAAATAATAACCCTAATATTTCTATTTAAGGTCAAACTCGTGATAGGATATTACTGACCGCTAAAGGGCTGTAAGTTGGGACCTCTAACTATATGGGCTTATGCATGATCAAACCTATCATGAATCATACATATTAAACTAAGGCCTAATCTGTTCAATGCTTAATATTAAAACACAAAACTAATTACTTAAAATAAATATTTCAATAATTAATTAATGCTAATTCATATAATATTTCTAATAAAAATTAATTAATTAATTTTAAATACAACAATCTCCCATTTGGATAGCATTAATTAATTATATGGAATAATTATAACATTAATAATTAAGTAATTAGTTATACATTAGGTTATAAACTTAATTTAGATAATGAGACCATATAGAATCATTAAATCCGATAGGGAGACAAGTGATATAATGTCTCATAACCTGACAGGAGCATAATAAAATTTAGTCTTTCGACTATATCTCAGAAAAGAAACAACTCAAAACTATTGAATTCGATAGGAAAACAAATGATTTATATATGTATAAAACATATTACTAATGTTTCAATACCCAAACTGAGTGACGATTACATAAGTGGAATGAAACCATACAGAATCACTGAATCTGATAGGGAGATAAGTGATGTCTAAATATAATATCTTATGATCCCAATGGAATTGGATATATAAGGTTAGTCTTTTGACTACAGCTCATAAAAGAAATAACTTAAAATCATTGAATCCGATGGGAAAACAAATGATATATATATATATATATATATATATATATATATATATATATATATATATATATGTATAAAACATATTACTAATGTTTCAATATGAACAATTACTGGTCACAGACATCATCAAAATAAAATAAGCATATCTCAGACTCCCACTAAACTAAGATTTCATCAAAAGATTCAACAAGACCCATATGAGTTACTTGATTTTAAAATACTCCTATAGGTAAGCCTTAAGTTAACGAATCCCTAACATTCATGTCTCCACTAGGGCTATGTTCAATGCGAGTCTGAGATTCAGTAATTTTCTCTCTCTAACAAACAGGAATTTAACATCAAAATATTCAATACAACTAGAATTCTTGTGGTTTAGAGAGAAGCACATAGCAGAAGTATTATCGTAATAAAATTGGTAGAGATCATGATATAAAATTAACCAATTATATGCCAGATATTAACTTCCTTAACCATATAGCTTGACAAGTGACCTCATACTATGCGATAAACTTTATTTCCATAGTTGAGGTAGCTGTAAGTGTTTGTTTGACATTTTTCAATGAGATAACTCCTTCAAACATCATAAAGATGTATTCAGATGTTGACTTATGATCATCTATATATAAGGCATGATCAAAATCTAAGTAATAATTATACTTAAGTAAATTAGATCGTCTACAAGTCAACATATGATTCATAGTATCTTAAAGATACTACATTACTATCTTGGTCGCTCTCCAATGATCCATCCTAGGGTTACTTGAGTATCTTCCAAGCACACTAATAGCAAAAGCTATATTTAAATGAATGTAGACCAATGCATACATAAGATTATCAATAGGGAAAACGTAAGAAATCTTGTGCATTTTAAATCTTTCAAGCATTCGTTCAATCTAGTTGGCTTGGTACAAACCCAAAATACTATAAGTTTTGTTACAATGGATCTAAACTCAATGGCTAGCTAATCAGGTTCTTCAACATGAGGATCTTTATTTATCTGAATTGGACTGTCAACATTGTCTCCCCTAATAGTGAGGGAATTTGAATAAGTATAAGTAGAATAGTGGCATTGTCGCATAAATTGATAGCCCTAAGCATCAAACTCCCACTATCCAAGTCATCTTCAAAATAAAATATCCAATTAAACCCGATGATCTTGGTACTATAAAAGGGATAAGAAAATCTGCAACCTCTTAATCTAGTCTAATTTCTTTAACTAGGGATTATGTAGTCTCATCTCTACTTTATAACTCCACACTTAAAAGTTTTAAGATATGAGAATTTAAGTTTAACAACACACTTTTATTTTACCAATCTTTCTAATCTCTCTAAAAAAATGGCCTAGAAAATTGATCCCATAAAATGGAAGAATTCTAACTCATTCTAGGTTATTTATGCCTAATCATAACATTGATGGGAATATCAGAAGATACAACAAGATAATCTTTCAAATTCAAAAGGTACGAATCATTTTGTAAGGTGGCATACCAAAAATAGTAAAATCATAATAAATTTTCTTTGTCAAAAGGAATAACTACATTTATTTAAAATAGAACTGGAAATTAAATTTTTTTAAAAAATGAATAAATGACATAATTTAAATTAAAGATGTCCATAAGATAAACATAAAGAAAAAATATGATCCTATGTAATTAATTTTATCCTACTTCCTACTACTCCCAATATAATCTCTTTCATCTCACTTGGGATCCACCTGTTTCTGAGCCCCTTCTTGCTCACATTTGTTCTTTAGCTTATAATATTGAGACTTTTTGTGTCTAGGGATCTTGCAATAATTGCAATTGCCTTTAAATTTCTTTTGTTGTCCTTTGCCCTTATCACCACTTTTCTTGAACTCAGGCTTTCCTGATATCTATGTCTCTGGTTTCTTTCCTCTTTTATCATTTTCACATGACTTATTATTGGAGTCCTGAGATAAGTAGTTAATGAAATGTGGTTGTGGATTACTTTTCATAGTCTCCTCTTCTTGAGTTACTATAGAAATCATCTGGTCTATTATCTACTCTCCCTCTTGTGAATTATATGAAGTTCTCATATAACTATATTCAACTGGTAATGACTGAAGAACTCTGTAAACCAAAGTACTCTCCCCTAGATCAACACCATATGATCTCAGCTTATTGTAGTAATGAATCATCTTCATGATATGCTCTTTGACACTCGAAACTCCAACATAACGAGTGTTCTCAAGCATAGAGTGATAATAAACTTTCTGAGGCTTATCAAGCTTCTTGAATTTTTCACCAACAGCTTTCATGTACTCCACAACAGTGTCCTTATTTGGGATGCTCTCTCTAATTCCCTTTTCAATTGTGAACTTAATCAGTACCAAACAAATCCAGATCGACTCATGCCATTGTTTGTAATAGGTCTTATCTGCAATACTAGACTCAAGTAAAAGATCAGCTGGCTTTGGTTCTCTAAGAGCTAAATCCTCCTTAGAAATTGTTAGGTACATGTGCAAGGACTCTCTCCATTCATCATAATTTGTTCCATTAAGAGTCCTTACCACAGATAGTTGTTGAAAAACTGAGACTGATGCAACAAGATTAGGAAATTATTAATTATGCATGCACAACATAATTATAATACAAGATTCCTAATTAAATAAATCAGTCAAATAACTATTTAACAAAGTGGTATCAAAATTACATGTACCATATGATTTAGCTTGTATAAGATTCTACATAAGAATGTAATCAATATAATCATACCGATAGGGTACAAGAAACATTGAAACATTAAAATTGCCACATGCCTATTCTAAAGAGTTTAAACCCTAAAATTAATTAATAATGTCACACTGATAGGGTGCATCCATCATTAATGCAATGTACTCTTAAAAATCTGAGAAGGATAGTATTTTATGGAAAATAGCCTTATTATATCCCTAATTTATCATTGGTGTGAAGTAAATGGCTTTAGGTGTCTTTATATATACAAAAATAACATAATTACGGGCTCAAAATTATTTAATATAATTATGTTTATAATCAGAGAGAGTGACAACACACTAAGCCCAGAAAAAATATAAATAATGTTTATGAATTTTCTGAGGTCAAAATTCCATAAATAAATTATGTTTTTATACAATATAAACTTTCATAAATTCAAAATAAATATTTATTGGCATCAAAAAATTCTAGAAAAAAAATATAAAGGTAGAAGTTAAAATTATGTACAATTGGGACAAAACTAGGCACGAAAATCCAAGCACGTTGGACACACGCGCCAACACGTGCCACTGCTGAGAGTGGGCTTGAAGTAGTACTGTCTGGTCAGTTTGACTGGTGTGTGCCACTCACGCGCTGACGCGTGTGTGGCTCACGTCCCGGTCAGCTGGCTAGTCAGCTTTTTTTTGGCACATTGAATTCACACGCTGCATGTGCATCCCACATATTTTCTACTAGAAAACTCCCAGACTTAGCGCGTTTGTTTCACGTGAAAAACAAGCGTGTGTGGAGCGCGTTTGTTTCACGTGCACAACAAGCGCGTGTGACCCACACGCACAACAGCAGAAACCCTTCCTCTTCCTTCCTTCGCGCAGTTTCAGTTTTATTTACTGTTTTTTGCTATTAATGTGTTTTTAAGCTCCAAAATTTTATTTCTAACCCCTTTTTAACCCTGAAAAAAATTATATCTAACATAATTTTAACATGGATTCATATATTAAACAGAAGGAAAATCTTCAAAATTGCACAGTTTATGTTCATAAATTTTCCCAGTAAAAATTTAAACTGATCTGCAATAATCACGAATTTGATGCAATGAAATAACAGAGTAATTTCCTCATACATATAAGACCAGGATTCAATAATTAATTAAAGAAAGAACAGATTTGAAAGGTTTTCAGAAAAGAAATTCCCAATTTCATTAATTTTATATATACGAACATGAAAAATAAAAAAATTGAGAATTTTATAAATTTATCAAGATAATTAAAATTGCTCATAATTAAATTGTTCATATTACCAACATGCTCTAATACCAATTGTTAGAAATACAAATTAAAATTATAAAATATAAAATTGATCACAATAAAATTATGAGTGTATCTGATGCATAATTTGATGATACCATGACTGATCTAAACAACAATGATGAGTAGGATTGTAACCTACTTGACCTTTTAGGTTATCTAGATAGAGAGAAAAAGGAGAAGAAAATTTCTTTCTGAGAGAATCCTTATTGTACCTCATTCAAATAATAACTCTGATCTCTCTATTTAAGGTTAGATCCGTGATAGGAAACTACTGACCATTAAAGAGCTGTAGGTTGGGACCTCCACCCATATAGGCTTATGCATGATCCAATCTATCATGGATCATACACATTAAATCAAAGCCTAATCTGTTCTATGCTTAATGTTAAAACACAAAACTAATTACTTAAAATAAATATTTCAATAATTAATTAATGCTAATCCATATAATATTTCTAATAAAAATTAATTAATTAATTTTAAATACAACAAACTTCTCTCTCACTTTAACCATTGTTGTAGAAATATTTGGGTTCCCTTTATAATTTATTTATACTTTTCTGCAAGACAATAACGTAAAAAAAATTGTAGGCCCATTTATAAAAATTATGAATTCTTCTTATGAGAACGAAATTTATCTGTCTATTAAATATAATGTGTCAATTTTTTTAAGATATTGGACAAATTCAAATCCTGACATTTAAGGCTGAGTATGAATCATATATGTAGGGCCTGGAAAACCAAGAGTTAATAAAAATAAATGTGTTTTAAATATTTTGATGGTGACAAAATTTGAAAATTAATGAAAGTATTTTTAATAATTTATATAATTTCACATGAAATTTAAAAATAATAATAATAAGATATACCCACAATAAAATATACGTAACTGATCACTACTGTATTACTAGGTTATAAGGATTCGTTTGGCAAGGTTGATTAAAAAAAATTGATAGTATAAATATATCCTCACGTTTTAACAAGTGTTTGATGCTCATACCAAATAATATACAATTATATTGTTAACCCATTTTATATTGATTAAAGAGGATAAAATTATCCTACACCCATGACAGGATAGTATAAGCAACATATTTCTTGTGTATTTTTACACTTTCACCAAATAAACACACAAGCAACACTTTACCTCGCTTTTCTTCTTCACTAGCACAGTAAGTTAACGGTGGCAATAGGATTTTTTTTTTTAATTTTTACAATGTTAGACTTAAAATTAATAATAATTAATTAAGTATAATTTTTATTAGTATTTATTAGTAATATGCATGAGAGTAGTATTTATGTTTTGCATTATCTATACCTTCAAAAGATTGAAAAAAAATAAATATTAATAAAACTAGTAATTATTAATAATTAATAAATTTTTTTAAAAAGTTACTGTTGTTAGAATATATTAAAAAATGGTGATGATAACTCCTTCTAGTTGAATAAGATTAATGGTAATCTTGTCCAAACAAATTTTTTTTACTACTATCTATTTTATATATATTTGATAACAAAAAATAAATACTGTAATTTTATAATATTATTTTCTTATACAATTATTTATCAAACATTATATTATATTTATCATATTTTATACTATCGCATTGACTTATCATTTCCTATCCAATATTATCAAGCGTCCAAATCGGCCTTAAAATATCAATTAATCGTAACTACGATCGTACTTGGTTATGATATGCTATACAAGAGGTAAGATCAGTACAATGCTAACGGCCTTTTTGAGAGCTAAATAATCTCAGTTACATAGAAAAATCTAGTACTGGTGATCCTCATATTTCATTTTTCAAGTTCTCCAATGTCTTTGAACAACACGTCAGAAAATTGTTAGCAATTAGTAAATTTGTTCACTAGAAAAAATTGGGACAATCAGGAGAAGGCAAAAAGGCTTTTGGACCCACGCAGCCTCAGGTTAAAGGGAACTTTCGATGATTTCTCTCTAGGTCTTGGTATCCTGATGACCCTAGGTTAATAATGATTCTAGGACACATCAAATTTTATTTCCAATTTACGTGAGGAGACGAACCAGAAAGTTACAAGAGCGCAAAATTTTCCTTTACCTATGCTAGTATTTTTTTTTTCTTTTAATAGTGCAGTAATGTAGTATTTGATATTGTTTTAGGAATTTTTATTATATTTAAAATATTGTATATATATATTAAATAAATTATCATTTTTATTGTTAAATTTTTTAATACATTTAAGAAAAGGAAAATACTGCATCACCCGGAACTAGGAGCCGAAAAACTGGCACGAATCTATTGTAACAGTTGAATTTAATATAATTGTGATTCTATATTAAAATTCAACAGTGGATGCATGATTACTTGGAATTCGGAACTGAATTCGGATATGTTATTTCGGTACCCGTAGCAGTGTTTTTAAGAAAAACTTACAAGTAATATCAAATCTGATTATATTACTGAAAATATTTATGTTGCCATGCAAATAGATTTTTAAGTTAAAATTCCTACTTTCTTTTAATAATTTTATGAGGTAAGTTAAGTTTTTTTTTTTTTTTTCTTATAACAACGGGAGTTGTAAATTCATCGAAGACATGAATATGTGAGATTGAAGACAAATGCAACCAAAAAAAAAACACAAACCTAAAGCCATAAAAAAATACCAGATATCATGAGTCAAATTAAGGCGCACCAAATCAGGGACTCTGGCTTTAACGGTATTGTTCAGTGTGTCTTCAACGTACGCAATTATTTTATTGGAATTCAATGTTAGGAGATGAGATGTGAGCCCACCTCATTACAAAACTTACACATTCCACGTGTAACTTTAATGAAAATTCGTTACCACAAAATTAAATGTGGGCTATCGTTATCATTAAGTTTTTCGATACAATAATATTTTTAAAATTGTATAAAATATTAAGATGATAAATATTAATTATAATCAATATTAATACTAACGTAGTGATATTTTTAAAAATAATAAAAAATTTATGACATCAATTTTAAATCTAATCAATGTCTAAAGTTAGGCTTCTATGCAATTTTGAAAAAGTGCAAAAACATAAAATGTTAATTTTGTATATAACCATCATCCACAAGGTAGTTGAAGCATTTTCATAGAAAATATAGAAATTTTACATGTCAATTTTAGACTCACAACCAATATGTAAAGGTATGATAACTACTTGCTTATTTTAAAATAGTGATACATAGCACGTTAGCCATACTTTAATAATTAACACTCATTGTTGTTTATACTTTTTATAAATTTCACTTTTATTCTTTTTTATGTTTAGGTAGAATTTGAATACAACTCACCCATTTATAGAAATGCTTTGGATCTTGTTGAAACCTCCCATTTAGGATTCTAATGTCTTCTAGAGCAAAAGACATTAGACTCCTAGATGGGACGTTTCTATATGATCTAAAGAATTTCTAAATTTATAGTGAGGATGGGTAAGTTGTCCTCATCTTCCATCCAATATTCAAGAGTTAAAAATGGATAACTGATGTTTACAAAATCTTGTAGAGCACTTTAATGTGATTGAGAGACTAACAAGTTCCAATTAAGAGAAATAAAGCCTTTTTAACCATAGAAAATTTTGCAACAAGGTTGAGAATTTCGATGCAATTTGTGTAGGTTTATATAAACATGTACTAGTGTTCTAGTGTCATTGAACGATTTATGGTACATTTAGATAATTAAAAAAGAGACAAATAATTTGGCAAATTTATTCTAACATTTTATTTATTTTCAAATCATTATGTATGTATGTATGTATGTATGTGTGTGTGTGTGTGTGTGTGTGTGTGTGTGTATTCCATAAAATAATCTACACAAAACTAACAAATAGAAGATTTCATAACATAAATAATTTTTTATATAAATTCATAATTTGATTTTAAATAGCTTAATCAATATAAAAAAATAACAAATTATAAGATGTTAGTTGCTAACAAAATCAACGTCTAAAAATACTTTAAATGTCTTTGGTGAGAATATGTCAAGGTTTAACATATTAGTTTTGGACTTAACTAATATATAATGTTATGGTAGTTATAATGTTACGAAAAAATGTAAAAAATCTAAGACATCAATTTTTATAAATTTTGTGTTCATTCTTTGTTTCAAATGTCTTAGTGTTGCTTTAGTTTTTGTTATCTAACTCTAGAGTTTGGATTTAATATTCAAACAATTTCCTTCTTATTTCATCTAATATTGGAGTTGATGAACTTACCAATGTGTGAAAGCAAATAAATCAGAGCCGGCTCCTTCTCTAAAGGTATTAGGTGAAATTGAAGGGTAGTTATCGTAATATTCCATCCAAATTTTAGCATTAGTAGTAGAAGTAAATGTATTACCTAGATAAATGACAAAAGATAATTGGTAGAGAAAATGGCAATGAGGATGGAATGAAATAGTCTCCTTTCTTTTTGGTTTATGTAATATTAGTGTATAGTTTATTTTTTATTGCATTTATTGATGTAATGATATATAGATATAAACAAAATTGTGAAATATATTTTCATAATTGGGTGTTTCCTTTCTCATATTTTTATAACTAACCATCCAATCTGTTGATATTTTACAGATTTGTTTGCATAATAAGAAAAATATTCACAAAGAAATAACATCGAAGTCATTACAAATAACATGAATAAACAAAAAATTTATCAATTCAATTTATGGTGTAGTTGATTACCAGATTCTACCGTAATTTGACCCTAAAGTGTATTTAAAAATATAATCTATCCAATAAAAGGCTTCAATATGTTTACTAAAAAATAATAGTTGATGTAATTTTAAGTCATAGTAAAATATTTTCCTAAAAAAATGTTCTCAAAATAAAAGATATCCAATATTTGCCATTACTATAGAATTGTCATACGATATTGACATATTGACAATGATTAAAGTGAAAATTGAAGTATATAATAGTGTGGTGGTATTTTTAAAAATACAAGCAACTTCTCATATTGCTTTTAGTTAACAATCGACATTGTAAAACCATAACATATTTATTAAGTAGGTTATTAAGGAAATGACATCCAATGAGAGTTGAAGAATTAGTTCAAAAAATGGGTTCTATTTTTTTTTAAAGAAAACTTATAACTTTTCATATTAGTTGTTTAATAAAAATTGAGATAGTTTGAAAATTAGCACTTATCATGCTAGTTATTAAAAAAACCAATGTTGAGAATGAAGACAAACCTTTAGATTTGAAGATGTGATTGAATATTAGATATCAGTTCCTATATATAGCCAAATTGAAAGTTTATCTTGAGTTATATTTTTATAATTATGTGTAGGATATTATATGTCAGTTTTAATTATGACCAATGCGGAAATATATAGACATTAGTCATTTATTAATAATTGACATTAAAAATGTTATTACTAGTGTATCCTTATCTTTATTTCTTAAAATCATAAACAAACTTTAGTCATATAGTGATTTGCTCCACATTTTTTTGGTGCTCTCTACTCTATTTTCTCTAAAGTCTATTTAGCAATTTTATGGTGTGAACATCCTACCATCTTTGAGTATCTACTCCACATTATCTGAGGTATTCTGATTGATTCTTTTATGCTTTGTCAGTATTTTATGTTTTGATTATGATCTTCAGGGTTAGATAGGTAACATTATCATATGTTGTTAAGAAGTTTTTATTTTTGTGCTTTAAAATTACTTTTCAATAATTATGAATATAGTTTAGGAGTATTATTTAATATGAAGAGTTGTGTATCTAAATATATATCTTATTTTATGCTTGTATTTTTGAAAATGTCATTTTTTTCTTGGATACTACATGTTTGGAGTAACTTTTTACATTGGTATGACTTTAGTGCTTCAGTATTATTTTTTAAAAATATTAATTTGTTGTGGGTAAAGTCTTGTTCTAGGATAAAACCAAATGTGACAATTAATTTTTAATTATTTCTTGTTATTTAAGTTATCACATGTATATATTTAGAAACTTATCAAATGTTGCTTGGCACATAAATTAAATATTTATATTATTTTTATTATAACTTTTTAAATAAAAGAGACATAGTTTCTAGTTCTTGTAGAGGTGGTAACAAAAGGAATAGATTTAGGAGTTTTACAATTATAAAGGATATGATCATCATACGCACCAAAGAAAAGAGGTTAAGAGAAGATTTCACTAATCAGGATTGGGCATCTAAGCATGGTGCAATAGAATTTAATAGCTACATTAAGAATTCTAGGTAAATATGCTTATCACACTATTGGTCTTTGTTCTAATATTAGTAGTGAAAAACGTTTTCTCATCACCTTTTTTTTGTTAACAGGCCTAAAATATAAAGAATAAAATGAACTAAGCCTAAAGCATATGTTGTCTTAAGGTAAGTAAAAGAAGCTCGAGGAGGAGCTTTTTAAGGAAAGTTTTGAAGTAACTAATCAACTTGGTAATTAACTATCTATCTTTGTCGTGCTTATACAATGACATGAGTTGTGGGTGAGAGTTAGAGTCAATTATCAAGGTGAATTCACAACAAAGGAGAGTAGTAGGTTGCCCAGTGAATAATAAATGATATTATTATGTTTAATTATATTGTGTTAAGATGAGCTCGCAAAACCAGCCCTCCAAGAAGAGTTTTATGTGAAAAGAAGGATTAACATTTTAATTATTATCATAGGAACTCAAGAGTATCCTAAATGTGTTAGGGTTATTAAAGGATCAATAGGCCTTAGAGCTAAGTTTGGGGAACTTCAAAATGTCCTCATATTGGTAGACTATTGGATGGTTATAATGGAAAGTTGATGGCATAAATCATCATTGAGGTTAAAGAACAAGTAAAAAAAGAGATTATGGAAGAGCTATGGGCTATGTGGAGGCAAAAAGGCATGGGATCGACCTCCATCCATAAGAGAAGAAGCAAGTATAAATGGTAACCCCTATAATATAGTAAGGCAATTATTATCCTATAAACCTCGACTTCTTCACTTAACTACCACAGGTAAATATTTGTTACTTTATTACTTGTTGTTATGTGCTTTTAATAATATTGTAGTTTTACATTAATATGGATTGATTGGTTATTTATCCTCGTAAGGATGACATAAATGTCTACTTATGGTTATGTGACCCCTAATTATGCAAGTGGTGATAAATATGAATTTCTTAAATTTTGTGCTTTATACCTTTACATTACTAAAGGACTAATATAAGGTTATAATAGACATTGTTGAGGAAGGCACGACTGAGATGCCATTATTGATTGATAAGATGACCATGGTAACCCAAGTAATTAGCATTTACCTAGCTTGGCTAAAGGTTTTAATTACATTGTCCATAAAGGGGAGGTTTTCCATCATTTGAAGTTTCTTATTTATAGTCAAATATGTATTAACTAATATGTTTAATTCTTATACTTTTTTGCAATCCACTTTAATTATCTCAATCTAAAGAATTTGACAAAAAGCTTCTAAAAGCAAATAAGAGCAAGGATGACAAGTCTAAAGAATTAAAGCATTTAGTGGTTCAATAATTAAAAAAAAAAGCTATTAAATCTCAGCAAGAGCTCCAATCCATCATAAACATGATGTATAGCATAGATATCATACTACTACATATGAGAAATAAGATCATGGCATTCAAATATAACATTATTTGGTCCAAGGAAGGCATCTTACAACTTCTAAATATAAAAGAGCTATATTATACCATCTTTAAAATATAATAATTTAGGATAAATGTAATAATTGGTATGTTATCACCTAAAATAGAACTTGTATACACATTAGAAAATTTTTAATAAATAGCTATGAATAAATCACCAAGGAAAAATAACAATTAATGTTTGAATAAGTTATAGGATGAAAATTTTATGAGAATAAATAGTGTGCATGCCGCAATACACCAAAATTATATTAAAATTAGTGTGCTATAAGATAATATTGTATAGTAGCACAACCAAGTCGTACCCCTAGTAATCTTTTGATTTTATCTTTCCTAAATAGTTTCTAACAATATATGCACAATTGTTGAATTATTTATGTAATGAAAATGTGAAAAATTAATGCAAATAGAATGATAATGTAATGAAAATAGAATGGTATTATGTAGAAATAGAAACAGAATCAGAATGCAAAATGGAATAATGTATGTATACATAACGGAATTAGAATTGGGGGGCTAGTTGCATGAATTTAAACAATGTAATAACACGAAATTAAGCACTAGATAGAAGTAAAATAGAAATAAATAGAAGAGAATTCAATAGAATTAAACAGTTGATTCAAGAAAATTGAGTGCTTTAAATTAGATTAATCATAGATTAATTAGGATTTAACTTTTTTTAATTAATTCTTCAATCTTGAATTACTTAGAATCCGGGCAATAATTTATGAATTCTACATTAGACAATTGTTATGATTTGATCAATTAAGATTAGTTAAATTAAGTAATCGCTATAATTCCTAAACTAAATCAAAATTGATCTATAAAAAGAATTTAGTTAATTTGAGAAGTTAAATTAGAAATCTCTAAATTAATCCCTTAATATTTTATCCTTATGCATAAAAATATGACTTATCAACCATAATTTCATAACAAAATAGAAAAGAAATTAGAAATCATAAAGGTAAATATCAATTATATTAAATTAACATCCAACATAAGGAATCTCAAGACTTTTAGCACAAGTAAATAGAGAAAAAGGAAAATTAATTAAGAAAGGTTAACATTACAAATCATGATCTCATAATCCTCAAGAGGAGAGCCTCAACTCCTTGAATTAACCATAAATTTAGGTCTCCATTGATGAAGAACAAAGAGAGCTAGAAGAAGAAGAAGAAGAAGAAGAAGAAGAAGAAGAAGAAGAAAAGAAGAACTGTGCTGTTGAATTTTTTGTCTATTAGAATATATTATTCTCTTTAACCCTCTTGCCTATTTATATAACCTAATTAGCCTAAAACCATATTAGACTAGGATTAGATGTATTTTAGAATTACAATTATAATAATAAGGTTTTTCAAAATTTCTAGAAACTCAAACCTATTTACTAGAAGCAGTTAAATTTCTAGAAGCTGCATCAAGGAATTCCCGTAAGTATGACTTCTAGCCCAATTTTAACCATGAAATTAATGTAATTTGAAAAATCCATGGCCGTGAAAGTTGTAGGCCTGTGTCTTTTGAGAATTTGGGCACTGGTTTCAAGTTAATCGGACTACTATAGCTTCAGAAATGGCCCAAATATAGAAATAAGTTCAGTTAGAACAAAGACAGAACTTTAGCTTCTCGGCCAAGTAAAGGCTTGAAGGATTTCAAACTGGGCTTTGACCAAAACATAAAAGTTATAGATCTCTCTTTTAATTTTTCAGCAAAATAAAGTTTGCCTCAATCTAAGATCCAAAGCCCAAGTTATGATTGAAAAATAAAAATAGTATCAAAATCTAGTATTTACTAAATAAATTTAGATACTTGTAAAATCAATCATAAAATAAGGTCTATTCTATAAAATTAAGTACATGTAACACCTAAGAGACATAAAATAGGAAAAAAAATAATAAGTATTTTTCTCATCAATAAATAAGGAAAAATAAGTAGAATGACAAAGTTTAAGGATTTAAGTTTTTAAAAGTAAGTTTGTGAGTATATATAAGATTTAAAAAATATTTTCAAAAATGTCGCTAGGTACTATTCTTTATTTTATGATCACTTTTTTATCCTTTCCCTATCATTTTCTTAAATCATCTAAAATACTCTTCCTCAACTTCTTATCTTCATATTCTTCTTGAATATCTCATCACCAATCACCAAATCAAAGCAAAGGAGCACTAATCGTCTTTAAATTTATCAACTAATTAAGGTAAGAATATTAATATCACTAGAATTTTTTTTCATCTTTTTTAGTTTAGTAATAACTAAGGTAATTTAGCTTTGAAAAAGAAATGGAACCCTAATAAAAAATATCTTAAATTTAATATGGTTAGACTTAAAAAACATCAACCTGAAGCACCCTTCACCATACTAGATAAGTGAATATTCTAGCTTAGATTCATTGATTTTTAAGAAAAATTTTCTTTTGTCAAGATATTGAGTTCTATCTAATTATTTTAGTATTTTGATTTAATTTAATATTAAAGAATGCTTGTATGAGACGTTAAGCATGTGCATTAAATGAGTTAAGGTGCACTTATGTTAGATGAACAATGAAAAACTTTCTAGAAAATACTCTATATTTATACACGAAGCACTTCATGAAGTGTTTCATAGGCCCAGATTTTACTAGGCCATGAAATGATTCACAAAGTACTTTTTTACTTTTGAAAGTTATTGAAAGTCTTAAAGTGTTTTCTAAAGCACTTCTTAAGCTCGGTTTTCAATGAATTAGGAAGCTTATTACGAATTGCTTCATTTTTTCTAGATGTTACTAGAAGGGCTAAACTGACTTGCAAAGCATTTCGCTTTCCTTGGTTCATGTTTTAACGTGATATTAAGTATAATAAATCTTTTAATGCATGTTTAACCCTCAGATTGTTGTGTAAATGTATTAATAAGGATTTGCACCTCTTTGAATG
This sequence comes from Sindora glabra, assembly GCA_020226215.1. Taxonomy (NCBI): domain Eukaryota; kingdom Viridiplantae; phylum Streptophyta; class Magnoliopsida; order Fabales; family Fabaceae; genus Sindora; species Sindora glabra. Next base: position 37,025,091 of record CM035231.1, read on the forward strand.
GCTATTATATGAATTTTTTGTATAGCTTATGAGATGAAATGAGTCTTAGACATAATATGACATATGTTGCATAATATAATGGATCTTATTTTTGTAATTATATGATGAATTGAGTATGCAAACATGCATTAAGGCATGGTGATACTACAAAATTATGATAACAATGTTTTGAGATGCGTGACAAGAACAAGAAATGCATTATAACTCTTCAGATGAGAAATATAACTGAGAGATTATGTAAACACTAGATGGTTAATTCCCAGTATATTATCTATGAAAGGATAAGGATAAACTTGTAGACAGTATAAGATTAACCTAAGAGTCATAAAGAGAATATATGCATTTTATTTATTATTATATAAGAAATATGATGGGGAAATCATATGAATACTAGATGCCTAAGTCTTGGTATATTGTTTGTAGAGGGACAAAGATAGGCTTATGGAGGGTACATGATTGACTTACAAGTCATAAGGCATATGTATGCATTTATTATTTATTATTCCATGTTATGATATGGTATTGGAATTTTAAAGCCATTAGGTATTTCCATATGGTATATTTGAATTGATATAATCATGATAAAGCCTTTTTATGATTATTTAAGATTGAATTGATAAATGAGAATGATTTATGTATTAAGAGTTATAGAAGGATTATCTTATTGGTGAGAAAATATATATGTATATATCTTATGTTTGTTTATTTTAGAGTATTCACTCACTAAGTATTGGACTCCTTCATATTTATTTTACACACTCATAAGTCGAGTCTTTATTACCACTTTCTCAAAGTTAGATCTATTAGAGCTTCTCTAGGTTTTTTAGTAGTATAGATATTTTTGTATATAAGATTATTTTAGGCCTTATTCTATATGGACATTAGGTAAAAGATTTATAAATTAAACCTTTCAGTATTAGATAGATGAGCTTATTATCAGGTTTTAGATAATTATAAGCAAATATAACTTTTTTTTATTTTTATAAACACTATTTCTAATGATGAATGAAATATATCACCATTCTAAAGATTACTTTGCTACTTTGATATAATTCTAATTAAATAACTAAAGTCACAATGAATAATTAGGATTAAGCTAATAGAAATTAAATTATGGGCTCCATACTAGTTATACTCAGGCTAAGGTTAAGATAAAAGTGATACTAGAGCATGGTTTCGGGATTTTAGTGAGATAAAATCCTTAGGTCATATTTATGTACTACTAAGATATATGTTAACTAAAATTTGATTAGTGGTATATATGCACCCGGGATCACTTATCCCCCATACCATTTCGATAAACCCTATGATGCTATAAATATAGGTGGTCAAGCTTATGTATAATATGAATTATTTAATGATTATGTTAAATATTTTTTAATTGTTTAAAATTATTATGAAATAGGAAGTTATTGGTGAATAAAAATGGAAATTTTTCTATAGGCTTTCAATCATAAGTAGTAGAATGTTGAAAAAGAAAGGAATGATTAACAATTTCTTTTTTGGACTGTAACTTTCATATAGCATGTTCTAATCGAGTAGATGTAACACTTAATCAACATAAGGGCCTAGAATATAATTGGCATTAAGGGTATTGTGAGAGAGAATAAGGTGCTCATACAAGGACAATAATCATGAAGATATTAGGAGAGGGAGCATGGCCTTCCTGTAAAAGGAAATAAGAATAAATTTAATATTATGCATAAGTTTCTTAAACTATAACTACCAAGATACCCTAATCCTGATTTGATAGTGGATCCTTATAATTTCTTAGAGTAGATTGAATAGTTTGATGCAACCATTTACTAAATCACTAACACTATAGCCAACCAAGCTCCTTACTTAGAGCCCTAACTTAGGTAACTTTCTAAGGACACTTTATTGATTGTTGCTTACCTCTAAGCTTGTATTAAAGCTAGGTTTAAGAGTTTCAGCTCCTTGAAAAAGAAGGTCTATCTATTACTAAGTATAATGCCTAGCTTATTTGATTATCTAAATATGCTCCTTATCTGGTTTCTATTGAGAAACCGAAGGTAGAATGGTTTATGCAAGGATTGTGATATTTTTAATACTAGAAGATTGATGTTGATAGGAATATCACCTATCAAGAAGTAGTTGATCAAGCACTAAAGCTTAGGTTAAGGTCTAAAAAGAGAAGAAAAAGATAAAAATAAGAAGGAAATGAAAAAAAAAACTAGTCAAAAAGGCTAAACTAATTACAAAAATCTAGAAAGATTCCTCTTTAAGCTTTATATGGGCATGATGGAGGTGGTTCCACTATAGGGCTAACTTCACATCATAATCCATGTGGTGGATTTGCCATTGAAAGGGGTTTTTAGAAGGCATAAAGGCCATCCTAATTTTTCTTCAAGCTAATCTTTTATGCAAGGTAGTGAAAGATGTAGGAGCCTATGGTGTTAATAGTGTTATTTTTGCCATGACGATCCCTGTAACCATTTTGGAAAACAAATTCTTTAAGTGAAAGAAAGTAAGACATAAAAAAAAAAGATTGCCCTAAAAATGTTATGAGTCAAGGAGTAATTCTTTTTATATCCTAAAAGAAATCTCCAGACCTTTAACCCTCCCAACATCCAAGGAATCTTTTAGCACCAACTAAAGGTGCTAATGTTGCTAACCAAAGGAAATAAGTAAGTAGAAGTCAAGCTCGAGTTTATGTACTTACTCGTTAAGAGGCCCATGCCTCCAATACTATCATGATAGCTATTATTATGATTAAGAATCTTATTTCTAAAGTTTTATTTGATCCTAAAATCATTCATTCCTTTATATCGAAGAAATTTATTGCTAGTTTAGATAAAACCACCAAGTTAATGGATGAACTCTTAATTGTAGTGATAGCTATAACAAAGCCTTTTATAGTTACACATGTGTTAGAAACTTGCCCCATCAAGATTCACAAACATATGATGCTTGTAGACCTAGTTCTACTTGGAATTAATGATTATAATATGATTTTAGGGATGGAAAATATCATACATGAGTGAACTATTTTAAAAAAGTCAATCACTTTTTCTATAGAAAGCTTTTAATTTATTGAGTTTTAAAAAGATTAGCTGCTTGAAACCATTGATATTATTTTTTAGCATCAAAGCTTAAAATCTCATTAGGAATATCACCTATTAAGAAGTAGTTGATCAAGCACTAAGGCTTAGGTTAAGGTCTAAAAAGAGAAGAAAAAGATAAAAATAAGAAGGAAGTAAAAAAAAAAACTAGTCAAAAGGGCTAAACCAATTACAAAAATCTAGAAAGATTCCTCTTTAAGCTTCATATGGGCATGATAGAGGTGGTTCTATAATAGAGCTAACTTCACATCATAATCCATGTGGTGGATTTGCTATTGAAAGAGATTTTTAGAAGGCATAAAAGCCATCCTAATTTTTCTTCAAGCTAATAATAAAGCTAATCTTCGGTGCAAGGTAGTGAAAGATGTAGGAGCCTATGGTGTTAATAGTGTTATTTTTGCCATGACGATCCTTGTAACCATTTTGGAAAACAAATGCTTTAAGTGTAAGAAAGTAGGACATAAAAAAAAGATTGCCTTGAAAATATTATGAGTCAAGGAGTAATTCTTTTTATATCCTAAAAGAACTCTCGAGACCTTTAACCCTCCCAACATCCAAGGAATCTTTTAGCACCCACTAAAGGTGCTAATGTTGCTAACCAAGGGAAATAAGTAAGTAGAAGTCAAGCTCGAGTTTATGTACTTACTCGTTAAGAGGCCCATGCCTCCAATACTATCATGATAGCTATTATTATGATTAAAAATCTCATTTCTAAAGTTTTATTTGATCCTAAAATCATTCATTCCTTTATATCGAAGAAATTTATTGCTAGTTTAGATAAAACCACCAAGTTAATGGATGAACTCTTAATTGTAATGATAGCTATAACAAAGCCTTTTATAGTTACACGTGTTAGAAACTTGCCCCATCAAGATTCACAAACATATAATGCTTGTAGACCTAGTTCTACTTGGAATTAATGATTATAATATGATTTTAGGGATGGAAAATATCATACATGAGTGAACTATTTTAAAAAAGTTAATCACTTTTTCTATAGAAAGCTTTTAATTTATTGAGTTTTAAAGAAATTAGCTGCTTAAAACCATTGATATTATTTTTTAGCATCAAAGCTCAAAATCTCATTAGGAAAAAAAACACCACATTTCTGGCTTTGATTCTAGATTTGAACTAATCAATTCCTAATGTCAATAATGTTATTATTATGAAAAAATTTTCTAATGTGTTTTCGGAGGAATTGCTTGGATTGCTACTAACCTGCAAGATAGAATTTCATATTGACCTATTGCTAGGAATAAAACCTATTTCCATACCATTACACTAGATGACGAATTACAAGACTTGAAAGAGTGGCAAGATTTGATAAATAAAAGTTTTATACATTTGAGCTCTTCACCCTAGGAGGCTTTCATTTTGTTTATAAAGAAAATAAATAGGTTAATATAGTTATGTATTGATTATTATTAACTTAACAAAGTCACCATCAAGAATAAATATCTTTCCCTCACATTGATGATTACTTCAAATAACTTCAATGAGTTAAATATTTCTCTAAGATAGATTTGTAAGGAAGACATCTGTAAAACTACTTTCAAAATTTGATATGGCAATTTTGAGTTTATAATAATGTATTTTAGGTTGACTAATGTTTCAATTGCTTTCATGGATCAAATGAATCAAGTACTCAAACTGTATTTTGATAAATTCATTATTGTTTTCATAGATAACATCCAAGTATACTTGAAAAGTGAGGAAGAACATGTTTAGCATCTTTGAGTGATTTTGGAAATGATATGGGAAAACTAATTGTATGTAAAATTCTCAAAATACAAATTCTAGACAACTAGTGTCAAATTATTCGGGCATGTGGTATCCTAGAAGGGAGTGTAGATATATTTCTAAAAGGTTAAAGCTATGGAAAATGGGCCAAGCCTATTAACAATTACAAAAATTCATAGTTTTCTAAGGTTAATAGGATATTATTAAAGATTTATCAAACATTTCTTTGAGATTTTAGCTTTATTGACTAGATTAACATGTAAAGAAGTTAAATTTGAGTGGTTTCATATGTTGGAGAATAACTCCTAAAAGCTGAAGTCATATTTGATATCAGCACTAATATTGGTGCTACCCTCAAGCATAAAAGGGTATGTGATATATTATGATGCATTAAGAATTGAGCATGAGTCTATTCTTATGTAACATGGCAAGGTGATAACTTATGTTTCCTGACAATTGAATCCCACTAATGACTTGCAAATAACAGTGGTGATTTTCACTTTGAAAATCTAACAGTATTTTTTGCATTAGGAAACCACAAAAATTTACATGAATTATAATAGTTTGAAGTATATTTTTAAGTAGAAAGATCTTAATTTAAGATAAAGGAGACGAATACCACTCATTAAAGATTATAATTGCTTATGTATCATCCAGACAAAGATAATGTAGTAATAGATGCTTTTAATAGGAAAATCATAAGCAAGGCAATAGAAACCCTATTAAAGGATCAAAGCATATTACTAGCTTATGTGACAATCTAATTGGTTCTTATAGAAAGAATTAAAGATGCTAAAAAAAGTGACTTAACTTATGTAACTTTAGTAAGAAAGATGATTAGGGAAGTAGAGTTGGATTTGATCATTGATGAGAATGGGATAATGTGTTGACAAGGAAGAATTTTGATTCCTTTAAGTGAAAGGAATGAATTAATGTACCATGCTCATAACTTATCTTATGCTATGCTCCCTAGCATAGCAAAGATGTTCTATAACTTAAATGATGTTTTCTTGTGGAAAAGAATGAAAAGAAATATGTTGGATTATGTCTTAAAATGTTTGACTTGCAACTAGGTAAAGGCAAAACATTAACATTCAGTTAGAATGTATCAACTATTATGCTCCTAATACTAGAATGGAAATAAAAAAGCATTAATATGGATTTCTTGATTAGTTTACTTAGAACCTAGAAGGAATATGATCCCATATAGGTTATCATTAATCAATTTGCAAAATTAACATATTTCCTACGTATTAAACCCACTTTTATAGTAGTTCAATATACATAAATTTATTTTGATAAAATTATGCCCTTGCATGGAATCCTAATCATAATATTATCTGACCTTAGTACTTAGTTCACTTTTCATTTATAGTAATTATTTTAGTATGCATTAGGGACTTAGCTACATTTTAACACAACATTCCATCTGTAAACTGATGATTAATCTAAATGGACTATTTAAATTTTGTAAGATATGCTTAAAGCGTGCATATTAGAATTTAAATGAATTTAAGCAAAGTATTTGCCATTGATCAAATTCTCATATGGCAACAATTATCAATTTAGCATCCAAATAGCACTATACGAAGCACTTTATGATAGAAAATGTCACTTTACAATAGGGTGATTCAAATTAAGAAAGAAAAACTCTTAGGACTAGATTTGGTAACCAATGCTTTAGAAAAAGTTCAAATCATCTAAAAATGGCTAAAGATAGCACAATATTAATAAAAGTGCTATGCAGATAATAGGAAGAGAAAATTAGAACCTTAAGTAAGGCATATAGTATTCTTAAAAGTATCACCTATAAAGGAAAGATAAATTAGTACCTTACTTCATTGGACTATTCCCAATTACCATACGTTTTAGAACTATGGCTTACTATTAGAAGTTATTAGATAGCTTGTGAGTTATTCATCTAGTTTTCCATGTATCAATGTTTTAAAAGTATTGACTGAATGAGTCCTATGTGATTTGAGATGAATTGCTACAGTTGGATCCTAGGTTTATGTATGAGGAACTGTCGATTGAAATTTTAGACCATTGAGTTCAAATGTTAAGATGTAAAAAAGTTCAGTCCGTGAAAGTTCTTTAGGAATGCCATGGAATGGATGAGGTAACATAGGAACTAAAATAGATATGCAGTAGAAATACCTTTATCTATTTAGTGAGTGATGGCTTTAATCTTATTATATTTCTATAATATCGTTAAGACAACGAATGCTCTAAGAATTCAAGGATGAATTCTTTTAAAGAGAAGTACTGTTATAGCATCTTTAAAATATAATAAATTAAAATTTATTTTTAAAGAAGAAAAATGTAATAGTTGGTATGCTATCTTGTAAAATAATACGCATTAAATTTTTTTTTATGAATAGCAATGCATGACCCATTGAGGAAAAATAACAATTAATGTTTGAGTAAGTTGTGGAATAGAAAATTTATAAGAAATAGATAAGAAAAAAATAACTAAAATAGTAAGATTTAAGATTTTGAGTTATTATAAGTGAGAATGATTTAAGAAACATTTTTAAAAATACTTCTGAACATTATTTCTCATTTTATAATCACTCTTTATTTTTTCCCTATCACTTTCCTAAATCACCCAAAATGCTCTTCCTTAACTTCACATCTTCATCTTGTTCCACAATCTCTTATCACTAAATCAAAGCAAAAAAGCACTGATCACCTTTAAATTTATAAAGTAATCAAGGTAAGAACATCATTGATACTAGAATTTCTCTTCATCTATTTCAGCTTGATGATAATTAAGGTAATTTGATTAAAAAATGAAAATGAAACCTTAATGAAGAATCTCTTAAATTTGATGTGATTAGGCTTAAAGGACATTAATCTTAACCTCTTTGCACTCTCTTCCATACTAAATGATTGAATATTCTAACTTAAATTCATTGATTTGTTAGTTCTATATGATTTTATTGGTATATGATGTTTCATGATAATTTGATTGAATTTTTTAAAGAGTGCATATATGAAATGTTAGATGTAGGCATTAATGAATAGAAGCTAATTTAATGAGTAATAAATAAGTTAAGAGTGTATTTATGGGGGATGAACGATGAAAAACATTTTGAAAAATGCTTTGTATTCATACCCAAAGCACTTCATAAAGCGTTTCTTAGAATAAGATTTCACTAGTGTAAGAAATAATTTACAAAGTACTTCGTTACTTTCAAATGTTACCAGAAGCCTCGAAGTATATCATAAAGTACTTCTTAAAGCACTCCTTAAGCCCAAAATTTATTGAATTGGGAAATATTTCACCTACATTGTTTCATATTTTAATAATGACATTAAGTAAAATGGATCTTTTAATGCATGTTTAACTCTAAGATTGTTAAGTAAACATATTTATTAAAGATTTTTACTTCTTCCAAGCCTATGTATGACTATTATATCATGGATTGCATTAAGAATAAAATTGTTATGTGGATGAAATGAAATAAGTCTTAAACATAATGTGACATATCATGCAAAATATAATAGATCTTATTTATGCAATTGTGCAATGAATTGAGGTATGCGGCCATACATTAAGGCATTGCGATACTATAGAATCATGATAACAATGTTTTGAGATGTGTAACATGAACAAGAAATGCAATATAACTTACGAGATGAAAAATATGATGGATGAGATGTGGTTTTTGTCATAATTAAGCTCCTATGTATTGCATTTGTTGAATATTGGATTGTCTGCTATAATATAAAATGTACATTATTTTCTATTTCATTTGGGATGTTTATGTATTTTAAAATTGAAGAATTGGTGTTTCATCTAGGGGTTTTGTACATATTTCAAACTAAAAGTAGTGTGGTAAGTAATGTTTTAAGAAACTTTACAAAATGAAGAAGGTGTATATAGGAGAATGAGTTTTTTTTTTTTCCTTTTAAGAGAGGTAGGTCATACAAGATTGATTATTTAAAAGAATTAATGCGATATATAACTTATTCCACATCGTGTTTTAAAAGACATTGACATTAACTATTAATTTTCAATGATGGTTATTTGATAATAATTAACGTCTTTAACTTAATAACTGACATTAGGAGAGGATTTATGTGCTTGAATAGGAGCGCACATGCCCACCCAAATTTTAAAAATATTAGTATGAGTTTGTATTAAAAAAAATTCTAGATACCCATATAACAAAATTTTAAACTATTGCAGCGCCCTAAAAATACAATTAAGATGTAATGATATTTTTAAAAGTAAAAAGATGATAGACAAAACAATAGAAATGAATGAAAGGGAGGAAAATGAAGGAGAACAAATGATTAATTGATTAAGTCATTTTTTTTAGTCTTTCATTTGAATGTTTAAAAAATTCTCCAAAATCATTTAGATTAAAAGGAGAACTAGTTAGTAATGCAAGATCTTGGAAGATTATTAATCATAAACCTTAAATTTTTTCCATCCAAACACAGTGAAAAGTCTATCATGTAACATTTCATTCCCCGTATATCCCTTCCATTCTTTGTCATTCACACATACTATTGGAGTTGTTGGGTGCAAGAAACTATTTCTTGTTAGCCAGTGGTGTAAGAAGCTATTTGATTACGTGAAAATAAATATAGATGTACAAATTTATATTGATATTAAAGGAGTTTTATAAGATTCAATAAACAATTTAGTATTTGTTTGATAAATTAATTTAGCATTTAGTTTCAATTCCTAAATTATTGTAATGCATTAGAAATTTATTTTTGAGCAAGCCATCAAATTTTAAACATATAAGTTACATTAAATTTTTCTTAACAGTTTATTTTACATCATATAAATATATAAGTATCTAATTTTTACATTAAATTTGTCCTTAAAAAATAGATGGTGCATCAAATTTCCTTCAAAATTTTAGTTAATTGATGTAAATAAATTTTTGATAGAAATTTAATATTATATATATATTAGGAACCAATTTAATGATCTACTTTTTATATTTTTCACCTCCATTTTACATCTTGTGTCATTTGCCACCCTAATTAAAATTTTTGCATTTACTATCACTGGTATCCTATCAAACCCAGTTGTATGTCTCAAAAAAAATGAAGTTCGATATAAAAATTAATATTATTTGTATTCTTTATATCAGTTATATAACTCTCATAATATATTTATAATAATACTTAATAGAACATCAATAAAAAAATTAACATAAAATGTCCTAAATACATGGTGCCTATCAATGATTCTATAATAGTGACTTTAATAGATATCTAAGTATTATTATTCCATAAAATAAATAATAGAGAAAGATAAAAAAAAATATTATTTTTAATTTTTAATTTTTATTCTCCCACTCATATGAAAGGCATCCTTCGAATAGTAACTTATACATGTTTAAACGTATTATGAATCGGTTTAAAATTGAATTTCATTTTAACCTCACACTTTAGTTAAAAGATGCAGCAAATTTACATTAATTAAATGTGAATTTGGGTTCCATGAAAGAAAAAGTAGAAGAACTTGTGTGTTGCATTCATTTCTGAGCTCTTTTAATGAGATGGGCCCGTGGAGGCCCGCAGGATCCCTGCTCCAAACACTTAGGGGCCGTTTGGTTCAGACTGGGGAAAGGGAATAGAATCAGGAAAGGGAATTAGGGGGATAGGAAAGGAATGGCTCTTGATTACCCAATCTGTTTGGTTCAAATAGGAAAGGGAATCAAGTAATTTTAATTTACTTTATTAATAATTATTACATTAAAAATAATATATTTATAATTATTTTTAAAATAATTATTATAATTATTATCTTATTATTTTTATTTTATTTACTAATATTATAATTTTTATAATTATTTATTATTAATTATTAACATCTTATTAATATTATTTTTATTAATACTCTATTTTAACTATTATTAATATATTAATAATAATTAATATTATTATAATAATTTTAATAATAATTATTTATTTAATTATTATTTTTAATATTTATAATTTTATTAATATTATTAATTATTAATAATTTAAAATTATTATAACATTATTAATATAATTGAACAATATTATAATATTTATTATTTATTTAGTATTTAATAATATTATAATAATTTTAATTTATTAAAAATTAATATTATTAAAATAATAATTAAATAAATAATTATTATATATTAATAAAATTATTAATATTTATTTAATAATTAAATAAATAATTATTATTATATATTAATAATATTATTAATATTTATTTAAAAAATAAATAATATTAAATTTTAATAAATTAAAAATATTATAATATTATTAATATAATTAGATAATATTATAATAATAATTATTTATTTAATATTTAATAAAAATTATTTATTTATTAAATAAATATTAATAATATAAATTAATTATTATTTATTTTTATTATTCATCATAATTATTATTTATTAATATTATTAATTTTTTATAACTTAAAAATATTATAATATTATTAACATAATTAAATAATATTATAATAATTATTTATTTATTATTTATTATTATTTTATTATTATTAATTATTAATATTAAAAATATTATAATATTTAAAATAACATGTATTAAAATACTATAATATTATTAATATAATTAAATAATAATAAAATATTTATTATATATTTAATATTTAATAATATTATTAATATATAATGATTATTTGATAATATTATTAGAGAAGATAGGGAAAGGGAATGGGATTCCCCAATGAGTGAGGGGGAATCACCATTCCCTTAAATGGGGTAATCACATTAAGGAAAAAAGGGGAAAGGGAATGAGTTTTTTCTTAACCAAATAAAAATAAAGGAAATGAAACCCTACAATTCCCTTTCCTTTTTCTGAAACCCCCGAACCAAACGGCCCCTTATTGATAGTTTAGTTGATCACACAGCCCCATGACATCCTATTTTTTATGCTTGATGACCCCTTAAAATGGGCCCTCAATAGGACACGCCTTCTGCCAGATGGGAGTATTTTACACGGATTCTGCACGTTCTCGTCCTATGGCTAGTGATCTCTATATCTCACGTTAACCAACAGTTAAATTACCATAACACCCTTGATTATCATTCAAGACTGTCATTCACTTATGGGGATAGTATGGGTACTTAGATTTCATCTCAGAAGCAGTACAGTTTATGCTGCCGTGGGGAGCTTCCTCCCTGCTTCTTCTTACAGAGTTCTCCCTTCATTACATACAAAATGACAGTTGTAATTTTATTCATGTATGACCTTCCTTCGTTGTATAACTTAATGTGAGTCAAATTAATTTGAATTTTACGAATGAACTTTTTATGGAAATTATTAAGGAATGAAATTGGATCCCACGTCATCTTGATTATTAATTTTCCTTCTACATTTGAAAAATGACCAAGTTACTCTTGATAAGACATTCGTAAGATACTCTTTCTTACATAAATGAATTTTATATTTTGTCGGGAACTCACCTCATTGAGAAATTTTTTAGTGTTTTTTGAGATGCATTTTTAGCGTCACTCTATATTTTATATTCTTAATCTGTTCATAGTTATAGGAGGAGTTGTGGACGGTGGGAATGTAAATAGCATACTCCAATTGTACGGCAGTTAGTACAGAAAACATAAAGACAGTGAGCTTAAGCTGTCAAAAACTTGGGCTAATTTTATTGAGGGGGAGGGGACCAATACAGTTGTTGAAAGCACTTGTGTAGTAAAGACTTGAAGAGATCTATACTTCCATTAGTTGCTTTCTTCAAGTTCTTGGTTCTATCAATAATAGCTTCCGGAGTGTTTGACAGAGATGGGGAAGACAGGCAAATGGCTTAAGAACTTCTTGAAAGGGAAGAAAGACACAGAAAAAGAGAAGCAAAAATCTGCTTACGATCAGAATTCTTCAAATCCCACCGAGAATCCAACCACCCCAATTTCCACAACCTCAAAAGAGAAAAGAAGATGGAGTTTCGGAAGGTCATCAGCCACGGCCACAGTTTCCAAGGAATTGAATTCCAAGGATCAATCAAATGGCAGTGCTTCCGTGACTCTGCAAACTGCAGCAGATGCTGAGAATGAGCCAGGGAAGCATGCCATGGCCATGGCAGCCACCACAGCTGCTGCAATTGCTGACAGAGCAGTGGTGGCTGCAGAGGCTGCTGTCGCCGTGATCCACTTAACTTCTGGCTCCAACGGCAATGCCGGAAGTATTGAAGAGGCTGCAGCTATTAAAATTCAATCCACTTTTAGGTCTTACCTGGTATGACTTTCCCTTCATCTAGAACCACAAAAAAAACTAGAATTCAATTCGTGAACGAGTTTGCACAAATGTTCAATTTCAAATGAATTGAATTCTCCATTTTAAGTCGAATATCTTAATATATCTCATGTTTTTGTGGCAGGCAAGAAAAGCATTGTGTGCACTAAGAGGACTAGTGAAGTTGCAGGCACTGGTAAGGGGTCATCTGGTGAGAAAACAAGCCACTGCTGCATTAAGGTGCATGATGGCTTTGGTGACTGCACAAGCCAAGGCTCGAGCTCACCGGATCCGGGCATCGGAATCCAAGCCTAATCAGAGGCAATCAACTCATAAGAAATCCACACAGGATAACTATTTGAGGCATATTTATGATGTGAGTTTCATAATTTCTTCCAATATTCTTCAAATTAAAGAAAGGTGTTTGAAGTTTGACAGAACTTCCTTTGCATTGCTGCCATATATAGTGACGGTATGTGTGAAAATGGCACTTTCCGAGCCAATGATGACAAAATCAGGTTTTTGTGAATCCAGGAAATAGACAGAGTCATGGAAGAGAACATCAAGATCATGGAGATGGATGTTTGTCAACTAAAATCAAACTCCAGAAGTAGAAACAACTTCACGAACCAAACACAACAGGAAAAATCTGAGCACAGAATTTCCACATATTTTTTATCAAGTAACATTCACTCAAAGGAAGAAAGCTACAAAGTATCACCGGCTCCATCCGCCTTAACAGAATTCAATCCTAGAGCCAGCAACAGCCATTTTGAGGACTGTGCCTTCAGCACAGCACAGAGCAGCCCTCAAAATCACTCTGCCATGTCCTATGACTATCCATTAAACCCAAATTACATGGCAAATACAAAATCATCCAGGGCCAAAGCGCGGTCACAGAGCGCGCCAAAGCAACGGCCGGAGACGTTTGAGAGGCAGCTGAGCCAGAGGAAGGCTTCAGTTGAAGGGAGGAATGTGCCAAAGCCAGCGAGGATGCAGAGGTCATCCTCTCATGTTGGTGTTACCTCTCAAAACTACCAATTTCCATGGTCAATCAAGCTGGACAGGTCCATAGTTTCATTCATAGAGAGTGAATGTGGCTCTACAAGTACAGCGTTAACAAATACTAATTACCGCAAATCTCTTGCTTCATAAGATGTGAGTATTTTACTATTCTCAGATGACAAATTTTTATCATATTGTATGAAAAATATTAAAATAGGTATTATTTGTCATAGAAATTGAATAAAGTGCAAATTTCACTTGCTACCATGCACAACCACTTCACAATTGTAAATTTGTCACAATTTGAATTAGGCTAATCCCTGACCATACACATAGATGTAAAAGAATTATGAACGATAAGAAGTGCAAATAACATTTTTCGATATTAAAATAAGGAAATGAATTGTCACATATCATCATCATTATTATTATTTGTAATAATATTTTATTACTACTTGTTTGTGAGTGCAGTCTCATGGAGATAGGTGCTGACAATGCACCCTCTGCTACAAACAAAGGCTACCTTCTTAGCTGAAAAATAAGAAAATGGTTAACTGCTAGAGTTGAAGGCAGTTTAAGTTGTTTTTTCATCTCTATTATAGGCTGTTTTTATAATTCCAGTGTCTTTCCAAGGGTTTGTATTGAAGTTCCACTCGGGCGGAGCCTCTTTTTTCTGCCATGTTTTTTGGATCACATTGTGAGAACTGAGCACAGAGTCTAACTGTTAATGATCTATGTATATATTTTACGCAGCGGGGTTTCCTAGAAACAATGCTACTGCCAGCAAATTGCAGGCCAAGGGCTAATCTTTTTGCTTGAAAGAATTTTGTCCTTGTCTATTTAAAGCACCATAAAGTTTGCAACCAATCCATTGTGGCTTGCAGGAATTGAACATTTTGAGCTTGACCATCAATTCATTCATAAACAAGTTCTTGGATGCTTGCCTACCTCACACTTGAAATCATAACAAAACTAGAATTCAATCCAAATGAGAGGTTAAAGTTGCGGACATTCAAAATTAATATAATATTAAAAATGTCGTACAGCACCGAAGGACAAATTAAATTATAATGATCCGAAATTTTATTTTGTCACATGCATCATTCACGTTCTGGTATTTATATCGTCACCGATAACATGTGCTTATATGAAATTAGTCGGTGTTTACCGTCTGCGCTCCAGTACCACTACTTTATGCATATCATGAGTTATGATTTACTTTTCTAGGAAGGATTCTCAAAGTAGTTGTCAAAAATCACTTCGGAGGGGATAGGGATGTCTTGAAAATTATGAGTATGTTTTAGGTCCCATTGTTTCGTAAGAAAGAATTTTCCATAAAAAGATATTATTTACATATATACATACAGGTTGAGTTACCATCAATATTAATTTTTGAAAATAGCATTAGTCCCATTCCCCTCGTTGTTTCAATTATTTATTTTCTACCCGAAAGTTTCGACCAAATTCTTTTCTTACTTTATATAATCTATGGAAATCATTCCATTTTTAAGCAATTGTTTCATAATATTGTGTCTCAATTTAATATGTCAATTTTTGCCATTTAAAGCTTTAATCTTTGCAATGGCTCTTGCCAATTGGTAATCACGATGTATAGATATTGAAAGTTTTAGTTTTGTACCAAATAATGTATTAGATAGAAATATCTTATTCACTTAACTTTATTTCTAGTCATCTTAAAAGCCACAAAATCTAACTCTATGGTGGATCTAATTATAATTGTTTGCTTAAATGATTTGCAAGCTATTACATTACTGCCAAGGGTGAACATAAAACCACTAGTGGATTTGTCTCATCTAAATAAAAAATCCAATTACCATCATTGTTTCCTTCTAATATAATGGAAAATCCACTTATACACAATATCATAATTCATGGTAACTTTTAGATATTTCATTATTAGATTTAAAAAACACTTTAATCCTAACTTTTTCCTAGTAAAGATATAGAAATTAAATTTGTTCTAACATTAAGCACATGCAAAACATCACTTAAAGTTATGATCTTGCTAAGTTTCAAAGTATTTTGCCTTTTCCAAGACCCTTTGTAGTTCTTGAATCTCCAAAGTAAGTCAAATCTTCTCCATTTCTTACTAGTGAGTAAGAGGTGAAGGCTTCTTTATTTGTACAAATATGCCTCGTAGCACCTGAGTTTGCCACCTAATCTTTCACATTGGCCACAATGTTTGCTTGAGAAATGACTGCCATGATTATGTTATATTTATCATCTCTAACTAAATTTGCTTTAAGTTTTATAAGAATATTATTTCTCACCCTTTTCCCACATTAAGATGCATGCTGTTCTGCCTTACCACAAACATAACAATTTCCTAAATTTTCTTTAGTTAAGCATTAACATCATAAGGAGTACTAACATGTTTTTCCTTTAAATACCCGAATTTCTTAAGAAATTTTTGTTGTACATAATATTTTTAAGCCAATATAATGCCACTATCTTTCCTTATGATTTTAATTCTCAAGATAACATTAGCTTCACCCATGTCTTTCATATCAACATTTAAGACTAAAAAAATATTTTAAGTCTCACACATTATATTAAAATTAGTGCAAAAAATAAGAATATTATCCACATATAAGCTAATGATCACACATTTATTATTTTCAAATTTTGTATATACACATTTATCTATTTCAACAAAAGAAAAATTATTATGTAAAAGAGTTTGATCAAATTTCTCATACAACTATTTAGAGGCTTGTTTTAAACCATATAAATACTTTTTTAGTTTATAAATATTTTTTTTATCTTGGGATCTCACAACCCTCAAATTGTACTATATAATTTTTTTTCTAAATCTCCATTCAAAAGGTAGTTTTTACATCCATTTAATGCATAACTAATTTAAAAATAGAAGTTAAAGAAAACAAAATACGAATTGGAGAAATCCTTGTCATTATGCAAAAGTATCGAAGTAATTAGTATTTTATTTTTGTGTGAAAACATTTTATAACTAGTCAAGTTTTATATTTTTTAATTGAACTATTTGGAAATTATTCCTTTTATTTTTTTTAAAATTCATTTGTAACCTATTGGCTTTACTCTGGGAGGCAAGTCCACTAGTTCTTAAGTTTGACTTTGTAAAATTGATTCAAGTTCTATTTTGATTGCTTTTTTAAATGTTTTTCTTCAAAGTATATTTAAGGATCATTATCAATAATAATGTCATGACCCGCACCTGATCGTGACTGGCGTGGACCCTGATACCTAATATCCACTAGCCTCATCACTACTTCTCTAATCTTACCCATAGAAAATCTCCTTATTTCTATAGAAACTTAAATCATATTATAAATTCTTGTAGAAGAATGGATAAAGTTTTCCCTATTTTCGAATATTTTTCAAGGGCCACTTCCCTAATTCATAAAACTTATATGTTCTTAAATACAACAGCATACTCATCATACACAATACTACATAATCTCACTATATATATACACAGATAAATGGTTCAACACATCAAGTGTTGCATAAATATAATCTCTAGATGTATACTCTAGTCCTAATTCAATTGTTGGAATCTTTCAACTAGGTCGTCTTTGGTTTTTCATGAATGTGATAGAGCTTAAATACTTTTATCTTAACTTGAAAACATTGAAAAATAAGTGGAATAAGTTATATCTCCTACTACTTAAACTCTGATTCAATTGTATTAAATGTTTCTTTACTAATTTAGTATTTAATTAAATAAATAAATGTAATCCGAGCTTCTTGGTTTCCTAAAATATAAGAAATCAAGCTTTTGGTTAAGTATTCACCTACATAGAAATTAGAATTCAAAATTCACATCACAAGTCACAATAATCTCAATAATTTGCTAGTGCACAATATCATTATTATATTGCACACAACTCATGCTGGGAGACTATCATATTCGCCATCAGCTCTTAAAGCTCAGTTATAATTAAATCATCATGATCATATAAATCAAAGGTATTTAATCGCAAATAAGTTTCAATGCTAGATTATGAATGTATAACAATTATAATGAAAAACATGCATCCACCTTTTGTCTCATAAATTAACTTTATACCCTTTACAAACTGTCTATCCTTATTCCTCTAGGGTCTGTCTTATACCCTCTATAAGCTGTTTGCCATGAATTTTCCATCTAACTTCCACATTATCATTCCATCACATTTCTCATTACAAATGCCACTCGTGGCATATTTCACATCACAATATACACAATAGAGCTCAACTTGACAAATCATGAGATTTGATGCAATATTAACACAAAGCAATCATTATATCATCACGGGGCACGTCGGAATACATAACATAATGTGTTAGCACCATCATGCTTCATAACAATCAATCCATATTCATTCAATATCATACACTCTCATAATCTACTATTCCAATAACATCAATAAGTAATAATATAAATCCAGTCACAATACAAATCTCACTTGTTATTATATTTCAAATTGCTATCAATCAATAATTAATAGCATTATCACTATGCCATACAAGTCTATTATTTTCTACAATAGATAATTACTAACTTGTTATAAGCATCATTTCTAAATTTCTCGTACCTAACCACATGATCGATTTTATTATATTTTTTTTATAATTTGTTATTACCTTATTTAAAATTCATTAGCAAACAAATATATGGTATTTATTATTATTCATAAGAGGAATTATAATTTATGACATTTAAATACTTAAATATTTAAAACATTATATTAGAGTGGGATATATATACTCACCTAATAATGTCCACTCACTTTGAAGATCTCCAGATATCTCACTTTCATCTTCTATTCTTTCTAATTTCATAATTTATAATGATAACTTATGAATATAAGATAACTTCTTATTTCCCTTTGAATATTATCATTCTATATTATTAATTTCCTTTATTTTTCGTATTTACAAGTTATAGCAACGAATCATACATAAGTGGGTGCCTCTTATTTTTCCCCAATATTATAACTTCAATTTCAAATCATACTATAATAATACCCTAAGTTATTAATAAAATTTCAAGTTCCAAATACTTTAATCATAACATTATGTAAAACCATACCTTAAGTTTCCAATACTTTTAACTTGAATCCAATAGGATCATCCAATCTTGTTTAACATGTTTGGGGTTTTCTTAATGTAAGTTTAAATCATCAAAATATTAGATGAAGCACTCTAGAAATGTCCTTATGTGGTTGCTTTAACATTCTATAGCATAAAAGCTTATATCCAAGAACTACCCTTAAGTATTTAATGTTACTTATCACTTGGATTTTATGCATCTAACTCCATAGTATTATAATATACTTTTCTAAAAAGATCTCAAATCATACTATCTTATCATTTTGTAGCATGAAAATGTTATTTTTTAAGGTATTGCTTAAATTTATGATATATGAAAAATAAGTTTCACTTAGAGCTAGTTGAAATCTCGTAGAATATTATAATCCAATGTTCAGTAGTTACTCTATCTGTTTCATTCTAGTAATTTATATATAAAACTTTTATTTTCTTATACTATCATCATTTTTTCAAATACCCATAAACGGGTTTTATTCAAAATAGACATGATTTTCTTAAAATGATAGCATGTAAGGCTTTATATATATATATATATATATATATATATATATATATATATATATATATATATATATATATTAATATTAATCATCTCATCCTACCATTTTATAACATAAAGATTATATTTTTCAACTATATCATTGTATTTGTCAAAATACCTAAATAGGTCTTTCTTGAATCATCCAAAAAAATAACATAAATATTAGGACTTTATGGTATAGAAGTACTCAATGTATCCTAAAAAGGGTTATTAGTAACTTGCCACTGGTGAATGACATCGAAACTCTAACGAAAGAAAGAGAGAGAATCAGAACCCTACTTTAATTGTGTCCTACCATAGCTCGCAATTTTCATTGCCATGATCTCTCCATTATCGATCATGAACAATACGCGTGATGGCCAAAGGAGCCTAGCTCCTATAGTTACAACTCCCCTACCTATCTCGTGCTTAGTTGATAGACTTCCTACACATGGATGCAAAAATAACTTTAAAGACACATAAAAGTAATAACTGATTATCGAGCTAGCGGTGCCAATTCCTGTGATAGAAAACAAGCTCGGTGGCACTGTCACTACTTAATAAGAAGAAGAAGAACACACAGGAAGAGAGAAAAAGGGGAAAAGATGGAAAATTGAGGAGAAAGGGAAGGCTAGTAGGAATAAGAGAGAAGGAGAGAGAAAAAGAAAGAAAGCTATAAGAAATTTTTTAGTGCTTTACAGTGCACCGTAAACTCTCTTTCCCTTAGATCTCAATTTTTTATCCTTAACTTAAGCTAATATGGGCCCTTCATTCCCTTTTTCTTCTTCTTCTTCTTCTTCTTCTTCTATAAATATAATATCTCATTTGAAATCCTAATTCAAATTCTAATATAATATCTCATTACTATCTAAATGTTAGAGAAATAAATTATTAAATTACACACACACACACATATCATTATTGATCACATTCTAAATTTCTAAAATATCCTCCAAAATTTACAATTTGGCCAATAAAAGTCATCCATTATAATTAATATGTCCTGTAATATTTGGGTAACCTTTCCAATATATAAAATCATGATTTTATTATATAACTAAAATTTCACACTTTTGCATTTCACTTTGGCATATATATATATATATATGTATACAAAAAATGATTTAACTTTCCTCTTTATTTAAAATAAATATTTCTAGGTATCTAATATTGGAACTCTAAATATCACCTTAGGATATTACAAATAAACATAAACATCATTTCTAAAAGAAGTTTTTTTTTCTTTGTCTGTTACTTCTTCTCAAGACTTTGTCACTTAATTTATAAATCAGTTAGAAGTGCATTTAAAGTCTTTATTATATGAGAAATTTTATCATATAGTGGATAAATTTGTAAAAAGAACTCAACATTCTTTATCTTTATTGATGTATTACAACCAAACAGATCACTTTTATATACAAAACTATTACTTGCATATCCCACAAATACATAATTTAAGACTTTTGATTATATTTTTCTTTTCTTATGTTCAAGCTATAAAACTTTAGTTAGAAACTCCCATATTTTCAAATATTGTAAATTAGACATATGACCTTTTTATAATTCATAAGGTGTTTTCCATGTTTTCTTATAGGGTGTCCTATTTGTAAGTGATATGTAGAATGAATTTATAAACATCAATAATATTGGCTAACATATTTATTGATATTCAAACACATGAAGTGAACAAAGTAATAAATAGATATGTTAACATGGGCTTACATAAGCTTGTTTGTCATACATAGATATCTTCACCTTTAAAATTGGAAAAATAAGGTTTATTAAATCAAAATATGCTAATTAGTTAATATTTATGACCTCACCAATATGCCGTTTAGGATCTCAATAAAAACTTCTCAAGCAGTCCATAAACATTAGATAAAAGGAATTTAAAATTTCAAACTTTAAAAGTATAATGTAAACTCTTATTGAGGATTAATGTAAATTATCACAGAGGATTTAAGTAAAACACAAAATCAAGAACTACTAAAATGCTACTTTTTTTTTCTTTTCTTTCCACACTTGTATAGTGTATTATTAATAAAAACCAAACACGCTAAGTCACATAAGAAATTGCGAAGTAAGTTACTAGATTGTGATGTCTACATATATAGTAAAAATATTTCTTAATAAGAACAAATTCTTAAACAATATAACTCCAAAAAAAAAATTAAAATATAAATAAATAAATAGATTATAAATTGCAATTTAGTAACACAACATATGTATAACACTAGTATACTAATTGGCAATAACAACAAAAATCTTAATGTTGGAATATAAATTGAGCATAGTAACTACTTACTTAAGTTTATAAGTTTCACTTTAGGAGTTCCTAAGATCATTGAAAGCTTTTTAATTTATCAATGTAGCTTCATTTATAAATAGTTAAGGAAATTGAGTCACAATTGTCCTATGATAAATCATAACATTCTAAATCTCAAATAATAAACACAAATGAAAAGAATGGTCAAAGAAATTACATCATATAAATTGTAAACATAATGAATGAAAAATTAATTTTGAAAACTTATCTGTAGAGATATTATCCTTAAGACTGCACTTAAGAAATAATTCATTGAGATTTTTAGAAAAATATGGATGCACAGTTTGAGGCATGATATAGATCACTATCTTCAAGGAATTATCCAAGCCTCTTGTATAAAGCTTAAACTAGTAATTCCCCTAAGATTCAACAAAATCTTCTATCCTGAAATTGTACAACCAGAATAAGATGCAAGCAGTAAGAAAATGAAACCTAGCAAACAATAGAAGAGTGTTTTCAGAGAAAGTTATTATAGATATGTGTGTTATGTAAAATAAGAGGAATCATATACTATTTATATGCTGAGAAAATATACCGTTGGAAATATGACTATTAAAAATATAGTCATTGAGAAATAAATGTTAAAATAGCAGTTAGAAATAAATATTTAAATAGGCATTGAAAAATAACCATTGAGAAATAAATGTTCAAATAAATACATTGACATTTCAAATTTTTTTGATAAGTATCATATTTTGCAAAAATAAAAATTATTTTAATTTTAGTTTTGCAAAAAAAGGCTTGGCCTAGCCTTACATGTTATTTGTGCAGGGAGGATAAACAAATCTATTGTTTTACACTAACTTCAATTCACTTTATGTGCATGAGCCCCTCACTTTCTTTCCTTGTCATTTACATAGAAGAGAAGTCTCACATGTAAAAATTTTTTAGGCCTACCTTGCCCAATATTTGAAATACTACTCAATGTGCAACCAAATTAAGAAAAAGTTAAACTTTTTTCTTACGTTTCTATTATTTTTCGTGAAATATTCATAATTAATCTCCTAAAAATTATAAAAAAATTTATATGAATTTATAATAAATTTGTTGGAAACATAAAAGGATATGAATCAGATTCATACATACTAGAATATTAGAAGTTTACTTCAGAAGATTCAGGATTCACCATTTGTTTTTACTGATTGTATTAAAAATCACTCAGAAAGACAATCTTAGTCATGACTGAAATCTCCTTTTTGTTTAGATAAAAAAGAGGGAGAGAGAGTTTCTTAATAATTTTGATGAATATTTTGTTAATTGACCCTTAACTTCTTTTCTTCTACTTATTTATAAGCATTTCGTGAGTTAGGTTATGGATCCATTTTAAATTACCCGAATCTATAATATAACATTTCTTACTCATACATAATGGGATCCATACTCTCTCAACATTTCAAAAGAGAACATCATCTCTTATACTTTATAACAAATCATATAAGAAAATAGGTCATATGACCAGCATACTTCAAGAGCTTTTTGCTATACATCTATTAGAAATATATAACTTCTTAATAAATAATGAATTTTGAGTAGACATTAAGTATGTAGCACCCTAAATTATTTTATCACATTTAAATTTTTCAAATGATCTCATTCATATGCATCATATACATTAGATATTGTATTCATAATTATAGATATGCTATAACTGGTGTACCAATGAATATAAACATAATATGATACATTTAATGATATTCCTTTTTTCTCAAATCTCTTGATTTTAATTTTATTTATTTTTTTAATAATGCTCTACTAGATTGAATCTCTCATAGTCCTTTGATAAAATATCAAAATAGCAATCATTAAATTTAAATCTAAAGAAATAGAATGGAGTCATAAGGATACAAATATAAGGTTTTTATTCCTCAAAGGTCTCACATATCAAAGCTAAGATCTAGACTTTAATTACTCTCATTGGTCATAATTTGTACATGTGGTATGAAATACGTGTTACACTATTCTCTCCTTTTCCATTTAGCATATGTCTTTATATAATGAATTAATAATGTACAGATAATGGTTTAAACATATGTAATGTTGAACATGAGTTTACCAATCTTCTTTTTCTCATTTTCATCAGAACTTATATTTGGCAATATAAACAGATGAAGTGAATTTCTCATTAATTCACTTACGTTCTTATATATGACCTCATCTTGTTCATTAACAAGGTAATATTCGTATTTTAAGCTTAACTCTTGATTATCACTTAGACAAGAAGTTTAAAATTATCTCATCTCTTGTTAATTACAAAAATTGCTGAGAAGTGATTACTTGTATGAGTGAGCTAATCTTCTATCTGTCTAACATATTTTTTAATAACTCAAGAATGTTTTAAGAAACATTCTTACATCCATATATGTAGGCTTCTAATAAACATATTTATTATTCAAACATTAATATTCTATAAACATTGTTAAAATAAAATTACAATAATTATATCAACATTTATGCAAGCAATCATTAGGTTTTCACATGTTTTATAAATATATCCTGAGGAATAGGTTTAGTCATAGGATTAGCTACCATCTTGCACATAGAAATATATTTCATGCTCACTTCTTTACGTGTAACCATATCTCTCATAAAGTTATACTTTATGTTTACATGCTTAGTTTTACAATGATATTTAGGGTCCATTGTGTATGCTATTGCTGCTTGGTTATCATGGTTTACTAACACTACATTAGCAATGTTAGTATTTACAACCAAATAATCTAAAAATCTTTTGAGCCATACTACTTCTTGTACTGTTGTTGAAAATGCTACAAAATTTAGCTTCCATTGTGGATAAGGCTATGTATGATTGCTTCTTACTACTCTAAGATATGGTGTCATTATTTAATAAGAAGATGTACCCAGAGGTAGACTTTCTTTCATATAAGTCTCCTCCCTAATTAGCATTACTGTAGCCTTTTAATTGCAAATCATTTTCTTCATAACATAATAAATACTTGGTATTACCTTTTAGATACCTTAGTATCCTTTTAACTGCTGTCTAATATGCTAGGTGTAAGTTGGATTGATATCAGCTTATCATACTAATGGCAAAATAAATATCCAATCTTATATACATTATTGCACAATCAAACATTCAATTGCACTTGCATATGAAAATTTTCTCATATACATTTCTTCTTATAGAGTCTTAGGACACATTCTTTGACTTAGACTTTCACCTTTAGCAATAGAAGTGTCTATGGCTTTAAAATACTGCATTTGGAATTGTTTAAGAATTTTGTTAATATAATGCTCTTATGACAAAATAATAATTTCTTTGAATGATTTCTTGAAATCTTAACTTCTAGAATATATGCAGTTTTACCCATATCTTTCAGTTTAAAATTAGATGATAATCATTCTTTAATTTCATTGATATATTCCTTGCTATGACATCAGGTGAAAAGATTTTCTCATAATTTATTCCTTCTTGTTATGTGTAGCCTTTTTTTACTAGTCTAGCCTTATATTTTTCAATAGTGCTATCATCCTTGCACTTGATTTTAAGAACCCATTTATTTCCAATGGCCTTACATGTGTTAAAAAAATTAACAAGTTCTCAAACTTGATTTTATCTCATAGACTTCATCTTTTTCTCCATTGCTTTTATCCAATTCTCTTTATTAAAGCCATAGGGAACTTTTGTAATATTTCTTAGCTCATCTTCATCTTATGTAATGGTCACAAAAGCTTTGTTGCCTTTAATGTCAAAATGACAACAAGGAATGTCTTTTCTTTCACTACATTGCAATTAAGGTTCTAGAGAAACATATTTCTCAAGGATCCTTAAATTACTCCCACTTGGACTAAGATCATTATTCATTTGACTATTTCCATTTGGATTACTTTTATACTGATTAAGATCACTATTATTTGTACTCAGAATTAGAGACATATTTCTTAAAACTCTCCCACTCGAAGGAAAATCATTTATGCTTATATCCACAATTTTGTATAAGGATGAGTTTTGATTTATATTGCTCTATTTAGGAAAATCATTCTCTAAGAATGTGACATCTTGTGATTCAAATTTTATGAGACTTCTACTGTCATGTTCACTAATGAACATATAGCATTTTGAATATTCTAAGTATACAATAAAGATACATTTCTTTCCTTGATCACTTAATTTTCCATGTGGGTGCGAGATATTTAAAACATTAGTCGCATATCCCCAAGGTTGTAAAATACTCAGGTTAGGTTTTCACTTCGTCCATAACTCATATGGCATAGTAGGAACTGATTTGCTAGGTATACGATTAAAAATAAATGTGATAAATAAAAGTGCATCACCCTAGTAAATGATAGGAAAATTTTCTTATGCCATCATAAACCTAACTATTTCTAAAAGCATTTAATTTCATCTTTTTACAACATTATTTTATTAATGAGCGCATGGATTTATCAACTAATTTTAAATCCCTTTCTCATCACATAATTATTTGAACTAATTAGACAAATACTCACGACCACGATCAGTTCGAAATGCTTTTATTTTTCTATCTAATTAATTTTCAACTAAGCTCGTATAGCTTTGAAAGCAATTCAATGCTTTAAATTTATATGTTACAAGTAGATAATACCAAATCATGCAAAATCATCTATAAGTGTAATGAAATAGAAAGCTCCATGCTTAGCTCTCACATTCGTTATATTATATATGTCAGAATAGACTAATTGCAAAGGGAAGTTAGCTTTGGTTCTTTTTCTAAATGATTTTCTAGTACTTTTGCTAGCCAAATAATACTCACAAGTAGATAGATCTACTTTATCATAATTAAGCAATAACCTTTCTTTAGCTAGCCTATCTATAAAATATTAACTAATATAGCCAAGTTAAGCATGCTAAACATTCATATCAATTTTAAAATTATACAACAATGTAAACATGTAATAATTAAGATTACATTCATAATTATCAGTATCCATGACAATAAAATATTTATTACATAACCATATCCATAATGAGTTATTCCTAAAAATAATTTAATATTGTTATCAATAAAGAACAAATTAAAATTGAATTTTAACAAAACTAATACAAAGATTAAATTTTGACAAATCTGAGGTGCATATAAAATATCATGCATGTGCCTATTCCTTGAACTACAACTCATGTATTATTTCTTATGTAGATCCATTTTACTCCATATGATATTTGTCAAAATTTCATAAAGATATCTTGATCCTTCGCTATATGATCTGTTGCCCCTGAATTTACAATCCATAAAGCATAGGAATCTATTAGAAAAATAGAACTAGCTACACAAAATTTACTAATTTGAGTATAGATTAATACCTTCTTAGGTTCAAGGTAATCATAGGTAAAATGCCCTTTCTTATTGCAATTGAAACACTTAACCTTGGCCATATTCTTCTTCTGGAAAGGACATTTTCCTTTCCCATGTTGATTATTTATTGATTTCTTGCTACAATTAGCTATCTTTTTTTTTTGGCATCTTGGGACCTATTTTTATATTTGTGCTTTCATCCAGAAACTTTTCCTGAGCTGAATGAAGCTATATACATATTTGTATTAGGCTTAGTAGCCTTAAATGTTTCTTTTTCTAGCTTAAGGTGGTGTACAACATTATCTATTGTTTAGATGTTTTCATTATGGGTTAAATACATTTTCATATACTTCCAAAAATAAGGCAAGGAGTAATTTACAGCTTGGACTTATTGCTCGTCAATTAACATATAACCTACATCCTTTAATTCATATATCATATTTGACATTTCTCATAAATATTTTTTCATTAATTGTTCAAGTTTCTTTTTGTAAGTGTTAAATTTGATCATGAAAAATCTTAATTTGATTATAAATGTTCCACCAAACTTATTTTTTAGAGTAGACTACAAACTAAGTTGTAATTCTTGAATTCTCGCATGATGTTATTCTCCATGTTATTTAGTAATGTAATGCGAGCTAAAGAATTTTTTCGCTTCATAAGCCTATCAGTCTTGCCTATGTTGGGTTATGTTTCCTACCTCAGGCTCTTCTAAGACAATGTTAAGTGCTTTTAGAGCCTCTTACACCTCCAACACATATTGGATTTTCATGCTTCAAATTTCATAATTGTCACAATTAAGTTTCTCACCCTTATTGAGTTTAGCAATAATATTTTTAGAAGTAGTACCCATTATTTTTGTAGAAACATGAAGTTCTATATGTAGATAGAATTGTACGTAATTAATGTCTAGCTATACATATATATCTACTTTAGCTCTAATTAAATATGTTAAAACTAGTTCACATGTAAAGTTTAGAGTTAAAAGGTCACTATGATTCTAATCATCATTTAAATTCCTAATGTGAGGCTAATACTAAAATAATTAATTAGATAAAGTATATAAATAAAATAATTTCAAGATATGTAATTTCGATTAAAAAATTACACAAATTGAAACATATTTTAATAATATAATACACAAAAAATAAATAATAAAAATGATTACATAAAATATTAGATATCAAATATTTACTTAAAATTTATAATTGTTACAATGTTTTCAAATGTTTAATTTTATGTGGAAAAAAAAGCCAACAAACCTTTCATATAAGGGTGATAAAAAATCTTCAACCTATTCTTAACTGACTGATCGAACTTGAAGTTAGTCGATTAAGAATAGTTAATATATTATTATCAGTTAAAAATAAAAGAAAATTTTGTAAATTTTAGGTGATCAGCTAATTGTGGGTGTAAATTATTAACAATAATTAATCGATATTAATCAAAATTTATATTAAATTTTTTGTTTGAAAATTCATATTTAAAATTTTATTAATTTTTTTTATAATTTAATATTTGATTGCTTCTTATTATAGTTATATTAATGGAATTATAGTATCAACATGTATTTATAGACTAATTTTAACCTTCAAATTAATTTGTTTAGACCTTTTTGAGAAAAAAATTAAATTTTAAACTGATTGAAATTGAATTTATCAGTTGAATTCGATTAAGGCTATATAATCCGGTTTGATAGGTTAAAAGAAGAATACTTTTCGATTAAAAATGATCGATTTAAAAAACAATCTTAACTTCCATTAATTAATTAATGATCACCCCTACTTTTATATAGCTTTTGAAGAAACTCGATTTTAGTACTAGATTTCCTTTCTAGCCGATAATATTGGTAAATAGTCAAGCTACATCTGTGATTTTTACACTCTAGATAGTCTAATATAAATTTATGGATAATATTATTACATTGTTTGTGTACCCTTTTTCTTTCTAATAAAGAATATAATATTTTCTTTTGGTAATCGATAGGTAAGACTTTTCGTAAAACTTTTAATTTCTTCAAATTCCAATTCATCTTTAAAATACCAGTCCAAATCAAGTTTTAAACTTTTTCATGAAACTTAATGATATGATTTGCAAAATGTATAAAATTTTCTTTATAAACTTCTAGGTTAACTTAAAGATTTTTGAATTCGACAGTCACTTTATTAACTTTTTATCTTTATGCTAGAGTCCACATAACTCTTGGTGTACATATAAGTCTTATCATGATTTTTTGTGGCATATATAAAAAAAAGAACTCAATTAGATCTTCAAAGGAATAATTTGCACAAAAAAATTATACTCCAAAAAATGTCCATCAAAATTTTTTACATATATGATCACCCTTTAGGTATTATATCTTTAATATTGTATTTATAATAATTCTTTATGTCATAAACATTTTTATAATATAATTTCATTAAATAAGAAAAATTATACATCATGTAAATAGAGTATAAAATTTTCATAAAAAATTATAGAAAATAGTTTAAGGTGTGAGAAATATACCAAAAAAATGACATTATTTAGTAAAAAAAAAAAGAATAAAAATTCTACCTCTTTTTTTGGATAGTTTTTTACAATTTTGTTGTTGTTTATGATAGTTTTTTTTTTGGGCTACTGCATGTTGTAATGTGAAATGTAATAATAGGTTGCACTTTACATCACAATTTTTCAGAACTTGTTTTTGAATTTTTGTAATCATTTTTTTAATTAATTTTTTTGCACATAAAATTAAAAAAAATTAAATTTATTCATTACCCATTCCTTCAACCTCTTTTTGATACATTCAAAGGAATGCCATATAGGCCTCGAATTTCTTGGCAATATCCATATTTTTCACTATTATAGGAAATAACACTAGATCTACTTTTGTGTATATAACTTTCATTGGTACAGTGCACCACTACATGTGTGCTAATTTTCTATTGAATCTTTTTTTCTTACATTTTTTTAAAAAATTCAAAATCTTATGCAAAGGCTTAGATGTCATTTCAATAGAAAAGGTAATTTGTTGAATGCCAAGAAGTATGAAAATTTGGATGAGATGCAATTTACATGTATAAGTTTTGTTTCTTCGAAGAAATCACATAGAATCAAACTCTCAGATCAACCATCAAACATTATTCAAATTCATAAATCTATGGACATAACCATAGATTTATGGATGCCTTATAATTTTAAAGAAAATACTACATGCCAATTTGAAAATGGTTCTGTTACGGGACAATGGAGGAAGTTTTCCATAGTACAGTAGTGTCATTTGCACATATAACCATATAATATTTCTATCAACAGATAAAACTAATCATTGCCAATAATAAATAATTATATTATCATATTTATAGAGCAATAATCAAATATTGCAATATATATATTTGTATGGATTTGGAAAAGACTAGAAAAATAAACAATTATACTCTAATACCAATGTTGAAATATAAAAGGATATGAATCGGATTCATATATATTAAAATATTAGAAGTTTACAATAAAAGATTTAGGATTTAATATTTATTTTTATTGATCTTATTGATAATCACTTGAAAAAATAATTTTGTTCATGACTTAAATCTTCTTCTTGTTCAAAGAAGAGAGAGAATTTCTTAATAATTATGATGAATGTTTTATTAACCAACTCTTAATTTCTTTTCTTTTATCTATTTATACACATTTCATAAAAGCAAGTTATACATCAAGTTGTGGACTTATTTTGGACAATCTGAATCCATGGTCCACCAAAATCTTATTCTAACTTCCTCGGTATATTCTCTCTAGTTTGGCCCCTACTTTGGGGGTTGATAACTCGTGGGCTAGATTTCTGCCCTGCAGCACCTGCTTGGTCTTGGTCCCCTCTTAGTCTACAGTTTGATTCCTTGGCGTTGCCAATGTGAAATTTGGTGGGTGGGTCCAAGCAGTACTTTTCCATCATGGTCCATAGTAACAAAAAGATACATGCATGATCGCTACTTGAGGATGTTAGATCATATCATCCATACATTTTCGCTAATATAATCACTAACTTGGATGCCCGAGGATTACGATGAAAATCTCTACCATACTTTTTTTTAGATGCAAGAGTAGATAATTGTCTTACCATTATCATGTGAGAAAAGAAATATTTATTAAATTCAATGATCATTTTACTCCACTCCAAATCTTTGAATTTAAAGAAGTACAATTTCATACCTACTTTTACTTACTCCCTCATTCAAATTTCAAAAATTTTCATTTTTCTATCTTTTATTTTGGATTAGTCAAATAAGGAAGCTTCTCTTCTCATAAATTTCTAATCCCAACTCCATCATTACAATGAAATCTATGCTAAATCGTCCAATTCAATCTAAAGCTGAATTACTAAGTTTACTAAGACATTATTCACCAAATTAAGGTTTATAGTTTGTCCTAGTCAATGGAATTTCCTAAAAATGACACTTTACCTTTGGTCATCCACCCGTTTCGAGTTTTTAATATATAAATGAAGAAAACTTTCTGAACCAACCCTCATAATTAAACTCCAAGCAGACGGCTAATTTAAACCATAACTAATACGGCGAATAACAAGTCGTGTCCCTTTTTGCATTCACAGCCACCTGCTTGAGGTCACCAAATGTCGTGTAGGGTCCATGTGCTCTGCTTTGAACTTTCTTGGCTCCGCCGGAAGCCACACGTTTCAGTTTATATTTACCATTTTAAAATTATTTATATAGTTGACATCACTGTGATTTTGTTCTTTAGTCTATCGAGTTTGGTAAATTGACTTCTAGGAGACGACATTCTAGAACGTCTTACGCGATTCATGGCTTTTTGTTACCATCATTAATTTAGGGGTTACCGTTTAAAATTAATTGTGACCTTTATGAAAATAAATTTAAGTATAAAACTTTCTACTTTTTATATAAAATTGTACAATTTTTATTTTTTTTTAAAGCTTGTCCACTCCGTCATTTATAATTGCAAGTAAAAAAAAATTTTACGAAAGTTTTTTAATTTATATGAAAATGTTTCATATAAAAATTAAAAATTTTAATTAAAAAATTTACAAAATTACATATTAATATAACTTTTATGAAAAGTGTACTAAATATAACCCTAGTTTTAGGTGATATTTTCACTTTTGTTTTCAAGAAAAATAGAATTTAATCAGGGAATATACAAACAATTCATAGATTTGATATTATAAACATTGATGATTTATATGTTGTGAAGAAGGAATAAACCAAGATCATGAATGATCATAGTTAAAAAAAAATTAAGTTAGGTATTTTTCTACGTGATTATGTTGTATTAAATAATGTTTTAATCATAACTATATTCATGTCATCTAATACATAAATTTATTATTTTACCCTCATAATAAAATAAAATTATATTTTATCTATATTTAGTTTCATTCTTTTTAAGTATAAATCATATATTAATCAAAATTAAATACTCATTTTGATCCTATAAAGATGAATTTAGTATCTATTTAATTGTGTCATTCAATTTAGTCCCTTGTAATTTTATTTATTTTAATGTTATTCTTCTATCAAATTCAAATTTGAATTTAAATTTTATCTCATCCTTTTCATATTAGATCTAACAGTATACTCCTTTTTTTTTTAACAAAAAGTGCACTGATAGAATGTGTTATGATAGAGAAAATAATGATAGTTTTGCAATAATTTTTTGTCCTCAACATACTTGGTGACTATTTCAATCAAAAGGACTAGGTATTATGATTAATCAGTGATATTGCTTATCTTTTATATACTCAAAGTATAAAAGTAACTATTGTGAATAGTTCAAAAACTAGTTTACCTTATTCCATGTTAAAATATGGCTTCAATAGAAAATTTTTCCTTAAGTTACATAGGCTTCCAATCTTATGTAGGGTTGATACACAAATGATAATGAATAAAAGTGAGAACTTCAAAAAAATTTTTAATTCTACTATGTAATTAAGAAAGAAAAAACAAATTACACATTGGATTACATATCACCACATTAATAAAACAACTTGAAACACCATTAATAGAGTTAATAAATTTTGTTGCAGTGTGATCCACCGTGAAACTTAAAACACCTCTAACAAATTCTGTTAACTCTATTAATAGTGTTCCAACTTGATTCAAATTTTGATTTGATAAGTTGAATTCATGAGATAAATGAATAATATATGAATTAAATTATTTGACTTGTAATTTAAATGAGTTGAGTACTCATAAAAACTTAATTCATTTATATCATGAGCATATGTACATGTGTTGTGTGTGTGTGTGTAAACATGAAGCATGTCAAGTGAGAATAATTCTATATAAGAGTAAATCATGACCATTAGATATTTTACTAATTATCAAGTTTAAAACATAATTAAATGTCATTTAATGGTCATTTTCAATCATATAATTTTATTTTCTAATTCCTTACTCATAAATACAAGATATGATGGTCATGATTTACTTCTTTCATTTTCATGTAAAAATCGTGTTTTGACTTGATCTATTAGCTATGTAAACATATATATATATATATATAATAAAATTAATATACACTTTTACTAATAAATATATTGCTTCAATATTTTGAATGATTATTTTTTAAATTATTTTATGTATAATTATTAAAAAAATTATATTAACAATAATATTGAATTTGTGGACACATTTTTGTGCTATAAGAAAAGTGAAAATCAAAAGGAGAAAGTTTAATAAATAATTTATGAATTTCACTTTTATAACTTAAATAATTAGGTGTATACCTTCGACTTCAGATTCCACTCTTTTAAACAATTAGAAATCTCAATTCACATCTGACTTCTCTCAACATCCATATATCTATGCCTTATAACATAGAGAAATATTATAGTAATAATAAATTTAGTCATTTTTATTTTTTATTTATTCTATATTGTTAAGTTTTTAAATATATGCACTTTTTAAGTTAATAAATTGTTAAATTATTAATAAAATACTTTATTATTATAATTAATTTGAATTAATGAGTCAAATCAAATTACTCATTAACTTAATTTAATCCAAATTTGAGCTAATGTCATCAGCTTAGCTCAGTTCAACTTGTCTAACTCTATGTAAAATGTACATATTATTTTCCCTACGTAACATTAACGTAAACTAAACGTTAAAAAAAATATATCAAATAACATTAGTCCCTTCTAAACAAAAGTTAGCTTATAACTTTGATGTTTTGTAGTGTTTAGCTTTATAGGCTCTATCTATTATTTGTGATACGTTTCTTGAAGCAAGTGGATGTAGATTAAAAAGGTTTCATATCACAAGCAAATGAAAACATTAATTAAAGAAAGTAATTTAATTAATTAACTTAAATAAAGCATTCTTTGAAAAGGTATAGCAACCAAGATTTTGCCTGCCCTTAATAATTACAGCCTACCTACTCTTCCGCGTTTAGTCTAACTCTCACGTAGGCTTTGTCACAAGTCATTCTTTAGAAAGAAATTAAGGACTCAAATTAATTAAATTCCCCCAAAATTTTGTCAAAGACGCCCTATATTTTATGCTAATTGCAAAAGTTGATTAGATTGAATTAACAAGGCAACCGACACAGAGAGACCACTCATATTGGTGGAGAAAGAAAAGGAAAAAAGGTACGTACTGAAAGGTTCTTCAAGAAGAAATGACGAGAGGAATTCAACAAAATGCTAATTTTGAGTAATTTCATTAATTTCATGGATGTTGAAGTTACACTAGAATTTTTTTTCCATACTCATAATATCTTTTAGGTGGCGTGTGATTTTAAGATTTCATTCATTCCTTATTATTATTATTATTATTATTATTTATTATTATTATTATTATTATTATGTATTTGATATCACTATCTAATATTTGATTTGATATGATAGATTGAAAGGGTACAAGTTAAATTTCAATTGTCTCTACTCTTTTAATTAGAATTTTAGTACAAGGTTGTGTGATATTCACGCTTGTGGCCGAAAAAGCTATCGTGCGAGGGAGGATGTTAGTGTCATGGTAAAATGATATTTAAATCTTCCTCAACCGCTTAAATTTTAGGAATAGATTTTAATTAATTTTTCCTTTTGGTAATTATCCTATTACGTGAAAGAGAAATAAATATAAATTTTTTATATATTTTAATTAAATTTGAAGTCTAAGTATAATGTATAAATTATCAAATTTAATTAAAAAGATAATTTTGGCAAGTCTTTTTTATCATGCAAATTGAATTTAATAGTTAATTTATATTAATTAAACTTGAGGTGAACAAATAATATTAAAGCACTTGTTCATTGTATATTTCAATTGGCTCAAATTTTGAGTCATAAGATTTGATGGACCTAATAAAAATGTTAGATTATTTCAATAAGGGAAATAATAAAATTTTACATCAATTAAATTTAAGATTTAAGTAATATATAAGATACTAAAATTTGACTACTTAAATAATTTTTATTTTATTTTTGTAAGTGACTATTGAAATAATTTGGGTTAGTGTATTATGTCACGACAGTTATCTTGGGTTAATTAAATTTAAGGAGGATTACGCGTTTCAGTGTACATTAAGACACTATGTATCATAAATGAAAAAAAAGGGGGGGGGGGCATCCGTCTTCTCGAGGAATAATTGGAACTTGGATAATCATTCTGTTTTGTCATCTTTTCAAAGAAAAAATCTCTTATTTACTCGCATAAAAGTACAAAAATTTTATACCACACATATGCTCTTAACAAAATAACTGTAATATGATTATGGAGAAAAAACGCATTTGCTTTAAATAGAAACAAAAATAAATAGATTTTTAATGAAAAATGAAACAGAACGGCCATAATTGGGATCTATTTATCTTAAGAAAAAATAGTTTTTATAAGAATATAGTCTTATCTATTTATATTTATTATTATAAAATATAATTAAGATGATGAGAAATAATATATTTCATGAGTGCTAACTATAAGAATTGTAATAAAAGATAATATTCTTTTTTTACAATAGCAGTAATAATTAAACTATTAAACATATATAAAAATCAAAGATTGAACTTTATATATAATAGAAGGTTCGGAACCTTTAAAGAATATCAATTTCTACTTAAATTATAAATTCTTAATAGAAAATTATATTCTTTATTTTTAAAAAGAAGTTATTTTTCATACAGTTATTATATGATGTATTATTTTTTAATTGTGAAATATATAAATGATATAATATTTTTATTTATATATAAATAAACGAGTTTTTTTTTTACGCAAATGGCTTCCAATAAAACAAAACAAACGGATTAGCATCGTCTAACACATAATATATTATAAGAATGTATTAATTTAGTTCATAAACGCTAGCACTTGCTGACTTTTGGCCGCACAATGTGAAAACTTACGCCTTCTTATTCCGTTGAATTTTGCATGTAATCGTCAAATAATTAATTCAACTAGTCATTTAATTAGTTCTTATGTCTATTCATTCTTAATATTTTGAAAAAAAATACATTTAATTATTGATGGTGTATTTTATTCTTTCTTATACTTCAAAACAACGGATTACTAATGGCAATGAAATTAATAAAGAATAATCAACCCATTTTTAATTCTTTCTTATACTAAGGGGGTTGAAGACTTAAGGCCAATGCTTGTAAGATATTTTTCTCATAGCATATATTTTGACATTGCAAAGTCGAATAAAACATGCAAAACTATTTGATAATCATCGTCAAGGGGAATATTTATTAACTTGGTCAGTATATTGGCATCTTATCATTATTTCATTTTATAGAGTTTAATTAGTACAAGAAAGTATTAATTTATTTAGCCAATGAAAAGTTATTTTTTTTTAAGCTAGCGCTTTCATTGATGAAGTTGTGATGATGAATTTTTTTTCTGCACATCTTAACAATAATTATAAATAGATTGAACATTTTAGAATCAACAAATACTATATTATATGATAATATTTAAGGAGGGTAACATCATTGGCAATCTTTACTAATCACTTCTCCTTAAACAATATTATATATAAATAGTTAAAGGAAATGAAATCTTGGGGACGATACCTTAATAATTTGAACAGAAATATGTCTTGGATTATTTGTAAAAGGTGCAGCTTGCTAACTAGTTTAAATCATTGAAATTTCCGTCATGATTTTCCTTATGTACATTAGCATGCCATGTAATGATGCGTATATGCTAGTTTTATAATCCCACCAAATTAAGACCACTTATTTTATGCATTCCAACTTTGAAAAAATAATTAATACTAATTATGATAAAATCCGCGTTGTTGGTGAGATCAGCCACCAATTTTCTTCTAACCATCTAAAACTGAGAAATTCTACCATGCATGCATGCCAGTTCATTGCCAGAATTGAGCATGTGGGCTTAAAAAAATAAATAAAATGTACTGATAAAGAAATTAAATAATAAAAATAATAGTTTCAAACTTTCAAGGCTAAGGTCTTAATTAGAATCACCCACCAAATTAAAATATCAGAAAATTGGGGTTGCTCTCTATCTACATGATCGCTGAAACCATATTATTATTGTGTTCCAAAAAATGAAACAAGAAAGATAATATCCAACGTGATGGCAAAAATTAGCAATTTTATAAAGCGAACAAATGTTATCTATTTATGATGCGGATCGGGATTATTTCATTCACATATCATTGATTTAAAGTGTCAAGATTAATACTTTTGGTCTTTTTTACCTCTCACTTGAAACAAGTTTCCAATGTTTCCATAAAAAATAAACAGAACTTGCATGTTTTTGTTGCATGATCTTCTCCTTCTTAAGCTCGAATTAATGAATTAAGCTAACTATTTGTAATTTGATTTGAAAATTAGCTCGTTCCAATTTCAATAAGTTGGATTTATGGACTAAACTGGCTAACTCGATTACTA
Organism: Sindora glabra; assembly: GCA_020226215.1. Taxonomy (NCBI): domain Eukaryota; kingdom Viridiplantae; phylum Streptophyta; class Magnoliopsida; order Fabales; family Fabaceae; genus Sindora; species Sindora glabra. The sequence goes on from CM035231.1 coordinate 37,063,240, forward strand.
AATGAACTATATACAATTTATAATTAGTATTTCAACTCGTTTGATTGCTAATTGAATAAATTAAATATATTTATACTTAATTTTAATAATGTTTATGAAATAAATTATAATATAATTATAATGTTATATATTATATAGTGTATTTAATTAAATGAATATAAATAACATTTTTATATAATTTTATATTAAAGGAACCAAATGAGTTAAACTGATGGACCAATAATAATTTGAACTAACTTGACTCATTTCAATTCATAGTTGCTTATTTTAAATTTTAATTTATTTAATTAGACTAAAGGAAAATTGAGTCAATTTGAACATTCATTAATTTAACTTGAATTAATTTTGAACAAATAATTATGGCTTATTTAAATATAATTACAACTAAATTTATTCAAGCCAAGCCAAAACTAATTTGCAATTTGACTCAACTCGATTCAAATTATATTATCCACCCAACACTTTAGTTCTCTCCCGTTAAAATCATAAAATTAACCCAAGCGGGATAGTAAGTACAGGGCTATAAGTCCTGACTTATTTAATCTGTGAAAGGCGGCTTTGAGTCAAAACTAAGATTTAAACAGGTAGAATTGTTCACAACTTTGTTTCTTGCTGTTTGATTTGTGCCTCTGACATTAACGGAGGACGAAGATATGCGACAAAAATATATAAATTTCATTTAGTTTTTTATCAAAAGAACTTAAAATAGACAAAATGCCAACAAAATAGATCCCTTAAATTAATTTTGACAATTTAAACTATAGACGAACAAAGTAAACTCCGAATATAACACAACTATTACAATATATTTAAAGCATCGAGAAATCTTGGGCTACGTTTCTATTGGAAAGCATTTTTTTCAAATATTATTTGTATGTATATTAAAAAATAAATAATATATTATTTATATTTATTATTAAAAATGATGCTTAAAGTTATAATAATAAAAGAAAGTAATTTTTTTAAAAAATTATTTTTTTCAAATTCTTAATATATATATATATATATATAACATTAAGCAAATAAAAATACTTTCCTCCATTTTAATATTTTATAACTATATTTTAGAGTAAAAAAATGGAATTTTAGCCTTCATTTATTTTATCAAAAAGTATTTTTCATAAGAAAATATCATTTATATATACATATTAATGAAAAAATAATATATCATTTGAATTGATAATTAAAAAATAATATCTAAAAACATAATAGTAAAGAAAATAATTTTTTTTAAATAAAGAAAATTACTTTGTTCAAACACTTTATATTTAATGCTAAATAAATAAAATATTTTTTCATTGTTTGGTTCATGATAATTAAAAAAGAGAATGGGAATTAAGTGTTTTTATTCCTTTTATATGTGTTTGATCTAGAAAAATCTGATTCTCTATTTTCATTTTCTCTTAATTAGATTGACCTAAAAGGAATAATGATGATTCTTCCAATTACTCAAGGATCGAATTCTCTTATTCTAAATTTTAAATTTATCATATTGATAATAATAATGATAATAATAACAACAATAATAATATTATAATAAAGATAATGAAATTATTAATATAATAAAAATATAAAAATATTAATAATGTTATAATAATAAAAATAAAAGTAATTACAAATAATAATAAATAATGAAATTAAAACAACATATTAATAATTATAAATATTAAATTAATTGATAATTATAAAAGTAATAATAATATTAGCTAAAAGGGATAAAAAGATAATATAATAATTAACAAAATAATAAAACTAAATACTAATAATGATATAATAATAAAAATAATAAAAATAAATATTAAATAAGTATATAAATTAATTTTCCCTCTTTGAATCAAATAAAATAGAGAATCATAAAATATTTATTTTCAAAATTTTCCTAATTCTTTTGTTAATTTCTTCTCCTATCCCTTTTTTCCCATTAGATCAAAACTCCTTAATATTATATATATATATATATACATATATATATATATATATACATATATATATATATATATACATATATATATATATATATACATATATATATATATATATATTACGTGCAAAGCAAAGGCAGCATCAGTTCACATTATTTTTCCAAAAGAAGGTTCAATTATTAATTAATTAACGGTTTAGGTTTTACGCAGTCAACTTTAAACAAAATCATTATTTTATGGTAATTACAATTTGCAGCAAAACAGCAACACCACCAACTTCAGATGATTTCTCCGACCCAAGTTATATAAATCTCTCTTTTCCCAACATCAACACAGCATCCAAAAATTTCAAACTTTCATCAATGGCGAAAGAACACTATGATCTTTGGCCACTATTTTGCATCACCGTCTTCTTCATAATCCTCTTCTGTAACGTCAATCCATCTCACCAATCCGAATTTCCCCAAAATCCAAGGCTCCTAAAAGCTTACGAAGCCCTCCAAGCATGGAAGCATTCCATAACCTCCGACCCCAAAAATCTCACCGGCGATTGGTGTGGCCTCAACGTCTGCAACTACACCGGCGTCTATTGCGCGCCAGCGCCGGACGACCCCAAAATCATCACAGTTGCCGGAATAGACCTAAACCACGCCAACATTTCCGGCTCGCTACCGGAAGAACTCGGCCTCTTAACTGATCTTTCACTCTTCCACTTAAATTCCAATCGCTTCTGTGGGTCCCTTCCCTACAGCTTTCGCTATCTTCGTCTTCTTTACGAGCTTGATGTCAGTAACAACAATTTTTCAGGAAAATTTCCTGAAGTTGTTCTTCATCTTCCGTCTTTGAAATACTTGGATATCAGATTCAATGAGTTTCAAGGCAAAGTTCCTTCGACGCTTTTCGATCTTAAATTGGATGCGATTTTCGTCAACAACAATAAATTTAAATTTTCCCTGCCGGAAAATTTTGGAAATTCTTCGGTTTCCGTTGTGGTTTTTGCTAATAATGATTTGAAGGGTTGTCTTCCTTCGAGTGTGGCGAAAATGAAGAATACTCTTAACGAGATTATAATTATGAACAGTGGATTGAAGGGTTGTTTGCCGGAAGAGATTGGGGATTTGGACAAAGTTACGGTTTTTGACGTGAGTTTTAATAGTTTGGTCGGTCCGTTGCCGGAATCGGTGGGGAGAATGAAGAGCTTGCAGCAGTTGAATGTGGCCCATAATGAACTTTCCGGCGAGATTCCGGCGACTGTGTGCTCTTTGCCTAACTTGGAGAATTTTACGTATTCGTACAATTACTTCTGCGGTGAGTCGCCGGAATGTCTTAAGTTGAAAGCCGAAGATGACCGGAAGAATTGTATTCCGTACAGGCCGTTGCAAAGGTCGGTGAAGGAATGCGAGGCTTTTTATGCACATCCTGTTGACTGTAGTGCATTTGACTGCCTGTCTAGAAGGACGCCACCGCCACCATCTCCTCCTCCTCCATCTCCACCTCCCCCTCCGCCACCTCCGCCACCCCCTCCACCACCGCCTCCACCTCCTCCTCCTCCATGTCAGCCTCCGCCACCCTCACCCATGGTTTACTACCATCATCCATGATGACGGAAATCAGAGTTTACAGGATCCTTTTTTTTTTTTTTCCAGTTTTCTTGTTTTCTGCATATAAACAAATAGACAGCGCCGTGTTTGAGTTGATTGCTATTTTTATCATATGTTTAGGTGGGGGAAAAAAAAATGAGAGAAATAAGATTGACTGCGTTTGTTTGCAGTGTCCGGGACTGGATTCGATACCGATCTGGTTTATACCTCAGAGTCTCAGACTTCAGCTTGAGTTGGTTTCAACACCAAGTCAACCGTAGAACCAATGAACCGGACCGGTTTTATGAAACCGGTTAGTAACTAGTAAGTTTATTTTAGTAAAATGCAAGCAAAGGGATTTGAACCATAATAATACTTGGGATGAAACGCAATACAATCAACCATTAGACAGTTTTGAATCTTTAATCATAGTTGTACGAAATTCAATATATATGATAACATAATAATTTTTCATCAATAATAAAAAATATTTAACTTTTTGTTTATTAAATTTATATTATATAATTAATATTTTAGTAAAAATTATAATTTGCCTAATTATTTAACTTTTTCATATAATTATTTAATAAATTTAAATATTTTCACATTAAAATTAAGAAACATTAAGATTATATTTATACTTATACATATAATAAATACAATATATAAAGGAAATATATTAAGTAAAAAGAGTAAATCGTGATCATCAAATTTAAAATTAAAAGAGTGAGGATTAAAATATAAAATTATATAATTTTTTAAGTGATTATGAAATTATTAAATGATCATATTACCTTTATTAATATTTTAATCTAAACTATTAATATAAAGTTCGATGGTTACTATTGGCTTTTTTTACCTTTCACATAAAAAAAATTTGTTTCATTTAATATATTCTTTATATGTATATATATATATTATATTTGATTCGATGATTGATTTAATCAATCAAATTAATTGATCTGTGATTCAAAAACTTTTTTGATTTGCTAATTTGTTCGATATGATTTTTAAAATATTAATTATTATTATAAATTTAAGTATTAATTTTTAATTATAAATATAAATAATATATTATACTTCTATAAATTTATATATTTTAATAAAAAGAAATGGAGCCTAAAAACTTTGTTTTTTCTTCTTTTCTGGTCATAACATGAATGAAAGAGGACCTACCATCAGAAAAGTACAAGACCTAGACTAAAAAACCACGGTAGATTTCTCGAAGCAAAGGGAGTAAAAGACGAAGACAAGATCGCAAGCTTAAAAACAAGGATTTGGATGCATTTTTTTTATTATTATGTTAAAGAGAAAAATATTTTCAATCTTCACTGGATATTTTGATATCATCAATGTGTGGTAATTAAAATTTAAGAAGTAATTATTTTATTTATCAAAATATAAATATAATAATATTGAAATTTTGAATAGTACAGTAAAAATAAAAATATATCTTAATATAAAATATTTGGTGGGAACCTACATGTGAAAAAAAGAATTTTAAAAAGTGATTTAATTTGCAGAATTAGTTTGGAAAATATAATTTTTCAGGAAATAAAAAATTCTTAAGTTATCTAGTTTGTCATTAACCAACAAAATATAGGAATTTCTTATAAATTATAGAAAGTTTCTTACATAAGTAAATTTTTTCACTTTTTATTAAATAAAAATATAAAATTACTCTTATTTAATTTATCTAATAATCATTTTAATTTTTTATTCACATCAATTGAAAAATATAATAAATACAATTTATCGATTATAAAATATAAATATATTTATTTAAAAATAATTATCTTATTGATGATATAATAAATTAAAAGAGTATTATTAAAATTACATAAAATAAAAAATAAATATCATATCATAACTATAATAATAATAATAATAATAATTTAATTCTAAGTATAATTATATTTATTAGGTATATATATCATTTATTATTTTAATATTCAGTAATAGGAGTAAGAAATTGTGTATTTCTTATCTATTTTGTATGAATTCAAAAAAATTAGTTCTTTTTTATATTAATTATTTAATTAATATTTTTCTTCATTTAAATTGTATTCTATTCTATTTACATTAAGATAATTTAATATATATATAACATGTTGATTTTTTTAAATAAAATTATTTTATTTTTATAATAAATTAAAAAATAATAAATTACAAATTAAGAAAATTTCTGGTAGAGAAAGAAATTAGAAATATAATTTCAAAAATAATTAAAGATAATTAAAATTTATTGATATTTCTTATTTTTTATATTACAAATTTAAAGGATATATTAATTATTTTGATAATACTTCTTAAAATATTTAAAATTGAATCAAATAAAATACAAAAAGTTAATTCCTAAAAAAATTAATTTATTAGTATCAACCAAATAATTTTAAACATTTTTCGAAAAGTTTATAAGAAAATTTTCTTCCAAGGAAATTGAACTTTCTGCTGAAATTTATTTCTATCTAAAGCAAACGATTCCTAAATTCTAATATACATAATGAAGTTAATTTAGGATATGAGAAAAATAAAGTCTCATTATTAGGTGTCGCTAATGTAATGATTTTGTATTTATCTTTTACCAGTATAACAGAAACATAATAAAAGGAAAAAAAAAGAAGATAGTCTATATTCAAACAATCATGTACTCATGACCATTTTTCGCTATGAAATTAAGAAATTCAGTGCACCATTTTCAACCATTAACATTTAACATTTCGTAACACAGGCAAATTTTAACATTTACCGAGAGAATACAATAATTAAAGTCTTAAACAATTCCAAATTGAAATCAATTTACCTTTCTGGAATATAATATTTTATCTTTATATCCAATCATATCGATTTCATATTCTTAACTTTTATCTAATTAAAAGCTGTAATTCTTATAAGTCTAATATGGCTTCGATTGGAGATGTTAATTAACAGTTAATTTGAGGATATTTTTGTGGAATGAGTCGGTCATGAGATTTATACATTTGCTACTTTCAAATTTAATAGATATTAATAATTTAAACTCAATCAAATTCAATTTGTATACTAAATATAAAAAGATAGACTAAAATAAACTATTATATTTAAAATCAGTAAATATAGTAGATCCATGCGTTAGAAGAACTAAGATTATAATTAAACTTGTATGCTTTACAAGCATCAGATCACCCACTGGAAATTTAATAGCAATCTTACTAGAAATCTAAAAAACAAAATGCCCATATACTGTTGTTTAACATATTCTTGAGTTTTTAGTTCTCTAATTATTACAAAGAAAAGAAGTTTAGAAAAAAGAAAAATTATGTACTGACTATTCTAGAGGTAGAGGTCTCAACAATATCATCACTAGTAAAATTTCTAAAACTATTATGAGAATTAGGGTATACAACAAACCTTAGATCATGATTACGGTTGAAAGAAACTATCTAGTCTAATGAAATGCATATATGCAAACTAATTGACATGACTAATCTCCAATTAACCATGCAAACCGACGACATGCAAGGAAGATTATCGAATATCATCATTCGGAGAAAAGAAAAAAAAAAGAAAGAGAAGTTATAATAAGATATTTTTAAGTGAAGCCAGCAATACACAATCATCTTGGCCTTGTGTAACCCAACAATAGGGTAGCAGGTTTGTCCTTGGCAGGGATAGCAAGTCTACTCTAGCAGATCGTCGTTGGGCGAGCAATGTGCATATTGTACAATCCCTGAGGGCAATGGGGGCCTGGTGCCCGCGAGTGCCACAGCTGAATTTTTTATTATTTTTTTAAATTTTAAAATTCAAAAAATTTGAAAAAAAAATTCACCATATGGTTCTAACAAGACTTGCTTCCTCCAATGAATTTTCACTAAGAAATTTAGATGTTACTCATTCAATTATTAGATTCAAAGAGCCCCACAAAGTCACCAAGCCAACCACCAAAACTGATTTCTAATAATGTAATCACACCTCATAGCAGGATAATATTTATATTTTAAGCTATTTGTTTTATTAAAAAATATTTTTTATAAAATGTAATTATAAAATATTAAAATAAAAAATATTTTTTTAACGTTACATATAAAATATTTAAAAAAATAAATTTTCTTCTTTTAAAAAGGAATTTATTTTTTCTCATTTTTAAATTTTGGATATCATTTTTTTAATTATCAATATAAATAATATATTATTTCTTCATTAATATATATATATATATAAATAATATTTTTCTATAAAAAATACTTTTTAATGAAACCAACCTTAAATTAGATTTTATGCTTCATGGTATTAACTTTCACTCACTCTGTCAACGGCGGCTTAAATTTGTTGTTGATTGTGGCATAACTTTGCTCAACATCTCGAGGAAAGCTAGCCCAGAATAACAAGTTTTGGAATTGAAGGGTAAATGAATTTAACATCAAAGATGGTAAATTCTTAAATGTCGAACCATTGTTATATTGCAACTTAGAAAGCTAATTGAATAAATCATGAATTGAATGGAATGAAAAATCGGTAAGATTTACAAAATAATGTAAAATGAACGAGTTTTATATTATAGATGATTGTTGTATTTTAAAATAAAATAATTAATTTTATTAAAAATATTATGTGGATTAACATTAATTAATTAATAAAATATTTATTTAAGTAATTAATTTTGTATTTTAACATTAAGCATAGAACAGATCGGATCTTAATTTAATGTGTATAATCCATGATAAGTTAGATCATGCATAAGCCCATATGAGTAGAGTTTCCAACCTACAACCCTTTAGTGGTCAGTAATTTTTTATCACAAATCTGACCTTAAATAGAGAGATCAAAGTTATTATTTTAATACTAAAAAATTAGGATCCCCACACTCTTAAAAATTTTCTCTCCATCCCTCTCTCTCTATCTGGATAACCTAAGTGGTAAAGTAAATTGTAATTTTACTCATCATCATTCAGATCAGTCATGGCCTCATCAAATTATGCTTCAAGTATGCTTATAATTTTATTATGATCAATTTCATATTTTGATATTTTAATTCATATTTCCAACAATTGGTATCAAAGTCAGGTTGGTTGTATGAATAATTTAATTATGAGCAATCTGATTATCTAGACAAATTTATAAAAAAAAATTTCTCTTTTCGTACATGAAAATTTTGGAACTGAGGATTTTAATTCTGCAACAATCTTGATCTATTTTTCTTTCAATTAAATATTGAATCCTAATCTCAAATACATCGGGAATATTATTATGTTATTTGATTACATTAGATTCATAATCATTATGCACCAATTTGGATTTTTCTGGAATATTTATGAACATAAATTGTAAAATTTTGAAACTTTTCCTTTTGATAAATATGTAAATTTGTGTTTAAAATAGGTTAGATATAATTTTCTAGGACTAAAACGGGTTAAAAATAATTTTTTTTGAGCTTAAAAACCCAATTATGGCAGAAAAACAGTAACAAAATCGAAACAGCGCGAAGGAAGAAGAAAAGCCATCTGCTGCTTGCGCGCGTGGATCACACGCGCTGCTCAAGCACGTGAATAACACGCGCCTCAAGGAAACAGGTTCTGTCAACGCGTGGAACACACGCACTTGCAAGATTCCTTCTATTTTCAATCGGTCAGCTAAATTCATGAACCACGCGCACTTGTGGCGCGTGAGATGCACGCACTGATCAGATTAATTTCTGCATTTGAGTCAAGCCTACTCGCGAGTCGTGGCACGTGTTGGAGTGTGTGTCCAAAGCGCTTAGATTTTTGCACCCAGTTTTGTCCCAGTTGTGTATAATTTTAATTTCTACCTTTATATATTTTTTCTAGAATTTTTGGATGCTAATAAATATTTAGTTTGAATTTTGGAATGTTTATATTGTGTAAAAATATATTTTATTTATGAAATTTTGACTTGGAAAAATTCATGGACATTCTTTGTATTTTTTTCTGAGTTTGGTGTGCTGTCACTCTCTCTAATTATAGACACAGGTATATTAAATAAATTTTGAGCCCTTAATTATGTAATTTTTTACATATAAAGACACCTAAAGCTATTTATTTCACACCAGTGATAGGTTATGAATATAATAAGACTGTTTTACATGAAATATTATCCTTTTGGGATATCTAGGAGCATATTACATTAATGATGGATACACCTTATCAGTGTGATATTATTAATGTAATTTTAAATTTTAAACTCCTTATAATAGGCATTCAGCATTTATAATGTTTTCAATATTTTTTGTACTCTATCGGTATGGCTATATTGATTACATTTTTTATGTAGGCTCTTGTACAAGCCAAATTATATGGTACATATAATTTTAAGACCACTTTGTTATATAGTTGTTTGACTAATTTTTTTAATTAGAAATCTTGTATTATAATTATGTTATGCACGCATAATTAATAATTTCTCAATCCTGTTGCATCAATCTTGATCTTTCAACAACTATCTGTGGTGAAGACTTTTAATAGAAAAAACTATGATGAATGGAGAGAATCTTTGAACATGTACCTAACAATCTCTAAAGAGGATTTAGTTTTTAGAGAACCGAAGCCGGCTAATCTATTACCTGAGTCTAGTGCTGTAAATAAGACCTATTACAAACAATGGTATGAGTCAAAATAGATCTATTTGGCAGTGATTGAGTTCACTATTGAAAAAAGAATTAGAAAGATTATCTCAAACAATGATAGTGATGTGGAATACATGAAAGTTGTTAAAGAGAAATTCAATTCTACTTGTCTAGCTTTAATATGTTGTGAGTCCAATAATCTTAAAACATCTTCTGAATTTTGGTGGTTAAGTTTTGGTGCAATTGTTCATATTGCAAATTCTTTAAAGGAGCTCATGAATTGGCGGATCACAAATGAGAAAGAGAATACTATCTTGGGAGTAGCAGGAAGTAAAGTTGAAGTTCAATACATAGGATGAATTTCTTTGTGTTTATCCTCTAGATACATTTTAGATCTGAATAATGTCATTTATGTGCCTTTTGCAAGAAGGAATTTGATTTCTAGTTCTATTTTAAAAAATTATAGTTATTCCTTTTGATAAGAAAATGAAATATTGAAATTTATTATGATTTTGCTATTTTTGGTATGTCACCTTACAAAATGATCCGTATTATTTGAATTTGAAAGATCATCCTGTTGTATCTTCTGATATTCCCATCAATGTTATAATTAGGCATAAACAACCTAAAATGAGGTAGAATTCTTCTATTTTATGGGATGAATTTTAGGCTAATTTTTCCTAAACAGAGAGATTAGAAAGATTGATAAAATAAAGGTGTGTTGTTAAACCTAGATTTCTCATATTTTTTAAAAATTTTAAGTGTGGAGTTGTAAAGTAAAGATGAGACCATATAATCCCTAGTTGAAGAAATTAGACTCTAGAACAATCAGAAAGTTCTTCATTAAGTATTGAATTGGATCAAGAGGTTATAGATTTTATTATCCCATTTATAGTACCAAGATAATCAAGTTTAATCGAACATTTTATTTGAGGATGACTTGGATAGTGGGAGTTCGATGCCTAGGGCTATCATTCTACATGATAAGGCTAATATTCTACCTATACCTATTCTAACTCCCTCAACACTAGAGGAGATGATGTTGATAATCCAGTTCAAATAAGTAAAGACCCTCATGTTGAAGAACTTGATCTGCTAGCCATTGAGTTTAGACGATCTCAAAGGATTTAGAGACTTGCAATACCATATGACTATACTGTGTACTTGCAGGAATTTTAATAAATTTATTAGGGTAATTTTATCATCTTAGTGCTTAATGTTGATGACATTTTGTTGGCTAGAAACTCAATTAATTTAGATGAGTCAAAACACATATTATCATATCATTTTGATCTTTGGCAAAAACATCTTTTATTTTGAAATTTAGATCCATCATGATAGAACTCATAGTATTTTAGGTTTGTACCAAGCCAATTTGATTGAACGGATGCTTAAAAGATTTAAAATGGATACATGTGCATCTAGTCCAATGCCTACTTAAAAAGATGATACGTTGTCTCAATCATATTACCCTTAAGTTAATATTGAAAAGGCAGAAATGGATAAGATTCTTTACGCTTCTGCTATTAGTAATCTTATGAATACATAGGTCTACATTCGTTTAGATATAGCTTTTGCTATTAGTGTGCTTGGAAGATACTCAAGTGACCCTAGGATGGATCATTAAAAAGTGACCAAGAAAGAAATAAAGTATCTTTAAGATACCAAGAATCATATGTTGACTTGTAGATGATCTTATTTACTTGAGGGTATTAATTATTCAGATTCTGATTATACATAATACATATATGATCATAAGTCAATATCTGGATACATCTTTATGATGTTTAGAAAAGCTGTTTTATTGAAAAGTGTTAAACAAACACTCACAGCTACCTCAATTATGGAAGTAGAGTTTATTGCATATTGTGAGGCCACTTGTTAGGCTATATGGTTGAGAAAGTTGATATATGACATGTAATTGGTTGATTCTATATCATGATCTCTATCAAATTTTATTGCAATAATTCTTCGGCTATGTGCTTCTTTCAAAAACTACAGGAATTCTAGTCGTATTGAACATTTTGATATTAAATTCCTGTTTGTTAGAGAGAGAAGATTGCTGAATCTCGGACTTGCATTGAAAACAACCCTATTGGAGACATGCTAGGGATCTATTGACTTAAGGCTTACCTATAGGAGTATTTAAAAATCAAACAACTTATATGGATCTTATTAAATCTTTTGATAAAGCCTTAGTTTAGTAGGAGTTTGAGATATGCTCATTTTATTTCGTTGATGTCTATGACCAATAAATTGCTCATATTGAAATATTAGTGATATGTTTTATACATATAAATCATTTGCTTCCCGATCGAATTCAATGATTTTAAGTTGTTTCTCTTATGAGTTGTGATTAAAAGACTAACCTTATATATATCCAGTTGCATTGGGATTATGAGACATTAATTTTACATCACTTGTCTCCCTATCGGATTCAATGATTCTGTATGGTCTCATTCCACTTATATAATCATTGCTCAGTTTAGATATTGAAACACTGATAATATATTCTATACATATATATAAATCATTTGTTTCCCTATCAAATTCAATGATTTTGACTTGTTTCTCTTCTGAGTTGTAGTCAAAAGACTAAACTTTATTATATTCCTTTCAGATTATGAGACATTATATCACTTGGCTTCCTATTGGATTCAGTAATTCTATGTAATCTCATTCTTTGAATTAAGTTTATAGCTTAATGTATAACTAATTATTCAATTATTGATGTTTCAATTATTCCATATAATTAATTAATGTTATCCAAGTGGGAGATTGTTGTATTTTAAAATAAAATAATTAGTTTTATTAGAAATATTATGTGGATTAGTATTAATTAATTAATGAAATATTTATTTAAGTAATTAGTTTTATATTTTAACATTAAGCATAGAACAGATCGAGTCCTAATTTAATATGTATAATCCATAATAGATTGGATCATGCATAAGTCCATATGGGTAGAAGTCCCAACCTACAACCTTTTAGTGATCAGTAATTTCTTATCACAAGTCTGACCTTAAATAGAGATATTAGAGTTATTATTTTGATATTGAAAAATTAGGATCCCCACACTTTTAAAAATTTTCTCTCCCTCTCTCTCTATGTAGATAACCTAAGGGGTAAAGTAAGTTGCAATTCTACTTATCATCATTCAGATCAGTCATGGCCTCATCAAGTTTTACTTCACGTACGCTTATAATTTTATTATGATCAATTTCATATTTTGATATTTTAATTTATACTTCCAATAATGATAATTCCCAATTTGTCCATAATAAATTTTTTATTTTCAGGAGATATATAAGATACGAAAATATCATCAAAGCACGGTTTCACCACTCTCCAATGACTAAGTTAATAATTTATTGGATAATATAATGCAAAAAATGAAAATAAGAATAAAGATTTCTCTTCATAAAATGTATACATGTAATTGTATAGAGGGATGATATTCAAATTAAGATTGCATGTGATCGGTTGGACTAGACAAAGTAAACGACCGCTTAGCCATTTTAAATATTATTAATATAGGAGGGTTCTACCATAGTAGGCCCGAAATACTGAGTACTAAAAATTTAGCCATTGCCAGCCGTTGATAAGAGGGCAAACAAATCTCAGCCCTTGAATGTTAATGACTTGAAACTGGATGAGTTATATTGGGAAACGGAACAAAATGACTGAATTGCCCTTGTGAAATTTCAAATTTCACGAAGTACAGTAAGAATTCGAGGCGGATCGGAGACAAGTCTGTTGGGGTTTAGGCCGTGGAAAGGAGTGATCAAGTAGGGAGGATTCGCGAACAACCGCGAATGGGAACGCTACTTTACCCATTGTTTGGTAGAGGAGAAAATAGAAAGGAGAAAAGAAAATTTTAAAAATTTGAATAGAAAAAAAAATAAGAAAAAAATATTTTAAAATTTAAAAAAATTATAATTATACATTTTATTTTTTTACCTTTTTTCTTTTCTCTTCTCTCTTTTACCAACCAAGAGAAAGGAAAAAAGTGTAAAATTTTATTTCTCTTATATTTTCTTTCTCTTCTTTCAAACCAAATATTAGACTAGAACTAGAACGAAGTTAAATAGTAAGTAAGGATGTTTTATATTAAAAATGAAATTTATTTTATTTTATTTTATTTTAATAAAAATAATTTCATTTTATTTCTAAATGAATTCCTTTATTTAAGATAAATTATATAAAATATAATTTTATTTTACTTTAAAATGAATTCTTTTATTAGAAATTTTATTAAAATTTATAAAATTCATTTCAAATATTTATATTTACCATATTATGTTTGAGAGTTTGTGTGTGAGAGAGAGAGAGGGTTATTAATAAATTAAAAAATCAAGAGTAAAATTATTTAATAAAAATATTATATTTGAAATGAAATGAATTCTTATAAAATTTTATTTAATTTTATGAAATTTTAAAATAGTAATAATGTAAATAAAATAATATTTTAAAATGAAATGAAATCTAGAAAATTTAAATCTAAATATAATTTTTTTTGATAGAATTCATTTCAAAATAAAATAAATTCTAGTTATAAAATGTATCAAACCAGGGATTAAGCAAATATTCTCTCTATTGTCCCTGAATGTTTGCGGCCGATGGTTGGAATATTTGAGGTGCGCTATGCGGGATGTGGTTCCCATGGCTAAAAATGGGTAGTAGCTACGGCAAAACTATCCAATTTTTGCACTCTTAACCACACTATCTGAAACCGTGGGTGAATTAGTTGGGAAATTAGAAAGTATTTCAGTGTCAATCATTCATCCACTCCCTCCATCTTTTCGTCTAACAATTTTCTAATCTTCCGCAAGCTCAAGGAACGAAGGAGTCCGATGTTGAGGTATTGCTGAATCTTTAAAGGCTCACAATTTCTATTATATTCATATAAAATAATGACGGATTTGATTTATAGTTCCTAATGAAGTGAAGTCAAATATTGTCCTAATCGAGATTACATCCTTAAAGTGCTAGTTGATTTCATAGGAGTTGAAAAATTCTGAATAAACATTTGATTTTGGAGCTGTCATTTCAAACTTATAATTCAAAACAGAGGATTCTATTCGCTAAACTTGCATCATTATGATTTGGAAGATAAATCTCATGAACTCCGAGATGAATTTCGGATCAATTTTCAAAACCAAGTTAAAATTTTGAATTTATCTGCCATCATCCTTAATTCAATGATCATTTCAAGATAATAAGGGGATATGACACATGTTTTGCAATCGATGATATTTGGTGAAGTAAATAAATAAAAATTTTATTTAATTATAAAATTATTATTAAGAATAGAAAAAAGTTTTAAAAATTTAAAATTTGTTCTTATTTTTCTTTATTTTTAAAATAAGAATTTCAAGAACAAATTTTGAAAATAGTTTGATAAACAAAATATTTTATTTTTAAAAATAATTAACAAATAAGCTTCTATAATCACATTGAAATATATTTTCCAATGATTTTCCATAATTTTTCGCATTCAAGACGCCACGGGAACTTTACCGTAACCACACAATTTAAAAGGAACTATTGTGCAGTTTTGTGGTAGGGTCTCTCAAGACTTTTCCTTCTTCTTCTCATCATGTTCTAGACTTTTGTTTCTTACGATTTTGTGAGTGTATGGTTTTTATGTTATGAATGCATGGCTATCCACTCATACAATTATACATGAGCTGAACGATCCGTTTGACCTAGCAGAGCTAATTTGAAAAAATATAAAATTTGAATTATTTTTTTAATTTGACAGATTTGTTGGATTTTTTTTGGCCCAATTGTTAATTGGGTTAAGATAAAAAGAAAAAGGTGTGACTAGCTCGATTTGATTATATTATTTATTTTTAATAATATAATTATATATTAAAAAATAATTATAATTAATTATTTTTAATATTAAAAAATTAATTTAATATAATTAAATATTTTATATATTTAAATATTATATTATTTCTTTAAATATATATATTTTATTTTAAAAATTTATTTTTACTTAAAAATAAAAAATTATTTTATTTAAACTATTAGGTTGAACCAAGCCAAACTTGTAAGCAGATATGATAGGCATATATTTTTGTGGCCTTATTTAACACGAACCAGGTTACCAAAACAACCAAGAGTTGTAGCAGCGTTTATTCTTTGGCACATAACATCTCCTCAGCTTAGGAATATTAAATAAGCTTTAAATGTTATTAATACCTAATGCCATAATTGTGTGTTGAAGATTCATCCCGCATTAAATTTGTCTAAATACATTTATTATCTTTTTCTCAAAATGCTAGCTGAAGAATAGAGCCTTGTGTTTGTGTAATAGTGTTTCTTAGATTTTAGCTAATTTTTGTGAGGAGTTGCTTATGCTAATTGAGCTACTTCTTCACATGATTACTGGCAAATCTTCCTTCATGTGTTGTTGCTTTGATGGATGTTATGAATTAAACATAGAATTAATGGAATTTTCTTGCATCACTCTTAGCTTTGGGTTTCATATGGGTTATGGGTTTGGGTTTGGCAACTATAGATGGAAGATACTGGGGGGTTCACTTCCTTCTTGTTTTTAATTGGAAGATGTTGGATTATTAATAGTTCAAGGGGTTTTGGTGGGTATGCATTCTATTTTGTATTTGATTTTCTCCTTTGTGCATGTTTAGTTTAATTTGTGCTTTTTAACTTGCATGATTGAGCTTCGGGCAATTGCAAAATAACATTGGATAAAATTGAATTAGAAATTGAGTTTGGCTGTGTTGATTAACCTAAGTTGAAGTATTGAAGATGATTGAAGGAAGTCCTGAACTTTTAGTTATTTATGCTTTTTTAATTTGCATGACTAAACATTGGACAATTGCAAAATAGCATTGGAAAAAATTGAATCAAAAATTAAGTTTGGTTGTGCTGATTTATCTAGGTTGAAATATTGAAGATGATTGAGGGAAGTTTCGAACTTTCGATTAATTCGTTGGTGCTTCTACATTATATTGCTTCTATTCTTCTCTTTTTCCCATGTTGTAATATAATTGCAAATTTTATGAAAGATATTAGATTGTTTGGATTTTCTTTCTTAATTGATTTTTATTTTGGTTATTTCAATTAAATTTAAATTTATAGCTTTAATTTTATATTATTATTATATGGATGCGCAGATGGAATGTGAGAGATAGAGAAAAGTGTAGTCAATGAATTGTGAAGCTCGTTGATGACTAATTTTGTATCTCAATTTTATTTGTTTGTTTGGGTGATACTGCTAACCTTTTTACCACATTTTTAGTAACCTAATATTTCTGAGGGTTGTTAGTGTTATGAGTGTATAAAAATGATAGCATGCCTAGTTTATAATGTTTGAGTACATTTTGATTTGATAGTCATTAATTTGCGCTCAGCTTTTTTAATCTAATAGTAATAGATTAGTAAACCGATGGTAGAAGGATTTTTTATGGGTTTTGCCTCTATTTGCTTTTCGGCTCCCTTAAGTTACACGCTACCTTGCCTATGCTTGCTTGGTTACTAAAGCTCAAGTGATCACTTTTTTGGGTTTCACCATATGTGATTTCTGCATTCTTCTTGCTTATCTATTCTTTTGATGGTTTTATCTTATTGCATGCATATTTAGGTTTATGAATATTTGCAAGGTTGCTTTCTAAGTTTTGCTTTTGTGTTCAAGTTATGTTTCTGACTTTATTTTCAAGTTTTGTAATTTTCTCTATATTTGGATATTGTAAATAGGGAATGTCACTGTTAGGGATTGATTTATTCCTCTGTTTTCCATAGATTTATTTTTATTTCATCTCCTACTTCTATTTAGTATTTGTAGATATTATTTCCTATTCTATTCTATTTAGTTTTCACTTCTTAGGAGAGCTAAATGCAAATGATAACAAATATGATGGTCATCAAGTATGTTAAGTTTGGAGTTTTCTAGGGGGGTAATGAGTAGATATGAAGTGTAAAAGATATATAAGAACCCTACTCATACAAGCTTCCTAATTTAGTGAAAGAACAATATTTTCATATGTGTATATAGCTTAGAAATTGAATGTTAAGTAAGTTCATACTAAGTTACAATTAACTTTGGAGCATCTAATAGTTAAGATATGGATGTGATTTTGCCCCTATTTTTTAGTGATATCTCTACCAAGCTTTCATTTCTCCTTGTAGTGCTTCTCTTTAAGCTTCCATCTCTATGATTTAAACTAGTTTAGTTTCTATAGTTGTGTTAATGTCAAGTTATTTGGCAAATATGACACTTTGGAAGCCCAAAGATTAAAATGCTTAATATAGGGTTCATATGTTTGTCAAGCTATTAATTTTTACTATTTTTTGTACTTTTGCCATATCTATGAAAGCTTTTCCCGTTCAGTATATATGACTTACATTATTTATTGATATAACATACATTATTCATTGTTGTGAAAGTTTTTCCTAAAATTGAATTGCCTAATGTGGCAACACCATTACTTATTCTTATGTTTGCTACTATTCTTCCCTTAGTTGATTGTCTGGGACTTTTAAAAGGATTTTATTCTTTTGCAATTTAGAGGGTTATGACTTCAAATAGCTTTGAATGTTACTATTTAAGATGAGGCATAATAAACTAAAATAATTTCTTGTAATTTTAAATATATTGTAGTGAAGGCACACTTGAAATGACATCTTTTTTACCATGTACTAACTATAATGCCATGTTGTATATAAATGTTGATCTTATCAAGTTGGAGGCCTAGGTTAGCTATAACTTAATATTTATACTATCTTTTTCTAAACTTGTATGAAGAAGTACCTATAACTACTACTTCATGTTGAACCATTGCCTTAGTTTCACCATTTTAACAGCAATTATTAAATTGGTACAATATGACCAAGGCATGGGCCAAGCATAGAGGTTAGGATGTATTTCTCGCCTAATTGAAAGAGATCCAAAAAAATAAAACATATAATGTTGTGGACAAAATAACCTAGCTCTGAGCTAGCTTTGTCTAGAAAATGAAGCTCGAAAAAGGAGAAGAAAATATGCATAGGATGGATTAAGAGATGAAATAAACAAAAGATCCCAAAAGAGGAAAAAGCAAATGACAGAGCTCTATGGTTAGATCGACGTAACATTGCAAAGACTAAGAAAAATAGAGACATGATGGGCAATAAATGTAGCAAACTCACCTAAAAATATGAAAATTTAGGTTATGATTGCAGTCTGATCTGACAAGATCTTAAGTTTTTGCTCCTTTTCTCTCGGACGAAAAAGGGATTTATTATGGTACTTCTTTTGTTTAGGGAGGTTCATAAAGGAAAGAAAAAATGCTACCTTTTTCTTTTTGTTGCATTCCTTTGTTGGAAATGGTTAATGGTCATATATAGAGAGTCCTTTTTTGTATTTTCATGTTTATTTTAGGAATAAGAATAGACTACTTTTTGGCCAGATGTAAAATAAAAGATATCTAAACATCTCTTGGCAATGTTCACTTGGTTCAAATCTACTTATACAAATAGGATTAAATCATCTATAAAAAAAGAGATAAGAAATGCTAGGGCTATTTTTGCATAATTTAATTGGCCTCCACTCTCCTACTTGAATAGCATAAGTAATACAATGACCTAGTTTTTCAATGGAAAGAATGAACAAGTAAGGTGACAAATGATTCTTTTATTTGAAATATACATTAAACACTTTGTATCATATACATACATATATATATATATATATATATATATTTCACTCTCAATAATTACCACAAAATAATAAGTGCTACTTATAGGATTTCAAATAACCACTAATAGGTTAAGTTTAACTTACTCACAAAATAATACATACATATATATATATATATATATATATATATATATATATATATATATATATATATATATATATATATATATATATAAATTGATTAGAATAATTAAATAAAAATTTGTGCCTTTTGGTGTATAAACTTGCCATATTTAGATCTTGTATATTACAATATAAGTACTTATAAGATAAAATTCTTGTTATAGAATAAGTTGAATTTAATAGCAATAATAAATGATAACATATATATATTATTTAATTAAAATTTAAATTTAAATAAGATGATGGCATAAATAGAAAATTATCCTATTTTATAAAGATAGAATTTGACTCAAAACCCCATAACAAAAAAATTATAACTTGTTACAAAGACTTAAAAAAATTAAATATTTTATAAAACTTATAAATTGAATGCATACATGCGAAAGTATTATTTTTTTGTCAAGTATATTCATACTATAACAAACAAAGGAGGAAAAGAAAAAATGTTTGAGATAGTAAGGAACTTTAAAAAGCTTTTTTAGATAAAATGAAGGGTCATCTAATTGGGGGAAAGGAAATGAGAATGGTGAGATTTCATTCTCATTATTTTTATTTGATTCAGAAAATCTTATCATCTTTCTGCATTTTTTCTTAATGAGATTATCTTAAATAAAAAAATTTAATAGTAATAATAAATAATAAGATATATATCTTATTTAATTAAAATTAAAATTTAAATAAGATGATAGCATAAATAGACAATTATCTTATTTTATAAACGTAGAATTTGACTCAAAACCCCCTAACAAAAAATATATAACTTGTTACAAAAAATTAAAATAATTAAATATTTTATAAAACTTATAAATTGCATTTTTTGTTATAAATTGAATGTATATATGCGAATTTTTTCAAGTATTATTTTTTTGTGAAGTACATTTATACAACAACAAAAAAAAGGAGGAAAAGAAAAATGTTTGAGGTAGTGAGGAATTTTATAAAGTATATTAAAATAAAATGAAAGGTCATTTGATTTGGGGTAATTAAGAAAGGGAATGAGAATGATGGGGTTTCATTCTCTTTATTCCTATTTAGTTAAAAAAAAACTCATTCTTTTTCCTTATTTTCCCTTAATAGGATTATCTTAAATAACAAAATAGCAATTCTTCCCAATTCCTTAAGGAATCTGATTCCCTTGTTCTAGTTTTGAATTTATCATTTTCAATATAATAATAATGAAGATAATAATAATAACAATAATAATTTATTATTATAAAATTATAATATAAGTAAAAATAAAAATAATCATTAAATAATAATTAACAATGAAAATAATAAAAATAATTAATTAAAAATAAATAATTACATAATAGTTATTATAATAAATAGAATAAAATATTTAATAATACAAAAATTAATAATATTTATAAAATATTAATAATTAATCATAATAATAAAATAATGGTAAATATTCAAATTAAAATAATAACTATCATGTTACAAAAAGTAATAAATAATAATAGTGATAATTAAAATAATAAAAATGATAAAATATTAATAATTAATATTAAATAATGATGAAAATAATAATATTATTAAATATAAAATATCTAATAGCATAAAAATAAATATTAATAACAAAATAATAAAATAATAAATATAATAAATATATAAATAATAATTACATAAATAATAATTAATATTATTGAAATAAGATTAATTATTATTAATATATTAATAATAATTGAAATAATATTAATGAGGTATTAATAATTAATATTAAATAATCATAAAAATTATAATATTAGTAAATATAATAAAATAATAATTATTTTAATAATAATTATAAATAAATTATTTTTAATGTAATAATTATTAATTAAGTAAATTAGAAGTACCTCTTATTTGAACAAAATATAACGACTAATCATAAGATTTTCATTCTTTTTCTCCTTGCTTCTCTTTGTTGGTTCCTCTTTCTTTCAATAATTAAATCAAACGGCCCTTAATATTAATCAAAGGTCTAATTTCTCTACATTCTTCTGTAGCAAGGACATAAGTCACGGATCTATTCATTATAACAACAAAAAAATATAAACATCAACTAAACAACTCCCTCAAAATGATGAGTGTGTAGCGTACTGCAGCAAAGCCCCAATCATAACACAGGTAACTAATTTTGGGTCACTAGTTTGTGCGGTACACAGACTATACTGGCCTTCATAATATCACAAACGGTCAAAAACAAAAACATTAACAAATAGTCAAATAGAAGATTTGCGTGGAATTAAGAAAAGAGGCATATGGGCTTCCAATGCCTGAGCCCAACAAAAAATTGGCACGCATTAATTTCAAACCCTAAGTTTTAGTATATTTGCAAGATTAAAGAGACACTTCTCGCTGGAAGCTCTTCAGCTCTGAGGCCGTCTGGATAGATGTAGAAGCAGGAGCTGAAGTGGCAAAAACAGCCATGGCTGTCGGGAAGAACAAGCGCATATCGAAGGGAAAGAAGGGTGGCAACAAGAAGCCGTGAGGATCCTATCTCCATCACTTTCAGTGTTTCTTCTTTTGCACTCTGTATTTTGTATTATACTCAGCTCTGTTCGCTTTCTTCTTTGGTTTTTTCAGAGCTGATCCGTTCGCCAAGAAGGACTGGTACGATATCAAGGCTCCATCTGTGTTCCATGTCAAAAACGTGGGCAAGACCCTTGTCACCCGTACTCAGGGTACCAAGGTGGATGATGTCACTTTTCTTTTCACAACTTGTTGTTCTTATTTAATAGCTGCATTTTGTTAATACGAGTAGTAATGGGTATTCGCATTTGATTCTCCAACCCAGAAACGCCGTCAAGTTTGTTTGTAGTTTATGATAGACTTTGCTGCTTTGTGCTATAAATAAATGGTGGCTTTTTTGATATTAAGATGGTTGTTCTTCTACTGTTTGGTTAGCTGAACTATGCTTTCTTTGATAGTTGAAGTAGGGTTAATTGTATCTAAGTGTGTAGTACTTACAAAGGTGAAATTGTGTCTTAGAGCTGATTGCAGAACTGCATTTGAGCCTGGCTAGGTGTTTTTATTAAGAGAAACTGAAACCGATAATGTCTCAAGTTTTGTATTATATGATTTATCTGTCTAATGTAGGCTGAATTTTACATCTTGAGGCTGTGGTGGGATTATATGTCTGGGCATTTTACAGTCTTCTAAATGTATCTTTCTTTTAGTCATACCCATTCTTGTTATGTAATTTTCGCTTCTAATTACTATTTCCTGTTTATAAGTCTTACTATCCACAGGCCGGTAGTTGACATGTGCGAACATTTGTTACTTGTGAACAAAAAGTTATTGTTGCGTTTGAATTTCTTGTGACTGAGTGGTATTGTGTAGACATTTTTGGATGCTTTTTTTTTTTTTAATAATTTGTGTGATATGGAGCCATATCATTTGATTCCCATCAACTTTTCATGTAGTCTGGTGTTTATTTAATTGCTGGTGTTATTTCCTATGCATGATACAATTTTTAGTTTCACTGTGTCCAAATCCAATCCCCCTTATATGTTTGTGCTTTGGCATATGTCCAATTATAAAAAGTTGAAGCTTTTGATTGCTTACGTATTTTATGGTTTGAAAAAAAAAAAAAAACAGATTGCTTCAGAAGGTCTTAAGCATCGTGTTTTTGAGGTGTCCTTGGCTGATCTTCAAAACGATGAGGACCATGCATACAGAAAGACTCAATTGAGAGCTGAGGATGTTCAAGGGAGGAATGTTCTAACCAACTTCTGGGTATGATAAATGGATGAAATTCAAGCTGTTTTAATTTGATATACTTGTTGAAATCTAATCCAGAACTTTTGTGATCTCCAGGGAATGGACTTTACAACTGACAAGTTGAGGTCATTGGTGAGGAAATGGCAAACATTGATTGAAGCTCATGTGGATGTGAAGACTACTGATAACTACACACTGAGGATTTTCTGTATTGGATTTACGAAGAGGCGAGCAAACCAAATCAAAAGGACCTGCTATGCCCAATGAAGCCAGATTAGACAGGTGCATTGTTTTTAATCTTTTCTACTTGCATATGATGGTTGGGTCTGTTGTGATTACTGCTTGAAAATATAAAAAACAAAGTTTGTTTTTATAGATCCGCCGGAGGATGAGGGAAATTATGACACACCAAGCCTCATCCTGTGACTTGAAAGAGTTGGTCCGCAAGTTCATCCCTGAAGTGATCGGCAAAGAGATTGAGAAGGCGACAAGTAGCATTTACCCTCTCCAAAATGTGTTCATTCGTAAGGTCAAGATCTTGAAAGCTCCAAAGTTTGATCTTGGAAAGCTTATGGAGGTATGTCTTATTCAAAACTATTAATTTTTGCTATTGGTGTCATACAGGTTGAAAATATGGAGAGTTCATAATATTCATTATAATTTTTGCCTGAATGGAATTAGGTTATTTATTTTTATCTTTTTACTGTATTGGTTGCTATATTTTTATAAATTTTAATTCAATGGTCGGTTGCATGGTCCAATTGAGTTGATTTGGGAAGCTGGTATTTTTGGAACCAATATATTTGCACCGTTAACGTGAACGCCGGTGCTTATCCTTGGGATCTGGGAAGTATAAGGGTGGTTTGCTTCCTTGTTTGTGTATTTCTATTATCTCTCTACATTTCCCTCTTTGCTAAATTTGTTCCAATAACCCTACATGATGTTTTAGTGTCCTATGGATTGGAAACACTTGTTTCGTTACCGCAAAAACTATGTTTTTGGACTAGTTGAATGCATTTTGCTATCTGGTCTTTGTAGGTTCATGGCGATTATTCGGAAGATGTTGGTGTGAAGGTAGACAGACCTGCCGATGAAACAATGGCTGAGGGAACCACCGAAGTCGTAGGAGCTTGATCGAGTGATGAAAGCATATTTAGTTTGTCTTAGGAGTTTTTGTTACGTTATGAAATTTAGTATACTTCAATATAATGTTCCTGTCGTTGAGCTGAGTGAACCAGTTTTTAGGCAATGCGAAAACAACTTTTTGCTCTAGTCAATACATGGATTTTGTTTAGATCCTTAATTTGCTTTGCATGTTATATATAAACATGATAATAGTTTGGCAATGGGCAGTAATCCCAATGGAATTATTAGCTTAATAAATCCGTTAGCATGTTGGTATCTTTATCAATTGATATAATGACGGATTATTAAGACTTGATCAGATGAGTAACTTTGGCGCAGATATCCAACAATAACCGAAGCTACCGATGACACTGTAAAAACTGAACTGGAGCATGTTGAAGCCTTAAGCTCAATGAAATAGTTTACCGATGAAAAGCTGTTCTGTCGATGGTACACCGATTTGAAAGTGTTTGAGAGAAGCAGGATTCATTGATCGTTAGATCATCCAGAAGAATCACAGCAATAAAGTCAAGTCACCAATCATAAAAAAATAAACTCAGTGAAATTGTTTAGTACCTCATAAAAAATTTCTTCTGATATCTTCGTTACAAATATTTTTTTTGTTGGTTCGCTGAGAAACTGCCGGAAAGCTTAGGAGGTTGGGAGATAACACAGATTTTTTTCGTTTTAAATTTAAAAGATTGAATGCTGGCTAATGCTTATCCCCAGAGAAATAGGGGAAAGAATATCTTGTTTATTAGGATGTGTTAGTAGAAGTGATAATTTTTAATATAATATGATAATTCAATATGAATACAAAGTAAATGAGTTTGAGTTGTAAATAAATTAACCTGTTTAATATGATTAATAAATGAATTGGATTAGATTGTGAATGAATTAATATGTCAATTCATTCAAGATAATTAATAATTAAATTATAAATAATTATATACAATAAAAATATAAAATTATATTTTAATAAAATAGTAATAAAATTTTAAAAAGTATTTTATTAATATATAAAAATATTTTTATAAAAATAATAAGTAATTAAATTTAATAAATAATTTTATGATATAAAATTTGTTAATTGAAATTATTAAATGAGTTGATTTGATAGATATTGATTATTATTTAAGTTGAATTTATTTGAATTAATTTGGAAAATACATGATATAAGGCTTTTCGTAAGATAACACGATTCAAAATCGTCAAATAGTCATTAATGCTGATATGGAAACAAGAGATTATATTAGATATATCTCCTGGAATCCGCCTCCTAACAAATGGTCATAAGTTTAGTGTTGAGAGAAACTTTCCGAGCAATTCAGGTAGAGCAAGATATTGCGGTCTAGTTACAGATGCAAGTAAGAGATGGGCTGTTGGATTCTCAAGATATCTAAGGAATCAAAACTTATATCCAAGTTGAGCATCGTGCTACTTCGAAGGGTTTGAAGATTAATTGAACGGAAATATCAGAGTTTATTTGTGAATCGGATTCACAAAAAGTCCTCCACATGATTGAAAATGTGAAGGTGGAGGGACACAAAGATGACACTATTATTGTAGACATCAGAAACCTCACAAAAAGGGAGTGGACCGTAAGGTTCTGTCATACTATGAGAGATGAATAGTTGTGCTGATACTATAGCAAAGATGGAAGTTAAAGATTAGGACTATTGCAGGCTATGAGATGAGGCGCCAGCTGCTACTCTTCCACTTCTGTACTCTTCGTAGGGCTTGGTTTTCCTTTTTCTCACTAGAGCACAAAAAAGGATATTTTTTTGGTTGATTTTTGTTATAAATATTTATTTATGCAGGTATCAACGAAATATCTTTTTACCTATTATCTATTAATTATTGCAATTTATTTTGATAGACTTATAATCAATTTCATCTTGAAATCAATTAGTGATAATTATTAATTAATAATAGTTATCAATTGGTGTTCAAGGGCTAAATATTTGTGAAAAGGTTTTACACATTCATAAATAAAAAGTACTCCTCCTGTATTATTCTATTTATATGACACTCTAATCTAATTTTATTTTCATAACAACTTTCAATTTTTTGAATCCTTAACATTGTTTATGATGTTGCTCTAGTTATTTTCAGTTTTTTTTTATTCATACTAATCAATGATATCTATATTTGAGTTAATCTTAACTAATATTAGAGAATTGAAGGATTTTACGCAATTGATGATAATTAACCTTTGAAAATTCAAAAATTCAAATTAAAAAATCTCGATATTTGGGTTAAACTTTCTAATCCATTCAAATAATATCTTTATTTGGATTAAGCTTCAATCTTAATTCATATTAGAAAATTCAAAAATCTCAATATTTCTAGGTGATTCATTAAATATGAATCTAATAATTAAATACGCATTTTTAAATATTTTTAATTTGGAACATTCCTCTCCTCAATTTTATTTTTTTGGTAAATACTCCTCTCTTCATTCATTCCTTCTCTTACAATCTCCTCATATCATTCCCAACATTATTTTGTTTTTTTGGGTATATATCTCAGTCTTTGATTTTAATATTTTAATTTGATTAGGGATGCTTAACGGGCTAGTCCACACGGCTTGTGGACTAGCCTACATGGGCCGGGCTTATTTAGGTCTGATCCGCTAAAATTCATATTTTATGCAATTTATTTTAACTAGTTTGATCCACACAAAAACTTGTAAAGTTTGCGGATTTTACCTTATAAACAAATTCGGCTGCGGGCCAGCTCGTATAACTCGCGGGTTGATCCGCATGGGTTTAGTCCATTTAAGCCTGCATGTTTGCGAGTTTATTTTTTGCCAATCCACTGGGCCTGCATGTCGAAACCTATTAAACATCCTTAAATTTGATAAATATCAATTATGGAGCTCAATGATTGTGCACAATTCTTTCCAATTTATTAATAATGTTTCTAATTTCAGTTTGATTATTTTTTTGAAATACAAATTTCAGTTTAATTGTTGATTTGTTGATATATACGTATAAAGCTTATTACCTTTGGCACTAAACCTTGTTGTTCTTTTGCTCTAAAAACCCTTGTTCTTCTTCCTGCAGATAAAGGCGCCTACGATTTAGGTGAGTGGTTCAATTGCTTCTACACTATGTTAACTAGAAATCTGATTTCATTATGTTCTCCATTGTATCAGCCACTTGAGTATGACTTTGTTGGTAAATGACGCTACTTCTTTAATGATTGAAGATATGGCTGATGTTCCCCGTCTTGCTTTATATCCAGTTTGTTGCTTAAAGGTTTATGATTCCATGGGATTTCTGTCTTGGTTTGTAACTTATGGCAATCAAGTAGAAACTGTTTGTTTAAAGTTTGTAACAAACTCAATCCTAGAGTCTAAATTATCCAAAGGTTTCATCTCAAAAAACCAAGCAAATTAGGTTGCGTGCCAAACAAACCCTTCATGTCTTGCAGTTTGATTTGAATCTTGATGTGTCTTGTCAACTGTATACCATCATTGCCTATTTGGCATTATTTTTTATTCTTGTTTGCCTTGTTATGTTTTTCCTGCTACATACCAAAAAAGGGAGACTGTATTCCATTAAGATCTTCAAACAATGGAAAATCTGTTTAGTTTTTGTAAAAATATTTTCCAGAAAGAAAACGCAGTTTTGGCAATTTATTATTATGTTTTTGTGAAATACATGTTTAAATTTCTAATTTCAGAAATAAGTAGAGCAATGGTTTCTAATGCCACAAGGAAAAAGAAAAGAGAGGATGCAGACGGAATCAGCAAACTGCCGGATGATATCCTCGGTCGCATCTTGTCTCTGCTTCCTACAAAGGAAGCAGTGCGAACCGGGGTGCTATCTAAAAGGTGGAGTGACTTGTGGACATTTATTATTAATCTGGACTTTGATGATAAACTGCGCCCTATCTATGATGTCTCGCAGAGGACTGCAATAGCAGCAAAAAGACAACACTTTGTTAACTATGTAAACAATGTGCTTCGACGCCTTTCAAGTTCAAGCATCAATGATGTCACTCTCTGTTTCGACGGAGATGAATACCCCCAACGTCATATTGATGCATGGATCTCTACTTTCTTAAGAAAGGGAGTCCGAAAGCTTTATCTAAGATATGACCAAAATGCTCCTGTCAACTTGTGTGCTCTTTTCCACTCCATCTCTTTGGAGGAATTGAAGATCCGTATCAATTCTACTTTTACTAGAGTTCCCTCCGATGCTTGTCTTATAAATCTCCAAATTCTCAACATGTCTTACACGAATATTGTGGGAGATGCTTTTCAATCAAAAGAGATGGTGTTTAACTTTCCATTCCTCAAGGTTTTCGAAGTTCATCACTGCTCTTGGATAGAAACAGAAAATTTCATTTTGAACACACCCAAGCTTGAAATCTTCTTAATGTTACGCTCATGGAGTGCTGCCAGCAAAGTTTTTGCCCCACATCTGAGAAAATTCATATATAGAGGTCCACTGCCTAAGGATATTATTTTTTCAGACCCCTCGTCTATTCCTCATGTTTTCCTTGAGATTGAGTCAATTGACGGAAAGGGCGATATAAGGTATGAGGCAGTTCTCAGAGCATGCTTGCTTCTCAAGGAACTCCGTTGTGTGGAAACCATGGAACTGGGACGCAACTTGCTCAAGGTTTGTTTGCTTTTCTTATCAATGTTTTTTGAGTTTTCACCTTTTCTAGGAAGTTTAGCACAAAGATCGTTTTTGAATGCTTTGGTACAATAAAATACTACTTATTGAAATCTCTTGCATAGTCAGAACAGGATTTTGTTTAAAAAAACACAGAACAGTTGGTGAAAAGTGGGCTAGCAGCTATATCCTTGAATTTAGAATGGATTTTAAAAGAATATTATCTAGGAAATAATGAAAACTGTTCACGCTATCTTCCCTTAAACTTCTTAACGAATTGTGGAGGAATTTGTAAACTGTTACGAAACTTTTAGATGTTAGATGTTAGTTATTATTATTTTTTTTTGGTACAAAGAGATTGGGGAGGGGGTAACGGGGGGGGGGGGGGGTTGGTACAGAGGCGAAATTTTAAAAATTGGGGAAGGGGTAACCGGATTGGTACAAAGGTAAAATTTTAAAGATTGGGGAGGAAGTAATGGGGGGGGGGGGGGGATCGAACACCCCCTTGCTGCCACCACGACTTGGGAGACCTAAGGAGGGTCAGTTGGGCTAGCCCTCAGCGCAGATGTTAGTTATTCTGTTTTGAAATACTTACATAGGTTACATAAATCATTATTTTATGTTGGTAACATTTTAGGAAATTTTTTTATATATTCCATTTAAGAGAAAAATACACATAAACCAATTGAAATAATCTAATATCATATAATTTTCTGGAAGTTTTGAAACTTATAAATAATCCTTCTGAAATTTTTAAAAAAAGTAAAAATGTTGGAAATTCAGTGTAAAAAAATAGAAAAAAAAGTATGTAATTTATTCATAACTTTTTTTAATGTGAATTTAATCAATTTTTGAATGAAATTTCTTTTAAAATAAATTTTAACAACAGAATTGATTCTATAATATATTTATACATTGTTAACAACAGAATTGACTTATTAAATTGTGTATCTTGTTGTGATAGAAAGGTTGAAAAAGAAAAAAAAATTGTATTTTATTATGCTATTAATTAACAAGTGACGTTTTGCTATACAGGAGTTGTGCCATCCGAATGATGAATTATCAACTCTGCCAATGTTTAGCCAATTGGTCTGTCTAGTGCTGGACCTGGGTGATTCGTCACGGTCTCCACAAATTTTACTAAACTTACTCCACAAGTCACCAGATCTTCAAAGGCTTTTTTTATTTTGTGTGAGTATCCTTTTGGGTAGTATTATGGAGAGTATTATTTTCATAGAGATTAAGTATTTTCACATTATTTCTAATGCATTAAAATTTATATTTTTAATTTTAATTTACTTACTTTAAAATTAAAAAAAATTTAATAACAAAAATATTTAACCTTTTAAGAGGTGAAACTTTTCATATGATAATCCTTTCTTCTTTTATTTGTTAACATAAATTTATGGTTAACAAATTTATGTCTCTTCTCATTACTTGTGAGCATCCGGCTACTATTAGCATCTTTTTTGATATCTCTTGAGCTAATCCCTCATTGTTTCCATGGATTAAGCTCAAGAATATGATTATTGATAAAAGATTTTGGTAATTTATTTACACTTCTTACATTTTCCTAGCGGGAAATAGGTGTAGTTATATTGCAATCTCATATTTCTACAATCTCAACATACATATACTTGAATAATGCTACAAATCTTCATTAAACTTGTTACTTATTTATAACTGAACAAAAGTGAAGAGTGAAGTTTATCAAGCATACATGTCTTTCATCTGATTATGACACAACTATAGACTAATGGCATATGTATATCTATTTTTTATATTCAGACACTCTCGGAATTTGATCGAAAACTCTTCACTTCAGAGGTGCCTTCATGTCTTGTGTCTAGCCTAAAGATAATAGAAATTCAATCAGGTAACTCGAATAAAGGAAATATTTTCCTAATTAAATGCTTGCTAGAAAAGGCTTATGTGTTGGAGCAGCTGACCATTAATATATGTTACGAAAGAGTGAGTATGAAGAAGTTAACCGGTGAGCTACTCTCTTCTCCAAAGGCTTCAGAAAATATTTCAATAAAAGTTGAGAAAACTCCCACATGCAAGGAGTGGACGAGG
Organism: Sindora glabra; assembly: GCA_020226215.1. Taxonomy (NCBI): domain Eukaryota; kingdom Viridiplantae; phylum Streptophyta; class Magnoliopsida; order Fabales; family Fabaceae; genus Sindora; species Sindora glabra. The sequence continues at coordinate 37,094,670 of CM035231.1, forward strand.
TTGTTTAGATATCCACATCGGCCTTTGATAGGTTTTTTACCCCTTTGATATTTTCAATTGTTATCCTGAGAACATTCTTTTTATGGTAATTGTATTCTTGAAATTTCTCTTCTAATAATGATAAAATGAATGGAGTTATTATTTCTTGAAATCTCTCTTCGGATTCAAATTCATTTATCCCCCTTGGAATAAACGAAATAAATTTAAAAAAAAATGACTTTTTGATTGATAATAAAATCTTGTTCAAACTATTTAATTACAACACTCTCTTCCAATTATCTCAATACTTCTTCTCAATTCCCAATTCAATTGATCACAACGGTGCTTTTAAATAACCAAAGAACCTTTGCTGTTTCTTAGCCAGCGTCAAGCACAAGAGGCAATTCCTTGCTTCATTGTGTTTGAAGTGCATTTTCTAGATATGCGAGTAAATCACTAAATTAGTTTTTGAATGATATAAATTATATAAGATTTCCTTTAAAATTTTGTTTTACATTATATAAGTATACATTTTTTAAATTTTTATATAAAATTCATCTTTTCAAAAAAGTTGTTATATCAGATTTTTCTCAAAATTTTAGTTAATTGATGTAAAATCAATTTTTAAGAGAAATATGATATATGCTATATTTTCTTTCGGGATTATTTTGGTGATGTAGGCTAAGCAGAAATGCCCTAAATGTAGTAAAGATCATGGCCGGTCAATTACTGGGGCAATTCTACCGCTGTTTCAAAAGCAAATCCAGCACCTCTCCAAGAGAATATTTTTGTACATATATTCTATGGAAATAAATTAATTTTATTCCATCATCTTTTTATATGTTGTAAAATTGCTTAAATATTTTTACTATTAATAAAAGTTGTTAATTTTTTGAAAATATGTTATCTTCTTAATTATTGATGTTATAAAAATCAACACACTAACGGTAAATGCGTAATCTTTTTATTGATATTGTAAAAATAAATACATTAACAATAAATTAAATTTACTACCAAAGCGGTTATTATAGTTGTATCAATTTATTATTTTATCTTAAAAGTTATGAATTTAATGTTAGAGAATGTTAATTTTTATGATCAATGGAGGAATGGAAAATTCTTTAAACCACTAGCACTTTAGCAAAATACTAAAGATGGATTTATCTTTAAATAATAATTAGAATTCTCTCAGTTTCCTGGCACAACTAAAGATAAAGATGCAAAACAAGTGGTGCAGGCCAACATAAGCCTAAGCCCTTACGGGCTTGTCCTTTCAAGCCCATTTTCAAAGGAGGTTTGGAATTTTAAACTCAGTCACTGATTCAACAACACACATACGTAGAAATAGGTCCCTGCTAAGGTGAATTATAAGGTATCTTTACAAGTTTGATATCTATGTTGATGTGATAAAATATAAATTATTAGATAAGATTATAAAAATTTTAGTAATAATTTAGTAATCTTATCTAATGGCCTGTATTTTATCATATCACCTCGTGTATCAAACCTCTAGGGATATCTTAAAATTCACCGTAAAAACAAACAAGTTAACTCCTTTCAAAATAGATTTGAAATTACATCTGCCAATAAGAAATTTGTTGACAATCTCGTTTGACTCCCATGCAAAGGCTATTGAAAATATGAAAATTTATGTGCGTTTAATTAATTCATTATAAATTAAAAAAAAAGAATTAGATAAAGAACATAAATATTTGAATTGAGTTTTAGAATTTCCTATTAATATCACTATTAGAATGACTCTTTAGAACACCTTTTAACAAGTGACATGTAACATTAGGGGAATTATTTTAGGGAGAAAAAATAAATGTCACGTGATATTCATCCAATTTTTGATGTGTTAGAACAATAATTTTAATTAGTTCTCTTTTTGTCAGTAATGGGCACTTTGCCATCCATTCCTTAATATTGAATCATACTGGCATTATTTCTCGTGCAGAAAGATTCATATTTATTCCATGTTTAGAATTAATTAAATTTTATATGAATTAAAAATAGTTTAAATTTGATGCATAATTAGTGTAAAATATTTTACACTCTAAGTGAATATGAAAATAATATGTCATTAAAAAGTAATAATAATTAAGAATTTTTACCAATAATAAAAAATTATAACAAATTTTTTAATAATATGACAACATAGAAATGAATGATAGTGTAAAATTAATTTATATTGACAATTTATCAAATCTAAATCCTTATAAGACATGGAGAAAATATAATAATTATTTTAAAAGTAATTATTAATGTCCTCTTCTATATCAATTTGAAAATTTATATATGTATGTATTAACATCTTTCATATTTTGATAATATATGATACTCTTTTATAAAAATTTTCATTTCCTATTATCATATTTATTGATAATTGAATATAATTATAAAACTATCCATTGAAGCCCATCAAACATGAAGAGTGACTCAAATGTTAACATAAAACTTGAAATAATTTCATTTGATTGAAAAATATTTTATGCTACTAAATAATTTTAATAGTACAGAACTTTTGATTTAAGCGATATTTAATATCTCTTAAAAATTTTGCTTTATAAGTTTGATCTCAAGTTGTTATATGTGTATGTCCAATGAGTTCATCATTCATATTATTACAAAAAAACTCAATAATGCTATTGTGAATTTTATATTTACATCCTAGGGTTAAAATGCTTATAAGGAAAATATAATAGTATAAGTCAATAATTACTACTAAATATAAGATGTAAAAATATAATAAATTAAATACAAAAAAAATAAAGTTCCTGATGTTATCAAATATTTTTTTTAAATTTATGATTTTGAATTGATATTTAAGAAGTTAATAATTCTCAAATTTAATTCTTAAATAATTATGTTTGATTTGTTATTGATCACAATGATCAATTTTCTCAAACTTAATACTATTTTCCACTTTTTTTTCAAATTTATTTTTGCTTATTTTTTATGGAAATAAATAAAAGATAAAAAAATAAGAGATACAATATAAATGATATAATCATTCTTAAACCCATATCTAAAATATACATAAAATATATTGTAACATACACACACACACACACACACACACACACACACACACACACACATATATTTCACTCTCAATAATCACTACAAAATAATAAGTGCCACTTACAGGATTTTAAGTAATTTCTAATAAGTTAAGAGGTCATTGGTATGCTTCAATGGAATGAAAAGTTCTATTTTCTAAAAAATAAGAAATAGGTGAATTGTTTGATTGATCATTATCTAATAAATTAGAGAAAATATAACTTTTTGAGTAGTTCTACTTTCCATAAAATATAAGAAGTTACTTACTTATCTTTCAATTAGGTAAGTTTTATTTCCTATGCTCGTTATAGATATAATGATAAAATTATCCTTATTAAATTTAATTAATAATAATTAAAATTTATTAATTTATGTTATAATAATATTAAAGATTTAATAATTTTTTATTAATACTTCTTAAGATATTCGAAGTTAAACTAAAAAACATAAGAAGTTACTTTTTAGAAAATGTTATTTTATGTATATTAATCAAACAACTTTTTACATAGAAAATTATTTTCTTGAAAGTTCAATTTTCTATTAGAAATTACTTTTTGTACGAATCAAATGAATCCTAAATCTAACTTGCAAAATAAAATATATTTAAATTGATTAGAATAATTATTATCTAAATTAAAATGAGTATCTTCTAGTTTATGAACTCGCTCTATTTAAATCTTTTATATCACTATTAAAATACTTATAAGATAAAATTATTATTATAGGAGAAGTTTAATTTAATAGCAATATTAAATAATAAGATACACACACACACACACACACACACACACACACACACACACACACACACACACACACACACACACACACACACACACACACACACACACACACACACACACACACACACACACACACACACACATATATATATATATCTAAATTGGTTAAAATCCTTATTTAATTAAAATTAAAATTTAAATAAGATGATGACATTAATAGACAATTGTCCTGTTTTACAAAGATAGAATTTGACTCAGGACCCTCCAACAAAAGAAAAATTATAACTTGTTACAAAAACTTAAAACAGTTAAATGTTTTATAAAACTTATAAATTGCATATTTTTTTTTGGTTATAAATTGAATGTATACATGCAAATTTGTTCAAGTATTATTTCTTTGTCAAATACATTCAAACCACAACAAACAAAGGAGGAAAAGAAAAATGTTCGAGATAGTGGGGAATTTTATAAAGCCTATTCAGATAAAATAATATTAATCAAAGGTCTAATTTCTCTACATTCTTCTGTATCAAAGACAATGAAGTCACGGATCTACTCATTATAACAACAAAAAGACATAAACATCAACAAAACAACTCCCTCAAAAAGATGAGTGCAGTGTATTGCAGCAGAGTCTCAATCATATCATATACAACTAATTTTGGGTCACTAATTTATGCGGTCCACGGACTATACTTTTCTCAATAATAAAAAGAATCTCACAAACTCTGAAAAACAACATTAACAAATACTCAAATAGAAGGTTTGCACAGAATTAAGAAAAGACACATATGGGCCTCCAATATCTTAGCCCAACAAAAACTTGGCCCACGTTAATTTCAAACCCTAAGTTTTAGTATATTTGCAAGAGTAATATTAAAGATAGGTTTCTATGGTACGACTATCCGATTGTTGTATGTGACGCAACACACTTAGAACCAATGTTTGATTGACACGTGTATCCATTCTATATTAAAAACTAAATTCCACATGTGCTAAAAAGTTTGAAAACTGTGAACAATAAAAAAATTACAATTTGGTCCTTAAGCTTCCAAAAATAAAAATAAGAAGTTGACAATAACCAATTCATTTAGAGCCTGCTATTAATGGCTATAATTTATGGGCTAATATTATTAAATACTATAAATATAATATAATATATTTTATTTTATTATAAAATATTTTAAATAAGTTAAAATTCAAATTTGAAAGTGTTTATAAAATTAATTAATTTTATATTTTATTTTTAATAAAGATATTTGAAAATTAAAATTAAAATTATTAATTTTAATTTTTTAATATTGTATTAATATCAACTTTTAAATGTTATATGCTCAATTAAATATATATCAATTGTGATTTTGTTAAGGTTTTATGGTTTATGCATTATTTTTCTTTCCTTTATCTACTTTATTACTTTTTTTTATTCACTTATATTATTTATAATTTAGATACCAATATTATTATTAAGTAATATAAATATAACATAATATATTTTTAATTATAAGAATATTTTAAATAAATTAAAATTTTAATTTAATTAAATTAATTAAATATATTTTATTTTTAACTCTTTACACTCCATTATATTTATTTTTATCATAAAATATTTTAAATAAATTAAAATTTTATTATTAATTGAATTAATAAAATATAAATTTTATTTTTAATATATTTAAAAATTAAAAGTAAAATTATTTATTTAAATCTTGTGAGGAGTTTCTATTTTCTTGATATCAATTTTCAAGTGTTGTAAATCAAATTAAATATATATTAACTAGATTTTTTCAAAACTGTACATAGAATGCATTATTTTTATTCATTTTATCTATTCCATTTAACATCTTTTTGTCTTGTTCATTCATAGCTTGAACACTAATTGTAATATATATATATATATATATATATTAAAAATATTTTAAATAATTAATATTTTAATTTAATTATATATTTTATTTTTAACTCTTATTATGTATACAGTTCACACACTAGGACTAATATTATTAAGCAGTCTATGTATAACAAGCGTGTTAGGAGTTTCCTATTTGTTTCAATGAACGTCATTTTTATTTTTAAAACATAACTATTCCCTCTGAACAATTGATTTTTACTACACTTTCTCCTAATTTAATATTTTCCATCTCTTTGGTCATTAAGCTTTGACTAGTTCGTTTGTACATCATCAATAGGAGTTTTTTTATCATAAAATACCAAATTTATTCCTTATTTCATTGTAAAAATATATGGTATGTTTTTACAAGACGTTTCAGTCTATCTTTTCTTAATATTTTTTAATACTTCAATTAATAAAAAATTTATAATATACGTTACTATGAAAATCATTTTTCAATTATCACAAATTTTTTTATTAATTAAGAATAAAATATAATATATTTTAATATGAAAATATTTTTAATTATTACTAAAATGAATCTTTTTAATTAATCAATAATAAAATATAATGTATCTATATTGTTATCTTGATTAAAAAAATTAAAAACTGCACACATTTGAAAATTAGAAAAAAATGTAAAAGAAAAACAATATAAACGCTTAATTCGTCGAAAGCAATGGATTGAAAAAGTGACTAAGCTATATTTGGGTGTAATTTCATCTTTGAAAATAATACCATGTGAGAATAATCCTATTTTTAAGATAATTTTAAAAAAATGCAGTTATATTAATTGGAGTGATGGGTAAATTTTGAAAATAGATAGGAGATCCATGTAGCTTTTGAATATCTCAAGGAAGGTTAATTTTTTTTAACTTATATATTGCACAATACCATTTGTAAATTTCATAAAATATATACACTGTATTTAGTATAATAAATAAATTAACTTATATTTTATTGACTTGATTAATAAATTCTAAATTAATTCCTAAAGGTTTTAACACATTAACTAATTGAAATAAATAAGTTCTAATTTAATAGATTTTATTGGAAGCTTATAACTTATTAATTTTCTTTTTCAAATTTATTTATTTTAATTAATTGATGACCCATATCATTTTAATTAATTAAATTTTAGGTACTTATATCCTTATTTTAAATCATATATACATAAAAATAATATATAATATCATAAAATATTATTAATAAAATTTCATGTAATTATAATTTTATTTTAAATATATTTATTGTATTAAAATAACTTAGTCTTAAAATAAAAATGAATTAATTTAGTTCATATATATATATATATATTAATATATCCTATATATTATTTTATATTTTTCAATTGTTTTAGTAATTAATTTTACTAAACACTTCTAATGCAATCAATTAAATTATCAATTATAAGTTATCAAATATAAGTTACTTTATTAACTACTTTTGTTAAAGATAATTATAGTCAGAGACTAATTTTTGTTATTCCTTCTGAAACAATTGAATGTTATTATATCATTTAATAACTTTTACCTTATTTCATTTATATGATTTCTAATTAGAAATTTTATTTTTATATATTACATATATATATGCATCTTCATTAATCAAATATATTTTAGTTAACCTTATAACATACGGTATTATTTTCATAATATAGTACATGAAAAATTTTAATTTAATAAGGTGTTTTTATTTTAAAATTACAATGTATTTTGCTATTTTTCCTAACCTATGAATAGCACAGATACTACATTAATTTCACAAAATATAAAATTATTTAGGTGATAAAATCACATTTTAAAATTTCTTTATAATTCCATCTATCAAAATCGTTACAGAATTAGTATGCCAATTCTTAACGTAAAACAGAATAGCATAGGGGAGGGAATGAAAAGGCCCAAGCAATCAAAGGGCCTACTGACTTATTCAGCCTTTCTCTTTTTAGCAATCAACGACTAATGTTAAAAGTTAGAATAGATGGTGAAATTATATGTCTGAGCACTTTACAGTCTTCTAGATGTATCTTGATTTTAGTCACACCAATTCTTGTTATATAATTTTCCCTTCTAATTATTATTTCCTGTTTATAACTCTTACTATCCACAGGCTGGTAGTTGATATTTGCGAACATTTGTCACTTGTGGACAAATAGTTATTGATGCGTTTGAATTTCTCGTGACTGAGTGGTATTGTATAGACATTTTTGCATGCTTTCTTTCTTTTTTTTTTTTTCTCTTATTTGTGTGATATGCAGCCATATCATTTGATTCCCATCAACTTTTCATGTAGTCTGGTGTTTAATTAATTGTTGGTGTTATTTCCTATGCATGATACAATTTTTAGTTTTACTGTATCCAAACCCAATCCCCCTTATATGTTTTTGCTTTGGCATATGTCCAATTATAACAAGTTGAAGCTTCTGATTGCTTACGTATTTTATGGTTTTATAAAAACAGATTGCTTCAGAAGGTCTCAAGCATCATGTTTTGGAGGTGTCCTTGGCTGATCTTCAAAACGATGAGGACCATGCATACAGAAAGGTTCGATTGAGAGCTGAGGATGTTCAGGGGAGGAATGTTCTAACCAACTTCTGGGATTAATAAATGGATGAAACAAACGTCTTCAGTTTTCAAGCTGTTTTAATTTAGTATAGTTGTTGAAATCTAATTCAGAACTTTTGTAATCTCTAGGGAATGGACTTTACAACTGACAAGTTGAGGGCATTGAGAAGGCGATAAGTAGCATTTACCCTCCCCAAAATGTGTTCATTCGTAAGGTCAAGATCTTGAAAGCTCCAAAGTTTGATCTTGGAAAGCTTATGGAGGTATGTCTTATTCAAAACTATTCATTTTTGCTATTGCTGTCACAAAGGTTGAAAATATGGAGAGTTCATAATATTACATAATAGTTTTTGCCTGAATGAAATTAGGTCATTTATTTTTATCTTTTTACCATATTAGTTGTTATATTTTCATAAATGTTAATTCAATGGTCGGTTGCATGGCCCAATTGAGTTTGATTTGGGAAGCTGGTATTTTTGGTACTGCCACATTTGCACCTTTAATGCGAACTCCGGTGCTTATCCTGGGGAAGTGTAAGGGGGGTTTTCTTCCCTGTATGTATATTTCTATTATCTCTCTACATTTCCCTCTTTGCTAAATTTGTTCCAATAACCCTACATGATGTTTTAGTGTCCTATGGATTGGAAGACTGGAAACACTTGTTTCGTTACCCAAAAAACTATGTTGTTGGACTAGTTTAATGCTTTTTGCTATCTGGTCTTTGTAGGTTCATGGCGATTATTCGGAAGATGTTGGTGTGAAGGTAGACAGACCTGCAGATGAAACAATGGCTGAAGGAACCACCGAAGTCGTAGGAGCTTGATTGAGTGATGAAAGCATATTTAGATTGTCCTAGGAGTTTTTGTTACGTTATGAAATTTAGGATACTTCAATCTAATGTTCTTGTCGTTGAGCTGAGTGAACCAATTTTTAGGCAATGCAAAAAACAACTTTTTGCTCTAATCAAGATATGGATTTTGTTCAGATCCTTAATTTGCTTTGCATGTTTTATATCAAACCACCGTTAGCATGTTGGTAATTTCAATAAATGATATAATGACGGATTATAAACACTTAATGAAATGAATAATTTTGGCGCACATATCCCACAACAATCGAAGCTGCCGATGAACCTGTAAAAATTGAACTGAATCACGTTGAAGCCTTGACCTCAATGAAATAGTTAACCGATGAAAAGCTGTTATGTAAAACCTACCTTGATTTTGAAAGTAAAACCCACCTTGATTTTGAAAGTGTTTGAAAGAAGCAGGATTCATTAATCATGACTAGAAGATTCAGAAGAATCACAGCAATCAAGTCAAGCCAGCTGCTATGAGAAAAGGCGCCATCTGCTACCTTCCACTTCTGTCAGGAGACTTCTGTATTCTTTGGGGATTGGTTTTTCCCCTTTTCTCACTTTTGTACAAAAAAAGATTTTTTTTGGTTGATTTTTGTTACAAGTGTTTATTTATGTAAGTACCCACAAAATATCTTTTATCTATTATTTTTTAGTTATTGTAATTTATTTTGATAGAGATGTTCTTAATTTCTGATTGAAATCAATTAAAGATAATTATTATCATTAATTAGTAATAATTATCAATTGGTGTTCAAAGTGAAAAGGTTTTACACATTCATAAATAAAACATACTCCTTCTGTATTATTCTATTTATTTGGCATTCTAATTTTATTTTTATAACGACTTTCAATTTTTTGAATCCTTGACATTGTTTATGATGTTTCTCTAGTTATTTTCAGTTTTTTTATTCATACTAATGAACAATATCTATATTTGAGTTAATCTTAACTAGTATTAGAAAATTGAAAGATTTTACGCAATTAATCATGATTAATCTTTAAAAATTCAAAAATTAAAAAATCTCTATATTCGGGTTAGGCTTTCTAATCCATTCAAATAATATCTTTATTTGGATTAAGCTTCAACATTAATTAACGTTAGAAAATTCAAAATTCTCAATATTTCTAAGTGATTTATTAAATATGAATCAAATAATTAAATATAAATTTTTAAATGATTTTACTTCGGAACATTCCTCTTTTCAATTTTATTTTTTTTGGGGTAAATATTCCTCTCCTCATTTACTCCTTCACTGACGGTCTCCTCATATCATTCCCAACTTTTTTTTTTTTTGGCGGTAAATCACTCTCCAACTTTAATCTTTGAATTTGGTAAATATCAATTATGGTGCCCAATGATTGTGCACAATCCTTTCCAATATATTAAGAATGTTTCTATTTCAGTTTGATTATTTTTCTAATACAAATTTCAGTTTAATTGTTGATTTGTTGATTTATACGCATGAAGCTTATTACCTTTAGCACTAATAGACCTTACTGTTCTTTTGTGCAACAAACCCTTGTTGTTCTTCCTGCAGATAAAGGCCTACGATTGAGGTGAGTGGTTCAATTGCTTCTACACTATGTTAACTAGAAATCCGACTCATTATGCTCTCCTTTGTATCAGCGACCTGAGTATGATTTCGTTGGTAAATGACGCTACTTCTTAATGATTTAAGATATGCCTGATGTTTCCTGGTCTTGCTCGGTATCCAGTTTGTTGTTTAAAGATTTATGATTCTATGGGATTTGTGTCTTGGTTTACGATAACTTATGACAATTAAGTAGGAACTGTTTGCTTAAAGTTTGTAACAAACTCAGTCCCAGAATCTAAATTATCCGAAGGTTTCAACTCAAAAAACCATGCAAATTAAGTTGTGCATCAAACAAAACCTTTATATCTTGCAGTTTGATTTGAATCTTGATGTGTATTGTCAACTGTACACATATCACTGCCTATTTGGTATTATCTTTTGGTCCAGACTTTAATACCCTGGTGATTTACCAGGGCATGAAGCCCTACTCATGTGGTGCATTCTAGTTCATTAATTTCTCACCAATTTTGCTGCATTCCTCAACAGAAAAGGACAGATCTGTTGCATTTTTCAAAAGAAAATGACAAATTTAGCTTCTTTAATATCTGAAAATTATAATTTCGCCATTTGACATTCAATTTAATAAAAATACAATTTAACTTTTCAATCTTTTATTAATAATATGTAAATAAATAATAATAATTTATACATAATAATATCAAATTAATTTTAATATTACATATATTATTATATTATATTTCATTATTTATATGTAAAACTAAGAAAATTTAAATTGATTTATACAATATGATGAAACAACAACATGATATTTTTTAGAAATTTAGTTGTCAATTAGATTTAATTTATCCATTTATTTATGATTTTTGATCGATGTTATTGTTGGGAAATGAAACAGTAATATGTTATTGTCTAGAGACGAAATAGTAACATGCTATTTTTTGGCAATTTAATTGTTAATGAGATTTAATTTATCCATTTATTTGAAATTTTTAATTAATGTTATTATTTGGAGATCAAACAGTAATATGCTTTTATTTGACAATTTAATTATTAATAAAACTTGATTTATCCATTTATTTGAGATTTTTTATCGATGTTACTATTTGAAGACGAAATAGTAACATGCTATTCTTTAACAGTTTAATTATTAACGAGACTTAATTTTTTCATTTATTTGAGATTTTTTATTAATGTTACTGTTTGGAGACGAAATAGAAATAGTAACATGCTTTTTTTGGCAGTTTAATTGATAATGAGACTTAATTTATCCATTTATATAAAGTTTTTAGTCAATGTTACTATTTAAAAATCAAACAATAACATGCTCTTCTTTAGCAATTTAGTTGTTAATGAAACTTGATTTATCTATTTATTTGAAGTTTTTTTTGTTAATGTTATTATTTGGAAATCGAATAGTAACATGTTACTAATTGAAGATGAAATAGTAACATGATGTTTTTAGAAGTTTAGTTGTTAATTATACTTAATTTATCCATTTATTTAGGATATTTTATCGATGTTACTAAATAGATTTGATTTATCCATTTTTGTTAGTGTTAGGAATTTGGATTATCATATGCAGCGAAAATTCAAAATTTGATCCGAATTCTACCTAAAATCCATGCAAAAAAAACATAAATCAATGATTAGGATTTTACCTATTGGGTACTCATGTTTCTACTGATTAAAACTTGAAAGCGGATGAATCAAATGTCGGCCGGAAGGTACAGCGTCTCTACGGTATCCACACGGAGTGAACAACGATCTCTCACCCTCCACGAATCTACTAGGATGCATTTTTCTCTCTAGGAATTAGGATTGGATGTTTTCTAAGTTATTTAGGGTTTGTATGGAAGCTTTTTTTCGTGTTGTTAAAGTGCCGCCCTTAAGTCCCTTTTTATAGAACTTAGGTGAGCCATAATCCTAGTTCAACTAGGATAATACTTCCAAAATCCTAATCACACTTAACAACTCATCTTATCCTTATCCTAGAGATAATGGGGAGAGATAGGACTTATCTATTAATTATCTAATATTAAATAATAATATTATCTCATAATATAAATATCTTAATATTAGATAATTGCATATAGTTATCAAATATCAAAATAATATTATTTCATAATATATTTATCTAATATCTGATAAGATAATTATTTGATATTACTTTAATATCAAATAATATCACATAATATATATATATATTACGTGAATTTATTATTCTTAATAATATATATATACACGAAAATAAGTCAAATTAGTTAGATATTAATATAATTAAAGTCTAATTAATTATTGTCTTATTCTTGCTTCTTTTGTGTGACCCTGTAAGCTCTTATTACGTTGACAATTACTTATTATTGAGCCATAGACAGTAAGCGATATCTAGCAATACATCACTGCCACTCAAGTAGTAAGAATGTCTGTGATTCGACATCCACCTAATACATGATCAATGTTTTACATCATAATCCTTTTGTAATAATATCCAAATTGAGCTAAAGGCATAGAATGTGTCATCCTCGTCAATGTTCAATTTATATTTTTTGATATTGAGTAGACTTAAAATAAATGATTAATATCACATATTAATTCAATTGAGCATGACCATGCATTTCTAAGTCTCACTCAATCAAGGGGCCTAAGGATATTTCTCTTTTATACAAGAGTAACAAAATTCCATCTACATTACTCACTTCCCTCTGCATGATTTATGACACACCCAATCAATGCCCTACTTGTCATCCTGATTAAAGGTGACATAGGATAATATTAAAGTGAGTAATTCCTCATGTAAGGAACCATAGTGACTTCAGGTCAAAGGTTTATGTGTATTTGTGATCATATGAGAATAACTTATGATACATCTATCTATGTAATATTCTCATAGTGGGTCAGTCCAGTACATTGTTCACTAGCAATATACTCATGTATTGACTTGACATCATATATCCATGATTCATAATCATCAGTCACTATACACGCTAGTTTCGATATATTATTACTATCCTTTTCGTAATAATACTTGACTAAAGGCATTTTAGGAATAGCGAAACTATTTCAAGGATAATTATTATATTAAGTTATAAATTACACATAATAATAATAAAATTATAAAAATAAAATATAATAATTAAATTACCTAAAATAAAATATAATACATTGTGTATAACTTCAATCATTTATATGATTAGTTCTAGGACACACACCAACAGTTGGAGCTAAGGTTACTTTTTTGTAATATTTGTGAATTTTTTACCTCAAATTTTTTTATTTATGAGATCTTGACTTTTGAATATTATTTTAATGTAATATATTTTTTAATTTTTTAACTATGAAACAATAATAAAACTACTTATTTTCATTTATCTTCATATGATCTTTTAATAAAAAATAAAAAAATTTGATTTCAGTGGGGTTTATTCAATCGAAAATATGTAGATTGAATTTAAAACTTTAAATGATCATAACTTTGCACTCGATTATCTGATCGAGGCAAATTATAGGTCAATTTCATGTAACTTTTTGAGATCTACATGCTTGCAAAAGATCAAAGGTGTTTTGCCTACTTTGGCTAGTGAAAAAACCCAATTTTAATTATTTTTCTCAATATTTCTTTATTTTCTTGTCATTTTACTGACTTTGACCTTATTTTTTTAATTTAAATTTATTCAAATTCCATATTAAAAATTTGCTTCTCAATTCTTTTAGTTTCTAATAATGCTATAAAAATCAAATTGCTAAAATAAATCAATAAATCAAGTTTCATTAATAATTAAACTGTCAAAGAATAGCATGTTACTGTTTCGTCTCCAAACAGTAACATATTACTATTTAATTTTCAAACAGTAATATCAACAAAAAATCTCATATAAATGGATAAATAAAGTCTCATTATCAATTAAACAGTAAAAAAATAGTGTGTTACTATTTCATCTCCAAATAGTAATATGTTATTGTTTCATCCCCAAATAGTAATATTAATAAAAAAATTTAAATAAATAGATAAATCAAGTCTCATTAACAATTAAACTGTTAAAAAATAACATGTTACTATTTCGTCTCCAAACAGTAACATCGATTAAAAATCTTAAATAAATAGATAAATTAAATTTTATTAATAATTAAATTGCCAAAGAAAAAATATTACTGTTTAATCTTAAGATAGTGACATTAACTAAAAATTTTAAATAAATGGATAAATCAAGTCTCATCAACAATTAAACTGTCAAAGAACAACATGTTACTATTTCATCTTCAAATAGTAACATATTACTGTTTAACTTTCAAATAATAACATTGATAAAAAATCTCATATAAATGGATAAATCAAATTCATTATTAATTAAACTGGCAAAAAGTAACATATTACTATTTCATATCAAAATAGTAACATTGATAAAAGAAATCTTAAATAAATGGATAAATTAAGTTTTGTTAATAATTTAACTTCTAAAGAATAGCATATTACAGTTTCATCTTCAAATAGTAACATCGACTAAAAATTTTAAATAAATGTATAAATTAAGTTTCATTAATAATTAAATAACTAAAAAAAGTATGTTACTGTTTGATCTCCAAATAGTAACATTATCTAAAAATCTCAAATAAATGGATAAATCAAGTTTCATTAATAGTTAAACTATCAAAGAATAGCATATCATTATTTCGTCTCCAAACAGTAACATGTTATTATTTAGTTTTTAAACAGTAATATCGATTAAAAATCTCATAAATGGATAAATTAAGTCTCATTATCATTTAAACTGATAAAAAATAACATGTTATTGTTTCGTCTTCAAATAATAACATGACCGACTAAAAATTTTAAATAAATAGATAAATTAAATTTTATTAATAATGAAATTGCTAAAGAAAAGTATGTTACTGTTTAGTCTCTAAATAGTAAAATCAATTAAAAATTTTAAATAAATGAATAAATCAAATCTCATTAACAATTAAACTGTCAAAGAATAGTATGTTACTGTTTCATTTTCAAATAGTAACATCGATAAAAAATTTCATATAAATAGATAAATTAAGTTTCATTATTAATTAAACTGCTAAAAAATAGTATGTTACTGTTTTGTCTCTAAAGAGTAACATGTTACTGTTTCATATGCAAACAGTAACAAATTTCAAATAAATAGAAAAATTAAGTCTCATTAACAATTAAACTGCTAAAAAATAACATATTACTGTTTCATCTTTAAACAATAATATCGACTAAAAATCTTAAATAAATGAATAAATTAAGTTTCATTAACAATTAAATTGCTAAAGAAAAGTATGTTAGTGTTTGGTCTCCAAACAGTAACATCAATTAAAAATCTCAAATAAATAGATAAATCAAGTCTCACTAACAATTAAACTGCCAAAGAACAGCATGTTACTGTTTTATCTCTAGATAGTAACATGTTACTGTTTGATCTCCAAACAGTAATATCGACTAAAAATCCTAAATAAATTGATAAATTAAGTCTAATTAACAACTACTAAAAAATACCATGTTGCTGTTTCATCATATTGTATAAATCAATTTAATTTTTTTTAGTTTCATATATAAACAATGAAATATAATATAATAATATATGTAATATTAAAATTAATTTAATATTATAAAATATATGATATTATTATGTATAAATTATTATTGTTTATTTATATATTGTTAATAAAAGATTAAAAGGTTAAATTGTATTTTTATTAAATTGAAGGTCAAATGGTAAAATTGTAATTTTCAGATATTGAAGAAGCTGAATATGTCCTTTTCTGTTGAGGAATACAGCAGATTTGTCCTTTTCTGTTGAAGAATGCAGCAGAGTTGGTACAAAATTAATGGATCAGAAGGCGCCATACGAGTAGGGCTTCATGCCTTGGTAAATCACCAAGGTATTGAAGTTTGGACATCTTTTATAATACTTGTTTGTCTTGCTTTGTTTTTCCTACTGTATACCAAACATGAGAAAGTATATTCCATTACGATTTTCAAACAATGGACAATCTGTTTAGTTTTTGTAAAAATATTTTCCCAAAGGAAAACAAAGCAGTTTTGCCAAACCTCATTTTTAGCCAAGACGAACGCACCTGGAGTCCTTCTTTGTTTCTTTTTATGTTTTTGTGTAATACATGTTTAATTTCCTAATGTCAGGAATTAAGTAGAGCAATGGTTTCTAATGCCACAAGGAAGAGGAAAAGAGAGGATGCAGACGGAATTAGCAAACTGCCGGATGATATACTCGCTCGCATCTTGTCTCTGCTTCCTACGAAGGAAGCAGTACGAACCAGTGTGATATCTAAAAGGTGGACTGACTTGTGGACATTTATTAGAAATCTGGACTTTGATGACGAACTGCCCTATAATATCACAGAGAGGACTGCAGAAGCAGAAAGAAGACAACACTTTGTTAACTATGTAAACAATGTGCTTCAACGCCTTTCAAGTTCAAGCATCAATGATGTCACTCTCTGTTTTGAGGGAGATAATTACCCCCAAGGTCATATTGATGCATGGCTCTCTACTTTCTTAAGAATGGGAGTCCGAAAGTTTTACGCAAGATATCGCCAATATGCTCCTGTCAACTTGTGTCCCCTTTTCCACTCCATCTCTTTGGAGGAATTGAATATCCAAGTCCATTCTACTTTTACGAGAGTTCCCTCCAATACTTGTCTTGTAAATCTCCAGATTCTCAACATATCTTACACGACTATTGTGGGAGATGCTTTTGAATCAAAAGAGATGGTGTTTATTTTTCCAGTCCTCAAGGTATTTGAAGTTCATCGCTGCTATTGGATAAAAACAAGAAAATTCATTTTGATCACGCCGAAGCTCGAAAGCTTCTTAATGTCACACTCATGGGGTGCTGCCCCCAAGGTTTTTGCCCCACATCTAAGAAAATTCATATATAAAGGCCCACTACTTGAGGATATTACTTTTTCAGACCCCTCGTCTATTCTTCATGTTTTCCTTGAGATTGAGTCGATTGACGAAAAGGGGACCAGAAACGCATCAACCACTTGTCAGAGCATGCTTGCTTCTCAGAGAGCTCCATTGTGTGGAAACCATGCAACTGGGATGCAACTTGCTCACGGTTTGTTTCCTTTTCTTATCACTGGTTTCTGAGTTTTCACCTTTTCTGGGAAGGTATTTAGCACAAAGATAATTTTTAATTGCTTTAGTACAACAAAATACTACGCATTGAAATCTCTTGCATTCTATTTTGTTTTAGTAATGATTTTGTTTAAAAAAACACAAGAGTTGGTGAATGTGGGCTAGCGCTATATCCTTGAATCTAGAATGGATTTTAAAAGAATAAAGGAAATAATGAAAATTATTCACATTAATTTCCCAACAAACATCTCAACATAAGAAATGTAGAGGAATTTGTAAACCGGTATAATCTCAACTTTCAAATATTAGTTATTCTGCCTTAAAGCACTTACATAGGTTGCAGAAATTATCTTGTTTTGAATCATTATTCTATGTTGTGATCTTTGAGGAAGAATTCTTGTATCTATACCTTTTTTTGAAATTCATCCACTTGCAAATTTTCCTTCCAAAATAAAAATATTTTGCTCCCTAAATAGCTTAAAAGAAATCATGTCAAAGAATATTTAATGCAATGTTTTCCATTTTTCTATTTTTTTAGACTAATTTAAATTTTTTTAAATTTAATATATTGAAATTATTTAATTTTCTTCCTCTTTTAAATAAATAAAAAATTTTATAATATACTAGTATTGGTGTGTGTCCTAGGAACTAATCATATAGATAATTGAAGTAATACATAATGTATTATGTTTTATTTTAGGTAATTTAATTATTATATTATATTTTTATAATTTTATTATTATTCTGCCCAATTTATAACTTAATATAATAATTATTCTTGGAATAACTTTACTATTCCTAAAATGCCCCTAGTCAAGTATTATTACGAAAAGGATAGTAATAATACATCGAGACTAGCATGTATAATGACTGATGATTACGAATCATGTATATGTGATATCAAGTCAATACATGAGTACATTATTAGTGAACAATGTACTGGACTGACCCACTATGAGAATATTGCATGGATAGACATGTCCATAAGTTATTGTCATATGATCACAAATATACATAAACCTTTGACTTGAGTCACTACGATTTTCTACATAAGGAATTACTCACTTTAATATTGTCCTATGTCACTTTCAATTAGGATGACGAATAGGGCATTAATTAGGTGTGTTATGAATCGTGCAGAGGGAAGTGAGTGATGTAGATAAAATTTTGTTACTCTTGTATAAAAGAGAAATATCCTTAGGCCCCTTGATTGAGTGAGACTTAGAAATGCATGGCCATGCTCAATTGAATTAATATGTGATATTAATCATTTATTTTAAGTCTACTCAATATCAAGAAATATAAATTGAACATTAACGAGGATGACACATTCCATGCCTCCAGTTCAATTTGGATATTATTACAAAAAGGTTATGATGCAAAACGTTGATCATGTATTAGGTGGATGTTGAATCACAGACATTCTTACTACTTGAGTGGTAGTGATGTATTGCTAGATATCGCTCACTGTCTATGGCTCAATAATGAGTCATTGTTAATGTAGTAAAAACCTACAGGGTCACACAAAAGGAGTAGGAATAAGATAATAATTAATTGGACTTTAATTATATTAATATCCAATTAATTGGACTTATTTTTGTGCATATATATGTTATTATTAAGAATAATAATGTGTTATTCACATAATATATATATATTATGTGATATTATATATTATGTGATATTATTTGATATTAAAGTAATATCAAATAATTACATTATCAGATATTAGATAAATATATTATGAGATAATATTATTTTGATATTTGATAACTATATGCAATTCTCTAATACAAATTTTTTATTATATGAGATAATATTATCTAATATTAGATAATTAATAGATAAGTCCTATCTCTCCTCATTATCTCTAGGATAAGGATAAAATGAGTTGTTAAGTGTGATTAAGATTTTGGAAGTATTATCCTAGTAAGACTAGAATTATGACTTGCCTAAGTTCTATAAAAAGGGGTTTGAGGGTAGCACATTAAATACATGCTCATAAGTCTCCTAAAACCTTAAATCACTCAAAAAATATCGAATCCTAATTCCTAGATAGAGAAACGCATCCTAGTAAATTCGTAGATGACGAAAGGTCGTTGTTCACTCCGTGTGGATATCGTAGAGATACTGTACCTTCCGGCCAATGTTTGATTCATCCACTCTCAAGTTTTGATAAGTAGAAACACGAGTACCCAATAGGTAAAATCCTAATCATTGATTTCTGCTTTTTGCATGGATCCTAAGTAGAATTCGGATCAAAATTTTGAAATTCTGCTGCATGTAATAATCTGAATTCCCAATAACTAGTAAATCATATTTAATATTTATCTTAAAAGTCTTAACTATTTATTTTTTATTCAAATATATTTTATATTTTTAATAAATTATTTTTACATGCCTATATTGTAAATTATTATTGTGCTCTTGCATATTTACCTAATGCTGTTATGATTATAATGGTCATATGAGCATATATTTTATATTTATTATAATTATAATTATAGTGCTCATACTTTAGTATTTTTTTATTCAATTACTAATTTTAGTATCTTATATTAAATTAAGTTTTTCATAAAATAAAAATTTTTATAAAAAATTTAGAGAAGGAGGGTAATGTGTGTATTTAAATTTGCATATATTTTTATATTTCTAATTGCAATTTTTTAACTGTACAAATTATATTAACTTTATAATAATATTTTGATGATATTTATTTGTGAAATATAAGACATATATATATATATATATATTAGTTTTGACTAAAAAAAGGATCTCATGAGATAGTATTTTATCTATAACACATGTTTATATTCTCACTAAATAAAAGGAAGCAAGGAAGCAATTGTCTAGCTTTACTATCCATATATTATTGTTGTGGAACTTACAAGCATTAAGACATTGGAAATTGTGAATGCCTTCTTTTCTTTTCTTTTTTTGATGAGAGTAGAAATACGTATTATAATTGAGTATATAAAAATTTCTCTCTCTGAATACCCAATATTTGGTAGAACATTAAGAATTTTTACTCACTTTCATATATTCAAAGGTTGGATTTGGTTTGGAATATTGACTTGTATAATATGTTACTATCTTGTGAATTGAAATGCCTATCAAGGAATAAAGAACAATATGGGAATTCTATATATTTATTATTGTTAATTGTGAGAGTCTTAGGTCAACTTTCTAAATTATGTATTGTGCTGTGATAGAAAAGTAAAAGGAAAGAGTGAAATTTTTACTCTATTATGCTATTAATTAACAAGTGATGTTTTGCTATGCAGAAGTTGTGCCATCCAAATGAACAATTCTCATCTCTGCCGATGTTTAGCCAATTGGTTTGTCTAATGTTGAGTTTGGCTTCTTCATCGCAGTCTTCACAAGTTTTACTGTACTTACTCCACAAGTTACCAGTTCTTCAGAGACTTTTTTATTCTATGTGACTTCCCTTGTTTTAACATAAATTTATATCTCTTCTCATTACTGGTAAGAGTCTCACTGCCATTAGCATCCTTTTTAGTACGTTTTGGACAAATCCCTCGTTGTTTCTACGGATTAAGCTCAAGAATACATTTATTTGTAGGAGATTTTGGTGCTTTATTTATAGTTCTTGCATTAACTTGTTTGGAAATAGGTGTTGCTATATTGCAAGCTCATGTTTTTGCAATCTCAATGTGTATTTACTTGAATGATATTTCAATTTTTTTTCAAACTTGTTTTCTATTTATAATTGAAAAAAAATGAAGGTCAAAGTCTATTAAGCTTGTGTGTGGTTCATCTAAATGTTTATGACTATGATACAATTATAAATTAATGGCTTATATATATAAATTTTTCCTTTTATATTCAGACGCTTACAGAATTTGATCGAGAACTCTTTACTTCAGAGGTGCCTCCATGTCTTTTGTCTAGCTTAAGGATTATAGAAATTCAATCAGGTAGCTCGAATAAGGGAAATATTTTCCTAATTAAATATTTGCTAGAAAAGGCTTATGTGTTGGAGCAGCTGACCGTTAATATATGTTACGAAAAAATGAGTGTGAGGAAGTTAACCGGTGAGCTACTCTCCTCCAAAAGCTTCGAAAAATATTTCGATAAAAGTTGAGAAAACTCCCACGTACAAGGAATGGACGAAGTTGTTTACATCTTTATATTGAGGAGTATCTTTGATACCTTTTTACTCCTTTGATATTTCCAATTGTTATCTTGAGAACCTTTTTCATGGTAATTGTATTCTTAAAATCTCTCTTCTGATAGTGATAAAATGAATAGAATTATTATTTGTTGAAATCTCTCAAATTCATTTATCCCCCTTGGAATAAATGAAATAAACTCAAAAGATGACTTTTTGATTGAGAACGCAATCTTGGTTAAACAATTTAATTGCAACACTCTCTTCCTGTTATCTCAGTACTTCTTTTCAATTCCCTATTCAACTGATGGCAAGAGTGCTTTTAAATGACCAGAGAACCTTTGCTGTTTCTTAGCCAGTGTCGAGCACAAGAGGCAATTCCTTGCTTCATTGTGTTTGAATTGTATTTTCTGGATATGCAAATAAATCACTAAATTAATCTTTGAATGATGCACATTATATAAGATTTCCTTCCCAAATTTGTTTTATATTATATAAATACACAATTTTTTAAATTCTATATAAAGCTTTTCCCTTAAAAAATAATTATTATATCATTTTTTTCTTTTTTTTTTAATTTTAGTTAATTCGTGCAAAATCAACTTTTAGGAGAAACCTGAAATATGTTAGGAATTATTCTGGTGATTTACGCGAAGCTGAAATGCCTTAAAAGTAGTAATGCTCATGGCTGGTTGATTATTGGGGCAAATCTACCACTGTTTCAAAAGCAAATTCTACACCTTTCTAAGAGTAAGATTTTTGTACATATATTCTGTGCAGTTAAATTTATTTCACTGCGGATGATTTTATACTACCATCTTTTCATGTGTTGAAAAATTAATAGAAAATATTTAAATATTTTCATCATTAATAAAAATTATTTATTTTTTTAATGTGTTATCTTCTTATTTATTAATATTATAAAAATAATACATTAATAATAAATCGAATTTACTATCAAGACAATTTGTTTCATGATATTGAGTTATTAATTTATCTTAAAAGTCATGAGTTTGATGCACCGTTAATTTGTATAGTTAATGAAAGGATGAATAACTTTTTGGACTACTAATATTTTGGTGGAATTGTGAGAATAAATCTATCTATAAAATAGTAATTATAAGTCAAATCAAACATTTTATCTATCCACAAATTTTCTTCGCATAGCGCACAATGATAAATAAAGATGGAAGACAAGTGGTGGAGGTAGAGGTGTTAAAATGAATTAAATTTAATGGATTGACTAAAAATTGATATAATTTTGCCTAGTTTGAAATTAGGGTTAGTACGAAAAATAATAATAGTGGCCCAATTTGTAAGGGATTGGGATTGGAATTGAGATTGGGATTGATTAACCCAATTTGGTAAAGAACTGAGATTAATAAATATTAACTTATCGGATTATTGAGTTAGTTCATTAATTTAGTAATAATAATAAGTAATAAATGATTAATTTATTATTACATATTTAATTTATATATATTAAAATAATAATTTTTTATATTAAAATTATACTTTAATATATGTAATATTAAAATTATATATGAGTAATATTAAATAATTTTTAATATTAAAATTAATAAATTTATATATTTGATATTGTCAATATATTAATTTTTAATATATTATATATAATATAATACATTATTATTTATATTTTATTATTATATTTAAATTATTATAATTATTTTTATTAATATTTTTTATATAATTATTTATATATATTTAATAATATATAAATTATTAAATATATTTATTTTTATTTATAATTCTTTGGACTTAATTAATATATATTTAATAATATATATTTATTTTCATATATAATATATATAATTCATTGACATAGATATTTATTTATACTTATTTTATTTAATAGTAAAATTTTTTTGAACTAGATCCCATAATTTTTATTCTTCTTAATTGGAGGTTTTTCATGTTAAAAATCATTATGTTTTAATTTATTTTTTATTATTTTTAGTACTATTAAACAACAACAATAACAACAACAACAACTAATTAATCAAGTAAAATTCTCAATATATGATTTTGGTTAAAAGTTTTATTATACCTCAGATTTCAACTTAATTTATTTAAATTAAATATATTTTTTATAAATAATTTTTACATGTAGTTAAATTATTTTTAATTAATATTTTCTTTCACATATTAAAGGTGATGAGATTTTAATTTAAAATTTTAATATATTGAAATATTACCAATATATCCTAATAAATTAGGAATAAAACTACATTAATATTTAAAAAATTTCTTACTTTCTTTTTTTAAAAGAATTCATATTTAATCTCTTTAATATTTAAAAAATATATATAATTTTTATTTCAATTATCTCAATAAATTTATCCTAATTTTATCTTTTTAAAAATTTTAAGTAATAATAATAAAATATAGTTATATTTAATAATAATAATAATAAATTTTAATTAATTAATGATATAAAATTAATAATAAATAAATAATTAATATGATAATAATAATAAAATATAATAGATTATAAAATTTACTTACTAAATATTGACCTGTGACTAGATTAGGAGTGATACTATAGCAACTGATTTAGACATAACTTGGTGAAAAAGTAGCTTGATTTGTGATTAATTCGATGTGTAATTTTTGCTCATTGGATTAATTTGGTGGGATTGAATTAACTCATTTTGATAGATCTAAGTATGGACGGACACAGTCTTAGGCCCTTATGGGCTTATCCTTTCAAGCCCATTTTAAAAAGAAGTTTGAAATTTCAAACTCAATCCCCAATTTAGCAACACATGTATAGAGGAAAAATTAGATTGGTATTATTTATTACAACAAGATACCACATGCCAATTTTCTTTTATTTAAGTTCATTCACAAATAATAATTTACTATAAAACCTAGAAAATAAAATGATATACTTATAGTGTGTCTCGGGAAGAATAAAAGTACTAAAATGAAAACCTGTATTGTTGTATATTAAAATTGGAGGATTTTTAATCTTATAAAAATAAAAAATAAAAGATTAAAAACTTATAAAAATTAAAATTAAAGAATTTTTAACTCAATAAAAATTAAATTAATATAAAATTTTAATTATAAACTAAATTAATAAAAACTTAATTTTTTAGGGATTAAAATAAATTTTTAATTAAGATAAAAATAAAAATAAATAAAAATTTGGAGGCACAAAACCTTATATAAAATCGTAGAATAGTCTTTTTCTTTTGTCCCCTTCTTTAAAAAAAGATAATTATCCTAGATGAATTACTATTTGGAGGCTAAACAGTAATATGTTACTATTTGGATAGTAATATGTTACTATCCGTTATTGTTTAAATAGTAACATGTTATTGTTTAAAGATTAAATATTAACATGATCTTCTTTAGTAATTTGATTGCTAATGAGGCTTAATTTATTAATTTATTTTATATTTTTAGTCGATCTTACTATTTAAAGATAAAACAGTAATATATTACTATTCAAAAATCAAATACTAACATACTATTATTTAATAATTTGGTTATTAATGGGACTTAATTTTTCTGTTTATTTTGAATTTTTAGTCGATATTACTGTTTAAAGATGAAATAGTAATATATTACTGTCTATAGATTAAATAATAACATATTATTATTTAACAGTTTGATTGTTAATAGAACATAATTTATCCATTTATTTTGAATTTTTAGTTGATATTATTATTTGGACAGTAACATGTTACTATCATGATAGTAAAAAAATTAAACAGTAACATGCTCTTCTTTTACAATTTAGTTACTAATGAAACTTAATTTATCCATTTATTTTAGATTTTTATTTAATATTACTATTTGGAGATCAAATAGTAATATATCATCATCTAAAGATCAGATAGTAATATACCATGACAGTTTGATTATTAATAAAACTTGATTTAACTATTTATTTTAGATTTTTAGTCGATGTTACTATTTAAAAATGAAACAGTAATATGTTACTATCTGGAGTCCAAATAGTAATATGCTATTATTTGATTATTAAAGAGACTTGATTAATTAATTTATTTATTTAAATTTTTTCGTTAATGTTATTGTTTAGAGACCAAACAGTAACATTTTCTTCCTTAGCACTTTAGTTATTAATGAGACTTAATTTATCCATTTATTTTATATTTTTGGTTGATATTACTGTTTGCAAATAAAATAGTAACATGTTACTATCTTCAGATTAAATAATAACATCTGTTATTTAGTATTTTGATTATTAATGAGACTTGATTTATCTATTTATTTTAGATTTTTAATCGATAATGTTACTGTTTCATCTCTAAACAGTAACATTACTGTTTGGAGACTAAATAGTAACATGCTCTTCTTTGACAGTTTAATTATTAATGAGACTTAATTTATCTATTTATTTTAAGTTTTTAGTCGATGTTACTATTTATAAACCAAACACTAATATGTTACTATTTAAATAGTAACATGTTATTATTTGGAGATAAAATAATAACATTCTCTTCTTTGACAGTTTAGTTATTAATAAGACTTAATTTATTCATTTATTTTAAGTTTTTAGTTAATATTATTATTTAGAGATAAAACAGTAATATATTACTATCTGGAGACTAAACAATAATATGTTGTTATTTGATAGTTTGATTGTTAATGAAATTTAATTTATCTATTTATTTGAAATTTTTGATTGATGTTACTATCTAAAAACTAAAGAATAACATCCTCCTCTTTAGCAATTTAATTATTAATGAGGTTTAATTTATCTATTTATTTTAAGTTTTTAGTCGATGTTATTGTCTGCATATCAAACACTAATATGTTATTGTTGGGTTTGCAAATAGTAACATATTATTCTTTGATAGTTTAATTATTAAGAAAGTTATTATGGCACTATTGGACATTAAGAGAATTGGGGAGCAAAAGTTCAATATGAGATTCAGATGAATTTAAATTAAGAAAAATAAAGTCAAGGTTGGCAAAATGATAAGAAAATGAAGAAAAATTTTAAAAAGTTATTAAAAAAAGCCTCTTTTCTCTAGTTAGAGTGAGCAAAATGCCTTTCACTTTTTGCAAATGTATAGATCTCGAAAAATTACATGAAATCGATATATAATTTGTCTCAATTAGACAATTGAGCATAGAGTTATGATTATTCAAAGTTTTAATCTCAATTTACATGTTTCTAGTTAGGTGGACCCTACTAAAATCAAAATTTCCTATTTTCTATCAAAAGATCATAGGAAGATAAATGAAAATGAGTGGTCATTTTCAAAAATTAATTAATTAATCATAAACTTATGCCTTTTCTAAAGTTCCTAATTGACGATTGTAATTTTATGGTTAAAAAAGGTATTTTAGGAATATAA
The DNA here is from genome assembly GCA_020226215.1 of Sindora glabra. NCBI lineage: Eukaryota > Viridiplantae > Streptophyta > Magnoliopsida > Fabales > Fabaceae > Sindora > Sindora glabra. Next base: position 37,121,925 of record CM035231.1, read on the forward strand.
AAATAATAATTTATAAAAATGGTACTTATTTAAAACAAAGATTAGTAGTAGAATCTTTTTAAAAGGAAGTTCAATAAGTGGTAGCTCAATGCAATTTATCGCATGTATAGGAGCAAGCAATTTAACTCTGTTTCAAAATAGAGTTGAAATTATAGGTTCCTCCCATAAGAAATTTGTTGACAATCCTTTTTGACTCCCAAGATGTGCATTTAATTAAAACATTATAAATTTTGAAAAATAAAAATTACATAAAAGAACATAAATATTTGAGTTAAGTTTTAAAATTTCCTACTTCTACCGGTATTAAACGATTCTCTAGAGCACCCATCAGCAAATGTCATGTAATACTAGGGAATTTTTCTTAGGGAGAAAAAAATATTCATTGATGTGTTAGAACAGTAATTTAATTGTAATTAGTTCTCTTTTTCCCAATAATGTGTCCCTTGCCATCCTATCCTTAATTTTTACATAATTAATATTGGATCGTACTAGTATTATTATTCATATTTATTTCATGTTTGAAATTAATTAAATTTTATATGAATCATAAGATATAAAGAAAATATAATAATTATTTTGAAAAACATTAATGTCCACTTATATGTCAATTTGAAAATTTATATAATGTATGCGTTCACATCTTCCATACTTTGATAATATATGATACTTTCCTATAAAAAATTTCATTTCCTATAATTGTATTATCATATTTCTTAAAAACTAAACATAATTATAAATCGATTCATTGCAATCTATCAAACATAGTGGGTAATTCAAAATGTTAACATAAAACTTAATTAATTTGATCAAATAATATCTTTATGCTATTAAATACTTTTAACACTTTAAAACTTTTAATTTAAATGATATTTGATATCTTTAAAGACTTTATATTCTAATCGAGTTTGATCTCAAATTATTACATGTATGTATGTTAAATAAAATCAATAATTCTATTATAAATTCCATATTTTCATCATGTCAAGGGTTAAAATATTTATAAAGAAAATATAATAGTATAAGTTAATATCTACTACCAAGGATAGTATATAAAAATGTAATAAATTAACTACAAAAACATAACTGAAGTTCTTGATGTTATCCATTAAAATTTTAAAATTAATGATTTTGAATTGATACTAAGAAGGTAATAATTCCTAGATTTAATTTTTAAATAATTATATTTGATTTGTTATTGATTGAAGTGATCAACTTTTTAAGTTAAAAAGATTTTTTAAGTTAAAAATGTATTGATGAAGAATAGGCATTTTTTTTAATAAAAATTGTCATATTTAACATTAAATAAGTATATTTGATTTAGCATTGATTATAGTGATAAAATTTATAAAATTAAATGATTTCTTTTATAAGATATTAATGTATTAATTGAAAAATTCACATAATTTTTTTAAGTGAATGGAAAATTTTATTTAAGTTCACGAAAAAATTAAAATATATACCATCATATTTAAGGGCGGAATTACCTTATGACTTGGGGTTCTAGTAGATTTTGTCATATACCTATATATTTTTTTTTATATTTTCCCCCTAATTTTTTATGTTCGCCTCCTCAAATAAAAATTTGAATCAAAATTTCTTTCTTAAATTGATAGAATATTGATTATTAATTACTTATAATATGCCTTTTTATGTTCATTTCTCTTTTAGAATTAAATACATTGACCTCCCTTGAGGTATGCAAAAACTACACAAACCTTTTTTTTTTTTCTAATTTTAAAATTTACACATTACCTCGATTTAAAATTTTGTGTTAGGAATATTGTACAAAGATTCCTTCTTTTTGTTCAAATTAGAGTTTCAAAATCAATTTCGACTAATTGACTATACTACCTAATAAAGTCACTCTCTTATGAAACTCATTCAGAAAAACTAGTGTAGCGTGGCGCGCAGTAGCAAATTTTTGTAATTATTTTGGAGAAAGAGATGTTTTTGATGTACTTCGATTAGTAAGAGTATTTTCATAAATCCAATATTGTGGTTTAATATTATAAATCTCTATCCTTAAATTTCATGTCTAAGTATTTCTATTACTAATGCATATTTCAGTGTTTATAAAATAATCTTTATACAGTATATTTTAAATAAAACCCATGCATCACATTAGCTAAATAAATTATTACAATAAGGTTCATTTGGATGATAGTTTAATTAAAGGATAAGATATAATACTATTGTATAAGAAGATGATGGAATAAAATTATATTATTTAATATTTGTTGTGAATTATATAAGATAAATAGTATTGAAAAATGTTTATTTAGGCCAAGTTACCTTTATTCTAATTAAGCTAAAAAAATTGGCATCACCAATTTTTATTGTTTTTTAACAATTATAACTTCTTCAATATTTTTAAGATTTTAATTATTAATAAATATTATTTTCTAGAAATAAGTTTTTTTAATAATTATTATTCTTCCATCTTTGTTTGGTATAAAATGTCAAATTTCATTAAAGGCTATAAAAAAATCAAAAAATAAAGTTGTGATGGTCATATGAACTAAGTCTTTGCTTTATCTCACCGACTAGCGCAATACAAAAGAGTGCTTCCACAATTGATAAGGTGATTCAACTTTTTCCCTTTTACTTCCTCTACTCAGTGATAGAATGGGAGGAAAATTTTCTTCTTTATTCTATCCATCCTTATATTGTTCATAATGGAAGGATAATTTTATGGGTGAATTCGTAATACCTTACCACTATTATTAGAGTAACTCACCTTATGTAATAAGAATAATTTTATATGTATTGGCATAGTATTTGCCATATAGTGGAGAGGAAGTTGTCGTCAGTAGTGAGATATTATCACCTTCAAACTACCTATAATGTGCAGTGCAAGGGAGTCAGATATTTTGAACTTTTTAAACCTTAAAATATCATAATTAAAAAGTTAATCCTATGCTAATTTGATCAAAGAAAGGGAGTTAGATGTTTTAAATTTTTCAAAAGTTAAAATATCATAATTGAAATGATAACCCTATGCTATTTTTCACTTTATATTTTGACTCCATAAAAAGTGATTCCATAGCAATGTAATTCATTTGAAAAATTTGTTTTGACTTAATAATAATAATAATAATAATAATAATAATAATAATAATAATAATAATAATAATAATAATAATAATAATAATAATAATAATAATGAGGATAAATTAATTAATAATTATTAGTTAGATTTTTCCATTAACTGATTTCAAATTATTAATTAATGAATACTAGTGGTAAAAGAGAATCAATACCATAAGATCTAATTCTTATTTGATCAATATACAATGGTTTCGTATTACAGAATTAGAGAAATGATACTCTAAATTGAATTTTATCAATTAATTACGCAGTGAGATTTTATCCATTAATGTTATAAAATATGCATGTTCAGACATATAATAGAGGAAAAATTCTTAATTAGCTAGTGGACACACAATTTGTGTATTTAATATCAATAAGAATTGAGATAGTTATAAAGAGGATTGAATAATTAATTTTTCAGCAATCACTTCCTATATTTATTCATAAGTTTATTAGCAGTGATCACACAAATTGCATACCCACTAAGAATCTCTTTATAATAGAGTAAGTCAATAATTAAAATATTATGTTGAAACTCAATTGTCAAATTTTAAAATAATAATATTTTTGTTTTCATTGAATAGTAAATAATTACAATGAAAAGAAATTATAAAAAAATTTGAGAATAACTTTGTTGAAACATACCGCGATTTGTAAAAGGTAAAAAGAATTATATGTAAATATTATATGAATCATTTTTAAAAAATTAAAAGTAAAACTCAATCTAAAAATTTTATAACACTCTATTGTTCCAAAAAAAAAAGTAGTCCCTAAAATTAAAAGGTTTGTTAGGATGCAACCTTAAAAAAAATTGTATTGATATGACTTGTGAATTTTATAAGAAAATCTCATAAAATTTGTAATTTTTTAATGAGATGTTGCAATTTTTCATATCACATAAATTATATGGGATGTAATTGTTCACATAAAATTTACTTTTTTATAAGATTTCGTAACTCTTCCCACAAATGTAGCAACATGAATTAGTAATCATGCAACATGAAAACTTAAGGAACTATTGTGATATTTTATAAAAAAAATTATGAACTTTTTGCAAAGTGTTATGAGTTTATGAGAAGATCATATAAAATTCTCAATAGTCATATCGATAAACCTTATCTTGAGGATGTATTGAAGAAGTCTCCTAAAATTAAAAGTGAAATTCAATGTAAAAAGTTTGTTGTCCCAGACTTATATAAAGTGAAGATTAAAAAAGAAAAGCACACAATAGGGATTGCATGGTTACTTGCAAAATTTTGCTATAGTGTGCTACTAGGAATAATGTGAAGAGCTATTTTATGGCATTTAAACCAAATGTTATTACTATTTGGTATGATGGTGATGTTTATTCTCTTACTAGAATAGTAAAAATCGATGAGATGGGGGTAAAAAACACCACATACAGTGTTGGGATACCTGCAAACAAACCAAAATAGGGTTCAAAGTCCTATTTTGGCCCTCCAATACCTAAGTTAGTAAGTGATTCTAAAAGTGAGAATTGAAGTAATGTAAAGCATGAAGTTAGAAAGCCTAATTGTTACGGTGGTTTAGTCAATGACCCACCTAAATAACTATTTTCCAGCTGTGATAATAGCTTATGACATCATCCAATTAAATATTGTTAAGTGTGTAAATTGTGTCTAATTGGATATATGATAGAGGAAGGTTGATTGTAAGCTTTATGGATCCATCATATGGTAGAGGAAGGTTGATTGTAAGCTTTATAGATTGATTGAGTATGTGTCCTTTCAAGCAACCTCACACTAATTAGCCTAAGTAGAATATGGTCACAGATATTAGGCCATTTAAGAGTATTCATCATTTAGCCCCCGAGATAGTATGGTGAGACTTGACTGAGTATAAGACTTCAATAATTTTGACAATTTTGTGCAAATGGTTAATCAATCGATTAGAGCTGTCATTAAATGCAATTGTACCTTGTGCCTATGTAAATTCTAGAATTTTGGCTTCTATTATGATGACGTTTTTATCCTTGCATCTTGTTTGTTAATTTGAATAAAAAGTTCAACATTTAATCTAGCGATTATTTACCTTTTGGATATGAACCATTAGGTATCCTTAACTGTTGATTCATTCATCATCAATCTAAACCATATATTATTTTTGTAAATGGGAGATTTTTTAACTATTCATCATTTTTTTTCCATTTTCACACAAATTCTAAGCAATTTTCCTTATCAGTCAAGAGGCGTTATATTGTCCTAATATTTATGCTAGGGAAAAATTTGTACAAGAACAAGAAATCGAGAACTACGTTTTTCATTATTTTACTATCTAAGTTTTGTAATTTTCTTATTTATATTAATTCATTCTTCTGTAGCTGCTCAAATATATTAATTGAACTATACTGCTAGCATGTATATTCCTTTCTTTGCACTCTTTCAATTTCTTTTAGATTCTAGAATTTTACTATGAATGCAAATGAATCTTTCAGTGAATACATGGATCTTGGACGTTTGCTGGTTTATAGGTGTTGTAGAAACATGAACTCTTCTAGTAAGATGAATGCAAGGCCTTAAGTTGTCAAATTGACTAGTAAGGATAGAGATACTGCTCGCAGTGTTAACACTATGGATAAGAAGGGGAATACTCCCATAGATGCTTATTTGGACAAGGAATTGCTTGATCAAACCCTGATTTTAGATGCTCGAAAGTTATTCTTTCATAAGACATTTTAAGAGTTTTTGGTTCAAAGAAGGTCTAACTACGGCATAGATAAGGTAGTCACTGAGGACTTACCTTATGTCATTCCTATAAGTTACACCGCATTCCTTCCTTCCTTGTTTTGGATTGATGGATCTAAATTTAGGGCATCTAGCAGACTGATCAAGGAAGCCAATCCTTTAAGAAGGCAGTCTAGTTAATCTGGTTCAGCAGAAGTGGATCTTTTGATAGATTTGTTCACCGAGAAGGAGATCACATAATTAGCGAATTGGAAATCTATCTTATTAACTTTGCTCTAGAAAATTATGGGATACTTTATCTTCCTTACTTTATTTTCTTCTATTCATATGGGGAAGCACAAAGGACCTTCAGAGCTGGATTTTGTTCATGTGGATTTTAAAGGATGGAAAGCTTCTCTGATGTAGCTTTGATAATGAAAAATTGAACTTTACAAATATAGTTTGGAATCTAGAAGAAGATCAAAAGACTTGGTGTATAAGGTGGCCAGAGATGATAAACGGCCTTTGGTTCATTTTTCATGTTTTTTAGGCTAGTTGTTGAGAAGATAGGAGCCATTCCTTCATTTAGTTCATTCTAACAAGCCCTTCTTAGGAGATTCAATGTTGAAACTAACATTTCTATTATCCCCTTAAGGATTGAAGAATTAGTGAGCAGGTGGACTGTTGTTAGTTTATCTTTAAATAGAGGGAATCTCAGTATCACGACCGAATTCTGGTTCATATCTGTTAGAAGAATATGTAGAGTTGCGATGACTCATGTTTAAGGTTTCAAGAAAACACTTTTCAAGAAAAGAGAACATTATTTAGCAAAGGTTAGTATTGATTCTTTCATCCCTTAAGGAGCTTTTTGAGCATTAGATATTTATTTCTAAAAATATAGCTTAAAGAAATATAGAATGAAAGATCTTGTCTTTACATAAAGTCAAACAAGAATTAACCAATAGATGCAATAAATATTGGATGTATGAAGGTTTATGTTTGACTTTTGACAAGTATACATTATTTCATCAATGTTCTAAATGTTCTAAGAAAATCATCCAAGAAAATACTGGTTATTCATGGCTAATTTACTGGAAAACTGAGCATCTTGCTAGATCTTTACATGTAATTGTTTTAAAGGACAATTTTGAAGGATTTGATTAGTGAAAAATCATTTTTTCAACTGAATGGTCCTTGAGAATCAAACTATAACTCATATGCAGTTAATGTCTTTGAAATGTGTAACTTAGGATGAAATTAATTGGAGCATGGATGGATTATTCGATCAAGTTTATAAAAAAAAACTCACAAATCCACAAATAATTAGTGAAATGAAGAAGATAAAGTAAGGAAACGATATACTTTAGTAATTTAGATATGATATAAGCAATTAAGCAATAGAAATTCATGTTTCAAACATAGATAGTGCCAATTGATATTTATTCTCTTACCAAAGTAGTAAAAATCGATGAAATAGGGTTAAAGACACCATATATAAGGTTAAAACTCCTGCAAACAAACCAAAACAAAGGGAAGTCCTTTTTTAGCCCTTTAATGTCTAAGTCAGTGAAAGATTCTAAAAAGTAAGAATTGAAGTAGTGTAGAGTATAAAGTTAGAAAACTTGCTTGTTATGGCAACCGGTATTTATATAGCATTTAGAGTATCTAGGGTAAAGTATATATAATACAAGAACATCAAACGTGTTCTAGTATAGAGCTTTTTTAAGGTAATTGTCACCCCCTAGTTGATGGATTTGGAAAATACATAATATAGAGCTTTTTTATGGTAAAACAATTCAAAATCGTCAAATAGTCAATAATGCGGATATGAAAACAAGAGATGTAACAAATGTTTATTTGTGTTGTGGGATCGAAGCTTCATGAGCAATTCGGGAAGAGCAAGACATGGTGGTCTAATTACAGACGTAAGTAAGAGATGGGTTGTTGGGTTCTCAAGATACCTTGGAATTACAACTTATATCCAAGTTGAGCTTCATGCTATTTGGAAGGGGTTGAAGATTGCTTAGACAGAAATATCAGAGTTTATTTGTGAATCAGACTCACAAAAACCCCTCCACATAATTGAAAATGTTATGGTGGAGGGGCACAAATGTGACACTATTATTGCAGACGTCAGAAACCTCACAAAGAGGGAGTGGACTGTAAAGTTTTCTCACACTATGAGAGGGAGGAATAGTTGTGCTGATACTGTAACAAAGATGGGAGTTCAAGATTAGGACTATTGCAGGCGATGAGAAAAGGCGCCAGCTGCTACCTTCCACCTCTGTCAGGAGACTTCTGTATTCTTTGCTAGGGCTTGGTTTTTCTTTTTTCCTCACTAGAGTAGAAAAAAAGATAGTTTTTTGGTTGATGTTTGTTATAAATGTTTATTTATGTAAGTATCCACAAAATATGTTTTATCTACCTATTAGTTATTGTAATTTATTTTGATAGAGATGTTCTAAATTTTTTATTGAAATCCATTAGTGATAATTTTTATTATTAATTAGTAATAATTATCGATTGGTGTTCAAAGTGAAAAGGTTTTATACATTCATAAATAAAACATACTCCTCCTGCATTATTCTATTTATTTGGCATTCTAATTCTATTTTTTAATGATTTTCAATTTTTTGAATCCTTGACATTGTTTATGATGTTTCTCTAGTTATTTTCAGTTTTTTTATTCATACTAATCAACGATATCTGTATTTGAGTTAACCTTAACTAATATTAGAAAATTGGAAGATTTTATGCAATTAATCATAATTAATCTTTGAAAATTCAAAAATACAAAAATCTCTATATTTGGGTTAAACTTTTTAATCCATTCAAATAATATCTTTATTCAATTTAAGCTTCAATATTAATTAATATTAGAAACTTCAAAATTCTCAATATTTCTAAGTGATTTATAATTTATTGATATGAATCAAATAATTAAATGTAAATTTTTAAATAATTTTACTTTGGAACATTCCTCTCTTCAATTTTATTTTTTTGGTAAATATTCCTCTCTTCATTCACTCCTTCTTTTACGATCTCCTCATATCATGCCCAACATTATTTTTGTTTTTTTGGGTATATATATCAGTCTCTAACTTTAATCTTTGAATTTGGTAAATATCAATTATGGAGCTCAGTGATTGTGCACAATCCGTTCCAATTTATTAAGAATGTTTCTAATTTCAGTTTGATTATTTTTTTGAAATACAAATTTCAGTTTTATTGTTGATTCGTTGATATATACGTATAAAGCTCATTACCTTTAGCACTAAACCTTATTGTTCTTTTGCGCAACAAACCCTTGTTGTTCTTCCTGCAGATAAAGGCCTACGATTTAGGTGAGTGGTTCAATTGCTTCTACACTATGTTAATTAGAAATCCGATTTCATTATTCTCTCCTTTGTATCAGCGACCTGAGTATGATTTCGTTGGTAAATGACGCTACTTCTTCAATGATTTAAGATATGCCTGATTTTTCCTGGTCCCGCTCTCTATCCAGTTTGTTGCTTAAAGGTTTATGATTCTATGGGATTTGTGTCTTGGTTTATGATAACTTATGCCAATTAAGTGGAAACTGTTTGCCTAAAGTTTGCAACAAACTCAATCCTGTACACAAATATATCTTACAGTTTGATTTGAATCTTGATGTGCATTTTCAACTGTACACAAATCACTGCTCATTTGATATTATCTTTTATACTCGTTTGTCTTGTTTAGTTTTTCCTGCTATATACCGAACTAGAGAAAGTATATTCCATTACGATTTTCAAACAACGAAAAATCTGTTTAGTTTAGTTTTTCCTGCTATATACCGAACTAGAGAAAGTATATTCCATTACGATTTTCAAACAACGAAAAATCTGTTTAGTTTTTATAAAAATATTTTCCAAAAAGAAAACAAAGCAGTTTTGCCAAACCTCATATTTAGCCAAGACGAACGCATCTGAAGTCCTTCTTTGTTTCTTTTTATGTTATGTGTAATGCATGTTTAATTTTCTAATGTCAGGAATTAAGTAGAACAATGGTTTCTACTGCTACAAGGAAAAGGAAAAGAAAGGATGCAGACGGAATCAGCAAACTGCCTGATGATATCCTCGCTCGCATCTTGTCTTTGCTTCCTACGAAGGAAGCAGTACGAACCAGTGTGATATCTAAAAGGTGGACTGACTTGTGGACACTTATTAGAAATTTGGACTTCGATGACAAACTGCCCTATAATATCAGAGAGAGGATTGCAGTAGCAGAAAGCAGACAACACTTTGTTAACTATGTAAACAATGTGCTTCAACGCCTTTCAAGTTCAAGCATCAATGATGTCACTCTCTGTTTTGAGGGAGATAATTACCCCCAACGTCATATTGATGCATGGATCTCTACTTTCTTAAGAATGGGAGTCCGGAAGCTTTACGTAAGATATCGCCAATATGCTCCTGTCAACTTTTGTCCCCTTTTCCACTCCATCTCTTTGGAGGAATTGAAGATCCAAGTCCATTCTACTTTTACAAGAGTTCCCTCCAATACTTGTCTTATGAATCTCCAGATTCTCAACATATCTGACACGACTATTGTGGGAGATTCTTTTGAATCAAGAAAGATGGTGTTTAATTTTCCAATCCTCAAGGTTTTTGAAGTCCATCGCAGCTATTGGATGAAAATAAGAAAGTTCATTTTGAACACGCCCAAACTCGAAAGCTTCTTAATGTCATACTCATGGTGTTCTGCCACTAAGGTTTTTGCTCCACATCTAAGAAAATTCATATATAAAGGTCCACTACTTTGGGATATTACTTTTTCAGACCCCTCATCTATTCTTCATGTTTTCCTTGAGATTGACTCCATCGACCAAAAGGGGAACATACCAGAAACGCATCAACCAGTTGTCAGAGCATCCTTGCTTCTCAAAGAACTCCGTTGTGTGGAAACCATGCAACTGGGATACAAGTTGCTTACGGTTTGTTTCCTCTTCTTATCACTGTTTTCTGAGTTCTCACCTTTTTTGGGAAGGTATTTAGCACAAAGATCATTTTTGAATTCCTTGGTACAACAAAATACAACTCATTGAAATATCTTGAATTCTATTTTGTTTTAGTAATGATTTTGTTTGAAAAAACACAACAGTTGGTGAAAGTGGGCTAGCAGCTATATCCTTGAATCTAGAATGGATTTTAAAAGAATCTTGGAAATAATGAAAATTATTCACATTAATTTCCCAACAAACATCTCAACATAAGAAATGTAGAGGAATTTGTAAACCGGTATCTCAACTTTCAAATATTAGTTATTCTGCCTCAAATCACTTACATAGGTTGCAGAAATTATCTTGTTTTGAATCATTATTCTATGTTGTGATCTTTGAGGAAGAATTCTTGTATCTATATCTTCTTTTGAAATTCATCCACTTGCAAATTTTCCATCCAAAATAAGAAAAATTTCCTCCCAAAACAACTTAAAAAAAATTATGTCAAAGAGTATTTATTGTGATATGTCATTTTTCTATTTTCATTAATTAGACTAATTTACTTTTTTTTTTCTAAATTTAATATATTGAAATTATTTAATTTTTTTACCTCTTTTAAATAAATGAAAAAATTTTACAATATACTAATAAATCCTATTTAATATTTATCTTAAAAGTCTTATAATTGTTTATTTTTTATTCAAATATATTTTACATTCTTAATGGATTATTTGTAAATGCTCATATTGTAAATCATTATTGTACTCTTGTAGATTTACCTATTATTATTTTGATTATAATGCTCATATAAGCATATATTTTATATTTATTATAATGCTCAGACTTTAGCATTTTTTATTTAATTATTGGTTTTAGTATCTTATATTAAATTAATTTTTTTATAAAATAAAATATTTTTATAAAAACTAATTAAGAGAAGTAAAGTAATGTGTGTATTTAAATATGCATATATCTTTATATTTCTAATTGTTAACCGTACAAATTATATTAACTTTATAATTATATTTTGATAATTATTTGTGAAATATAAAATGTATATATACATATAGATTACTTTTGACTAAAAAAATAATTGTGATTTTTTTAACTATACAAGTTATATTAATCTTGTAATATTTTTTTGTAAAGTATGAAATGTATATACACATACATAATAATTTTGACAAAAAAAAAAAAATCTCGTGTATCACACGAAAGTTGAAATGTATAACACATGCTTATATTCTCACTTAATAAAAGGAAGCCTTTTTTTTATTTTTTATTTTTTTTGGATGAGAGTAAATATACGTATTATAATTGAATATACAAAAATTTCTCCCTTTAAAGATCCAAGATTTGGTAGAACATTTAGAATTTTTACTCACTTTCATGTATTCAAAGGTTGGATTTGGTTTGGAATATTGGCTCGTATAGTATGTTACCGTGTTGTGAATTGAGATGCCTACCAAGGAATAAAGAACAATATTGGAATTCTATACATTTATAATTGTTAACTGTGAGAGTCTTACGTCAACTTTCTAAATTGTGTATTGTACTGTGATAACAAAGTAAAAGGAAAAAGGAAAAATTTTACTCCATTATGCTATTAATTAACAAGTGTTGTTTTGCTATCCAGAAGTTGTGCCATCCAAATGAACAATTTTCATCTCTGCCAATGTGTAGCCAATTGCTTTGTTTAATGTTGGAGTTGGGTTCTTCATCACAGTCTCCACAAGTTTTACTGAACTTACTCCACAAGCTAACAGTTCTTCAGAGACTTTTTTTATTCTGTGTGAGTTCCCTTCGTTTATCTTTTAACGTAAATTTATATCTCTTCTCATTATTGGTAAGAGTCTCACTGCCATTATCATCTTTTTTAGTACATTTTGAGCTAATCCCTCATTGTTTCTACGGATTAATTAGCTCAAGAATACATTTATTTGTAGGAGATTTTGGTGTCTTATTTATAGTTCTTGCATTAACTTGTCTGGAAATAGGTGTAGTTATATTGCAAGCTCTTGTTTCTGCAATCTTAATGTGTATTTACTTGAATGATATTTCAAATAGTCGTCAAACTTGTTTTCTATTTATAATTGGAAAAAAAAAATGAAGGTCAAAGTCAATCAAGCTTATATGTCGTTCATCTAAATGCTTATGATTATGATACAATTATAGATTAATGGCTTATGTATATAATTTTTTTTTTTTTTTATATTCAGACACTTCCAAAATTTGATCGAAAAGTCTTTACTTCAGAGGTGCCTCCATGTCTTTTGTCTAGCTTAAGGATTGTAGAAATTCAATCAGGTGACTCGAATAAGGGAAATGTTTTCCTAATTAAATACCTGCTAGAAAAGGCTCATGTGTTGGAGCAGCTAACCGTTAATATATGTTGCGAAAGAGTGAGTGTCAGGAAGTTAACCGGTGAGCTACTCTCTTCTCCAAAGGCTTCAGAAAATATTTCAATAAAGGTTGAGAAAACTCCCACATATAGGGAATGGGCGAAGGTGTTTATATATTAATATTGAGGAGCATCTTTGATACGTTTTAACCTCTTTAATATTTTCAATTGTTATCTTGAGAACATTTTTTTTTATGGTAATTATATTCTTGAAATCTCTCTTCTGATAGTGATAAAATGAATAGAATTATTGTTTCCTGAAATTTCTCAAATTCATTTATCCCCTTTGGAATAAATGAAGTAAATTAAAAAAAAATGATTTTTTCTCTCTTCCTGTTATCTCAATGCTTCTTTCAATTCCTTATTCAATTGATCGCAAGGGTGCTTTTAAATAACCAGAGAATTTTTGCTGTTTCCTGGCCAGCGTCAAGCACAAGAGGCAATTCCTTTGCTTCATTGTATTTGAATTGCATTTTCTGGATATGCAAATAAATCACTAAACTAGCCTTTGAATGATACAAATTATACAAGATTTCCTTTACAAATTTGTTTTATATTATATAAATACACAATTTTTTAATTTCTATATAAAGTTTGTCCTTTAAAAAATAATTATTATGTCATTTTTTTCTTTTTTTTAAAATTTTAGTTAATTCATGTAAAATCAACTTTTGAGAGAAACCTGAAATATGTTAGGAATTATTCTAGTGATTTACGTGAAGCTGAAATGCCTTAAAAAGTAGTAATGCTCATGGCTGGTCGATTACTGAGGCAAATCTACCGCTATTTCAAAAGCAAATTCGGCGTCTTTCTAAGAGGGATTTTTGTACATATATTCTGTGGGGTTAAATTTATTTCACTGTGGATGATTTTATATATCAGCTTTTCATATGTTGAAAAATTAATAAAAATTATTTAAATATTTTTATTATTAATGAAAATTATTATTTTTAAATTATAAAAATATATTAATAATAAATCAAATTTACTATCAAAATAATTTGCTTAATGATATCGAGTTATTAATTTATCTTCAAGGTAATGAATTTGATGTAATGTTAATTTCTATAGCTAGTGAAGAAATGAAGAACTTTTTGGACTACTAATATTTTAATGGAATTGTCAGAATAAATCTATCATTTGAATAAAAATTATAACTCAAATCGAATTTTATGAATCCGCAAATTGTTTTAGCGTAGCGCACAACGACAAATAAAGATTGAAGACAAAGTGGTGCGGGCGGACACAGTATGGGCTTGTCCTTTCAGGCCCATTTTAAGAAGAAGTCTGAAATTTCAAACTCAATCACCGATTCAGCAACACACGTCTAGGAGCAAGCAAGTTTCCTCCGTTTGTTGACAATTCCGTTTGATTGCCAAGCTAAGGCTACTGAAAATATTAATTTTTTAAAATTTAATTTGCATTTAATTAAAACATTTTAAATTTTTAAAAATAAAAATTAGATAAAAGAACATAAATATTTGAACTAAGTTTTAGAATTTCCTATTTCTATCAGTATTAAATGATTCTCTAGAGCACTGATTAACAAATGTCATGTAATACTAGGGGATTTTTCCTAGGGAAAAAATATTCATTCAGTTTTTGATGAGTTAGAACAGTAATTTAATTGTAATTAGTTCTCTTTTTCCCAATAATGTGTGCTTTGCCATCCTATCCTTAATTTTTACGTAATCAATATTGGATCATACTAGCATTATTATTCATATTTATCTCATGTTTGAAATTAATTAAATTTTACATGAATAATAACATATAAAGAAAATATAATAATTGTTTTGAAAATTATTAATGTCCTCTTATATGTCAATTTGAAAATTTATATAATGTATGTATCAACATCTTCCATACTTTGATAATATATGACACTTTTCTATGAAAAATTTCATTTCCTATAATTATATTATCATATTTATTAATAACTAAACGTAATTATAAATCCATTCATTGAAATCTATCACACATAGTAGGTAACTCAAATGTTAACATAAAACTTAAAATGATTTAATTTGATTGAAAAATATTTTATGCCATTAAGGCTCCGTTTCATGCAATAAACTAACCTTTAAAGATATTTCTCACATTAACTCATAAACTTATAAGTTATGATTAAATAAGTTACCTAAAGTAACTTATAACTTATAAAGTACTACTTCTTTAAATCTTTTCAAATCTATTCTTATTCTTTTTATTAATTTATAACCTATACCTTTTATAATATAAATTT